>CM061046.1:78413277-79013277 GCA_030762985.1 Adelphocoris suturalis
CTCAGCATCACCACTGTCCTCACCATCGTCGGAGACATCGTTCTGTTTGAACTTCTTGATTAACGGTTCATCTTCTTCTGCTCTTTCTTCACGTTCTGTTGACTCGGTATTGTCAGATTTCGGAACACTTTCATCTTCAAAACCAGTAGCAGCAGCACGACCACTCACCTCACCTTCATTCACAAGATGAGACTCTTCTTTCAGTTGCTCTTGTTCTTGTTGACTCATGATTTGATCAAAAAATCCTGAATCCATCGAGAGAGTAGAATGGTGTTCCATGTTTTCACTTCACAAGTTTGAGGTAAACTGATTTGTAAGTCATTCGTTTATTGGAAAATATTACGTTTCTCCCTCCTCCTCCTCCTCCTTCTCTACCCCCTCCTCTATTGCTTTCGAGTAACAATCCCAGTTAACGGTTGATAAGTTGCAACCATATCGTTGATTACTATGCAATATGCAGTAGTATCTTTAGGAAAGCTCGATTTCGATTCCATTTCAATTCGTAGATCTATTGTAGACGATTTAACACTCAATTCTTGTCGAGAGGTATCAATTACGTAGATTGGGTTTGTCTCAAATTCTGATCGGCTCATTAACGGGTAAGACTCAGATTCCTGCATATAACTGGCACGGAATCGGGAGTATAACTCGTACATCGTAGATTTCTCTCCTCTGAGATTTAAATATGGGAAAGAACGATCATTCAAATAGACCTTCAGCTCTGACAAGTTACAACCATCAAAAAGTGAGGCGTTTGCCTTAACATTATTCTTTTTACCCGTTTGGAAGGCGACTATAACGTAGCGAGGTGTTTCGAGCGCACTAGTAGTTTTAAGTGTCCAGGTAATTTTTGTAGTTTCAGGTAGAGTAGGAAATTCGTAATTTTCCCACGCTCTATAAGCGATTTCGATAGGACGATCGTTTTCAATAATTTTCAAAAGATTCAACTTTTGATAAGCATCTATTTTCAAATGCGGTACTCTCCACTGTAGATCTGTTAGTTCCATTTTGTAAGTTGATGCATCTCCGGTTCCGATGACGCAATTATTTCTGCTGCTAGCCAACAAGATAACAAGCTCCTGTTTCTGATTCAAAATAACTTTTTTGTAGTGTTCAAAAATCGGTAGGAAAAATTTCAATGGGATGCAATATGAAAATGGACCGCTTTCATTGGTGTCTTTGATTGAAGTCCATCCGGTATTATCCAATGATTTGTCCCAAGGTTTGTGAGTTAAAAGACCTCGGAGTGTGCTCGTAATCCCAACATTTTTCATCTTATCAACTGTCACTCCTGATAACTCATATCGAAGCTGATCGAATAGGAAAGCCACGGCGTTATTGACGAGTTTTAAAGTTGAATCTGTAGAACCATCTTCCTTTGTCAAAGTTCCAGCGATGTAAAGGTAACTTTCCGACGGTAACGTGATATTGTCCTGATGATTGATTTGAATCCTTATCTCATCATTTACGTTAAAGGTATTAGATGAAAATGGTGTGTGCGAACGATACTCAAAATGAGTAATCGAATCGTCAACTTGCACCTCGTCAGTAACTGATAAAACTTCCGCCATTATTTCAAACAAGAACTGTCAGTCCCAATGATTTCAAAAACTGACGATTACGAGGTGTTAGCGTAGCAACGTTCGACGAAGTTCTGACAAAATTTCCAGGTAACTGTTTTCTTTTTATCATTGCCGAGGACGAGGACGTGGTCGTGGACGATGAAGATCTAGGATGAGAACGGCGATGGTGATGGTGATTAAATGTTAGCCCCATTATTTCTATCTATGTTATACTATTTATTAGATGTAATTTGACATTAATAACTTCACCACGAAAATTAATAAGTCGATCGTCTTGATCTTTAAAAGACAGTACAATTTTTTCAATACGTCTCGTATTTATAGGTAAATAAATAACATTTCTAGGTGTTTCTACAATTTTAAATCCTGGTGGCACAGCAGGATATAGTTCGTACAAAATATGAGACAACTTTCCGTTCTGATAAGAACCTGTCACCAAGTTACATTCTACTCTGATTGAATGCACATCCTGTATTGAAACTGGTAAATCGGACTTGTGGGTTTTATTAGGTTCTAAAATTCTGGGAGTAAAGCCGAGAAGGGGACCTATAGTTCCTAATTGTGAAAAATCTATCGGTAAAGTTGAATGAATTTCCGTTTGTAACGTATTATTATTTGCACGTATTGAAAGCTGGTTCGGAGGTTTTACCTCTTTTTGAAGCGTGCTGTTAATATCGGACAATTCGTACGATCCTGTTGGAATTTGAAGTACTGTTCCTCCGATTGGAAAACGATTGTTTTTCCCCGCCTCAATATTAGGGATTGAATTGTAAACTGAAAAATCGATTAAACCCAGTTTCCATTCTCCACGACTTGTGTCCAAATGCGGCCACAAATCTGCTGTTATTATCGACTTATTTCCCGATATGCAAAACATGTTCACTCTACCAAATCCCCTTTAAAACTGATGATTATGTAACAAAAATTGTAAACATAAATGCCCGCAAATAATTTGATTTCCCTTTTGAAAGGAATCGTAATTGTAGAAAATTGTAAGGGGCGGACCACGGTGGGGGGAGGTTCCCGAAAAAAAATATCTCCGTACTTCTAAGGGGGGAGGTAAATTTCCGTATGAATCGAAATAGTAAATTGTATTCAATTTACGTTTAAAGGCGACCCAATGTGTTCCTAAACCATATCTAGAGTCAAGATTAACAATACCACACTCAAACTTTCTCATACGGGAGGGTAATGCATTTCTTACAAAAACACCTCTAAAATATGGAATTTTAAATTTACTCGCGTATTTAATTAATTCAAAATTTGAAAGCGGATGAATCGGAATTTTACTTCCTTTTAGTATGAACTTTTTTCCCTCCGCTACCTGCGCTCTTCTTCTGTTTTCTAGCACCCGTTTTCCCTTCCCCGCTCCTTCCCCACGCACCTGTCCCTCTACCTGACATCTTATAGGGGCGAAGATATAATCCGGCGCCGCCTTTTTTGCTCTCCATCGCTCTATTATGGCGCTCTTCCTCCTCCAATCGCCTAGCATTCACTCTTGCGTCCGAGATGGCCTTCCCCGCACTTCCTAAACCCCCAACAATCGAACCTAAAGTCCCTAGTCCCGCTAAAATTAAGGGTAATATACCACCGCGTACTCTACGCAATTTTCTTTTATTGTTAACACCCCCTCCACTCAATTTACGTTTCGCTTTCATTCCTGTAGTGACGAGCCAAGCAGCAGCCTTTTCACCAAAACTCGCGTCTTTAGATTTAACTCTTTGCCAAGCCTGTTCTTCAAGCTTTAAATCAGCTTCGCGACGACGTAGAGTCTTGTAGGCGGACGGATCTTTTAGGGATTCTGAATAGGCGATATCGTGTTCTTTACAAAATTTATCGAGCTGATTAATACCTTTATCCCCGCGTTGTAATCTCTCTTCTAACTTTGTACCGGGTCCGCAGAATTGATAAGAAGGAATATGAAGCTCAATTGGAACCTTATCAATCAAAGAATTTAAAAGACCTCCTCCCTGAATACAATTTCCACTACAACTAGTCTTTTTCAACCTTCTCTGTACCATTTTATACTGTCAAATGGGGGTATGGTGGGAAAGGTTTACCAATTTATACGTTCTTTCCAACATTTTCACGTTCGATAAAAAACGGACGAATAATGTTTTGTTCGATCCAATTTTCACGTGCACCCGGAATTGTCATCTGGTGTGCGAATGCTACACTGTTTGGAGTTAACATTGCGTAAAATTGATAAAACATTGTTGATAATAGTCTCACGATATAATTTACCGTGGTAGCATCTGATTGGTTGATCGGATCCGCAACGTTTGTGACTCGTTTGTTCAACATATCAACAACGTTTGGATCCTCGTGAAAAAAGTTTGTTTTTTCATTGACATATTCCACGTTAGTTAGCTGGTTGTCCGCAACTTTTTGTCCACGTAAAACTTTGTTGCTCCGTCAGTTGTAAAGATAGGTTCACCGAGGTTTGCAATACGTTTCAATTTAAAGTCCCAACTGTTGTTTTCGACCATTGCGGGAAAATTCTCGTCGACGTATTTTTTATTTACGGCGTCAAATGGGTGTGTAGGTATCTGCTCTAAATTAGCCAACTTTCCCCTTTTAACGTCGAAAATGACCTTATCTTTCTCGTCCTCATTCATAATAAGACAGCTACGCTTCAGGTAGCCGAGGTTTACTATATCCCCATCACTGTTAGGTTCGGGTAAATTTATTATCTTTTTTCCTCGACAATCAAACTCATTTCCTGTGGTGGCAAGTTTGAGGCATTGTTTTTCTAAGTTGGTTAATTGGTCTACAACTACCACTTCACGAGCATTACGTCCGCGTCCTACATTCACTAATCTTTTCCCGCTCATATCGTAATTACCCGCAGTGTTGAGTTTAAAACCAACTCCCGGTGGACCTTGAATAATGCCGGCGCTAGCGTGACCACCAACTGACTCAATCAAATCGCCGCTCCAACGACCGAATTTATCTACGCTCATCTCAAATCTCGAATGATTATAAATGAAACAACTTCGGCGCTTTTATAACACCGAGTTCAGTCAACTCTTCTAAAATTGAAATTATTTCGTTCGAATGCGCGTTATTTCCGGCTTGAGAAGAAGCAACGAGTTTTTTCAATCTTTCACATAATTCGTTTACATTATCAAAATATACGTACTGAATATTGGGTAATGAGGGTGATGTCTGCCTAAACTGATAGCCTGAACCGGTTAGGGAAGTGTCAAGCAACATTTCTTCACCAAAATCGTCATCCTTGCCCTCCTTCTCCTCCTCCTCCTCCTCATCCTCACGACGATCTCCCTTTATTTTTAAGGGGGGGGGGGGGGGGGGGGGGGGCAGGGAGTGACTGCGGTAGAGGATAATGAGGATGCGAACAATTTGGAAATAATTTGGCGATATTTCGGACTTTTATTGGATCGAAGTCTTCCACTCTTTGTCCTATGTGCTCTTGTCAACTGAAGAATCATTTTGTACACGTTCACATCATCACTCGTATAATCTACTGGCTCTCTAAGGAAAAGTAATTTTAAAAGACCCTGACTTAAGTTGAATGAAGCCTTGTTATCGATAGTTAATTGATTATTCGTGAAAGTAATCGTTGAATCACCTAATTTCCAACCTTTTTCAGGATCATAATGAACGCCGTATGTGGTGTCTAATAATTTCTTCGCCGGTGGATGAATGACAAAATCTTGATAACGCTTGATTAAATCACTCAATTTCCACTCATCCTCAACCTCCTCCTCCTCCTCCTCTCCCTCATCCTTCTTCTTCACCCCTCCTACCTCCACCGATTCTATCTTTTCGGATTTAATGTCACGAGCTATCTCTTCTTGTTTACCCCCCTCCCCATCCTTACTCATTTTTGACAAAATTGCTTTCGATAACGTTTTAAGTGGAGTAATTAACGGTTTATATTGTTTTTCCAACGATTTTTCACTCATTATTTTATTAGACTTTAGTTGTTCGTGTTTTTGCCTAATATTATTCTGTAATTGTTGAATTTCTAATAAAACCTTAGCTTCCTCATCCCCACCCCCCTCCTCTCTCATCTGTTTCGTTGTCATCGTGTCACTCAACTAATGAAATGGAGAGTTTTACTAAGGCATATATACCTACCCATATGTTCCTCAAGAGGAGCGTGTGAACGTGTGTAAAACCTCACGTTTTGACTTCAACGCATACATGTTTGTGTGAAGACACTGTTTAAATGAACGTTCGATCATCATCATGATCGATCACTGACATTATCATCATCATAATAGGGGATAAAAGGGGGAGCTGGCGCAGGGGCCAACACGGGGCAGGGTATACTAACCCGCATAACACATGATGGCTTACATGTTGAACGTCAAATTTGACGTCAAATTGAACGTTCAACCTGTTTAAACGTCAGATTCGACGTCAGATTGGGTTCGAACGCTAGGTTGGACGTTCAACCTGATCGAACGTCAGATTGAACGTTCAACCTGTTTGAACGTCAAATTTGACGTCAAATTGAACGTTCAACCTGTTTGAACGTCAAAATCGTCGTTGGATTGGGTTCGAACGCCAAAATTCAACGTCAGAATGAACGTTCAAGTTTGAACGCCGTTCGAACGTCCTTCGAACGTTCAACCTGATCGAACGTCAAATTTGACGTCAGTTTGAACGTTCAACCTGTTTGAACGTCAAATTCGACGTTGGATTGGGTTTGAACGTCAAATTTGACGCCAGATTCAGCGTTCAACCTTCAAACTCACGAGGGGTTGGAGAGTTCAGTTAATGAAATAAAATTGTCGAACATTATACGGTAACGTCCATTTTCCAACTCCTGTTCACGGTCTATAGTCAAAAATCCATTTTTTTCCGCCCACGCCTGTTGACAAAGTTCCTTGAATTTAGCATATGTCATATCAGTATTAACATAATCGTTATAAATGTGCCGCAAGTTAGTATCATCTTGTTTAAATAATATAATAAAATTGGCATTATCTCGAATCAATTGTTTTGGAACTCTGCTAAACGTTTGATTTAGATAGAATACATCAACATTTTTATGTCGTCCCATGGTAAAATAATCTCTTAGATGTTGCTGCTTTTCAGTTGACACGTCGTCAAAAATCATGATCGAGTTAGGTTTGATTTCGTTAGGGTGAACTACTTCGTCATACTCGGAAAATGGGAAATAACCTATTTCACTCAAGTTGGATAGTACGTTTTCCAGGAGTTGATATTTCGGTTGATAAAGAGTTTTTGAGAATATGTATACATTTTCAAAGGTTAAACCCTCTGGAGAAAATAGTAAATTTAACATGATATTTGATTTTCCACAATTAGAAGGACCACTAATTAAACATCTAACATGGTTTGGGATAAGGGGTCCGTGCCGTTTCATTTTAACCATACTACCACCTATGGCACATTCACAAAATTTGTCAAAATTGACTATTGGTAAAGTGTTTCCCCCACTCATACTCGATGTGTAATGTCCAAGAATGGTTAAATTAGATCGTTTTTATGGATCCAACTTGAATGTTGACCACTGAATCCCCACCATTTAACAAAACGTTTGTCACCTTTAGATTTGAGAACCTTTTCAACAAGATAAACATCACCAAAATTGGTTTTTTTCAGTTCAAACCCATAAAAGCTACCCAAAATAGGTTCACCTTTATAATCTTTTAACATATATGTAACCGGAATAGTTTTGTTAATTGTCGTTATAGTAAATATTTCATTAGTCCAGTTAGGTAGATAACCCTTAGCAAAAACGTGCTTGTACTTACTAATTCTTACATTATCTCCGATTTTAAATTTTATTTTTTTATCAACGCTCCCATATTGTTGTCTATTTTTCTGAATGTTTGCAATCACTTGCTTACTATTTTGAATTGAAACGGAGGTAGGTGTCATTCCAATTGTACGATGATAGCGATTATTATATTGATGTAGTAAATTGGGTAAAATAGAAATCCATTCATACGTTCCTTGTTCGGTAAATTTTCTATACATTAACAATTTCAAGGATCTGTTGAATCGCTCGATGATGGAGCACTTTTTATCACTATACGTTACATAATGATTTATATTAAGTTCCTTCATTAAACGTTTAAATTTTGAATTTATAAATTCTGTACCAGAATCTGAATGTAAATGACGTATCGGAAGATTAGCCTTCAAAACAGGGGTTATAGCAGAAACAATTACGTTAGCTGTTTTATCTTTCAAAGGAATGGCGTATGCAAATTTTGTAAAACAGTTTATTATTGTAAGAATGTATTTATACCCTTTATTAATTTTTGCGTGAGGAATCATTTCAACTAAATCTATTTCGAACAGATCGTGAATTCCTTTGAGTTCAACGGGTCTTGTATGGAAATTTTTACGAGCAGTTGAGTGAAGTTCACGGGCCAGAAGCTCTCTAATTGGTGCCATGTTGATAACATAATGAACTTCGAAACTGATTGTGGGTTAATTTATAGGTTGGTTGCCTCGCCACTTTCAATTTTATAATGTCCATACGCATAACTCCTTATTCCATCGCGTAATATATACCGTTTATCATCATACGGTGAAAGAGATAACTTAGTCATTTCAACAGATGATACGCTATGATTTTTAGACCTAATATTTTTACTTACTGTGTATTTATTCACGAAATTTCTCAAACTTTTTTTGTACATTTTATGGCGTAATTGATGGGTAATAGCAGCACGAGGAACACCCTTAGCCACTAGTTTTTCTTTTTTGTCGCTTGTCACAAAGGAGTAACACTTGGCTCGTAATCCTACAAACTCGGCTATAGCTTTACCATTTGTCTCGTCGGTAAAAGTACCCAGTTTCTTTTTATTATACGTAATTCTACATTTATGATCGTGAGGGTAACCAAATGTATCGAATAAGTGAATTGATTTCAACATGTCCTCATAGATGTCAGGGCTAATTATATGATACATGAGCGAATCAGTATCTGTAAATAACAATTTCACGTCATCTCGTTTATACGTTTTCATAATATAATTGTAGTGAAAGTTTATCATAATCTTTTTTGCGTATTCTAAACAGGTAAATCCAACAAACGTTGGTCTCGTTAATTTACAACTAATTTTTTTCAGAGCTAGACCAGCAAAATTTTCGTCAAATATATGGAAACTTTGTAGGCGAGGTGATGCTGCCCACTTTATCAATTTTTTTTCATTCGCGATTAGTTTGAAATCAGTATGACTGCGTACATTTTCCAAAGATTTTCCATACACAGAATTTATCATTAATTTAAAAAAATTTGATTCGAAAGGAGATTTTGCTTGTTGACGTTTTTGAGTATTGAAACTAATAAAAGGTTCCATCCATGCCTCTTGCTTGAAAGATAGAACGCGATGTACTTTTTTAAGTTTTAACCCCAGTTTTAGACATAATTTTAAATGTGAATAGTGAATAACGTAGTTTTTTTTATCTTTTAATGAAGTAAGAAGCTTTGAACTGTGTATCTTAATGTTAAATTGCTCTCGAATATTCAAACAGTAGGGTGACATCATGTCATCAGTTATTTTTACATTTTCGGGTGCTAACGGATAATCGTTATGTAAATCGTGTAATTCCTTCGGGTAAATTAAGTCACATTCAACAACAAATCCTGTATCTGCTGTATCACTTAAAGCGGAGAAATCAATACGGTCAATTTCAGCTCTAGTTAACCATTTAAAGTTTGATTTAGGGAGAGTTTGAGACATTGCAGTACCGTACAAATTCGTACAATCATAATACATAATCCATGAGGTAGGTTTCTCAGGATCATAATCAGAAACGTTTGGATTATTTGCTTTTGCGTATCTGTGTGAAATTTGTGCAAGACCTCCACGTATACCTGATTCAATCATGAGATATTGATCGATGTCTGTTATCAAATCAAGTTCTACCTTGGTCATTTTTAACATGGCATTCCACGCTAACCCTGGTGCAGAGTAAACGTTCAAAGGATCAATTTGATAATATGATAACGCTGTTTTTCTAAACTTTTGAAAAATGCAAGCAAGGTGTAAAGTGTCAGTTAGTAAGTAAATATCATGATAAGTTTCCATATTTGTCATTTCAAATGCATTCCATACCTTTTTAGCGTGAGCATAGTCTTCGTCTGATATAGGAGTTGATGAAATATCGTTAAAAAATGCGCTTTTATCGGGTAATTGACACTCTTCAAATTTAGTTCTATCAGTCATGTATGAGTAAGGGTAAACACCCTTACGTAACAATAAGGGAATATGTGGATGTAAAGATGTTGGAAAATGGTCGTAGAATAATTTAAAAGTAGATTCAACATTTCCCTCGTTGTATAAATTATTAACCAAAGATTGAAGAGACTCATTCATAAATGCCAAAGAGTCTAAAAACCTTAGGTCTCCTAATTGTATTGATAGATACTTCTCCGAAGATTGCGCGATACAACTCATAGATTCATTTTTATATTTCTTAAATCCTTGTAACAGCAAATGGCCATCGTAAGATTTCAAATTATGAAATACTACTGGGATGAAGAATTGGAACTTTCTATTTAAATTACATTCGCGATGTGAAATCCCTAAAAACTGACCGGTTCGATGATCGTGATCAAACACTTTTACATCTTTATCAGCAAATTGTGTGTTACATAGATAGCACTCTGTAGCTTGCTCTTTTATTACATTCATTTCAGGTGTTACTGTTAATGGTACGTTGCAGTCATTAAAAATTGTCATCTTCATACGTTCCGCTTCTATCATTAAACTGTCTAAAAAAACTTCAACAACATTTTCACCCGAATAAAGATTAGAAGTTAATATTGTTCCTTCTGGACCAATAATGACATAGCAAAAGCCTGAAGGAATATGGTTTGCAACGATCTTTGTTTGCCTTTCACCTTTCCTCCTCCCCCCCCTCCTCTTCCTCTTCCTCATTAGATACAGGGGTAACAAATGCTTCGAAGTCGCAATAAATGACGACTGGAGACTTTGAGCAAAGAGAATAATTTGTAAATTTTAAAATTTTCTCCTGTTCCGTAGGTAATACAGTTTTTTGTGGGCCAAAAGGTGTGCAGTGTGGGATATGTTCTTCAAGCAACTTTTTCATTGAGAAATTATGCAAACAATAATTACAATAAAACGCTTGATGTGTAAGATTGTATAAGCCTCGCAGTAAACCGTCAACATTTTCAATTAGACAATAATGGGAGCGAGATTCTAAACCCTTAACTTGCGTTAATAACAAGAGATTAATGTGATTTTTTCTAAGTTTAAAACATGTGATTCGTAATGGGAAAATATCACCTTTTTCCCAACCAAAAACGTTTATAGAAATATCATCATTATTCTTCTCAAACGTTAAAATATGGCGAAGTTGAACTGGATAGTCTATACCATCAAAATTATACATGTTTTCATACTTGCGTAAATAAGAAACTCGATAATTACGGGTGGGATCAGGATGGAGTTGAGCTATTATACACCATTTGAAGCATTCTTCATCTTTTAAATTTCGAATATTAACGATCGAATGTTTAGAATTGGATATTTGTTTTGGTGTGGGTATGTAACTAGACCCATGCAAAGGCTGATACTTCACGTAGTGCAATTGAATTTTACAAACCTTTTCGAATATCCATCCTGACCCCTCCTTTACAAACTTATCCAAAGTTTCATTAATTTTACTCAGCAAATCGTCATATTGGAGATTGAAATCATGAGAATTGATAAGTATATTCATTTTCCCTTGAAACCAAGGTGTTTGTTCTATCTTTTCCTCGTTTACTAATTTATATAGTTGAACTTGAGTGGTAACGTACCATTTTACTCCTTTACGTTCTTTTAAAAAATGTGATAGTTTTTCACGAACACTTTCACGTACACTACTTAACACTGATGAGACGTCGTATGCAGCTTCTTGATCTCCTCCTCCTTCAAACTGATGAGTGGGAAAAGAGACGATTTGATAATTAACACTGTTGAGAAGATTGCAGAATGCGGATCTTGTTGATGTTGAAAAAGACATGATGGTGATGGTTTTAGGAAATGACAAAATAATGCGCTGGCATTATATATATACTTTTTGAGTAGGGGAAGGGGGGAGTAGAGGAGCCTTGAGGTGGGCATAAAAACTAGGTTTCATTATTCATGATAAGTAAAATTGATAAATAAGTGGGTTACCGTTCTAAGTAGTAGTACAAAAAAAGAAAGTTATGTCTCACTCAATTGTTATCACTGGCTGACTGGTAAAAAGGGGCGCGTGATAAGCACAAATGATAAATAAGTGGGTTACAGCGTGAAGCCAGTTGTAACCGTCAATGCTGGCTCATAAAACGTCCGCACCTGTTTATAATTAAGTATATTTTTTCCTTCCCCCTCCATGCTTTATGGTACAGCCTCAGCATCCCATCAATCACTACCAATTTAATGAGGTAAACATGGGCGGGAGGATGAAATATCAATGCTTCGGTATCTACCAATTTAATTATCTGTTTATAATTAACTACGCTTCATGGTACAGCCTCAGCATCCTACCAATTTAATGAGGTAAACACGGGCGGGAGGATGAAATATCAATGCTTCGGTATCTACCAATTTAATTAGCTGTTTATAATTAAGTATATTTTTTCTAATTAACTACGCTTCATGGTACAGCCTCAGCATCCTACCAATTTAATGAGGTAAACACGGGCGGGAGGATGAAATATCAATGCTTCGGTATCTACCAATTTAATTATCTGTTTATAATTAACTACGCTTCATGGTACAGCCTCAGCATCCTACCAATTTAATGGGGTAAACACGGGCGGGAGGATGAAATATCAATGCTTTGGTATCTACCAATTTAATTAGCTGTTTATAATTAAAGGTAAACACGGGCGAGTGTTGGTATCTACCAATTTAATTAGCGAAGCATTCGGTATCTTTTAATTTAATTAGAATAGGTAATTAATTTGACCTCATTTCACACCTCCCGGTAGGTACCGACTTAATTAGCCTGACCTTGACCTTTGACCTTGACCTTTGACCTTGTTGCCATACGATCCCTTTTTCTCTACTGGCGACGTTTTGGAAATTCTTTATTTCCATTTTCAAGCCCTACAACAAGAATATTAACAAGGTAAGTATATGTAGCGTTGTATACATATAGTACATGTATTCTAACGGGTTGATTTGACGCTTAATTTAAAATGAAAAATTTAATAATGAACCAAATGCGTGAGTTCATTGGTCAGCACTTTTTGAGCACATTAAGTTGGTAAAGTTTCAAAAAATATGCTTTAAAAAAAAACACTAAAATTGAGGAAAACATCCAATTTTTTTCTTTTTTTAAGCAGAATATTGCTCAAATAAAGTTTATTAACTATGAAATAGAACATTACAAAATTATGCTGAAATGTTCTAAAAAATCTATACAAACTTCAAATAAAGCTAAAAATCCAAAATTTTCTTATGAATAGCAGATTATTATTTAGAATAACATTTTTCTAGATTCAGTCAAAGATTTCTCTGCACTCATAAAGCTCAAATTCCAAAACAATTTGACAGTATACAATATGATAAAATACGAAAATTCGCTCATACGATCATGCTGCATGACTGGAACTTTCTGTGCTAAACGGAGCTCAGTACTGTTCATGATACGCAAATGCTATTGCCCACCCACTGCAATCATTATTCTTCATTCTTTGTTTAAATTTTGTGAACAATTGTTGGTGCTCTCTGATCGTTGTTTAATACATACAATTAATTTCTAACTTTCTTCAATGTTGTATGTAATGAGATGGACTATTAATTAGTAACTACCTACGTACATCTCATTCATGTCTGGATTATTGTTGCTACAATGATCATTATTCGTTAACTATGCAACCAATGTCAACCCAACGACATTCAAAATAGCAAATATAGTTTGTGTTAGAATAACGTGTAAAACGTATATTTTATTAACTTAAATTTTATTTTTTATAATTAAGTTTCTAATGTGAAGGGGGGACCTTTACATCGAATTGTGTCCATCAATGTCGAGATTAACCCTTCTTGACTTAGACGGTTTCTTGTTTGCTTGAGCCCGAATAGGTGTCACAAATTAGATTTCAGTATTTTTGTGCCCTTTCAAACGTTTGAATGACCACACATCATTTTATAAACATATTTTTATCAGTTTTCAATAAATTACTAAGAAGATACAATAATATATTTGTTTTGGTAGACAGTAGCACTAGCTAGGCATCACGAATTTTCTGAAGAAAAATAAAATAAGATAAAAGAAAAGTGTAACTTTTTCTGATGAATAAATACTGAAGTGATTGTATAAAACATTTCAGGTATGAACATTATATAATTACCTACTGAATGAAAAAATTTTGAACTTAGTCAGTCTTAAGAACAGCAAGGCTGGATAATAATATATTTATCATCTTTATCTTCAGCAAACAGCAATTTCCGTACTCCGGCTTCAAAATTTGTATCTTTCACTCGAATTAACTCATTTTTCTTGATGGACCTTCCTTCCTGAAGGTTGGACGTTGCGAAGCTGTCGAATAAATAATAGAAAACAATTATTAAATAATGAAGAATTAGAAAAAATGTACTTCAATTCATTAATATTTGCTAAAAAATCGATAATAACTGCTTAAAAGCTAAAAATTCTAAATTTATTCTTGACCAGCAGACTATTTATAATTATAAGTTGTTTCCTCTAAAAATGATGGTTCAAATTTCATTGATGTCAAAGTGATCGGGTTTACAAACAATTCAACATATAATACGATAATTTACGAAAATTCGCTCATACGATCATGCTGCATGACTTGAACTTCACCACTTCCTTCCAGACTGAATCGGAAGGTACTGAGACCTTTACAAACATTACTCTTAAAAAGAGCAGTCACCATTCTCTGTAAAATTTCTTAATATAAGTTGTCTGCAACCATCGGGCACAACGGTTCTTTACTAATGTGAAATACTAAACATTGAAAAATTAGATCTTCTCTTGAACCCTGTAAGGTGTACAAGTAATGAGGTATAACTATTGGTGGATTCAATGAAATTCACTATCGAGTTTCAGCTTATCTGATTTCGAAAATCTATAAATCGTAAAAACCTTAACAATACTGATACCAAAGTGATCATAAACATGAGTTGTTTCAAGTACCTATGTAGTGCCAAACTTGTATGAGGTTGATTTGATTCTGCATTCATGATGTTCGTAACTGATTGCTTTGATCCATTTGTATATATTCTTCATCTTACAATATGGAGGAAGAGAGATAAACACAATGAATAAAAACTGGTTTTCATTTCTTTGAATAGGGCTCATTTTATTAGCCTAAGTGGATGATGAAATTGCCGAGGGGAAGATATACAATATAAACCGGATCTGAAATATTGCCAAAAGTGGGAGAGGGGATGAAAAGGGAAGCGGTTGTAGCGGAACAAGGTGTAATATGGAAATAACACTTGAAAGTTGCCGTATCAGTAGGAGGGAAAACCGGGTGAGGCCGAGGAGGGGATGGCGGAAGGCTTAATTGCTGTTTATGGGAAGGAAAAGCTCGTTTATATCATGCCGCGCGGCAGTTAATACGGCGGCTTTATCTTTCCCACCACCCCCCGCCCCGCCCTTGGCATCTGCTGATATAAACGGAGTGGTTCGAAGCTACGGGCATATAACGGAGTGCGCCTGGCATAAACAACCCCCTTCACTTAGGGGTTGCAGAGGAAATTGAGGAGCTCCTTCATCCCCCGACCCTGAAACCCCTGGCCAATTTATCATACCTCCTTTAGCCAATTGGGGGCATTTTTCATCCATACTAAACCAAGAACCTGACAAGTTACTTTTTTTCTTTTTTTATTAAAGCATCCCCCTCTCCGTTTCACCTCTACATAGGGCTGCTGTCTTCCATAAATTTTAATTTTCCAGCTCCCACTTCTGCAAATAATTCCTCTCCTAGAAGACATGAGTGCAAAGTTTTCCGTGGGACTCACTTTTTGATTTACTGGCTACATCTGGGAAAACAATAACTCAGAAGGCCAACTTCCCTATGCCTCGCCAGATTTATATCGTCTCCTTTACAAGGCCCAATAGAGAAACATTTACTGTGGGTGATAATAATAAATTGAAGGCCCTCTTATCTGTTATTAGAGGCAAGACATGACATAATATAGTTCAGTGGTGAAATATTCCAATAGTTACTCAATATTATACTACGTAAATATGTTATTCCAGTAGTAAACACATAAGTCATTACTCTATGGGAAACCACTAGGTATTTCTACCCTAAATACAGTTCAAGGTTTGTAAGACTAACTCTTTAACTATATTAATCATTACCTAATTGAGATTTTATAGTATGATTTACTGTTCGTTATTGGAGAAATTAATCGATAACTCTCGATATAAACAGATAGTTATCAAAATCTCTCGAATAAACACTCATGTTTGTTGTTCATTCATTGATAGTTCTTCGTCCATTTAATAAACTATTATCGACAGCTGATAGTAAACGTGTTTTTAGCAAATTTTCGTGAAAAATGAAGCTATTGCAAAGGCTCCAAAATTTTAAAATAAAAATTTTCGAAAAATTTCTTCATTGAAATCCGTTTTGAGGCATTCAGAAACGAACTCCAGAGTTTAACACTTTTTCATATGTATATATTTATATTTATTTATTCATTTATTTATATGTGTGTCATTCCAAACGATAACTCTCCTTAGGATTGAGATAAAAATTCCGTTCCTGCACCAAAAAATCAAGCTTTCCAAATGAAATGATGAATTTGTTGGCCAGCACTTTTTGGGCAGATTGAATTGGTAAAATTTAATAAATGTGCTAAAAAATCACTAAAATTGGCAAAATGGCTAAAAATCCTTAAATATACATTTTTTTTTAGCAGAATATTGCTTAAATAAAGTTTATTAACTAAAAAATAGAGCATTCAAAAATTAATGTACAAAATTATGCTGAAAAAAGGACTTGAATTTCATCAAAATACGCTAAAAAATCAATAAAAACTGGAAAAAAGCTGAAGATCTAAAATCTCATTTTGAATAGTAGATCATTTTTAAGAATAGTATTTTTTGCAATAGAGTTAATAGTTTATAATCCCTTTGCATTCAAACAGCTAAAATTTGAAAAGAATAATAACATTTAACGTACAATACGATAATTTACGAAAATTCGCTCATACGATGACTGGAACTTTTGTTCCTAGTTAAGGCCGAAGATCCTTCCAGCGTGTAAAATAATATTGTAACTGGTTTACAGTGCCCTCATACCTCATGCCCATGTGTACTATGTTTGTAACGGTTTACCCAATCTGGTATCTATTATTGAAAACACTCAATTTCCAAAACAAAATGTATCTATCATTACTTACCTATATTGTTTGCAGAAAAGTTTCAGTATAATGTTTCTTATACTGACATTGGTTTCCTCTTATGCTGTACCGAGTAAGTTAACAGAAGTTAATGATTCTTGCTTTTGTAGTTCAATTATTGTATGATGAAAACCACGGGAGGTGTCCCGTGTTTGAACCTCAAGAACCTGAGTAAGTCTCCTGACAATCCTTCTAGACTAGGATACCATGTTAAGTGGGCGATTATCCGTACAATGTTACCCCTATAGGGTCCCACTAATGGAACTTACCGGGGTTTAAGCCTTTCGACCGTTCACCGATCACTGTCGTATGTCCATTTTATGTTTGGTAGGCCATCCTAACGACCTTTTTAAAAACCAACGGCTCTTCAGATAATCCCAGATCATATTCGATTTAGAGATGTGACTACCTATGCCTTTGAACATCTTGGTTTCCAGTGTTGAATAGAGCAATGCATTCGTTATGTACAAGATAATAAGGGATGAATGAGCGTTATCCTTGGATCTAATAAGCATAAATATTTATATTTCAGTGGAAGTAGAATCAATCCAACCAATGCCAATGGTCAACAAATGCTAAAAATAGTTTATTTTTAATTTTTTAAGCAGAATTCTCACAGAAATGGTTTATGAACTATGACCAGGAATATTGAAAATTCATGCAAAGTATTATATTGAGAAAGGGACTCGAATTTCATTGATATGCGTGAAAATTCTATAAAATTCCGAAAGGAGGAACAAATCAAAAACTTTTTTCTTTTCTTTTTAGTACAATGATATTTTTTATTTATTTATTTTATTTTATTTTTTTCAAATTAAGTTGATACTTAATAATTTCTGTGCACACATATGCACGAATGCCAATAAAATGAACATATATAATACAAAAAAAAAAAAGTTGGAAATTCGCCCATATGGTCATGCTTATTGACTGGAAATTTTTCACATTTACCCTTTCAAAAACGAAAAAATGGTGCTTGGTTTTGTCATGTCAATGCACCCCATTCTGCGGGCGATCTTCGGTCAAAGTGAGGTCAGGTCGTGTTCAGCTATTAAATCATTTATACCTACATATATATATATTTTCAAGCCATGCTCAACCAGAAGGCTCATTAGCTGTGTTGAACAAGGTGTCAAATGGAATATAACGGATTGCAATCATGGACTGCAATTGCAGATCGGAAGGTGAAAAACAATTATAATATTCCTCAGAGAACGGTGGCATCGCCGCACTCTGCCACAAGGGATACAGCGTGACCTCTTCTCAACCCCCACAACGGATTGCAAAAACTAAAACTACAAGAAAACAAATTAATACTAATCAATATTCATTTGTATTATTATTGATAATATATCTCTCTCTTTATCAATATCATCTTTTCACTATCCCTTCTTTATTTATAATACATTGACAGGGTTCTTAAGCCTGGGGGTCAGTGAAAAATCTGTACTTTACGCAACGGCTTCGTTGTTTGGAGACATTGGAACCTTCATTAGTTTCTAGGCAATTCGACAAATAAAGGTTGACAGGCTATAAGGACAACAAAGTAATGTGGATGGATCATTATTTGAAGAGAGAGTCGGTACTTTTGATATTTTCATGTCTTTAGTTTCGTTTAAAAAAACGAGTTTTTCAACATTTCAAAAGGAAGAAAGGGTAGGTACATTGAAATTAACAAATAGAACAAATTTAGAGAAAGTGCAAAAATAAATTACTAAAAGTGGCTAGATTCGACCAAAAATTGATAATTTTTGTTGTTGTTATTCTATTGTTCTTGTGGAAAACGTTTACCCTATATGAGTTAGAATATTCAGAAATTTGTGCAGAAAATGATGATGAAAAATATACCTAAAGTTCGTTAAAATGTTCCCAAATATCAGCAAAACTGCAAACAATTGTTTTACACTCAAAAATGATTTATAAAGCAGATAAAGAGACAAAGTATTTTTCCTTAATTCAAGAATTATATGTTTCTGTGCATACAAAGTACTCAAATTTCGCATTAATTTAACCAAAACATAAGACGAATATTCGCTCATATAGTCATGATGTACGGCTGGAACAATTTTTTATCATTCCAAAATCTCTGGAACTTACATACTGCTGCATTGTTTGAAAAACTGTTCTCGGACATTTCTCCAGTATGTAATTCCATACTAAACATACTGTAAATGAAGTGCCGCCACATTCCCGTTCTGTTTCGCAGAAAAGGGGAAAGGAAAAAAGAATCACATGACTGGACGCGTGGTATATCGTCCTTTTTGTAGCTCCCATTTACGGTTTTGTCTTTTAAGGATTGGTGTAGCTTTTTCGGAGGCGCCATCCCCGATCCCTCGCTCCGAGTGACGGATGAGGAGCCAAAATTGGTTCAGTCGAAGAGGGTGATGAAAAGGGACCTTGGCGACAAGTACGTAGGGTTGATCCATGGGAGCACATCCTCTCTAGCCGCTACGACCCCCGGCAAAAAGGATTGCCGTGCCCCCTTCTTGTCAGAGCCCTTATTGGGGGCATCAGTCTTCCCATCGGCCTGTGTGCTTTCCTATCCTTCACCCTTGTCCTACACAGCTTCGAGGGTACATGTATTGCTTCTTCGGTTTTAGTGGAGTATAACATTTCAAGTAAAATAAAGTCATAACTCCATGCTATACCTGAATAAGCTCCATGTTTTTAACACATTACAAAAATAACCTTTTCTGAACAGCAAAAGAAGAAAACAAATCATTATTGCTACCGAGTCTACTATGGTCGTGGTTGTTTTCAGGTTCGCAAAATGGAAAGCATATTCCCCAAAATCAAGCTTTAGAGCATTCTAAACAACTTTGGTTTCATGTCTGTCTGCATGCATGTTTATAGTGTGTATGTGTGACTGACTATCTGTCAATTCCTTTGCATAATACCCCTATGCAGAAAGAGTATATTTCTGCATGCTTCCAACCTTGATTACAAGCATCTCACAAATAAAAAGCAATCCAATTAATTTGACAAATCTCCTACATGCAACATGTATTTGCTCGCTCCATCTGGCACGAGCAATGGCAGGGTGAAGTCACTGGTCTGCGTGGTGTCCTTCAGGTCTTGAGCCCGGTGGGCCCTTTCGTAACCCTACTTCCAAGGAGGATCGAATAGTGGTCAAACTAGTGGCCACTGGCCATACCCGTCTTACTCACAGACTCCTGCTTAGTGCAGAAGCTCAAGATTATGTAAACTGTAGAGAGTCATCAGTGATTAGTTTCATTGTTCTAAATGAATATTTCACTTTTCTCCATGAAAATGTTACATCCATTGAGCATAATTTCCTCACCCGAATCTCTCTCAAATTCGGAAGGTAGTCGGGGAAGGACGATTTAATCATCCTGTGTCAATTTCCTTATAATCTTATCATCAGTACCTGCTGCAAAAGCGCAAATAATAAATCCTTGTAACAAGCATTACTTACCTCATTACTTAGCGTTACTTACAGTTTTCATTCGATTCATAAGAACTTTTCAAGGACTGAACGGTTTCGATTGTATGATTCCGATGATCAGCTGCCTCCTTGCTCCCTGCTTGCTACTGCATAGTTGCTGAATCATAACATCAGTTGAGCACAATATTCTCGTAACGTTAATAACAATAGCATGTTGCTTATTACACACCTCCCAAACGATACTATAGACTCCTATCCTTTCCTCACCGGTGAGTTATTAAGTAAGCATCCTGAAATTTGAATTTATTTATTTTTATATTATTTATTTATTTGTTATTGTTTTGCTCTTATTATATATTTATATGTATTTGAACGTACTGAGTTCGCCCGCAAATAAACAAATCAATTACTCGATTTTGATCAGACTTAGAGGATAGTATGAAAATAGTGTCCCAACCGGAGGGCGCCGCTGTAGAACCATTTAGGAATAATTCAAACATTCCAATGAGCATTAATGTTACGAATACAAAAAAGCGATGTGCCACATCCAACGTGACAGAAGTTTTTTTATAACCTAAAATGATCACTTATACATGTATAATCAAATCCATAAGAAAATAACCTACAATTATCTTAGGGTGTTCCAAAACGGGTTTTTAAAGTATTCGCAAAAGCTTTATTACCTTTGAAAATTTACTTCATTTACATTTTGATTAGGGTGGTGGGGCCAGTGTTTGACACCTTAAGAGGCACCTAAAGAGACTTTGACAAGCAATTAAGTTATGTTTTTTCGTTTGTTCAAACTTGAATCTTACATCTACTGCTGCATTAAGGTGTCCTCAAACTGCTTAGTATTGAAAAAATCACTAATTCTATCCCATCATAAATTCATTTTTTTAATCAATTTTTTGACTCAGTATTTGACAGCCAAATTCTTGGCAGTACCTGTGATTGACACCCCATGATTGACACAGAAGTTCTTCTGAAATAAATGATTCCTTGTATCAACAAAACATTTTATTTCAACATTTTAGGTACAAATAAATTGAGCATTTGAACTTAGTTTTATTAATCTAAATATAAAATTAATATGAGTATTCATAAAGACAAAGTTGAAAATATCACAAGATGTTTCATCACAAAATGGGTACAATGTTTTCGTGATACCATAGGCACAGCACAATTCTAATGGTAAATTAGCAGCTTTTGAGTTGCTTTGTATTTATATAAATGTAAAAAATAAAGAACGAATCCATATTCTGGTAATCACTGAGTAATCCACTGGTAATCCACTGTCAATCACTGAGGGGAGCATCAGTCTGGGAACTAGTAATTGACATTTGCATTTTCACATGTTATCTTTGATTATTTCCAAAAAATGATCGCATAAATGCAAACTGCACAAAAAAACTGGTTGAGAAAAACCATGGAAACGAAAGAATTTGAAAATTTGGAGGGCATGGTGAAGCAGAATAAAACGCTTACCTCCTTAGCCAAATCACAAGAAACAGCACCAAAGAAATTAAAACACGAGGTTCTGTTGGGTAAACTTCTCCAGATTTCACAAAAACACGCCTGAAACCTTTTCCCGCCTTTACAATTCGCTGAGAAGGTATTTTGCCTCAAAATACAAATGGATCAAGCCTGTAAAACATTTTTAAATGCCTTATTATTAAAACCTCATGGTGAGATCACTGGGTCCTTGTCAATCACTAGTCCCTCCACCCTACACCTCTGGAACACGATAAAAATACAGTTATACAATTTTTACTACAACTTCGCAACCTGGCCAACTAATTCAGTACTCAGATCAGGCGAACTCGTCGTTCACTGCCGTGTTGAAGAAAAAAACTCCTGGTAATCGATTACCAGATTCAATGACTCGGCAAATCCTGATGAGACGAGTTCTTGTTGAAGCTAAGCAATCAGACATGACCGTTTTACAATCTGCAAACGCCACAGCCAGTTATCAGAAGGTCTCGACCGGTGATGGCGAGGATCTTGATCTGAGGCGGTCTTAGCCTTACTGGTCTGATTAAAATCAACGGATAAGGGCGTACAAAGAGGTGAGGCCGCCTCATGCCGTCTCTGAAGCTGTCCTCCAATCGGCACCGCTAAGGGACTTACGAGTGCGTATACTCGTAAGAATAGTCCAATTAACTGACTTGTTGAAGCATCAACACCATCTACGAGCAATGCTGTACGCTCGTCTGGTGGAGGAAGTTTTACTCGTAGAATTCAGCGAATAACGCTGTCACTACATTTCCTAAATTCTTCAGTCCAGAAACAGTTTATTACCAATCTCTAGTTAAATTTATGAAATGTTCCAATTGAGAAGAAACAACTTTCTATCCAGCTCATTTCCATTTGACCACTACTCCTACTGAAGCCAAGATTTTCGTATCAGCTTTTCGTAAGCGACTACCCCAAGAACTTCATATGTATTCTACAACTCCTATAAATTTAACGTATTTTAAGGTGGAAACAATAACTTGAAGGCTTTTATCTTGAAAATCTTGTATTTTTGCGAAACTCCCCCCACCATGAATACTGAAATAGTTCATTTCTTGTACCAATTGGAGGA
The DNA here is from genome assembly GCA_030762985.1 of Adelphocoris suturalis. Lineage (NCBI taxonomy): Eukaryota > Metazoa > Arthropoda > Insecta > Hemiptera > Miridae > Adelphocoris > Adelphocoris suturalis. Next base: position 78,436,192 of record CM061046.1, read on the forward strand.
AATGAGAGAGCTGAATACTCGTGTGAGGCTATTCCTAACAAGTTTGCTTGAGCAGACATAAGCAGACTGCCAGGGGGAGTTGGTACTATGTAGTCACACCATGGATTAGAGCTAGGGTATTTATTTGACTTTGATAAGATCACTGTGTAGGGTTGAGAGCAGCAACTTGGTAATCGTATTTTCAAGGAGAAATGGTGTAGGTATTATATAGGTAACTAACGAACAATACGTGCAATTAGAAGACGGTTAGTAATGGCATCATCTCTGTGTATGCAGCAATTCTGGCTGGTTTGAAGATGAACAATGAAACGTCTGGTGTTGAGTGATTGGAACCTCCTCTTCGTCGCCATCTTGTGAACTTTTCATTGACTCAATGGTTACCATTTTATTTCAAATAGTTCAGAGATGTGTTGTGTTGTTCACCATGTGATAGATTCTTGTTACTGAAATATCATCTTCGTCTCCTATTTGCCTGTTTTCTGTTATTTGAAGTTAGCTCTTCCTACTTGTTAGCAGTGTTTTTTGTTTTCTGTTCAGCTGATAAATAGTTTTTTGAGGCATCCCTTAATACTTGAGCCTGAAAAGCAACCAATACTTACTTAATGATTTCGTTGTTGTATGAATGCTCAGATGGTTTCACCTGAGCAGACTGGATGATGTTGTTTAATTGTTGTATCTTGTTTTTTTTTTTTTTTGTTTTTTTTAATTACATTTATATCAACTTCCATGACCGGGTCCTATATCTTAACACTGTAGAACATCCTTGAGTGAGTTACGTACCTATTGAATCAGTTAACTATTAGTGGTTGTTGTTATATTCTTATTTTGGCCCAACATTTTGAGTTCATCTTGTGTTATTGTTTTATTATTGTTTCTGTGCTAAGAGTAAAATGTACTATTCTAATTGTTGTAGGCACAACCATGCCAACATCAATTAGAATAGATGATGGATGATGGTTTAATATAAACCAAACGTTTGGCAATAAGGCCTATTATTTTCTCGACCCTTATCCTGATATCGTTGACATCATACATAATATGGGTCGATCATCACTTCCCTTCTAAGGCTGATTTTGAAATATTCTAGGATGGTCACCAATAGCCGTTAGAGATGTTGAGTGCTACACTACTTGTCTGAATAGGTATCATGGAACAGGTAAATAAATTGTTCATAAAACAGCTTTGTGTAACTTTTCGTCCCTAAAAACGTATTTCAGTATCGTGAATCATGATCACTTCCATGGTAATTTTAATTATTTGATTTCTTTCACTAATACAAGTTTGAGTGGTGCCTCCAAGCCCTCATCCCCATTATTGACTGTGTATGTTGGGGAGTATTGAGTTTTTGTTCATGGTAAGTTTATGAGTTCAAATTGTATAGAAACCTATAGGGACTCTTTCGTCATTCCGATGTTGTAAATTATGAAAATTCACAGGGATTTTGGCTCAAATGTCTGGCAAGTGGGCGTGATATATCAACCATATCTCATTTTTGCATAACGTTGACCTCAATGAATTGAAAGAAAAAATCGTAAATAAGTTGGTTGGACAGTGTAATTTCAATCTGCTTCACTTATTTTAGCAAGGATGTATAGAGTTTGGTGCAAAAAAATACGATTCGTATGAACAATCACATTTGCGCATGCGAGCAGGTGACTTTGATCAGACGGCGATGCGATTTACAGGAAATTATTTGGGAAAAAACCCGCACAATTCCCAAAATTTTCATCAAAATCGGTCGATTAGTGTCGGAGTTTTGCCTGTATCAACCAATTTCAGTTTTGCGCAAGCGCAATACATATTACTCAACCGATCACAATCAAAACTTTAGGGAATCCATCATCATGTACATTACATCCAGCAGTTTGAACGTTATCAAACGGATCACGCGAAATCAACGTTAGAAGAAAGACAAGTTTGCGCATGCGCACACGCTAGTATTGGTCCGGTCATCTAGTAGCTGACCCGCACAATCCCCGAAAACTTCATAAAAATCGGTCCATCGGTCTCGGAGTTTTGATTGGGTCAACCACTTTCAGTTTAGCGCATGCGCAATAATCAGTGCTCAACCAAGTAGTCTAGGAGCCAGGGCCGAAAATAGATAGTAATTTGAGGACGAAGTTTGAGATTAGATTTTGAAAATTTAGTCCGTTCTGAGTGAGAACACGAAATGGCGGCATTATAAAGATGGCTTAATTAGCACATTTTAAAGTTTTTCTCTAATAATTCCTGAACCGTCCATCCTACAGAAATTTTTATACGTAGAAAAGTTGTAGAACATTTAAAAAAAAGAAAAAAAAGAAGTCAATTCCTGCTCTGAATGGGGCTAATTTTGGGCGAGTCCTTTCCTCCCCCCCGCCTAGACTTTTGCCCTTCGAAATCACCTAATGGCGTTAATATTGGTCTGATTTCAGTCTGCTAGAGCTCATTCTACCCAAGATTAAATACTTTACAAAGTTCGTATCGAGCATATTCTAGCTGATACCTTTCCCCATTGACGCACAGTCGAACTTAGGAATTTTATGTCATTTTTTTTATTTATTTATTTATTTATTTACAATACGGGCGGCGCCCAATTACATTGAACACTATTAATAATTTATAATATACAACAGAGGAAAAAAAATTGGTAACAAATTGGTATATAAAAAAGAAGGAAAAATCGAAGAAAAAAGTCTGTGAAGAAATAATGAGTGTGACAAATTGATTGGCTAAATGATGAGACTGGCTAAAAGACCATCGATGCGACCAGATTTTTGAGAATGGTGGTGGTGCAATTGAAGAAGTCCAGTTCAGGATTCATCTCGATGAGTAGATTTGCCATACGAGGGAGCCTACGCAGGGGGCGGTTCATCGAATAATTAGTCGAGGAGAACGGGACGTAGAAAATATTCGTCGACCGAGCCAAAATTCGAGGCACCAGGATGCCAACTCTCGAGAGCAGGACCGGACACGAGATCTGGTTGTTCAACAACTTGTGGAAAAGGGTGACATCCGCTACAGATCGTCGTCTCTCCAAGGGAATCAGGTTGCACATCTTCATAATAGATTCATAATTCACCTCGTGCGAAGGTATGCCGAGATTATAGGCAACGTATCGAAGGAATTTGTTCTGAACCTTCTCTAGTGTATATTTGTGTGCATTGTAAGTCGGAAACCAAATTGGGGAGGCATATTCTAGAATTGGGAGAATGAGCGTCTTGTACAGCAGTGTAATAGCTCGAATGTTGGAGAACTCCTTCGTGTTTCTTTTTAGAAAACCCAGACCCCGCATGGCTCGACCCGCTATCTCCCCAATGTGCCCAGAGAAGGACAGCCGCCCATCACAGATCACCCCCAGATCAATCAACTCCTCGTGTCTTCTCAAGCGAGCCCCACACAATTTGTAGGCATTAATAACAGGCTGAGTGGAGCGGTGGAAAGAGACAATGCAGCATTTTGAAGGGTTGAGGAAGAGTTCGTTGGCAGTGCACCAGGCCTCCAATTCGTCGATGGCAACCTGAAGAGCCTCACAATCCTCATTCGAGCTCACATGACTAAAAATCTTCAAGTTGTCTGCAAAGAGAAGGCAGTGGACATTAGGGACGAACAACTTTCATTAAAAAAAAGCACAATGGTCCCATATGGCTACCCTGAGGAATACCGGATTTGGCAATGAAAGGAGAATATAGAACGCCCCCGACTCGCCCCACAAGACTACGCCCAGTGAGACAACTAGCCACCCAGTCAAGAAATAAGCCATGGATTCCCAAGGAAACAGATAACAGGTGATGATGAGATAGTTTATCAAATGCCTTTGCAAAATCGGTTGAAGCTACGTCAGTTAACTACGTCATTTTACACATAAAGTTCGCAAAAACGGCCTTCTACTTTGTACTTTGATGCGAAACGGTCTGAGCAAAAACTTGCTCGAAATGAACTTTGGAAAGTATTTAATCCCGGAATCGAGTGAGGTTTAACAGACCTGAATCAGATCAATATTGAGGTCACTATGGGTTTTTGAAGGGCAAAATTCTAGGCGTCTTTAAGAGATTATCGGTTAAAGACGTCTAGACTATTGCCCTTCAAAAACCCCTAGTGACCTCAATATTGATCTGATTCAGGTCTGCCAAACGTCATTCGATTCAGAGTTAAATACTTGTTAAAGGTCTCAGCCAAAATATGCTTAATATGAAATCGGACCAATATTAATGCCACTAGATGACTATGAATGTAGGGCAAAAGTCTAGACGGGGGGACTTGAGGACTCGCCCAAAATTAGCCCAATTTTCAATTTTTCGTACTTGGCTTATTTTGAGTTTTTTTTTCTTTTTTAATGTTCTACAACTTAGCTCCGTATAAAAATTTCTGTAGGATGAAAGGTTTATTAATTATTACAGAAAAACTTTAAAATGAGCAAGTTGATCCATCTTTATGAGGCCGCCGTTTAGTATTCCACCAATCCTGAGACGGCAGACAAAAATCTTCTCACTCAGAATGGAATAAATTTTCAAAATCTAATTTCCAACTGTCTCCTCAAATTACTACCTATTTTCGACCCTGGCTTCAGGACTAATAGGGCATCTTTCGGGTACATGTACCTACCTAACTAACCCCTGAATATGAACGAAATCGGACCAACAGATAAATGAGAAATCGACGTTGTAAGATATTCCCGTTTGTGCTTGCGAGATGGCAGTGGAGTTGTAGAAGCGAGCCTCTTTAGAAATCAACCCACATTATTGCTGAAAATTTCATCAATGTCGGACTAAAATTGATATATATTGGACGTGACAAGAATTTACCACAGACAGGAAACAATAACTGATCAACGTGCTTTGAAACGCAAAAATCAGGTGGACATTTTGACATGGATATGTCTTTGCTATGGGGGTCAACCAAAAATTTTCGTGACGCAAAAAATATGTCACAATTTCTAATGATGTTCACGTACAACCAATCCGTTGCTAGGGGAATGGAACATCCGTAGTTTTCATCGCACAGAAATCATTCGCCACTTGTTGGAAAGCGCTTGATTTATGAGATAAATGTTCACATCTCAAGCTACCAATTTCCCTCTCCTTACGTACTTGGCTATATTCCTAAACTAAGTTGATTGGACTATAAACAATTTTAATAAGCCGGTTACAATATTCTTAACGTTAAGCAGTAGCATCATTTACTCCACTCCATAGGAAACATTATCATCCTCTTGACAACAGTCTACTGTAAACAACAACTCATTGTAGTGACTTCTCTCCACAGTTATTTTCAACATTTCTATAAGTAAACCGTTGTTTTGTTGGAATTAGTCAGGATGCGGCCCAGTAAAAATAAATGAAATCATTTCATTTATCGTTTTATTTGATAACGTTTCATCCTCTTACTGAGGATATCTTCAGATCTTGGTGTGTCCAGGAAAATATTTATAAACATCCGAATATAACGGATTTATCAAATAAAACAGTGGCTCACCAAGTCAACTCAATGTCAAGAAAGCAAGATCTGAAGATGTCAGATCAGGCTATCATGAACATAAAAATGATAGCGCCTGTATTGAAGAAATAACTTTAATAGTATGTATAGTATGCTTATTGTGTCTCCAAGAATAATAGAATAAATTCTTTATCCTACATTTCGTCGCCTACAGTCCAAAGTTAAAGGATTTGTTTACAACTCTCGAGGACAACCGTTATGAAATCCCCAATCAAAGACATATCCATGTAACATGGTATCTGCTTGTAAAGCAGATAGTGGAACTCGTTTACGAGTTTATAAGTTTTACCCTTAAAAACACATGAAATTAAGGCATTATAAAAATAAACTAAAATTCGTGAGTTTAAGTGTAAAACTCGGTTATAAGGGAGACTCGCATGTGTTACCATTCGATTCAGCGTGAATTTATTTTTGGAGACAAAATTTATTAAATAGGGAAATATAAGCTTTCCTACCTCCGGTACCTACTTTCTATCCACCTACTTCAGTGGTGGAATCCCCAAGAAACCATCCGGGTTTGACTGAGTATATCAAAAGATTTGTCTCCTGGTATTATCGAGGGTAGCTTTTAATAACAGAATTTTGCGGGTTGATGGCATTGATTCGTACATTACGTACTGGAATAAGGTAAATGTACATTTCCTATTATCTGATATGGCTTGCACTTTAGTTTGTTCCTGCGGAGATTAACACTTGTTTATGGGAACTGTCCCTTGGGAGTGGTGGCACCGAATTAAGTTTGTGTCAGAGAAAGGAAATCTAGAGCTAACCGCAGTGTAGCTATTTACTCTCCTGATGTTACAGTGGAAAGCGGTGGAAATAAGGAAAAGGGGTGTTAACCGCCTCGGCCATATTGGGCCACTTTAATCTGCCTAAGTGGCCTTACGGAAGTGCGTGGCCTCAGCTAGTTTAGCACTTGGCTTCTCTCTCTCCCTGGGGGTGATTTACCACTTGTCCCTCCCCTTACCTCCCGCGGGTCTTAATCGTTTTCGTACCGGGGAAATGAGGGTTGGCGTTTATTGGACGGTTTATAGGGACACGCCAGCCTCAGCCTTCCTGAGTCCTGCCCGACTTAGCAAGCAGGGTTAAGTTAGGGATAGGAGAAAGGATTAATCACATGGTGTCCGGATTTATCACTCCTATGTGATGAATCACCCTTCTCGCCATCATTAGTTAGATTCTCTTGGAATTATTAAATAAATTATGATATAATTGTGCTAATTTCTTTTTGTTATGCTCATTCTATTCAATGTAGAAGCTGTGTTGAACTGTGTTCAGCATGTACTCGTATACGACACTTTCGGCATATATACGAAATATTCGGGTTTGATCGATGATTTCCTCAGCGTTACTCCTTAAGGTTGGTTATTATTTTCACTAGTTAACAATGATCTATTATAACTCAAGAACCACAAGTTTTCCGATACCCGTACCGACTCATGCTTCGTTGAAACTGCTCGTAACAAAAAACTGCTTTTCTTAAAAAATGAAGTATTTCTTATTGCACTGAGTAAAAATGATGTATTAGCTATATTTTCAATTCTAATATTTTTGCATGAAAGTCCGTTTTGAGGTCTGTCTGAATTTGAACAGTTGTTTGTATAACATGATGTCCTTCCATAAGATGGCACTCATTGAAATTGTGATGAAAACGTCTGCCAAGTGAGGTAGACGATAATCCTTTTTACTTGTGTGAATCAGAACCTACAAATTTATGTATTTATATACATTATTAACAAATTCTCACAACATTTTCTGAGCTGAGAGAATCTTCAAACATTTTGGGATTCACGATCACACCTAAACAGATACTCGTATTACCAAAAAAAAAATCATTTTTTGATCCAATCTTTGTTTTAGCGAGTTTTTGAAGAAAATTAAGCTATTGCTCTCGCCTCAAAATTTGTAGAATGTGAATTTTTGAAAACATTTTATGCAGAAATCCGTTTCAGGCATATTCTGAAGTTTAACGCATTTTTTTATGTATGTATGTATGTATATATGTATATATGTTTGTATGTACTCGTATGTATGTATGTGTCATTCCAGACGATAACTCCGTAGAATTGTGCTAGAAACTTCAAACAAATTTTAAAATGTTAAGGACACAAAACGAAAGTTCAAGTTCGTTGGCCAGCATGATCGGATTATATCTTCGGGTTGAAATTTTCAAAAATGTAGTCAAACATTTCAAAATATCCTGTTTTTTGCGATTTGTTGTGCGAAATAATTTTTTCAGCATACTAACATTGGTATATTCGGAATCAGCGTAAAATTTCCTATAAGAATATGTATCAAGTTTTCAAAAATTTCAAAGTTGAAAAATCAGTCAAAAATCGAAATAATGCCGTTCGCTAGTTGTAAAAATCGGTAATATGGGATAGGTATGTACCTCAATAACCAATATGTTCGATATTGGATATAATTATCAAATAGTAGAGTGAAGAAATAACATGAAGCAGTTAAAATTCAAGAATTTACCTAATCGAATCGTTGATAAACGATTGGGATTTAATGCTAGTATTAAATATTTTCAATTTCTTTCATGTTGCTACGGAAAAGCCAAGTGACACTTCCCCATAATTTAGGCTGTCAATAGATGCACAGAGACTACAGTTTGTCTGTCAATTTCTTGCTGTAGGATACTACGTTCGAATGCAACTGACTCTTTATCACTCGTAATATAAGCCTCATCATCGATTGGCTGTGGAAATACGTTTCTTTCATATGACGTCGGTATGTTATTTTATGTCAAGATTTGATGATGTTATGATAGGATACTGTTAAGATTTCAACTGCCTTCAATACTGACCACATTGGACATCGAAATCTATGAATATTTACCTACATTTGTCTTTAAATCTACAAGATTAGTTTATTAATAATAAAGTATGAGTACCTCCTAATTATTTTTAATAATTTGATTCCATGTTTGTCTATCAAAATCATAAACTAAAATTTCTCTACACGATCAATAGCGACTGAAATGTCGAAGATTTCTTCAAAAATTCGCATGACTGGACTTTTTTGTTCTCCTGAAAAAAAAGACCTTGGCAAGTTAAGCTCCCTTTTCCCTTGCACGGTCTCATAAATATATTGGAGCTTCACACCATTACTATATGTTTTAGTGAAAAGACTCGTGATAATTCGCTCAGTTTTGGGATCTTGAGAGTCGGTCAGGATAATAGTCTTCAAAGCCAACGTTTCGATGTATTTATACATCATCATCAGGGCTACAACAAAATGAGATTCCAAACAGCTGTTGTTTGACATGGTACATTATGACAAATAGAAAAATTAATAATACATATACATGTACATAGTATTACATACCTTGGAGGAATTAGGCAGGTTTCTACAAAGTCATTTCGTAGTTTATAGCACATGTAGTATGTACATTCATGTCATGTACATACATTGACTAGTGAAAAACGTGACAAATTAAAAATTGGTTGAAAACCCCTACTTCTTAAAGTAATGTACACGTTAGTTATGGACTAGCAGTTATTGTCCTTGGGAGGAATTCTAAGATGGATAGATCAGAATAGGAGGAGGATAGGAGACATACAGAACACTTCCTAGTGGTGAGAATTGTAACTAACTTAAATCAATTTACTGAAATATTGAAAGGTGTGAATGAACTATGGAACATGAAATAATAATTTGGTATATTGATACTATGAGAAAACTGTGTTCGGCATATTAAGCAATGTGAAAACAACAAATTAAATTATTGATATAGCATTCGCACTTTGAATTAAACCTTTCGCGAATTGAATTAAACTTTCCGCAAATTGAATTAGACTTTCCGCAAAATGAATTAAACTTTTCGCTAATTGAGTTGAACTTTTCGCAAATTGAATTAGACTTTCCGCAAAATGAATTAAACTTTTCGCAAATTGAATTAAACTTTTCGCAAATTGAATTAAACTTTTTGCAAATTAACCTTTGGCGAATCTGTTGTTTTAATCAAGACAACACGTAAAACTTCAACAAAATGTATATATCGTAACAAATTGTGCAAGTGATGGAACGAGCACAAAAATTGTAGATTTTTTTTTTTTTTTTTAATTCATTTATTGGTTTTGTATTGTAGATTTCAATTGGTTTTAAATTGTAGATTTAAACATAATCCAGCACCTCATGAAGTTAATCTGAAGGTAAATTATTTATTTATTAATAACAAAACTGAGCTCGCAACGTATCCATCTATAGTTGACATTTTATATAATTTATAGGCATTAGCAAGAAGACTTCTAAAAGCAAAAGTTAATGGAGAGGTCGTCCAAGAGCAGCAGTTGTGAGCAGCAGAACGTTTGTACAAATGCTGAGCCGTCCTATAAGGATAACTTTGGTACCTAGCAACAGGGAGGGATCAGTGTTCCTTTCTTGATGTTTTTTCTTTTAAATTTAAGCCGCTTCTCAACCGGAAGGGGGTTTTCATTGTTATTGATCTTTTCATGTATGTAGGTTTAATTCATTTTGCGGAAAGTCTAATTCAATCCGCGGAAAGTTTAATTCAATTCGCGAAAGGTTTAATTCAAAGTGCGGATGCTATATATACATGAATATCTATCTGTTTAATATATTAGAATAAATTTTGCTGAGTTTGTTTATGTCAATCTTCTTATTGCAGGTACTGGGATCTTTGGCAATATAAATCTTTTTTTTTGACATTTTCATGTCTTTGCTTTGGCACATAAACTAAAAAAACGTCACGGAAAATAATTGCTCACGAAAATTGCTCACGAAAATTGCTCACGAAAATTGTCCCAAGTGGCCACAACGATGATTATGACCATCAGAAATGACGTTTTTACCTAATGATCCCACGATTCTGAGATTTGGTATGTGGGCCCTTGAGGGACTTCTGAACACAACTGACCGATTGCAGATCAGCTGAGTGGCTCTAGAATCCAGTTTTTTCCCTAATGATCCCACGATTCTGAGATTTGGTATGTAGCCCCTTGAGGGACTTCTGAACACAACTGACCGATCCAAGATCAGCTGAGTGGCTCTAGAATCCAGTTTTTTCCCTAATGATCCCACGATTCTGAGATTTGGTATGTGGGCCCTTGAGGGACTTCTGAACACAACTGACCGATCCCAGATCAGCTGAGTGGCTCTAGAATCCAGTTTTTTCCCTAATGATCCCACGATTCTGAGATTTGGTATGTGGGCCCTTGAGGGACTTCTGAACACAACTGACCGATCCCAGATCAGCTGAGAGGCTCTAGAATCCAGTTTTTTCCCTAATGATCCCACGATTCTGAGATTTGGTATGTAGCCCCTTGAGGGACTTCTGAACGCAACTGACCGATCTCAGATCAGCTGAGTGGCTCTAGAATCCAGTTTTTACCCTAATGATCCCACGATTCTGAGATTTGGTATGTAGCCCCTTGAGGGACTTCTGAACGCAACTGACCGATCTCAGATCAGCTGAGTGGCTCTAGAATCCAGTTTTTCCCCTAATGATAAGAAAATAATAAGAAAACACACATGAAAATGTCCCAATGTGTTGCAGACTCGTATGCAAGCATTTAATTTCAGTGATTTAGTTTGAATTTTAGTAGGCCCACAAACTGCGTAGGTGCCACGGGGTATCATTCGGAGATTTACGTGGGTAGTGTCAGAATTTTTGTCGGTAAACTCTGAGATTTCCAGAAGTGCTTGAGGGAAAAATCATCAAAACAGGTTGGCAACGGTGGTCTTGAGTCCCTGTCGTGCTGTCGTCCATCGTCGTTTCAGATATTCCAGCATCCAACTTGTTCAATTCACGAATGATTCGTGCCAAGTCAACCAGCTGACGCCCATATTCATCCCGTTGTTGGAACAAATGTTCTCGAAACATCGCAATCACATGCGTTGGTGCATGTCCGTTGGTTGCAGCATCTTGGGCGACCAACTCCATTTTGGTAATCAACCGCACTAATCGTGCATTCTCCAATTCTGTCATAAGTGTCCCTTCGAAACAGTCATGCGCCATTTCGAGTTCATCCATTGCGTCCAAAAGTCGCGTTGCCAAGTGCTGCTGGATGTATTTGTCTGCTTCAATGATCTCTGCGCTATCGAGTGCCTGTATTGCCGCCACAAGTTCTGGGCTGTATATTTGTTCGAGCTTTGCAAACACACCACGTGTCGTCGTATCCGGATCTTCAACTTCCCCATTACTCTCCAATTGTTCACCAATGATCTCCACAATACTCTTTAAGAGCCGCTTATAATCATTTTGCTGTAATTCGACCAAAGTGGGCTGCAGGTCGTCAAATTGGTCTATTATGTCGCTGATGGCCCCAGCCAGAATACGCAATCTATTCTTGGAACTAACAATTATCTTGGAGGGGTGAAGCAGATCACGACAAGCAAGACCGGCCTTGTGCACTGCTCGAATCGCGTTCATAAGCTGGCACAAGTAGACCCAGACCTTGGGTTCGGAGATGTGCCGTGTTGAACGTGTCCCACTCTTGGACAGTATGCTGGCGAGCGTCTCTGAGCAAGGATAGTAGTCATAGACGACCACTAAGGAAGAGGTTGCTCCAAATGCCATAGTGGTGAATGCGTCTTTTATGGAGACCACGTTAGCGCACTTTTTTTCTTTCTTTTGTACTCATGGGAATCCACATCCACAATTTTGGCTTTCTCAAATTCAAATCTGTGACCTCAAGAAACTAAACCATATTGATAAGACTCGTGGTAAGGAATAGATTAAACGTATATTCAGATGGATTGAAACTATTTTCCAAATGATGGTTGATAGAATACATGACTAGGGAAGTGATTTCGTGGCAATAAAGTTGATTTTGCTGAGTATTACGTGATTTTCCCTTTTTAGAAACCTACCAAGACCTGCTTGGTCAAGAGATGGTGCTTATCCCTGTTTCCAATGGTCGAGCGATAAGCATCTTCAGAATCCGGGACTCTCAAAAGGGATAACGTTTGACGGTAATAGTTCGGCTCAGCGTCACCCTCAGGTCAAAAAAGAGGAGCTCGGACCACCCAAACGCTATTAGATGTAACGAGTCAATTAGAGGCCATGAAATCTTAATCGCCGTTTCGAAACAGTCCTCATGACAAGTTTCCAGTTGAGAGCAATCAACCTTAGCCCATTCTCTCAATATCCCAACCATGCATTATTGAGTCAACTTTTGAACGAAATTTCCATCTGTTATTTTCGGGTAAACAGGCCAATTATCTCGAGCTGAAAATCACCGGTTCGTGTTCTCTTTGACAAGTCGTGAATGAATAATGTAGCATCCAAGCCCAATTGAAATTAATGATTGAGAGCTGGAAGGGGTGACCCCTCTCGTTTCCCTACACTGGAATGATTAATATACACAACTTTCTCGACCGAGTATTTAAAAGGGTTTCTAGCTCGTATTAGAAACCTATTCAACAATTAAAGTGATTTATACGAGTCCTCCAGGCACCGTGAAAGTCTATTAGGTCAAACGAGGCTTGGGCGAGGAAAGATTTGCATACTTTCATACATATGTATTATTTTTTGTCGAGATTGGAAGCGGTTTTATAAATGTTTTTACACAATAAAGGCGGGATTATAAATTTCCGACGACGAGAAGCGGAGTTGGCAGGTAATAATGTTGGGTTTAATTTGTTCTCGGGTTATTTATTCGAGTTGTCCCGGTCCGTTCTTGACCTTTTCGAGTCACAACAGGCCGGTGGTGGGGAACACGGTGATCGGGCTGGGAATGAAACGGCGGACTGGCTTGCCGCGACTGACTCAATTAGGGCTTCAGGCTCTGTTACGGGGTTTGATTAGATTAATTGAGGAGGTCCCTGCAGTGGGTTACAGGCCGGCATTTGTCAGAAGTCCGACTTGGTCACCACTGCTGCTTCCCTGCCTCGCCTTTTTTGTGTTCAAACAGAATTGGAGGCTCGGACTGATTCGGAACAGAAAATTCCGTTGATTGACAAACTGGATTTGATAGTGTGTTTCTCGTGTGAAGCGGCAATTTCTACATACCTGAATACTATATAAATTCATTATTATGGTTTTTTTTTGATATATTATGCTGTTGATATATTCAACTTTTCAATAACAACACAAAGTAACAAGTGGGAGACGAGGATCGTGGGATACAATGTACATGAATGATCAATGAAAGTGGTACCATATATCTCATGCATTTGACTAGAGGGTTAATTTCCATGAAATATTATCTGTACTTAGTGAAGTATTGACAACATGATTGCAGCATGAGCAATGTCGTTCAAAATTACTGTCTTAGGGGTTTTCCGTTGCTTTTTCGAATCTCCAATTCAGATTCGTAAATAATCTTTTTCTTAGTTGTAACAGTTGTATCAAGTAATATTGAACAGAAATACTTACAAGTTGAGATTATGAATTAAACAGTAATGTATTTCATTATACTCAATGTAACGAAGATGGACTCACCGTAATAAAAATGATTTGAATGTAAATCCGCTGACTGGAATTGTAGAAATTAAAAACTGGATCATCAAACATACCAATCGCTATACACATACCCAAGGATTTCTCTATTCACTTTTAGCAAAATAATTCATAATATATAATAATATGTGTATATAATAATTCATAATATAATACCATATTATAATAATTCATACGTCAGAGACATAAATTAGCTCTTCAAATGTAATTCATGGTTTGCGGCCTGTACAATTTACCAAATTTTGAAGTACTTTACTCTCTTTCTTAGAACAGTTCTTCTGGTTATAGTTGATTAAATCAAAACCATCTCAGCATTTCAAATTTTACCTATTTATACCTATGTTTTGTTCAACTCATTTATACATATTTACCTATAGGTACCTATTTATTTATACCTAATGTGTTTTAAAGTGTTTCTTGTTTCTCTAGAGGGTTAGCAATAACAACTCATCCATAACAATGAATAAAACGAAAAATTTGACTGTGTTGTGACAGATCCGTTTACCCTTAATAGCGCATATTTATATTCGCATCTTTCAGGAATTTCCTTCCTTGGTTGTTCGACTTAGTTGTCTCCTGACGCGCCACTTCAGGAAATGTTCCAGTCCAGGAAATGTCAACTGAGAAACCACAAAGTTATAAACTCTCTTAGTGTAAAGGTACTACGGAAATAATTTTACTAGCACTAAACTTATGCTCTTTGATAAATAGATGCATACGCGATAAGGAATGAAAATTAAATTAAACATAGATGGATTGACAATGAATCTAGTTCAAGAAATGTCATCTGAAACATCCATTGGGCTACTGACCCACGAAGATTGGAACAATCAGAAACAATAATTTACTCAACTTTGGAGACTTACCAAGGTAGATTTTGTCCTTGGTGGACATTGAGTTGTAAATTGCTCTCTGTGGGAACTTTGAATATTAAATTCCCTCTTCGGGGAGTTTCAATATGTAGGAACAATGCCCTATCTACTCAAGATCTACATAGATTCTGGGGCCGAATTTCCTCCACATTTGTGAGCAGCCGCAGAAATATCATTCCAGCGAACAACCAATAATTTATTGTGATTTTGTGTTTCGTTCTATTCCCAGTGCTTATTTCCACACCCGAAAATTTTCGTTTTTTAAAGTCTTGTTGAAAAACAGGTTCGCTTACCCAACTACTGTCCTAATCAATGGATCTGTAAATACGAAACAACAAAACAGAAAAAGGTTACTGATTCAAGAAGCCATCTCTCGACTACCACGCTTTGAGTAAATGGACGAACATGGATTTTCTCCGGAGTGTTTTACATCACTAAGCCCAACATTGAATAAATTCTTACATCCAACCAATAACGACAGAAAGCAAGATGGAGCATTTGGCATGTAGGTTGTATGAGTTAGATGTCTTTCGATTCGCCGCTTCATAAACACAGGAAAAGAACTTTCGACCCAACGAAACATCGAAAGGTATTCTCACTTTCCCGGATAAGACGGGAACCGTCATAAATGTGAAATCTCTACTGTTCACCTGGGAAGAATATTAGAGGATGAAATAAAAATATAGATTTTTAGTACCGAAAGGTATCTTACCACTCTTATTATTGGTTTGAGATTCAACAATTCCTGGAAAAAGTATCCCGATTATTTCTTATGCCTGCCCAAAGGATTATGAGCGTCTATTGTAATTCCTACTTCCGACAGGCTGTTCAATTTATTAGGCTGATTGATTTAGATTCTGTGTTTAGAAATATTTGCTCAACTATCTGCTACTTTCAAAAAATGTTACAATTCCAGCCAAAAGAATTTGAGGCTCTTAAGATCTTGTTCCATGCTATAACATTGTGACCATAATGTTATCAGGAGTTCCGTATCTAAGAGTATCAAACCTGATGCTAACTAATACGCGCGATTTTATGATATTTGGATACAATTAACGATGTTGCTTTACATTCAGTTATCAACTACAGAGCTCGCCTCACTCATTACTCAAACACACTGTACACGAAGGGTATTCATGGTCTTTTTCGTTTATCGAATCGTCGAATATCGAATTCGTCGAAAATCATTTTTTCATGAAGCTCCCTTGCGGGGATTGGTAAAAGCCGAATCAATGCAGGTTACCTCCTAACCAGGTTAAAGTTGGGCACCTTCTTGTAAAACAATAAACATGTACCTATCTATCTATAAGCTTAAAATTCGAGAATTCGAACAACTTATTGACGATTTGAAGGTCTTAATCCGAGAATGACAATCGTATTTTATTGATAAGGATGTTTCACCAAACAGCCGGTAGGGTCGTTGCTACTCTTTGATGATTTTTCGTTGAAATTGACTTTCGAAGGCTTCTGCCCATCAAAATCAAATCGTGGCAAATGACCTTGCGCACGCACATTGGAGTCCGTCGGAACTCGAATTTAGTCGATTCGATAATTCGACGTCGAAAATCTTAGACCATGAATACCCCTAGTTCTGCATCGAATAAAACGAACGACATTTCTCTGGGTATGGATTATTCTAGCCTTCTCATAGTTTCTGAAGGTGATATATAACCCGGATAAATATCGAATAGTTAATTCTTGATTACATTTGAAATAAAGCGACAAGACGAACAACTATGATCATTCTCTCCCTAATCATGGAGAGGTGATCCGACATTTTATAACCTCACTCGTCAACTGATATGTGGAAGATGTCCTGTACTCCAACTTGTCAAAGCACAAATAGCTCGGCATAACACTGAATGTTTTCACGGAATAACTGAGATGTTTGGATCCGACATTTAGATCCAAATATGGGATATAAGATGGGATCGTGTAACTTTATTTATGGAGCGACGAATAAGGGGAATATCTCCACATCAATTATACGCGGCAACCCATGGAATGTGCTGGTCTCACAAAAGGGAATCAAGTTGGAAATATAACGTAGCTTTACGTTCTTGGACTTGGAACATTCGCCTTGGTTTTTATAATCGATTTATGAGATGAAGTCAGCTGTAAATTTATCGTGGTGAAAAAAGGATGGAGACTTAAAGGAAGCGGCGACCCTTTTGTTATGGTAATGAGAGAATCTGCGGTATCGCGACCCTTATCGGTATCTTTGAAGGAACGAGGATTTGGTCTTAATTTATCACCATAACAGTGTTTGCTTGTCAGTTGAAGTTTGTATTCCATCAAATTCTTGCCAATGTAACGACCAAGAAAACACAAACAAATAACTCTACATCAAAATAAATAACACCAACTAAAAAATGATAACAACGAACACAAATACAAACACGTATTATTTCAAAATAAAAAAGTTCCATCAATATATAATAAACCTGCCAAAGTATTTACAAGATAACTTATTTTCATTTTCACAGAAAATACATTTTTCGTTATCATGTTAGTTCCCATTTCAGAGTTTTTGATACTTGAATATCAATTGGCTTACGTAATTTAACGCAGTATTGGTGTGATGAAGGTGAGAGTTTTATACAGTAGAAATCATTTAAAACAATTTGAACATTCGTTTAAAATCAGTGTTGTCTAGTACGAGTACTTTCGCCCGCTGGGTCTGTTCAGGACTCCTACATTGATGAAGAAGTAATTCTTTCGTCCGACCAGCATAAAATTATGTTACAAAAAAGGGTCACGAAATGTTGTTGCAATAATTGGTTACGAAGCCGCGTTAAAGTTGCGAGAACTCTTTCTTAGTCAACCAAAAGTGCTGAAATTTGAAACGGAGCTTCATTGGTACGTATCTGGACTAGAATAAAACAGGCAAGGTCCAGAGGGGCAATGATCAACTATGGTGCCCCTGAGGCTAATTTCTTTCCTGGTCGACTAATGGTGTGGGAATTAGTTAAAAAAAACTCTGCAAATTATTACACAAAGGTTTATTATTTCTGTATCAGATAGCACTTCTACGCAGATCATTGGTCAATAATTATTATTAATCAACATATACATCTATCTAGTAAATGATCAAAACTTGGCACATCACGCCTCCCAAAAGCTTTCACACCTTTAGAGCTCAGGAACCCACAATTTTAGGGTTTATAGTAGGTGAATGTTGAAAATTTTTCTAAAAACGTCAAAACAACAAAACAAAAATTTAGTAAAACGGCAATTTGAAAAGGAAAGAAATTAGCCTCAGAGGCCCCATCAGCTATTCAGTGATCCTCCGAACCTCGTAATTGTTTTTGAGGTGTTTCGAACGAGCTCCATTAAATTTCAGCAACGTCAGTGATTAGGAAAGAAATTGGCCTCGAAGGTTCCGAAGTTGATCAGAATATCACGAGAATTGAGAATATAACAGCAATATAAAATAACCAGGTGACTCAGAAAGAGTAACGCGGAGACCTAATAATAAAAATTTTCTGAATAATTCAGAACTTACTTAGTATGTATGTTTTAACAAAAAACAATCAAATTGTTAAATATTCTGTCAAATTTGTTCATGGTAGTAACTGCCGAAAAAGATCGTTTGAATTTATCATACCTAAATCAGTGGGGTAAGTAAATGTTTATCGGCTTATTTCATATTCCATTGGCCCATCTGTATGAACGAGAAAAATTCTAGCTTCTGTCTTGCACAAAGGCGAGTTGTTTGCTAAAGGCGTTCCCAGACGCTCGTTGAACATTAGTTCCGGAACATTGCCCCAATGAAGAAGTCAGAGAAGCTTACCTGAGTAAACTACGCTTCTCATAACATCCACAATGGACTAACATAAATATGGTGGAAGTAGAAATATGAGGCCTATTCAGCAGGACTTTATCCGCTGGCAGTGAAAATGACTGCCTTTGCGTTGAACCGGAGGGGGATGAAGTTGAAGGGGATGGTTGAGCATTTTTCTTTTTTTTTCCGCCTCCCGGTGAGTCGTGTGTTTGTGCGAAGGTTTTGAGTTATGTACTGATTAATACCTCGTAGGTCTCACCTTTGTTCGCCTTTGACAAACGCTCTTTTCCATCCCTCAACCCCTCCAACGAAAAAGCGTCGGGGGCTCAGAATGGCACAAAACCCGGCGAAAAGGAGGCTATCCCACCTCTACCGGGCGCGCTCTCTTGTTATTTATAGGCCACTGACAATCATTTATTAAAGGGCCTTTTGTGAGAGAGCTTGACAAACTCAGCTCCTTCCCTCCTAACCTGGAGCTGTTGGCATTATCCTGCACCAGGTTCTCTGAGATTGCCCTGTCACGAGCAATGCTGGTGTTTACAACGTCGCCTCATTAAGAGCGACCGCAGTTCTCTTGTCCTCCCTTTTCCCCAACCGATCGCTGATCACTTCAATATCACGCAGCCTGGAGTTTCCTTATTAAATTCACGATTGACGTTTGCTAAACCATAGCGTTGCAAAACTGTGTAGCTGTCGTGTTCCCACAGAAACAGAGCTCTATAGTAGTGATGGTGAGTCATCCATCTTGAAGGTACATAGATCATGAAATACTAGTGGCTTAGTCCTAGCTTTTCTTTCCTTTCATACGATCTTAAAGCATAATTCACGTTCGCTCACGACATGATATAAGAAATAATTTTACTGGAACTTTCCAAGTACATGTGTCAGGACTCAAGCTGAAAACATATAATATAAAATATTATTATATACATACGAATTTAGAAAAATATGAGTTCGTCACGATTTAACCTCACTACGTTGATGAATTCTTCTTCGAAATTCATTTTACAATTTGAAACGTGACAAAGTTCCCAAAAAGCGACAACAAGAAACACTAGTTCGTAAAAACAAAATCAAACTGGTTTGTCCGTGTACGTCCTTTCGAATGCGGATCGTGCGAACGATAGGAGTTCCTAGACCAATGAGGACACATCCATTCTGTGAAAACGCTTCTCATGCGTCTATGCAGAGTTCATACGAACTGGACGACGCGTTAAAAATTCAAAACCATCCGTCGTTTCTCCCTCATCGTACGAGCGTCTTTTCGGTTCAATTCGGACACCTTCCTTTGTTTACATAGTCTTATTTTTCGTTCGTACAAACACCCGACCAGCTCAATGCTCAACGCACGCTCATACGATCACGGTCCTATTAGGACATAAGGTAAGGGTTAATACTAAAAACGCTGCAAATTATTTCACAAAGGTTTATTATTTTTTCAATTGAGTATGATCGTAGGTTTAGTTGGCTTGCGTACGTCATAAGGCCCGTCCAGACTCCTCGGCGTGTCCTATTTCGAGTTGCCACAACCTATACTTCTATAATTATATACGCATGTTTATATTTCTCGATTTGAGCTCCTATCTATTCAAATAATTATTGCCTTAATAATATCATTATCTAAGTACGTTCGAAAAGTCGAGAAGATATATTATTAAATATGCGTAGGCAAAGCATTGGTATTAACACACAAATATGACCTAGAAAAAAACATATATTCATGCCTCGAAGGAACATGAAATTCGAAAGCAATACAAGTGTAGGAAGTTTTCCACGCCACCCTGGAGGTACTCCCTAGGGTCTCGTTACCTCACAACCGGAGGTCAAGGTGCCGTCAGTCTAACACTCAAAGCCTCGAAAAAGACTCTTTTCAGCTATGTTTGGCTCATAGCACCCATGGGTGTGGAGCGATTGAGCTGGCGAGAAGTTAGGACCAACTAAGGATTTTTAAGTCAATTCTAAGGCCTTTTATGGCCCGGACGGCGAACTGCGAACGGCGGACGGACATTTCAAATTTGGATTCTACGCACTTTGAAACGTAAAATGTCCACGTTTGAGTGGGGGTTATAAAAAATTTTTGCTATACGATCACATAGGCTTATTATTGAAAATAATAAACCAAAATTTAATTTCAAGTTTCAATAGGTAATTTCAATTTCCATTTGTAGAGTTATGAACAGATGCTTTTCAGAAACGGTAGGTGTCAATTACACTAAGTAATTTGTACATTGTCGTAAAAAAACCTGGCTGGAATTTGATTCTAGATGTCGAATGAAGTGACGAACGTCAACAATACGCAAATACAATTCTATTCATCACACAAATTGGATTTCTGTCTTCGTGTCGAGAGGGTTTTTTTCTTTTTGTTCCTCTTTTCCCCTTTTGGAATTTCAATAATCTCCTGCTGAGCTGTTGGCAGGCGGCCCTTCCCTCCGACAGATCCCTCTCAACATCTGAAATGATCCTTCTGTGTGAGTAAGTTACTGATTTAGGCGTCTCCCTACTGCACCTTCCAGTGGATCAGGTCAGTCTGACAACGAACAAGTAGATAAGTAACTTGGCAGCCCTGACGTAGGATTAAACCTGGCGGTAATTGATTTAGAAGGCCAGAGGATCAACTTCCCCGATGCTCTTTGATTGGTTAGAGATTGAGTCACTCGGATTTATAGCTCTGTAAATCACGGGAAGGTTCCGCTGAAGCAGTCTCTAATGTCCCTTCTCTGAAATGAGACAGGGGAGTCGTCTTGACTGGAAGATTTACCGTAGTTAATACTGGGGAACGGGTCCTAAACTTTGGTGTTTTCTTTCGTTAAGTCCTAACATTTCCAAAATGAAGACACAACTTACTGACTCATAAACGGATAGCACTCTAAAAACAAGAGTAATATAAAGCGGATGTAGATCGTATCTCCTTATCTCCCGATCACTTGCTGGTGTATATTTTTCGAAGGATAGGTGACAACTACTACTGGGCTCCCTCACACATGTTCGTTTAGATATGGACATACAGTGGTTTATTTTTGTGTCATATATGGACATGCAGTGGTTTATTTTTGTGTCTCTAATTAGGCCATTTAGCGTCAATGGGAAAAAAAATTGAATTTAATCATTCGTTCCATTCTCATATCCATTGTGTTCTTGAATGTCCAGAAGCCAACTTTAAACACATATTTTAAGAATAGATAGATATATTTCGGCAATAAATCCTAAGATCATAATTTTTAATTATTTTTTGTAGAAGGTTGTACCTGTTAGGCTATTTTGAGATTTTTGGAAGCAATGAGAAACTTGAACCCTTCTGAAATTCAGCCTCAATACTGTTTCACTATACTCTAAACCACCTCCGACTCACAAATATATGATAAAACGCAACAAACAAAATTATTTTCATAATTAAAATCGAATTTAAAAATCGAGAGAAGGGGAAGACGCTGAGAACGCTCCATGATTGGCTAACTAGTGTGACGTCACGATTTACTAATCCAGATTGTGAGCGGAGATTTTCTCTTCTTGTTCTTCTCGTAACTTTCTGTGACGTTTGAATGTCTATATCTACATCGTATCACCAAACAGTACACCTACCAAAAATTCATAGCGGAAAAGAAGGTTGGTGCTAGTGTAGGGGATAATTCCCTATATCTACAGTTTTGCTTCCTCACTACCGAAGGTAGGGTAGCTTTGTGTTCGTGATTGAAGTCGAAAAAATTTGTTTCCTCCAAAAACAAATTTCTACTTGCTTTTTACGTATTAGATCTTGCTCATTAATTTCGGTTCCGTGTCTGTCCGTGGTGAATCCTTGTCCCGCCCAAAACTATACCAAGTTTCAGTCCGATTTCGATAAAATTTCCAGGGATTGTGCGAGGTAGCTCCTAGACGGTCTCCTATAATTTTTAATACCGTCGAATCAATAGTAGCCTGTGCGCATGCTAGTTTTTTATAACGTTGATTTCTCATAATCTGTTAGACTGATTTCGTTCAAACTCGGTAGGTAATTGGGTATAATATTCTACAATAATGCTCTATAAATTATACCGCATTTGGTAGAGTAAAAACCATTGCGCATGCGCAAAACTAATATCTACTGACACAGGCAAAACTCCGAGTCTAACGGAACGATTTTGATGACATTTTCAGGGATTTTGCGCGATAGCTTCTACTCGGTCCCCTGTAACTTTCATTGCCGTCACATATTTGTATGCATGAACACAAGGATTTACTGTTTTTCGTACCGTTTGGTTGTCCAAACTGTGTTCCCAGTTAGTTGATCTGTTGATGGGTGACGGTGACGGTAGGTTATTTTCGCACAGAAAGATACACAGATTTTCGGGTAGAAATATAATGTTATCTTGAAATAAGCATTTGATGAAAGGGCAGAATAATTTCCCAATAGTCTCATTTCAAAACGACTTCGCCTTTGCAGTTTTAATATACATACTTACATTACATAACAATTTCTTCTGTATGCCCACATGATTTTTTTATGAGTTTATTATTCAACATTGTTTATTGAGCTATGATGTCCGTGAAATGTGTGACAGGTTGGAGAAAATTCGGGAAAACATAGGTCTGTTTGGGAAATACAATGGTGATAGAAGACACAAACAATGATAACGCAATGATAACACAACCGGATGGTTATGAACGGCCTGCCGCAATTCCGCACTCTCCTCCACTACTTCCAACCGCAGACGCATTGCCGCATTTCCGCAATTCCGGATGGATGTGAACCCACCTTTACCTACGCGTTCAGACGGCGGACCAATGAAATCCGCGGAAGTTGTCACGTGACCCTGCCCGCGCGGCGACGCGAACGCTTAGGTTTGATTTTTATCGCAGTCGCCGAGCGTCAAACGCGTTTATATTGATGTGTTTTTATCCTCTTTCGACATTTTGCATTATATTCGTACTTTTTCCTCAAGTTTCTTCTTTGATATTGGAGTTAGCAGATATAGAAACGGCCAGTTCTACATTTATTGAACACCTTATAGGGAGATGACTAGTTTCGAAGAAAATTACAATAGGTATGTCTTTATCGGGAGATGCCCAGCTTCCATGAAAGGATTTTACTGTCGTCATAAACCACCCCTGGAACGTCAATTTGTGTCCACCCGCATGGAAATCGGTACGACCGTTTGGACATTTAGAGCCGACAAACGAACAAACTAATTTTCTATTTTATAATAGGGGTATTGGGATTAGTAGAGTAGTTATGACTGCAATTCCTTTAGAAAAACTTGACTGTGGTGGTGTAATTTAAAGGTCATAGCTGACTATAGTCGTAAGCCAAGGCACTCAACTGATTGAGTCGGTTGCTCCGTGTTGGTCGTTGCAGTGGCTCTTACGAATACTATTGTAATCACAATAATTATTCGTTGATTGAGTCAACTGTGATTATATTCGTATTCGTGTAATCGTATTCGTCTGTAGCCCATAAAAGTGCGTCAAGGTCATCAATTTCAATAGGGCGTCCCCCCGTCCCCCCTATAATATGCGAAGCCTTGCTAATATTACGTAGCTTCAGATGGACGTCTTATTAAAATAGATTTGACACAAATAGGCTGGGCTCCAACCGTTGGATTCGCTTTAAGGACGCCCCTTAGAGGTCATGTGTAGATTATGCGGGGCGCCCCTTAGATGGCGAATTTTCGCAATATTCATTGATTCTGAGTCAAATACGATTATATTCGTATTCGTGTAATCGTATTCGTCTGTCGGCGATTACTCGAATACAACCCATAAAAAACCCTACTAAGTTTAATATGCAAAGCCTTGCTAATATTACCTAGCTTCAGAGGGACGCCCTATTGAAATTGGTGACCATTACGCATTTATTATGGGTTGAATTCGTGTAATCGCCGACAGATGAGTACGATTACACGAATACGAATATAATCGCAGTTGACTCAGAATCAACGACTAATTATCGCGATTACAATCGTATTCGTATTCGACTATAAGACTATGCCCAACACTGGTGGAGTTGTAAAGAGCCACTGCAACGATCAACATGGAGCAACCGACTCAATCAGTTGAGTGCCTTGGCTTACGACTATAGTCAGTTATGACCTTTAAATTACACCACCACAGTCAAGTTTTTCTAAAGGAATTGCAGTCATAACTACTCTACTAATCCCAATACCCCTATTACCAAACGGTCGTACCGATTTCCATGCGGGTGGACACAAATTGACGTTCCAGGGATGGTTTATGACGACAATAAAATCCTTTCATGGAAGCGGGGAAAATCCTTTCATAAAGACATACCTATTGTAATTTTCTTCGAAACTAGTCATCTCCCTATAAGGTGTTCAATAAATGTAGAACTGGCCTTTTCTATATCTGCTAACTCCAATATCAAAGAAGAAACTTGCGGAAAAAGTACGAATATAATGCAAAATGTCGAAAGAGGATAAAAACACATCAATATAAACGCGTTTGACGCTCGGCGACCGCGATAAATATCAAACCGATTCATCGCCGTCGTGTCGCCGCGGATTGCATTGGTCAACCTTCTGAACGCGTACTCTTTCATCAAGAACTCGGCTTTCTCAAACGACGTCACCCTGATAAACAACTTTGTTCCTAATTAAGCAAATACCCGCAATGCATCGAACTTTTCACGCATAGGGAACATTTGATAGCAAATTCAACGACACCAAAAAGATTTTGGTAGATTGAACAGAGCGGCATTGCTGAATACAAATCGTCAAAAGTGTTTTGGAATACACAGAGGCGGGGCTTTTCATAGAACTAATTTAACATTTTCCTACTTTTGAGATGGTTCGTTAGCTCGTTAGCTGTGTTGGAGTTTATAGGCTCCAAATGGTTTGAAGCACAGCAAGTCATTCTAAACATTGTCATTCTTTCAAATAAATTGATTAAATGCTTAAAAAAATTGGCCCTTCGGCAAGGAATTGGATGTCTTTTCGCGATTACAATCACGATTACAATCGTATTCGTATTCGACTGTAAGACTATGCCCAACACTGGTTTTCTCTTTTATAATAGGGATATAGGAATTAGTAGAGTAGTAATGACTGCAATTCCTCAAGAAAAACTTGACTGAGGTGGTGTAATTTAAAGGTCATAACTGACTATTATCGTAAGCCAAGGCACTCAACTGATTGAGACGGTTGTTCCGTGTTGATCGTTGCAGTGGCTCTTTACAACTCCGCCAAGCAAAGAGCAGTTAAGGCAGCTTGCTCGGATGAAGTTTGAAAGTGAGGTTTATCTAATCTGAAGGGGACGAGGGGCTGAGCCGGTGAGCGGAGGGCGTCAAGGGGGAGGGCGCCGCCTCTGACAGGAGTGACAGCTTGTCACTCCAACGCCGGTCCCGATGTTGACTGATGCCTCGCCCCTAATCAATCAACTTCTTGTCTCTTAATTCGACCTGGAGTTTTGATCCATAATGGGAAATTAGTTTCGATAGAAGATACGTTTCTTGACTGAGATGGATTGACGTGACCGTTAGCAAACATCAATCTACGATCATATTCTCATAACTTTGAAATACGGTCATGTTGGAAGAATCATATTTTACTATGTCACCCTAATTTTTTTGACATTTTCATATTCAGCACACGGAGAAATTTTGCGTTGCACTTTGAGGCGAGAAGGAAATAGCAGGCAATTTTGGTGGGACGGAAAAATCTTCACAAAGTGTCTTGACATGAAATTCCCGTACACTCCTACCTTAGCCATAAAAACAAATCTTTGAGCTGACATTTGACTAGTTAGTTTCGAATATCAGTATGATTAGTTTCAAATATCCTAGTTTACTTCGGAAGCATTCATCTGTGTGGACCATGAAAACGCACTCATGAGGCTGCAGGCATGTCTGAAATAAGATGTTTGATTGATTTACATTACAGCAACATCTATATCAAAATTGTTTCTTCTTTACTCTTATTATACATTAGTGGAAACGGACTAGGGAAGAGTTAGAATTGTAGATTAGGATAGTGATTTCTGTTCGAGCACAATATTTTTACACCTCCATTATGTTTTGCGTTCGTTCCCGAGAAATGTCTTGACATGAACTTCCCGTACACTCCTACCTTAGCAAAAAAAACAAATACATCCCATTAAAAAAAATCGGCCCTTCGGGCCTCGCAAGGGGCTACGCCCCTTGACCCCGCCAGGGGGCTTCGCCCCCCTGGACCCCCCCCGGATGTTATTACTTTGAGCCTGACTGATAAAATGTAAAAAACATGGAATCATGTTTTAGCTCCTCGCTCTCCCTTTATTATAGAAATGATCACGACGATTGAGCTCTTGTGAGATGATGATGATCTCCTAATAGAAACTCGCGAGTAAACATTCACTTTATTATAGAAAGAGGCTAAAGAGGCTACATACGAAATTACACCTTCCTATAGTGTAAAGTATAGAAATTACCTATTAAAATGATTTAACCACCGCTTCACAAATCAAACCGTTCTCGCAATATTCGGATCACCTGCTATGAATCACATAATCGAAACACCAGCTCAATGAAATCATCAGAAATTAACAAGCGGTGGCAATCATGTTCACAATATCAATTATTGAGAATGATCACCTGTGTGTAAACAATTATTCATGTAACCATGCTCATAACTCAGCTTGTTGGCCACGCACTTCGCAGTAGTTAATATAGTATGGTTGGATAAATCGAGAGCTTTCGAACGAATGGTCAACGAATTTTGTGGGATGAAAAACGACGAAGTATCATATCCCTAGCAACGACTCGGTGGTAAGCGGAAATCATCACAATTATTGGCGCTACTTTCATCTCACTTTTCGGCGGGGGATCCATCGCTTAAACATGATTCCATGTTAATAAATCTTTGAGCTAACATTTGACTAGTTAGTTTCTAATCGCCCTTAATCAATCAACTTCTTGTCTCTTAATTCGACCTGGAGTTTTGATCCATAATGGGAAATTAGTTTCGATAGAAGATACGTTTCTTGACTGAGATGGATTGACGTGACCGTTAGCAAACATCAATCTACGATCATATTCTCATAACTTTGAAATACGGTCATGTTGGAAGAATCATATTTTACTATGTCACACTAATTTTTTTGACATTTTCATATTCAGCACACGGGGAAATTTTGCGTTGCACTTTGAGGCGAGAAGGAAATAGCAGGCAATTTTGGTGGGACGGAAAAATCTTCACAAAGTGTCTTGACATGAAATTCCCGTACACTCCTACCTTAACCTCAAAACAAAAAATACGGCCCATAAAAAACAAATCTTTGAGCTGACATTTGACTAGTTAGTTTCGAATATCAGTATGATTAGTTGCAAATATCCTAGTTTACTTCGGAAGCATTCATCTGTGTGGACCATGAAAACGCACTCATGAGGCTACAGGCATGTCTGAAATAAGATGTTTGATTGATTTACATTACAGCAACATCTATATCAAAATTATTTCTTCTTCACTCTTATTATACATTGGTGTAAACGGACTAGGGAAGAGTTAGAATTGTAGATTAGGATAGTGATTTCTGTTCGAGCACAATATTTTTACACCTCCTTTATGTTTTGCGTTCGTTCCCGAGAAATGTCTTGACGTAACTTCCCGTACACTCCTGCCTTAGCAACAAAACAAATACATCCCATAAAAAACAAATCTTTGAGCTAACATTTGACTAGTTAGTTTCGAATCGCCCCTAATCAACCACTTGTCTCTTAATTCGACCTGGAGTTTTGATCCATAATGGGAAATTAGTTTCGATAGAAGATACGTTTCTGGAATGAGATGGATTGAGACCGTTAGCAAACATCAATCCACGATCATATTCTCATAACTTTGAAATACGGTCATGTTGACAGAATCATATTTTACTATGTCTCACTAATTTTTTTGACATTTTCATATTCAGCACACGGGGAATTTTTGAGTTGCACTCTGATGCGAGACGGAAAAAGCGAGGCAATTTTGGTGGGAAGGAAAAATCTTCAAGAATTGTCTTGACATGAATTTCCCGTACACTCCTACCTTAGCAACAAAACAAATACGGCCCATAAAAAACAAATCTTCGAGCTAACATTTGACTACTTAGTTTCGAATATTAGTATGATTAGTTGCAAATATCCTGCACGATCGAGATCGATTCAAAGCCAAAGAAGCCTATAGGAATGAATTTCATTCTGAAAATATACGACGGAATAGCTCGTTCCAAGCGTTTTTTATTTTAGTTAATCAGTGTATCGATTCCGCCAAGCGTATAGGAAGTCGCTATAGAATTTTTAAGGGCTACTTGAAACATCTCATTGATCTACATTCATGTTACGGATACGACTTATGAGGAATTCACCAGGTATTTTTAATAGAATGTGTGGCGATACCAAACCTATTTATCATTTTTCTGTAAGTAAGCATAGAACAATTCAATTTTCACTGTTCTAAGGATTATTATTCCCGGTGGTTTAACATTTTTTGAGTAATTTAAATGTTTATAAATGCTTTAAGAAATTTCGGATCAAAGCTCAGGTCGGAACAGGTATGTGATACGTCACGGTCAATTACGCCCGAAAGTCTTGTCAGTGTAAAAAAAGTCCCCCCTTTCTCACCTGAATTTATCGGTTTTAAGCACAATAGCGCTAGCTTTGGATGCGGGCTTGTGAGTTATGTAGCGATTAATACCTCGTAAGTAACACCAGGAGAGGCCGCATTGTGATCGAGGTGAATAAAAAGGAACTCTTTTCACTCCAGCCCGTGGGGATGGTTCTTACTCACCAAGTGAAGGGCGTGTGTGAACACCTGGGGACCGGTTGGCAGAGGAACTACTATAACTATACGGATAACTGGGGGGATGTCCACTGGCGTTATACCTTTGAAAAGGCCTGGAGGTCAAGAGGGGAACAAGGTGTCTGACTCTTCACAAAAGAGCAGAATGAACTGACCCGTACTACGGGGTCGCAGCAGTGTTTTGTTGGGAAGAGCAAACAATTTGTGATACTCAAAACCGCTGTTTCATCGAAGAAGGTCTCACCCTTTAAAAGCTGCTCGACATCTCACTTCTGCTTCACTTAATTCCACTTCCTTCGGTTCACACTGTAAAATTCAGAGACGTGAATTGCACCTCGGGCCCTTTTTGGCCCCTCTCGCATTTAACGATATTCAAATAGAAAATTTCGACGAACCAGTAAAAAACAAAGTCCAGTTCTTCAAAAAAAAACACTTTTTCGACATAAAGTGCGTTTTTTCCATGTATAGGGTGGAGGGACCAGTATTTGACAGGGACCCAGTGATTGACATTTTACCAAAAGGTTTAAATAATAAGTCATAAAAGTGTTTTACGGGCTTCATCCTTTTAACTTTTGATACAAAATACCTTCTCATTGGAGTACAAAGGCGGGAAAAGGTTTCAGGCGGATTTTTGTGAAATCTGGAAAAGGTTACCCAACAAAACCTCGTGTTGCCATGGGTGCTGTTTCTTGCTTTATCATTGCTTTACCATGTCCTCCACATTTTCGAATTCAATTGTACTCATGGTTTTTCTCAATCAGTTTTTTGTGTAGATTGCATTTATATCTACTATCATTTTTTCGAAATAATCGAAGATAACATGTGAAAATGCAAATGTCAATTACTAGTCACCAAACTGATATTATATATTTATATAAATACACAGCAACTCACAAGCTATTGTACCTAAGGTATTGAGAAAACATTGTACCTATTTTGTGATGAAACATCTGGTGATATTTTCAACTTTGTCTTCATAAATACTCATATTAATTTTACTTTTAGATTAATAAAACTAAGTTCAAATGCTCAATTTATTTATAAAATTTTGAAATAAATGTTTTGTTGATACACGTCATTGCAGAAGAATTGCTGTGTGAATCGTAGGGGGTCAATCACGGGTGCAACCAAAAATTTGGGTGTCAAATACTGGGTCAAAAAATTGATTTCGAAAAACCAAATTTATGATGTTTTGTGGCTTGAATTAGTGATTTTTCCAATACTGAGCAGTTTGAGGACATCCTGATGCAGCAATAGATGAAAGATTAAGTTTGAACAAACGAAAAAACATAACTTAATTGCTTGTCAAAGCCAAAATTTCTCTTAAGGTCTCAAACACTGGCCCCACCATCCTACATATATTCAAAAATACAAAAATAAAAATACAAAAAGTAAATAAATAAATTTGAAAAGATGCACTTTGCTAATTTTAATAAATAAACCTAATGTTTTATTTTCGTTCATGTGAATACCAGATTCCTATTTCAGCTATCAAGAACTCGGACATGGAAAAATTAAACTATGAAAAATAACCTGCCATCAATAAAACGTGTTTACAATGTTAACGTTCATTTTTTCTAAATTCTACAAAACAGTGGGAGCAAACAAACAGTTTGTTGAGCGTTCACGCTGGGCTCGTTACAGTCACGGACCCGATATTTATCCTAGTTCATCACTCACTATCTTTGTAATAAATCATTTGCATTTGTTGAAATTATGGGGAAAACTCAAAGAATCGATTTTAGAGCTCATTTCTGATCGAAAGTTGTTTGAAGAGATTTCTTTTTAAACGCTTTGTTTTCAGGTTATTCAATTTTTAAGACTGTTTTCGTGTTTTGTATCTTATGACATTAATATCGCCATAACTCTCCCTAGAATCACAGTAAACTCAAAACTAAGAACACCTTTGGAAAGACCGTTAAATTTCCTATAACACTGATATAAAGTTAAGTTGTTTTAGTTAGTTTTAATTGTTTTGAAAAAAGGCCAAAGTACAAAATTAGAAAAAAAATTTAAAATCGACGTTTTTCCTCCAGTTTTTCTGCTACCGGTTTGGGGATTTTTCAGCGTGCACTCTTCGGAAAAAACTTCCTCAACCTGTCAGTTTTTGAACGGTATAGTCAATTTTACATATGTATATGTCATTTTTCACTAAAACCCTCGATTTCGTAGAAAAAATCCTTGTTTTTCACCATACGAACATACTTTTTGTCCCCCAATTAGCAAAGTAAAAGTAAAATTGACTTTACCGTTCAAAAGCTGACAGGTTGAGAAAGTTTTTCCCGGAAAGTCCACGCCGAAAAATTACTTACACAGATTGTGTTAATCACGTGTGTGATCAGCTGTTTTGTGTGTGTGTGCCCCCCCCCCCCCCCCCCCACCCTTATAGGAGACACTTGACATACCTAATACACGTCGGACTCTTGGCGTGGGAATGAGAGATGAAACACAGTTTTGTGTGTAGAGTTACACTCTTTTCAACTCTTTTGAAACGACGCCAGTTCGCTCTAGTGGAGGTTCGGAGAAGGTGGTATCAGTTGTTTTGTCTGTGTGGCACACACACAAAACAACTGATACCTTGTGACAACAGAGATACTTGGTTGATATTTTGGCTGCTCGCGTGTGTGTGTGTGATATTGTGTGTGTGTGTGTGTTCTAGTGGCGGTTCGAAGAAGGTGTGAACAGTTGTTTTGTGTGTGATCAGTTGTTTTGTGTGTGATCAGTTGTTTTGTGTGACCTGATACCTTGTGACAACAGAGATACTTGGTTGATATTTTGGCTGCTCGCGTGTGTGTGTGTGATATTGTGTGTGTTCTAGTGGAGGTTCGGAGAAGGTGGTATCAGTTGTTTTGTGTGTGATCAGTTGTTTTGTGTGTGATCAGTTGTTTTGTGTGTGATCAGATTGTGTAAAAATTAACACAGAATGTGTTTTTGCGATGACCTACCGAAAAAAAATCGTCACAAAAAACCGACAGAAAAAACCGTTATGCGCCTTTTATAATGATTTTCACGTACAACCAAGCCGTTGGTAGGGAAATGGAACTTCCGCAATTTTAATCGCACAGAAATCGTTCACCATTCGTTGGAAAGCTCCTGATTTATCCAACCATATTATGTTAACTACTGCGAAGTGCGTGGCCATCAACCTGAGTTATGAGCATGGTTATTTGAATCAATTGTTTACACACAGATGATCATTCTCAATAATTGATATTGTCAACATGATTGCAACCGCTTGTAAATTTTCTTATGATTTTCACGTACAACCGAGCCGTTGGTAGGGAAATGGAACTTCCGCAATTTTAATCGCACAGAAATCGTTCACCATTCGTTGGAAAGCTCTCAATTTATATAGTATTTTTCTTGTAGTTACATATTTATTTATATAATATTTATAGGGTTTTAGACCAAATTAAATGTCTAACAATTATTTATTTTATTATTGCCAAATATTGTTATTATTCACGTGCAACCAAGCCGTTGGTAAGGAAATAGAATCATCGCAAAAACACATTCTGTGTTCCTATAATTTCATACAGAGTATGGAAAAAGAAATAAACCGGGGGGTGCAGGGGGGCGGAGCCCCCCGCCGAGGCGAAAAAATTACTTTTGTACTTTGGCATTTTTTTTAACCAATTAAAACTAACTAAAACAACTTTACTTTATATCAGTGTTGTTGGAAATTTAACGGTCTTTCCAAAGGTGTTCTTAGTTTTGTGTTTACTGTGATTCTAGGGGGAGTTATGGCTATTTGTTTCGCGGTCTTGGAGTTTCCTCCAACCAAAACTTGACTGATTCATAGCTTGGCTAACATTAATTCATTCTAAGGGGATATTTATTCTAAAGATAACAATTCCAAGAAGGATTTTCCTGAAGAATAGGTAAATTAGGGATATGCATTTTTTTAGAAGTCTGTTTCTCCCAAGTATTAATTGTTATACCTGCAGGTTTCTTTCCTTTTAATTGACTAATCAGATCTCCCCCGAACCACTTGCATATTGTAAATACGTAAAAATGGACAAGGAACGAGTTTCGTAATTAAATAAAGAATTATAGGAAAAAATAGTAAGATGATTTGCATCAAAGAGAGAAACACATCAAACGTCTACACTTTTTTCTCTCATTCAACAGTCATCAAGACCTCTACAAATAAACAACTTGCCTATCTATCTTCTTTCATTTTTACCTCAATAGTTTCCCCAAACACACCTGTTATACCTCTGAGTCAAGGTAAGAATCCCAAAAAACATACCTATTTTAGTTTCCTAATAAAAAGAATCTCTTCCTTAACTTACAGATTTAGTGAAATGACGATTGTTACCTTTCTCCCTCTTCTAATTCTTAATTTCACGTCAAGCCATCTCCAATATTTACAAGTCTCGTTATACCTTATATTTTCATGGTATCAAACTTTAGAAAATAAAAAACTACAGGCCCCATACATTATTGGGTTTCCATTCCTTATTTTAAATAGTGACTAACGACCCCCGAAAACTGTGTATTTGTTCATTGCTGATCTGCGACCTCTTAATTTTCTTCACTACTTATAGACAACGTGGCAGACAGATGGGTAAATACAAATTAATATCCATGGTTCGTCATTATTATGTATGTGGACACTTTGGGCGAGGACCATGAACTGAGTTTCAAAATTACATATTCAGGACGATTACATTACTTTTCATGAACCATGGGATGTTTACATTCGTAAGTAATATTTGTTCAAGAGTAGAAACTCAATATTTCGATTTTGGTGTATCCACATTTGGAAACCCTAGCCGTGAGGAATCTGAGATGAATATTGGCTAAGGTGAGAGTGGAGAAACCTGTTGTACGAGTAACAGTACGTGTCAACACTGTAATCCACTCCTCCGAGAGAATCAGCTGATTGAAGAACCTTTGAATAATTACATAGGTTGCATATTAGTCTCTTGTTCCTCGACAGTCATCTTTCCATTCATTAACCTAATGAAGGTGACTTCGAAACACGTAATTTGTAAATTAATGAATGCCCATCTAGTTTTCAGTGATTTCTTAAGCGAATGGAATAAAATAAAATGGAAGTTTGAGATATGTTGCCTATTTCCTTGAAATATAAAGTTACAATGTTTGATTGCGTTGATGATTTTAAATCATCAGTAACAACAATAACTCAAAGATGAAGACTTAACCCTTTCACTCGCAGTGGGACACTATGTCCCAGCAGACACTTAAAATTTTCTATCTATTGGGAAAACTAATAGAGAGAAACAGCTACAACTGGATCCCAATGATCGGGGTGGATCTAAGGACGAGAATGGTTGCATCCCCAGCCGCTAGAGTTCACCAATGGCCGAGGTAGAGAATGGAATACTACTGAAATCAGTGTTTTTTTGTATGTGGTTCGTTGTGATTCGGTCCAGTTGATCCCAGTAACTTTGGGCCAGTGCAAAGGTCAATAATTACTTGGGAAGATTTAAATTTCTTGGTTTCTATTACTTTCTGTGTCGGAAAACAGCTTGGCTTTTGAACCATGTTATCGCAGGGGTAGATTAGTCGATGCTTGCACTTGAACTATGCCATTTTATTGTTTTTGCTAACATTTTTTAAACCAAACTTTATGCTTCGGCACTTAAATGTCCTACATGACAACTAATGACGATTATTATTTGTTGAGTACCTGGTTTTGTGCGCGCGTGTACGCACCCTGGGAAACCACAGATCCCATCGGTTGGCATGAACCTACCCCGGCTACATTAGGTCATTCACTACCCATCAGCGAAGTCGAATGGAAATTATTTTGATATTTTGGATCGGACTTGAACCCATTTTTCCATCACTGGTACACACTGGGACACCTCGCTTCTACCAGTGGGACACATGTTGACACCTTGCCACTACACTGGGACACGTTGGGACACCCTACTCCAAACACTGAGACAAAATGCTAAATTTTGACCTAATGATTAAAAAAACTCGGCCCTTCGGGCCTCGCAAGGGGCTCCGCCCCTTGACCCCGCCAGGGGGGCTTCGCCCCCCTGGGCCTCCCCGGATGTTATTACTTTGAGCCTGACTGCTAAAATGTAAAAAACGACGAAGTATCATATCCCTAGCAACGACTCGGTTGTAAGCGGAAATCATCACAATTATTGGCGCTACTTTCATCTCACTTTATAGTCTCACTTTTCGGCGGGGGATCCATCGCTAAAACATGATTCCATGTTAATATTAAGAAAATATGGATTTTTCATCACAAAGGCCTTCATAGAGATTTCATGTTTTTTTCTCAAATTGTTCATACCTAATAGTGGTAGTGAAAAGGATAACCGTCAAAAACAATCCAACATTATAACTCCACGTTTTGTGGAAATAGACAGTACTTCAATAACTTCCTTTTTCTTCATTGAAACTGGTTTCCTCAAAATCTTCGTATCGAGTAATGGAAACTAAATTTGCGTTTAATCCCTAAAAAAAGGGTTCGATGTTGCTGCTGCAGTTAAAATTAACATTCACGGATTCGAACAAGGTAAAAGAAAATGTCAAATCTTCAATGTAAGAGTGTGAGGATGGTTGTGATTTTACTAGGTATATGATCAGGGTGAGGCTTTCCGAGCTGTCAGTGAGTTTGATTTTAAACACTTTCCCCAACTTAACAGCATTCGTGGTGAAACCCAGTAGCAACCGGATGAACAAGAGAAGTAAAATTATGGCCTGAAAATAATCTCAATGCCATCAGAATGAGAATTACGAGTTGATGAGGGTTTTTATATTCAAAACGTATTGACGGCGTACAACCCGGAGAGAGCTGCCTAGTTTAGATATACAGCGGTGATTGCTTGGAACCTCGTGATGTAGCTATTGTGATTTAGAGTTCCGGCCGTTTGAAAGCATCCTGAGCTCAGCCTGAGAATACAAAGCTGAAAGGCATCAAGCTTTAGTGCATGGCGGGGCTCTGTCCTGCGCGAATTATGAATGAATCATCGGCTGTGACAACGAGCCCCGCAATTGATATGACCCTCGTCTGAGACGTGTGGACGGCCATGTTGGTTGTCACGGAATTATGATGAATAATGACAGGGTTATTAACGTATTTAAAAAATCGTCTGCCAAGTTGGTTAGGCAGTATAGCAGTCTCCTCAATTATTTCAACATTTAGAATCAGTTGGTAACGTAATACGGTGAAATAATTGGAGATTATGTAGTCAGCTGATGGTTCAATGGTAATTCATTCTTGATGATGTCGTCAAAATTGCCCAAAATATACTGGCGTCAACTCTGGCATCGAGCTCAACGTTCGCTCATGTTGACATCAAAGCGAAACTCAAACAATGAAATTGGTAGGACCTTCAACAAGTTATCCCGAACACCCCGAAAAATTTTTCATTACATTTGGCTTAACAATGTCATTTAATTTGATTTGATAATTATAATCAAATCAACAGCCATGAAAGCCACGGATCTCAAACGTGTACCGAGTTACTGTTTTCGAAGAAGATGGTACATATCCAAAAAATTATCTGTACTCAGTGTTTAAACATTGTGAAATATCACTGATAGTATATTTTAATGTGAATAGCTTCTCTGACGTTGCATTCCTTCATTCATTTATTGCAGATTAAATAACAAACGCTAATTATTAATCTCATTTAGATCTACGTCGCACTTCTCATATTTTACATTTATATGATGAACGGTGGGATACTTAGTTGTTTAAAACATTTATTTTAACATTTTTTGTTACTATATTCAGATTGTTCAAACGCAATAGATGCTTATGACTGCTGGAAAACTAACTGTATTTATCATTTATATAGCATTTTTCAGTCAAATGAAACCTTGTTCCAATCAAATGAAACTTCGTATCTACCAAATGAAACCATGTAGCAATCAAATGAAACCAAATGAAACTTTTTTTCAAACAAGTGAAACCTCATTTCATTCAAATGAAACTTTTCGGTCCACCATATTGCTGATCACCGAGACAGACCGCTCCAACTTCGTGATAACATGATGATGAAACTGCTGCCGCAGCTTCTGGACACCCGCTTCACTAAATTAATTTGTAGTGCCTCTGTACTAACTTGTTTAGCAAAAATCTGAAATATAGCATTTTTCAGTCAAATTAAACCTTTTTTCAATCAAATGAAACTTCGTAATTACCAAACGAAACCTTGTTCCAATCAAATGCAACCTCGTACCTACCAAATGACACCATGTAGCAATCAAATGAAAGCTCGTTTCAACCAAATAAAACTTTTTTCAAACAAATGGAACCTTATTTCAATCAAATGGAACTTATTCGAATCATACAGAGAAAAATTACATTTTATTACCGATTTTTGCTAAACAATACAGAGGCACTACCAAATAATTCAGTGAAACGAGTGTCCAGAAGCTGCGGCAGCAGTTTCATCATCATACTATCACGAAGTTGGAGCAGTCTGTCGCGGTGATCACCAATATGGTGGACCGAAAAGTTTCATTTGAATGAAATGAGGTTTCACTTGTTTGAAAAAAAGTTTCATTTGGTTGAAAAGAGGTTTCATTTGATTGGTACATGGTTTCATTTGGTAGATACGAAGTTTCATTTGATTGGAACAAGGTTTCATTTGGTCGGTACGAAGTTTCATTTGATAGAAAGAAGGTTTCATTTGACTGAAAAATGCTATATATGACGTGTGATTGTGGAAGTATTTTAATTAACCCACTTTTACGTCAACGAAAACTACAGTTAGTTTTCCAGCAGTCATGAGTCTATTGCGTTTGAAAAATCTGAATATAGTAACAAAAAATGGCAGCAGTTAAAATTAATGTTTTAAACAACTAAGTACCTATCCCACCGTTCAACATATAAATGTAAAGTATGACAAGCGCGTCGTAGATCTAAATGTGATTAATAATTACCGTTTGTTATTAAATCTGCATAAAATCAATGAAGGAATGCAAAGTCAGAGAAACTATTCACATTAAAATATACTATCAGTGATATTTCACAATGATCAAACACTGAATAAAATAATTTTTAGGACATTTAGCATCGATAGGGACCATCTTCTTCGAAATAGTAACTCAGTACACGTTTGAGACCCGTGGCTTTCATGGCGGTTGATTTGATTATATTAATCAAATCAAATTAAATGACATTGTTAAGCCAAATGTAATGACAATTTCTCGGGGTGTTCGGAATAACTTGTTGAAGGTCCTACCAATTTCATTGTTTGAGTTTTGCTTTGATTGTTTGGTTTCACTAGTTTGAAAAAAAGTTTGATTTGGTTTAGAAAGAAAGTTTCATTTGACTGAAAAATGCTATATATATGTACATGTATTTATATTTGTGATCAGAAATGTTACGTGATTTCATTCAGTCAACCTCCCCCTTTACTTTGAAGAAAAAGTATAGTGTTGGCACTTTGGAACTCAAAAATCACGTTGGATTGAATCACAGCAGCAGCTAAGGTAAGAGGCATCTGCGAGTTGAGAAACTTCTCTTTTGCGGAATCAGGCTGATGCGCCAGAAAATATGGTCGGCAGATGCTCCCTCAATGGCGGCTTGCTCCAATTTAACTACACAATGCCAGAGCGCACCTCCCGGCCGTTTGTCTAACTCGGCGGGAAACTGGAGGCCACTGAATGGGGAATAATCCTCGGCAGATCTACAACCTCAC
This sequence comes from Adelphocoris suturalis, assembly GCA_030762985.1. Classification (NCBI taxonomy): domain Eukaryota; kingdom Metazoa; phylum Arthropoda; class Insecta; order Hemiptera; family Miridae; genus Adelphocoris; species Adelphocoris suturalis. The sequence continues at coordinate 78,475,143 of CM061046.1, forward strand.
TTTATTATCTCTCCCCCTTCTGCCTCCAAAGCTCCATAAATCTCTCCCAAAACCCCCTCTTCCTTTCTCTGCTCCTCTTCTTGTTCCTTCAGGATGATTTACCGCTCTCTTGCGCTCAGGGTTTCCTTTTCCTCATCTCTCCTCTATTCCCTTGATCCGATCGTCGTTGAAGAGGGATCTCCGTCTCTACAAGCCACAATCAACCACCATTCATCAACGAGTCAGTTTTTCTTACCTTTTCCCATTCGTTTTTCACACCTTTCGAAACCTGGTAGCCGCTACATCATCAAACAATTAACCCTTAAACCACCAAACGATTCACCCTCTTCCTGTTTCACATGTGTGCCTTCCGATGTTTTTTTCTTCTGCTTTGAGCCTGAAGTTGCCACAATGAGTAGCGTTTGCACAGGCAATCCATCACCTTTTCATAAACCCCCACTACCGCTAGCTCTCCCGAACCTCATTCTTTGTTTGCTCAGTTTCCCATACACTATAAAAACTGATTGTTGCCATCAGATAATGTGTTTCTAAATACCCATTTGGAACGAATCTGAATTAAGGCGTAACTGAATCAATAAGCACCCGCTCTGTTTTCAGGAATAGGTATGAATTTACTTAGCTACTTCATTTTAATTGTAAATTTTTTATACTGAAGTTCCTAACAAAATCAGTTCATGAAAAACAATATTCTCCTCTATATTTAAGTTATTAATTTAAATATTCATTGCCAATCCTTGAAACTGTTATTATTATTTTAGATTTACAATAGACCCCCTCTTAATCGGCTGTCAGATTTACCGGCCACCCTTTTTCTTTACTTATTTAATATTTTCTCAGTTTTCTTTCAGTATTTAGGCGAGGGAGGTAATAACAACATTAATTTATCATCTCTCATTTTGCGTACCTTGGGCTACAAGACCTTTCCGGAATGTTGGTAATGGGAGAAGGGAAAGATCATCTCTCGCTCCATTTTTGACACGAATACGTCTTATCGCTGGGGGTCATTCTAAAAATTATATTGTACCTGTTATTCACCACGTTTTCTGATGATTTGGACTTACAACCAACGTGTTTCTAGGGAAACATATTTGCTGTAGTTTTCATCGCATAAGAATCGTTTTCCATTCATTGGAAAGCTCTCGATTCACCTAACCGTATTATTTTAACCAATGCGCAGTGCGTCTGAATCTGAGGTATGAGCGCAGTTGTGTGAATAATTGTTTACATACAGGTGATCTTTCTCAATTAATTTAGTAAACATGATTGCAACCACTATTGCTAAATCTTTATATATAATTCCGAACGGTCTTTGAAATTGTGAAGAACTTCGCGGTCCGATTTTAGTGTTAGACTGCTCATTCGAATCAGCACGGCCCCAAGTTTGTTGCAAAAGTGTCGCCGTTCGTCTCTATACCCGCCTTGATCGTGTTCTAGGCGGTCCTTATCAACGAGAGTTATTTATTAGGCTGTGGCGGTAACAACAGTTGCCATCAATTCACGGTCAGTAAGAAACGTAGTGTAGTTACTAACATCTAGGAGAGTTATTTCCGAGACTTTATAAATATATAATTCCGAACGGTCTTTATATATAATTCCGAATCAGCACGGCCCCAAGTGTCGGTAAGTAAGAAACGTAGTGATGGGGTCTTTTCTGATCAGCTGAGTGAGCTAAATTCTTTCCTGTTCACTGTAGGAAGTTGAAATTTGATAGGGAGACTCTCTGGAACATTAAGAGACGAGTGAAGTAATGGGGTCTTTTCTGATCAGCTGAGTGGCGAGGACCACCTCAATTGGTGGTATTTATTTTATTACATTACTTACATTTTGATCGTCATTTCCTCTTTTTTAATCATTTATTAACATCGCCTTAGCTTTGCACCAGGTCACATAACGCCGCAAATATGTAGGACTTATATCGTTACTATAATGTGCTGGGTTCCTGTTAGGTACTACTGTTATACGGACTAGATTAGGGCTTTCGAAGCCCTAACAGGCCTCTAGTTAAATTGAATTAAAATTAAAATTTAAACGTGAAAAATGTACAATTCATGTCATAATGTCTGAGTGAAACGTTGATATTTAGCATTTAGTTCATTTCTATGAATCGCATGCTTGTGGAACCAAAATAAAAGAACAAAAAATAATTCACGAAAATCATTCTACTAGTGACTTTTGCCCTACAACGGTGTACAAAAATGCGCGGCAAACATTCTCGGAGTTCAATGAGAAGAAAAAAAGAAAATTCCCGATAGAAGGGGAATTCTGTTTTTGCCATACTTTTCTCAGTAAATTTCATATTCTACTATATAAACAAATAAATGCTGATTAAATCTTGAGGGTTATTTCCGCTAGGTTATTACCTAACGGTAAAATGATCAGTTTTGGAGGAATCCGAGTGTTTCGATGTCCAGGGACCTGTTCCATAAAACTACAAGTGACAAGACTACAAGTTAACAAGTACAGGTAATTGTAATGCAGTAAACTAGAACAAGTTTTTCACCAAAACAAAGTGTACAAGCGTAGAAAAGTTACACTTGTAGAAGCCAAGTTTACAAGTGTGACAGGAAAGAAAAATGGCGTGTGGGGACAAACGAATGAACAACGTCAAGCGGGATGCCAAAATTGAAGTTTCGTCTACGAATCATAATATAGAAACGGTGCTAAGTACACGATAGGATGTTTATCGTACATGACTAAGTGTAATGATTGGAAGACAGACAAATTACCTATAAACTGAAAAGTGGAAAAAGTTAGTACCCATTTGATTTCAACTTATTCTGATGGTTGGCATAACCGGATTTTTCTTCTTCGTTCAGCTGAAATGATTAATCAATTCATCAAGTTTTAATGCTGCTGTTTTCTAATGTCATGTGTGTAGCTTTGAAATTATTTTCCCTTTGTTCTTCAATGATAGGGAGATCCTCAATACCCGATCAGGAAAAATTGCACAGAGTCACGCACCATTTGAATCTTTTAAGGGTCTTGGAAGACAAACTAAATCTCTCGTTAAACTCAAAAATACCCACGAAATGAGCGTTTATTCGTAGCCGAAAAAATCTTTGGCGTCTTCTACGCTGAATGCTTCCTTCTTTTTTGTGTTCTTAAGCAGAAGATGATTCCCACGTATTAAACACCCAAACATTGTCAACTCACTATGCTGGAAATAACAAGTTTACAGGTGAATTGACATAGGTTAATCGGCCATTTTTTACAAATGTAAAACAGTGATTTGCACAAAATGGTGGGAAAACACTAGTAAGTTGTCTATATTCGCCTGTACACTTGTTAATTTTCACCGTGCATTACAAGTCTACACTTCACCTTTATGAAACGCTTGCGCACTCATTTTTTTATAACTTGTACATAAAATCGACTTTTAACTTGTCACTAGTTGCTTTATGAAATGAGCTCCTGATGGTAATGTCCTCGACTTGCTAGTGACGATGGAATCCTCCGAAAGGGACGTAAATTATAGTTTTAATTTAAATAAATCTTGTTTATGAACTGCAAAAATCTATCAGCATTGGCTAGAAATGAATTATCATGAATGACTGTTGTAAAATAATGATCGCGAAATGAAGTTAAGTGGTCATGGAAGCTACCATGACATTTCAATGTTCACTATTTTAATCATTCAGTTCTATAATACGGTTCTTCATTGAAATTCCTACACATCTAAGTTGGGAGTGTTCTATATTAAGGCCGTTACAGTTAATGGTTTTTACATTTCATCGATTCAAATCCATGTTACTTATTTGGGGAATTGAATTAGAATCTCGATGCATGCATCGCCGGTACATAACCTTCCGTGTAGTATATGAATAATTAAAATTCTACGTTCGTGATGTGCGCGCTTTGAGTAGCCAACAAACAATTATTCACGAGCACCTGCATTCGAAATTACTCGGTAATATGCGCATTATAAATTAATTTTGATGCACAGCTGTAACCGTTCGAGCGCTTCACGTCGTGTCATGTACTCTGTGAATAATTTAGTTTTCGTTATGCAAAACGTAGGAGCAAGAAAAGATTAAACAATCGTTGAAGAATCGACTGCCGCCGAATAAATCTTTAATGATCCATATAACAGTATCGTAAAATGGTAAACGAAATGTCCTCCTTCGAATTAGCAATTATTATAACCTCTCACCTGACAACATTGATCGCCTGACTATCAACTATTGTCAGTACTGGATTATAATAAAGGAAACATGCTATGTGAATAATGAACGCAACAAGAGTATGATTACAGAGATACCTACTACATATATACCTATCTTGCAACTCATTCGAAACAATTTTTCCTACTCCGTAATTTGGTATATTATCTAAGTAATTCCTTGAAAAAAGAAGCAGCCGATTACACATATCGATTTACAAAAATAGCCCATTAGTTGCATTTAGCTAGGCAAACTTAAACGCTATCTGCCGACGCGACTGATTCGAATAATAATTTAGTAGTTGACATTATGCGAGACATGAAAAATTGAATAACCCTTGACGATCGATAAATGGATATAATTTATTATATAGCATTCACTGCCCCATCAGTTGGGTATATTTTCCGTGCGTATTTATATTGCAATGTTGCACTTATGTTTTCTAAATATTTCGCGTAAAAATAACTGGAAGGGATATAGACTTGAAAGCTCGATGTTTTTAGCGCACTAAACTGCATTAAGTAACTTGCGTATAACTACAATAGTAGGGTAAACCTTTACAGTTATATTCGAACGCTCATTAAAATTGACATCATCATCCTGGAGCTGTTTTTTCGCATAAAAACGCTCGAAAATTACTGGGAAGCTTTTTAGCTCCCGACCATGGTTTTTTTGTCCTTTTTAAAAAACTAAAAAGCAGGCATCATGTGATTTTACTGTGTGTGTGCGTTTCATAGCATAAAAAGCTTCAGGATAGGCCAGTTTGGAGCTAAAAATCAACCATTTATCAGTTATTTTCGTGCGTTTTTATGCGAAAAACAGCTCCAGGATGATGACGTCAATTTTAATGAGCACTCGAATGTAAGTACAGGTTTACCCTACTTACGATAAGTAGCCATTAAGGGTACATAATACATCGCATGCAAATACAGCCGTTTTACATAGCATTTACAGATTTAATTCAACCTTTTACAGATTTATTTCAACCTTTTACAAATTCAATTCAACCTTTTACAAATTCATTTCAACCTTTTACAAATTCAATTCAACCTTTTGCAAATTCAATTCAACCTTTTACAAATTCATTATTCAACTCTCCACCGGAAGGGGTGGATATGGAAAGTAGCTGATTGATTAGGAGGAAAGTTATAAGTAGTAGGCTACATGAGGTGGGTAAGAAGGTAGCATACTACTTACTTACGTGACCTCAGCGCCTGGCCAATTCAATGTCTACTGTATGGTCAGAATCGCTTCTGTTTGCAATGCTGACAATCACTTATGTTTGCATGCCCTTGAAAGTGATAACTTTTACATTAGTCGCTCTGTATAGCTGTTTACGACTTATTTTCTCTCCATAACCTGAAGTAATTATGAGTGTTAGCGATTCCGATTCAGACTCTTTTGTTGCAACCGTTACACTAAGCTAAAAGTGTTGTTTCTACTTTCCTTACCATCCGTAGGGTAATAGGAAAAATATTTTTTCTCATGAGATCAATTTAAGGGTTGGAATGAGTTAAATTTGTAAAAAGTTGAATTGAATATGTAAAAGGTTTAAATGAATTTGTAAAAGGTTGAAATGAATATGTAAAAGGTTGAATTGAATTTCTAAAATGTTGAAATAAATCTGTAAAATGTTGAATTAAATCTGCAAATGCTATAATAACGTTTTCACTTCATAAACTTCAACGTTAAAACTTTTCGCATGCAAGAGGTTCTCAAAGTGAAGAAAAAATTAGATACAACTTGAAAAATTCAAAAAGTTCTGCTAAATTCTTTGTTGAGATTTAAAAAGGTTGTTGATAAGCCAATATGATGATTGATTCTCGATTTTGAGAATTTTGAACTGTCTTCCCAGGCTCCTAGGTAACTCTTCAAGAGATTGTAACCTGAGAAGGTTGCAAAGCTGTGGGACCCCTTTATTTGTTTATCCATCGAACCGTCAAGACCTCCCTGACGTTTCCCTTTCGTCCCCGTCCTTATGTTTGCCATAGTAATCAGAAAGCTGCGTCTCTGAGGGAGGGCCAGCCCCAATTAGGGGCAAGAGGGCCGCCAAAGTTGTCATTGACAGGAGCTTTTCACGATCCTGGATTATCCTCTTTCAAGGGGTTCGACCCTACCAGTCACTGCTGGAGTGTTCTCCTTTACAAAAGATAAACCGATTTTTTGAAAGGCGAACCGCCGCGGAGCCTGATTGGAGCTCAGGTTGAGGGTGCCTTCAGCTTCTTGATCCTAAAGGTTGCGGCTTCTAAGATCCTTAAACTCGTTACTCTTGTCGATCTATTTAAAAAGATGTCCTTCCTACAAAACCTTTCACCCTTCATTACTTTACTTGTGAATCAGCAAACCAAACAGAAATATGAAGCTACCAACCTTACCTACTGGAGCCAAACACGGCTAGACCGCCGGAGTAGACGTCATAGGGGCCAATGAACTCTGAAAAAATACAAGTCATACGGAAATGTATGCGGCTCACCAGTGCTGGGCATAATCTTATCGTCGAATACGATTACGATTGTAATCGTGATAATTATTCGTTGATTCTGAGTCAATATTAGCAAGGCTTCGCATATTATAGGAGAGACGCCCTATTGAAATTGATGACCGTGACTCATTTTTATGGGTTCTATTCGTGTAATCGCGGACAGACGAATACGATTACACGAATACGAATATAATTGCAGTGAACTCAGAATTAACGAATAATTATCGCGATTACAATCGTATTCGTATTATAATATAAGATTATGCCCCGGCACACATTCACGTATTTTTATAGATAGAATATAACGTAATTCCACTATAGATGGACTAATCCCTTTCAAATCGCACAATAGATGGGCTAAGTTAGAATTTAGAAATTGTTATTCATTCAATTGATTTGCACTTTAGGCTCAAAACCGTTTACAAATCGAATAAACACAACAATTTACCGAATCTTAAATTCTGAACAGCCTTTTAAATCTTGAGACCGATCTGATTTTTAGCATGAAGATCCTGAGTGCAAACAAAAATCCGTACTCAACTCAGGTACACCTTCTCACATCAGTACACTTACTTTTTGTTAGGTAAATAATTTTTATGTGTTCATGAGACTCATTTATTTGAGTTATCTAGACACAGGGACGAGTAATGAAGTTCACACTACCTATTATTATTTATTGTTATTTATATGTTTAACTTAAATGTGGTGGGAGACATGAGTTCCGAATCGAGTAAGAGGCTACAATATCGACCTCTCAAACATAAAAATCATGGGAGTTAGCTACGTACGTATGAACTTCTCAATTCGTGTCGGGTTGTGATGTTCCTTAAGATGAGTAATATTTCTATAATGGTATGACTGAAAGAAACTTTGTATTTCAAAATATGAAAGGCATTTTGAGAGAAATTATAATTGGGAATCAAGCATAGGGGAAGCCGAGAGGTTGAGTTTATCTCAGACTGAGCCCTCCATGAGAAGCATTAGCATGCAAATAACACTCTAATCATCGCCTGTCACTCAGAACTAGCTCCTATTAGTGCTCTGACGTTTAAATTGAAACGATACTAATCCCGACGGGTTTCCAAGTGTCAGCTTTGCCCTAGTTCTCATTGCTCAATCTCTGAGACTTCCAAACCCAAGCTATCAAATTATAATCAGTTTAATGCACTCGTCGGTCAAGGTAGGTGAGATTCTACAAACGTTTGAATATTCGAAATGGAAGAAGATAAAATAATGATGAGCTACTAGTGTATAGAGTCATGAGTAGGTAAGTAGTTATTTGGTAGCTTTATGTGTAAGTACATGTAAATTGAAATGCATAATTTTTTTTTTTAAATAGATCACAAGTTCTCACAAGACACTCGCGGAGAAGTGTGGGTGCAGTGTGTTATGTGCGAAATGTGGGCACACGTTGATTGCGCTGGGGCAGAAAGATCCGTATACATTTGTGATTTCTGTAAATGAATAATTTTTTTCTTCTTCTCAAACTGTGTCACTGTGTTTGCCTTTGATATTTACAAACCTTAATACATTGCTAATTTGAACGTTTTCTATTTTTTTTTTTTTTTCTCCACTTTTAAATAATGTTTTATTGTGTTTTCTGAGTTTTCAAGGGGGGCCCCCGTATTTGCACCCCATTTTCGTCTTTGTACATTTTTTGAGGTTTTTCAAAAATCTCCATTGCAAAAGTTGATTCTCATCGTCATTTTGCCTCTTATCATTTAGTAAACATGTTACAGTAGTGATCCAAGGGCAAAAATCTTGGATTTTCCCAACATTAAGTTCTTTGCATCCAAAAACAAAAGAGGGGGCCCGTTTTTGCACCTTCTCCTCTAAGGTTTAAGCCGCAGCTCAACCAGAAGGGTCATTAGCGGCATTGAACAACGTGTCTAAAGGGACACTGAAAGTGGCACGATTCTAAGGGGAGCCATGTTGCCATCCTTGACTATCCTTGACAAAAAAGGAGCCCCATCATGGACTCTACTGGCAACTCGAAGGGGACGGAAAAATAAGGGCTACAGTGATGACCACTGTTTAGCCCCCAAAGTGGATGAGAAAACCCCAAAAATGAAGTAATAAAACTAAGTCTAGATATAAAATAGGCTAATAACTATATACATGCTACTATGTACAATAAGCAAAGTAAAATAATACTACAACTAGATGTATATAAATTCATCACAGATCAGATATCACAGTTCGTAGTAGAGCTCAGTGGCTCTCAGGTACAACAACAGGGATCGGACCTTGTCTGGTCCGATAAATCGTCAACCCACTGAGGAGGGCTGGACTCGGAGGTTCTCAAGGGCTGGGCAGTCCTCCAGAAAGTGGCAGATGGACAGATCACCACCCATCTCCCACACACAACATCTTCTGCACTAAGCAGGTGTCAGTGAGTAAGACGGGTATGGCCAGTGGAAACCCGGTTGACCACTATTCGACCCCTCTTTGGAAGTAGGGTAACGAAATGGCCCACCGGGCTTAAGTCCTGAAGGACACCACGCAGACCAGTGACCTCACCCTGCCATTGCTCATGCCAGATGGCATTGGCTTTATGCTGCATGTTGGAGATTTGATCCTCCATGCGTATAGGCAACATGTCAATGGAGCTATCACCAATGACTCTCCTTGCAAGGGAATCTGCACACTCATTGCCATGAATACCCACGTGGTTACGCATTGGTCTACGCCACACACCTAGGACCACTCAGTCAAGTACCTCCTGACTCTCGCGAGAGGAGGGGGGTGTTTATTTTTGGATTAAGAAAAGAATCATTCAAGAACAGTACGGCGGACGGACGGATTTTTTTAAATCGATTTTTGGATTCAACGCATCTTGAAACGTAAACCAACAAATTTTGAGGGAGGGGGGGTTAAACATGTTTTTTTCTTGGTCGATTACAAAAGTTCATTATTGAAAATTATTAACCAAAACGTATTGTACACTTTATCACTCCTTAACTTAGGTTTTTAAATTTAGTAATTTATTAATTTTTATCACTATTTTGTAAATAAAGATTTGATTTCTTTTAGGTACAAGAAAATAGTTAGAGCATCAAAAACCTACCAAAACTTAAATATTTCCTATAACACGATGATCAGCTATTACTCTATACATATTGCCACGTTGGTGAAATCATGTGTAATTAGATAATAGAGAGTTTTTGTTCTTCCCGTAAGATTTTTTCCCGTTGACGCGTAGAGCAGCGTCTAGAGCAAGCAGCTGGAGATGCTAGCTCTTCACGTGATTTTTACGCGTATTTCTACACGTATACGTGAAAAACCAAACGCTAACATCACGTTAACGTCTCTATAAGTGTTTCAGAAGCTGTTTCGTATTCTTTTCGTACAACCTATTCTTATTTAAATAATTAATTGCTTTATAATTATTTATAAATACATAAATTATAAATACATTTATTGCTTAGGTATCTTAAATGGCTGAATTTTGTAGCGAAATACTTCACTATAACCTCTCGACTTGTTGACCAACCAACGTGTTGTTGTCAACCACACTGTGGTTACCTTTGCTGGTAACTGTGTAACTGCGGTTACCTTGGTCACACTGTGGTTACCGGCAACTGATGTTACCTTTGAGCCAGGCTATGATGACTACTCGTAGGCCGAAATTCCAACGAAAGCATTTTCCCGTGCACGTGTAGATAGGCCTTTTTCCCGTACACGCGTAGTTCTACACGTTGACGTGAAGATTCGCGCATGCGCAGTTGGTTTTTCAGTCTTTTTACGTACACGGGTAGGAAATTTCGGGAAGAACAAAAACTCTCTAATATTTACAGTCACGGCTGTAGGAATTAAGTAATGTTTTCCTTGGTCGATTGCAAAGATTCATCATTGAAAATAATAATCCAAAAATGTGAGATGAAACGACAGTTGATGTATTTCAGACTCGGAACATGACGAGGAACAGACATAAATAAACAACCGTGTTGGCTGGTTTTCGTTAGAAATTATAGCCTTGAACCCGAATCCCCAAGGACTGCAATTTCCCGTAAAATAGACCTAACAGATGTTTAGCTATCTGCCAGTTGGGGAAGATGACACGGGTGAAATGGTTGTCATGAGTGGAAGTCACATATACGCGCTTCATGTGAAGGAGAGGTGCAAGGAGAGAAGAAGATCAAAGGGACAAACCATCTCTTTGCGCTATTTCAGTATCCATCCCACGGAAAGCCCAGGGAGAGGATAGCGCCTATAAAACGTTCCGGTTGATCGCTCTCCCACTTCTATTTTTAGTGTTTTCTCCTTCTTCTCCGCTCCTTTACGACACATTACTTCCCGGGTTTATGCATCCAACTAAAACTGCCGGTCCCCTACCACTCCGGATGGAGTGAGGGATTTCGACCTAATTTATAGCGAAAGAAGCTGTCCGAATTACGACCAATCGTATCGGTTTTATGACTATGTCGAAATGGGGAACTTTACTGGCTGTCTTATTTTTTCTTCTCCCTACATTTCATTTGCTGGACAGTTGTGTCCTTCTAATATTAACACCTTGGTTCGTTCACCTGATTGCAGTGGAGGGTTATTTTGAAAATTAATGACGCTCCATACAGAGTAATATTACCTCTTCCTTCGTCCTAATCAATTGTTCCTTATTTTTTTCTCGGATCCTGCTGAATGCTTGCTGTGGGAGTGAATGTTTTGGTATTTGGGGACGACTTGAAGTTACACATATAGATATCATCCCTTGACAATTGTAGGTTCTTCAATACTGTGTTGATAAGTTTGTTAACTGGTGTTCCATTAATCATTTGTCGTTGATGCAAAGAAATGTAATGTAATTACCTTCTCTCAGTCTCATAATTGCTTAAACTTTGACTATTCTATAATGCAGGACGGCCTAAGTCTCCATGTGATCGTATCTAATATGGGGGTTCTCTCTGATAGCAGCCTGGCTTTTATTGAACATACTTGATAGGGGCTAAGAACCAAAACTCAACATATGAGCTGGGATTTTATCGCTTATATTGTCCATAAGAAGTTAGAAGTTGTCGTTCTCGAGAAAATATGGGGCACTCCAATATTTTGTGTTGCGCAGTGTCTTCCTCTCCACAGTGATCGCAGCCGCTGGTTACATTTCCAATCCCAAATCGTTGAAAATAGGAATTACAAAGGATGTGTCCACTTCGTAATCTGGAAATAGTTTTTATGAAGTTTTTATCTTCAGATGGATAGAAGTCAAACCAAGGTTTTGTTGGAAGTGTTGGAAAGAGAGTTCTGTAGTAGGTTCCTGATGGGTAGGAATTTCAAGTTGAAAGATTACTAGTTCAATCAACACATTTGTTTAATCAATGTAATTACCTTCTCTCAGTCTCATAATTGCTTAAACTTTGACTATTCTATAATGCAGGACGGCCTAAGTCTCCATGTGATCGTATCTAATATGGGGGTTCTCTCTGATAGCAGCCTGGCTTTTATTGAACATACTTGATAGGGGCTAAGAACCGAAACTCAACATATCCGCAAATAAAAATTTTTCAGGAAGCGCAAAAACCCATTTTCTATTACAGTAATTTTCATAAAATTTATTAAACTATGCAGATGTGTGTAGACTATTCGTAAGTTACCAACAACATAATGATTAATTTTTTTACGCTACAACTAACCACATACGGCCATTTTTAATATGGATATGTTGAGTTTTGAAACAAAAAATTATCAAAAATAATGTTTTGTCGAATGTAAAGATAATTCTATTCGAACAAAGTAATATTTTTTAAACAATCAAATCTGTTTCTTCTTCGTTCAAACAGTCACAACAGTCTTTTAACTGACTGATCTTGGCTTTCATTGTTGTCTTCGTCGGGGCCTCCAGAATCATCAAAAAGCAGTAACTTGTAACATTGCAGTGTCGCATCGTCCTTCTTCTATGATCCGAAGGGTTGCTCAAGAGTGTGCAGGACATCCTTCTTTTCCTCATTAGATAACCTGCGAATTAGGTAAATCGGGAGGTTTTCGAACATTTTCTTCTTTTACTCTGTTTGATAATCGATTTGAACTCGTCGAGGGCTGATTAGTGTCTGAAGTACTGCAAACATTTGACTTTCGTTAACTTCTTTCCAATTTTTCTTGATACTACTTTCTTGGCTATAAGCCTCTTTATCTGGTTTATACCAGGGATTTTGCGGTAGGTCTTCTCCAGGTCTTTCAAATCGTAGACTTTACAGTCCTCGCCAAGCGTTTTTACTGTCTCAATCTTGCGATATTTCTCTTCATGTTCTTCTCTAGTTTTCATTTCTGATAGTTTTTTGAGCATTTTCTAATCTCTTCCAAAAACGCGATCGGCGGGTAAAAAACTATGTCCCCGAACAGGGAATGTGAGCTGGACTTCTTTTACGTGTTCAGGTTATTCTTTCATCAGCCAATAGCTGATCATGTGCGCGATATGGGCGTTTTTTCCCTCCGCTTCCGTTACAGAAGAGGTTGACTTTGTCAATCAAATTGTCATATTCGAGGTTTCTCAGGTAGTTCAAAAGAGCTGACCCAACGTCATTGGACCCTCAGCTGCCTCCTTTCGTTTGGAGAGCTTGATTTTTTGGTGCAAGAACGGAATTTTATCTCAATCCTAAGAAGAGTTATCGTCAGGAAGGGCACATACGCACATATGAAAAAGCGTTAAACTCTAGGATTCGTTTCGGAATGTCTCAAAACGGATTTCAATGAAGACAATGTTCGAAAATGTTGATTCAAAAATTTTCGGTGCCATTGCAATACCTTTATTTTTTACGAAAATTGACTATAAGTCCCAATGGCGGTGGTGGAAATCGAAATACTCATAACTGCCTTAATCAATGTAGAACTTTCGATCAACTGATTGATCATGCACAGACTCGGACTAGGTATTAAACTGGTACCTTAACTGATAGATTCAAAATAAGATGCATACTCGAATTTCGTTTGATGTTTCTATTTCCTGGAACACGAGTGATTGAAATTTGTGAGCTTGAATGTCTTCGCTGCTCCCAGGTGTTTCAATCAACTCTGACACCTCAACCTCGTTCCTTAAGCCGATCGATTAAGAATTCACGGCGAGACTTTCCGCCAGAGAAACCGGCGAGCGAACGTCTATCAATAACCAGGAGCGGGACCTTCGGAAGCCAAACTTCAAAGGCCAAGGGACCGACCGGAATCCGCGCCCTCAGCGGCATTTCGGCCGTCGGAGCTTCGACGAGGGACATGCGAGGGATGTCAGTCGCAGCCCCTGACAACCGTAGGATCGCGAATTCCTGCGTTGTCCATCAGAGTGCGTTGATTGGAATGTTCAATCTCCTTATGAACCTACGTGAACCGACAATAGACAAAGGTCAACCCCAAACGCTTAAAATGCGTTTCTGCGTTAATTCTTTATGGCAGAGGTTAGTGAATTATTTCTATATTCATCATTTATAATTATGTTTAGTCCACGCCAGTGTTGTAGGTATTCGAATACGAATACGATCAGTGGCGTAGTTTGAGGAGGGGCAGGGTGGGCAGAGCCCCTCCATAAATTATAGAGGATGCAGAATTTTGTAGTATGGATATAACCAAATTAATAATTTTACGCTTCCAACTTCAGTACCAAATTAATAATTTTACGCTTCCAACTTCAGTACCTAACACCTTCAATTAAAGAATGTAATTAGTGAAACACTATTACTAATATTATACGATTCTGGTTGCCTAACGACTTGAGACGCTCATGGAAATGAAGAAATTTTTATTAGGTTCGTTTCTGTAGGGGCAAAATGGCGTGGATATTGTACAGCCCCTCGGAGAGGAGTAAAATCACCTAGTCAACGAAACGGAAATGTGGATACTACAAACTGAAATCAAGTCGTTCCCCACTACCTTCTGGGGCGAGCCCATATGCGATTTTTCCCTAGAAAAATATCCATTGTTTAGTATCCACCAAATTCCCCTATGAACTTCCCCTACTCTTCACTGCCTACTTGATCAAGCTCGGTTGTTCGTTTCAAAACAGTTTCCAGTTGTATTATAACATTAATTTACGAATAAAATCCCAGTTAAAATGAAGCAAGAATACAATAAATAGAAGCCTGCAGTGGTGATTGAAATAGTTTAATAGAAAAGATTAAAATAATCTAGTGTAGCAGTATTTCTATTCTAACCTAGCTCATTGCAGGTTTGAGTTTGCTTACATTTTTTCATGTTTCTTGATCTCGGTTTTATGCCCTGTATTTTATTTCGCGTAGGTAGGTACCTACATATATAATACAATTGTGTGATATTGTCCAGAAAAAGTTATTTTCACGCGGAAGTAACAATTGAGGTTAAACCTGTAAGACAGCAAGTCCGCATTGGTCTTTATATGAATTTATATGAAGCAAGTCCATATATGAATTTGCATGCAGTAAGTAAATCTAGAATAATAGTGTAATAAACCTAGTGCTCCTCAATTCATCGGTAGTTACCTATTCGTACTTATCGTAGTTTTTCAAGTACTGATTAGTTATTTGGATAATATTTTTTCTAAGTAGTATTGTGCTTTAATAATCCATAGGTAGTTTTATGCATATGAAAGCGTCCGTAATTTCAGATCATTACAAAAAGTCATTGAGCACCTACCTATTTATATGTATGTTTAATAGTCTTCGTATACTTAGCAACAAGCACTAGAAATTAATACTAAAACTATAAAAATAAAATGAAATCCTCGACTGTTGCCCCTCCATGAGACATGACTCAGCCACGCCACTGAATACGATTGTAATCGCAATAATTACTCGTTGATTCTGTGTCAACTGCAATTATATTCGTATTCGTGTAATCGTATTCTTCTGTCGGCGATTACACGAGTACAACCCATAAAACTGCGTCGCGGTCATCAATTTCAATAGGACGTCCTGTAATATACGAAGCCTTTCTAATATTACCTTGCTTCAGAGGGACCTCCTTAAAGTGAATTCAATTCATCTCATATCTATTTCAATAGGACGTCCCTCTGAAGCTAGGTAAGTAATTAGCAAGGCTTCGCATATTGTAAGAGGGGCCCCCTATTGAAATTGATGACCGTGACGCATTTTTATGGGTTGTATTCTTGTAATCGCCAACAGACGAATACGATTACACGAATACGAATATAATCGCAGTTGACTCAGAATCAACGAATAACTATCGCGATTACAATCGTATTCGTATTCGACGATAAGATAATGCCCAACGCTGGTCCACGCCAATAGCATCCGAAACCTCACATGTTTTTCACGTTACATAAATACTTCTTTTCAAAGACCGCGAAGTCCTTAGAGATTTTGTATGCAGATGAAGCCGTTCTGCACATTCCATTCCGGTACGATTCTGCAGTACTTTTCATCAGAATCAAACAATTTGTGGTTGGATTCCATGAATTTCAAGTTGAAAGATTACTAGTTCAATCAACACATTTGTTTAATCAAATATATGTATGTAGTATTTAATAAGTAATTAAGCAGCCAAGACAAATCATTCCATGAAGTAAAACCCCCAACATTTCCTAAGTTGATTTTTTCCACTCTGGAGGAGGAAAATTAGGATCTTTGAGTATCATGGACGTACTGGGACGAGTATAAAAACTCTTTATTGACAAGGCAATGTGCCTATTCAATGCTTGGGACAATGTCCATTTTACAAAATCATAATTAATAGAAGGTATTTCATTACTACGAGCATGAGTATGGTCACCTTCATTAGTAAGATCTGAGAGATGCACCCGACTGACAAACAATTAAACGGTAATTAGGCTAGAAATTAACAATGATATACTACCTTACATTTATCCTTGATATTACCACCAGTGTTCTTCAAAGCTGTTCTCTCAGATGTTGTATTACCCTGCTGTATTTGTGCTGTTATTCTTCGAGTTATAGCGTTTGCAGCAATATCTAGTTCAAACTGATAAAAATGCAGCGAAGATTTAAACAGTAACCTAAATCATTAGCTCGCACTGTATAATTACGCACGTTTTTAAAACCCATCATATCAGGCATCATACTTTGATACCCATCATTAAATCTTGCATGCCGAGGGTTCAAACTTGAATGGGTAATCACCCTGTCAAAACATCATTCGTCGTGCAACCGTTCAGGAAACACAGTGGAATTGCATTCTTTACGGCCTATTGATTGCCCGGGCCGATTCGGCCAATAAAGAATAATGATCAGTTTTGCACGCCCTGGATTGTCAGTTCAATGTCGTTCCCCCTCACAACAGCCACCGTTTTGTCCAGCTGTCAGTCTTGCGGTCACGCGGTTACGACAGGAATGGTACTTAGAACTCCTTCGTGACATTTGATGTGGTAATAACGTAACAACTTCCTCACGGGTCCTCATCTTCTTTATTTTTTTGTCGTTTTCTTGAGTTATTTCACCTGTCCAGAAAATATCAAATGCTCGCAGAAATAACAATGAATGTACACGATTCATATACGTGATACTACTTGATTTTAATTTTTAATTCGTAATTCCTATTGCTAACTATATCCGCACGCACTAATTTTATTATTGTCGAAGGATCACTTAAAATCTGATAAATTAGTATAGGTTTTAAAACCTTGATTTGAGATATTATTATTTAAAACGAAAATAAAAAACTCGCACTTCACAATTTCATCATTCAAACACATTTTGGATTGTAACATGCTACAACCAATCCCTAGGCAGGCAACGACACTTACTACTAGGTGCAAAACATAGAAAACGATGGTATTTACTTACTTTTCTTGTACATCTATTCGTTAGTAGAGTAACAAAACCTTCGTCGTTCCACATCATTAAAGTCATGGACATGAATATAGAAAATTCTCGATTTATCACAAACAGAATGTGCGGACAATTTTTCCTTCAAGTAAGTATACCCTTCTTCACAAAACTTCGGTTTGAGTTGTATTTATTTCTTATTTTATTTATGCTTTTGTTTTTATAATTACATGTAACAAGATTATACCAGGACTACAGCCAGCACCTATAGCTTAAAAAAAACGAGATTTTTTATTATTATTATGATTATTTATTTAGTATTGTTATTATTATTATTTTACTTATTTATTTTATTTTTTCTAGACCAATCAAAAATGTTTTGACCATTTAGTGAACGAAAAAATAGTCTAAATCGTTACAAAAAAACTCGACACTCCGCGCCTCGCCAGGGGGCAAGCCCACTGCTCCCCCGGTCACCTCTATTTACACACTTCGAATGATATTATTGAAAAACAGAATGTGTTTTAGCCCAAGCGTTTCACATAAACCCGTGCACCCAAATGACTCAGATTTTGCGGTGTATCTTATTACTAGATGCCAAGTTGTTTTATTTATTAATCACCAGCGCCATATTTGAAACCTCCTCGTCATAAGCTTTCATTTGAGCCCTCACTTTACAGCCCCCCCCCCCCCCCTCTCCACATCAAACATTCATTTATTCATATAATGAATATAACATGAATTATAAGAAATTAACAAGAGGTTGCAATCATCTTCACAATGTCAACTATTGAGAAAGATCATCTGTGTGTGAACAATTATTCGCATAACCATGCCCATAGCTCAGCATGTTGGCCACGCACTTCGCAGTAGTTAATATGGTTGGATAAATCGAGAGCTATTTTTAGTATTTTATTTTCAACTTTATTATCCGTTGGCTATTACAGTTAGTATAATAATGATAATATAGTAAGGCTTAGCCATAATTTACATGGTGCATGAAGTTAGGTACGATCCAGCGATTGTCCTACAACCAGAGATTAGTGTAACATAAACAATTGTACAAGAGAAAATATAAACAAACAATTTGGGAAAACAATCTTAAAAATTCCAAAATGAATCTGTAATGAAAATGAAAAAAAGACTAAGTACCATTTCTCTAGTAACGAATCGGTTGTAAGCGGAAATCATCAGTAAATTGTTGCAACATATTTTCGTTACACAAAACGCTATAAATTTTCGTTAACACAAAACGTTTCGTTTTCGGTTGGAGATTCCAAGGCTAAATCACATTCTGCGTTAAAAGCATTTGGTTGGGAGACCATCTGGGACATTAAGGGACGAAAGAGATTATGAGTTCCATGCTGATCAGCTGAGTGAGATAAATCCACTCCAGTTCCCCTTAGGACGAATGGAATGACGGACTATTTCCTGATCAATTGAGTGAGCTAAATTCTCTCCTTTTCACCCTAGGAAATTAAAATTTTACAGCGAGCCTCTACTTCCGACGTCAGAGGTACGAGCGGGTATATCATTCTTTAGGTGAAAACAAAGGGAAGTAGTGATGAATAGGAGTAGTTCCTTCTTTTCGATTCTTGAAAACGCTGTAGTTGGGGATATTCCTGAGGAGCATTCAACCTTCAGTATATCCTCTGGGTGTAGCAGGTTAATAGCCCTCTCCCTTTTGTAGGAGGAACTACAACATTTTCATCACCTCCATTGTCATATGGTAGCAGAGCGTGGTTTCGACCCCCCACCCCCACCCAACCGCTCATATATTGACTGTCCAGCCCCCCCCCTTCCATAGGAAAAATGGGCAATATGTAGTTTATCACTGCCCAACGAGTTTTTGATCGATATATTAGGTGGTGATTTAATTGGAATTAGAAATCAACCGTTGGGCACTTCTCATTGATGCCGTATTTTAGAAATTCAAATTTTATAGCAATGGACTGTACTAATGGCAGACGGGGATGGGCGTCGAAATAAGAACGTACCTATAAAAAATGAAATAAAAGTTTATGTGGTCCAGGTTTCAATTTTATGCGTAGTTCTTGCTTCCCAGCATACCTACGATATCAGATCCACTGTAACCACTTTCGCAGAGGAAAAACTTGATTTTCGCCAACTTGTTTTGTGCAATAATTTCTCAACAACTTGTTCAGTCTCGTCCATTAGGTAATAATTGTTTTTTTTTTTTTTTTAATAATAGGTTACGTGTAATAGGAGCTCGGCAATATCATTGTTGAACCAAACTTTCTTGGACCATCAGCGTCGTCTTCTTCATGCTTACCATCATTACAAAATTTATTTGCTAATAATCACTTGGTGGCTGATGCTGAGGTACACATATAAGTGATTGGGGTTGACTATCTGGGTTGATTAGCTTGTGGAACTACAAGTTATGGCTGGTGCTGGAACACTATGGTAAATAATTTCTTGAATGGAATGGAGTCCTGAAAGAGAAAACACAAATACCTAAGCCTAGACGATGTTACGCCAATTAACTAATCTTGACAGCATATTGTAGTCCAAATATATCTATATTAGGTAAATTTTGAACTGCATCTAACCCATTGATGGAAAGGTCTGTTATGGTTCCATATTTTTGATCAATATGCAAATAAGACTATAATCTGGACTACAATAGTTGGAACCACACATAACTAACTGGCCTTCTAACTCTCCTTTATTGGTCTACATCCCCAAGAAATAAGAGTATACAGCATTGCGGTCCACAATTTTCTCCGGTCAAGCCCCCTCATAGTTTTTGGTGTGTCGCCAACACCCCTTCTCGTCCCCCGCTCACCCCCAAGCTGAATGTCCAGCCGGGCGAAATATCCTCCGGGGACCGGACAATCTTACCCCCAGCACGGCGGGCCGCCCTCTGTCGAACCATATTTCAACTACCCTCCCACGCGTAGCCGTTATCGCTCTCGGTCGTTACTATACGACATCGCTTACGGGGTCATCGTAAACATGTTTCCGCTTCCCCGGTTTTTCGGTCTCGTAATGGTCTTGTTCTTCGGGGTATTGCTGTTTGCTATGAAACCTTTTTATCATCGTTCTGGAACTTCTAGCTCTAGAAATTTTCGTTATTTCTCAAGTGCGCTACAAGTATTATCGTTAACGAATATACGTTTTTCAACAATCTATGGTTTCTACTATTTTCACTTTCCTCCAAACAAACGTAAATTCATTAACTCTATTGAATTCACTGTATGAAAAAATCCTCATAAATTGTGGCCTGAAAACAAATCAAAGAAAATACCTATGCATAGATCTACTTTATGTTTTCTTAAATACAGATAGGTTCTTAACTTTCGTACGAAAAATTATATGAGTGAACCTGAATATCACACGGAGAAAAGTTCCAAAGACTTAGTTTTAGTTTTCGTTATTTCTCAACTGCGCTACAAGTATTATTGTTATCGAATATAGGTTTTTCAACTATCTATGTTTTCAACTACTTTCCGGACCACTTTCCTCCAAAAGACTGTATTAAGACTGTAAGACTGTATGAAAAAATCCTCATGAATCGTAGACTGAAAACAAATCAAAGAAAAGACCTATGCATAGACTTAGTTTATGTTTTCTTAAATACAGATAGGTTCTTAACAAATCGTATGAATGAACCTGAATATCACACGGGGAACAATACCAACGACTTAGTTCTAATAATCGTAATTTAGCGCCTATATATATATATATATATATATATATATATATATATATATATATATATATATATATATATATATATATATATATATATATATATATATACAAATTGATTGTTGGTTTTACAGAACTTTACAAATTAATTATTGAAGAAAGAAAAGAAATTTCACTAAAAGAAGAAGAAAATTTAGGTTCTGATATTTCGAAAAAATCTTGTTCACAGAATTGAGAAGGAAAAGTAAATTTAACTTGCGAGTCCCTGGTACGAGACCCTCTCGAACGAGCAAGTTTGTCCCCCACCCCGGCTACTACTTGGAACCGTTCCCTACAAGAAGAACTGTGAGTTCTTCAATTCCGTTCAACCTGTTTAGTGGACATGTAGGTTAGAATGAAGTGTATAGTTTGGTGGTCTGGATGCTCGCAAGCTCGCATCTCAAGAATACATAACATCAAGTAGTCAATCCCTTAGTAAAAATGGAGATTAGTTGGATATGTAGATCAGAATGAAGTGTATAGTTTCGTGGTCTCATAACACGATCACATAGCAGTTTAGAAACGTAAATGTGACTTTTCATTTGTGTCTCATGAGCTGTTCCGCGTTGAACGGAACTGAAGAACTCATAGTTCTTCTTGTAGAGAACGGTTCCAAGTAGTTGCCGGGGTGGGGGACAAACTTGCTCGTTCGAGAGGGTCTCGTGTCCCTGGTAGCGTAATTAATGAATCCATGTCTGTGATTGTAGTGGACAAATATTCAATCGTTCAAATTGAGGCCAGTCGTTGGTTCGCTCCAAGTACCCATCGATGAGCTCTTTAAGATTGCTGTAGCAATCTATCACTAAATGCATCTGGCAATTTTTGCAAGACTTTCACCCCGAAGCATTCGTCAAACGTTGCACTATGTGACCTAGCATGTCCTTTCACAGGGAGTGGTCGGGTTTGGTGAACAAATGCTCTATGACTGTTCATTCGTAAGTTGAGAGTGGTTGCTTTACGAAAATAAAATGCATTATTGTCTGTACACTTTTTGCTGATTAGTTGGTACACACACATTTTGGATTGACACTCTGCTGAACCTCGACATTTATATTTTTGACTGGTATTAGCAAAAGTGAAGTCAGTCCGAACCTTCCAACACCAAGTATATATATATATATATATATATATATATATATATATATATATATATATATATATATATAAGTTACGTACACACTAGGCGACACTAGGCGTATTGTAACAGCAAACTGCTGATCACGCATTACTATCCTATATATACAGCCCGTAGGCGGCTCCAACCTTCAGTCTTGTTCCGCCGTCCGAGCCATCTTCATCTTGTTTATTTCTAACACCAAGTCCGTATCAAGTCCGTATTGTGTTATATTCCAATAAATCAGTTTTTAAAAACTCTAACAACGTGAGTTATTCTATTTTTGGCGCAGTCTCCGGATCGATAGTGTTTTCTTCGACGCATACGACGTAAACTCTATCGGAACCTACATTTTACAACTCCGGTTCGGATCGGTAGTGTTTCTTCGACGAATACGACGGAACTCTATTGGGATTACCAACGGACAAGACTCCTTACAGCATGACACTCCAACATCTGTAAGTAAACAACCAATACGAGACCTACTACTTCTTCAGTAATTATACGAGACCTACTACTTCTTCAGTAATTATTCGCACACACCCAGTGCTCATCGTTAATTTCGCACACACCCAGTGCTCATAATTAATTTCGCACACACCCAGTGCTCATCGTTAATTTCGCACACACCCAGTGCTCATAATTAATTTCGCACACACCCAGTGCTCATCGTTAATTTCGCACGCAACCAGTGCTCATCGTATTATTTCGCACACACCCAGTGCTCATAATTAATTTCGCACACACCCAGTGCTCATCGTTAATTTCGCACGCAACCAGTGCTCATCGTATTATTTCTCGCACGCACCCAGTGCAATTCGAATTCGCACACACCTAGTGCAATTCAAACTCGCCCACACCTGGTGCGATTTCACCAACAGTTAACTTGGAAACAAATAACTTTTGTCGTTCACTCCAAGTAAACAAGTTAACTTGGACACAAATAACTTTTGTCGTTCACTCGACGGAACCTTGGCTGACAATCTTTATCTCAGCCAACTCACATCCTGTAAAAACGGAAGTTAGTGAAAAACGTTGTCTATTTCCACGAAAAATAAAGAGTTACACTGTTATAACAGTGTAACTCTTTATTTTTCGTGGAAATAGACAACGTTTTTCACTAACTTCCGTTTTTAAATGGGTTTCCACAACTTCGTCGCGAGTGATTTAGTTCGTCACATCCTGTTCGCCCCGCGAGAGCCTGACGTTATCTCTCGTCTTATCGGAGGGGGAGAGGCACCCGCGGAGGAACTCTGACGACCTTCACCTCTCACGACCTTCGCAAGATCGTAATTTAAGTTCCCGCGTCAACTACATTCGATTTTATTTCATTAATTCAACCAATTTCATTGTTTGTGCTATTTCACCTTCAACCATGGATTCTAATAACGTCGCTAATATTCCCCTTCCACTCGGACCACCACCAATAAATGGGGCCGCCCTGATTCGTCAGGCACTAAACCCCATACCCGAAATACCCGAAATAAATCCACCACAATTTCCCCCTGAAAATCAACCACGACTTCCACTTGAAAATCCACCACTTCCGCCCGAACACAATTTCCCACAAGTAAACCCACAACTAGGTCCAAACCAACAAATACCCCAAATATTCCGAAAAGAATATGATAGGTTAATCCCGGAATTTAACGGGGAACCCCTCGTTTTACCCAAATTTATAAAACAATGTGATAAAATATTTGAGAAATTCCACGACCACAACGACCCAGATAACTTTCAAAATGAAGTAATCATGGGGACATTCACTTCAAAGTTAGGTCCCAAAGTAACGGAAAAAATATTCATAAATTCTATAGATAACTATCAGGAACTAAGGGGAGCGCTACTTCAAACTTATAGCGACAAAAAGGATACATACACTCTATTACAAGAAATGAGTGAATTGAAACAACTCCCACAAGAGGATTGTTTCAATTTCCACGACCGTCTTTGCCATCTATTAAATGCGCAGGTTGCCTACATCAAACTAAATATGGGCAGCGCTGCTCCGATTTTAACGGAGTATATGAAAAATTACGCCCTAAGAGTGTTCGCTCATGGTATTTCGGAACCATTGGGTGGCCTCTTAAGGACCAAAGGCCCAACCAGTTTGGGAATGGCCCTCACTATGTTGACAAACGACTTCAACCTAAAACCCAGGAACAAACCTTCCCCGGGTTATTCCTCCGCTCATCCGGCTTATCAACCTGCCGCTGCGTCAACGAGCCGGAACGTCCCAAGACCAAACCCCTCGTTTCAACCACAAACATCGCGCTTCACGCCCAGACCCACTCAAAACCAATACCAAACACCAGTTGCTAAAGCCTACCAACTATTGCAAAGCCTTGCCCAAGGCGGCCAGTCGAGGCCCGGCCCACCTTGGCAACCGAAACCTCAATACCAACCGAAACCTCAATATACCCCAAATCAATATCAAAACCAAACCTCCCCAAACCAAAACGCGCAAACATACAATAGGCCTGCTCAACAACCCAAAACATCTCAAACTAATTCCCATAGAACCCCAACGGGGAAACCCCAATCTCAAAAATGGACGCCTATGTCTTGGAGAACATCCAACCCAAATTTCCATAACCTCGAAAATGACGAACCCCAAATTCCCGACTCTGAGGAACAAAATCGGGACCACGAAACTTGGCAAATCTTACAAGATGAACAGACCCAGGACATCGACCCGATCTATGAACATAACATAGACGAGATCACAGATTTTTTAGACCACACCAGCCTCGAACCCCCACATACGACCTAATGTCACTATACTCTAAACCGACTGACGAACTAACGTACATAACTATGCCTAAACTAAACCTAAAAATTCTAATCGATACTGGTGCTTCTGCAAGTTTTATAAACCCCGAAATAGCCAACAAATTTTTCCCCGACAAAATTTCCCAAAGTACTTTCCTTGTAAAAACCGTACACGGAATTTCTAAGGCAAAAACTAACGCAATGGTCCCATGTGGCAAACTCTTCTAAACCAAAGGTCTAAATTTAAAATTTAACATCTTCGATTTCCACAGCAGATTTGACCTCCTCTTGGGCTTAGACAATCTTAGACTACTGCGAGCCGGAATAATGCTGCATGAAAACGTCCTAAGAACACCAAAGGTTGACATACCCCTCCAATTTTTAAACCTCAAAACCAACGAAATCCATAACATTGACAGTAGGTGCGTCCAACAAATCAAATTGAAAATAAACAATGTTAAAGAAGGTGACGCTATCGTCCCTTACCAAAAGATAGGTCCCATAGAAATACCACAATGCTTAGTACGAGTAGACAACTTCGAAGCCCATGTTCACGTCCTAAATTCAGAAGAAAAACCCACGAGACTCGTACAAACATTCCCTGTAACAGTTGAACAGATTACCCCGAACGAATTAACACCATCACACGAATCACAAAATCCGAGTCAAAACTTCAACAATTTCGACTGTCCCAAATTCAAATTCGATCTAGGACAACTCAGGATGGACCATATGAACGAGGAAGAAAAAACAGCTATCTCCCAGTTAGTAATAAAATACGCGGATATCTTTCATCAAGACGGCACTTACCTGACCTTCACAAACAACGTAAAACATGTGATTAGGACGACAGACAATGTACCAGTATACGCGAAAAACTATAGGTTCCCCGAAATATACAGAGAGGAACTAGACAAACAAATGGAGGAATTACTTCAACAAGGCATCGTTAGAAACTCTGAAAGCCCTTGGAACGCCCCCATTTGGATTGTCCCAAAAAAGGCAGACAATAGCGGTAAACAAAAATTTCGAGTTGTTGTCGATTACAGGAAGCTTAACCAAAAAACGATAGAGGACAAATACCCTCTTCCCCAAGTCTCAGAATTACTAGACAAATTAGGGAGGTGCCAATACTTTAGTACGATCGATTTGAAATCCTCATTTCACCAGATTGAGATGGATCCGAACAGTATTGAGAAAACAGCGTTCAGCACGCCCACACGCCATCTAGAATGGACTAGAGTCCCATTCGGATTGCGTAATGCACCCTCGACTTTCCAACGTGCTATTGACACCATATTACGCGGAATTGCTAACGAGTACTGTTGTGTCTACCTCGACGACATAATAGTATTCAGTACTAGCCTGCAAGAGCACATCCAACGCTTAGAAGCCGTTTTTAAACGCCTTAGGGACGCGAACTTAAAGGTACAACTCGACAAAACAGACTTCCTCAAACGCGAAGTTAGTTATTTAGGACATGTAGTAACCCCACAGGGAGTAAAACCTAACCCCGATAAAATATCAGCCATACAGAAATATCCTATTCCTAAAACACCAAAGGAAATCAAGGGTTTTCTAGGACTGTTAGGGTACTACAGAAAATTTATCAACAACTTCGCCCGACTGACTAAACCCTTAACTCAATGTTTAAAAAAGGATGCGACGATAGACATAACGGACCCCGATTACGTAAACTGCTTTGAAACGTGTAAAAACCTCCTGTGCAATGATCCGATACTTCAGTATCCTGACTTTACCAAACCTTTCCACCTCACAACGGACGCGAGTAACGTAGCATTAGGAGCTGTTCTCAGCCAAATAACTAACAATGCGGACCTCCCGATTGCCTACGCCAGTCGTACACTAAATGACTCTGAACAGAAATACTCGCCCATCGAGAAAGAACTCCTCGCAATAGTCTACGCTGTGGGTTATTTCCGACCATACCTTTTTGGAAGAAAGTTCACAATCTACACAGACCATCGCCCCCTTCAGTGGTTATTTTCCCACAAAGAACCTAGCTCAAGGCTGTTCGCCTGGAAAACCAAACTTCAGGCTTACGACTTTGAGATAGTATACAAAAAGGGAGCATTAAACACGAACGCTGACGCGCTGTCCCGACCGCCGCAAACAAAGCCTGTCTCGCCGAGTCCAAAATCTGTCTCGCAAAATCTAAACGCAATCGAAAACGAGTATGAGTCTTCCGACTCAGTGATAGCCAACTTTGATCCGGAGGAGGGAGGAGAAACTCACTCTCACTCCGATAACTTAGAAACTTTGTCTGGCCTTACAGTACACTCGAATTTTATCGGCAACACCGTAACGACAATAAGTATCAGAGACCAACCCGTGAACCTATGCACTAATCAAATATTACTCACTACCGTACGACACCCTGTTTTTAAACCCGTTACGACGATCAAATTATTCGGAAACAAAACGCGCATGATAGTAACAGTCAGCGAATCACAATTCGAATCCGAAATTACAAAATTTGTTAAGGAATTTATTCACCCAAAGGTCAAATAGGGTATATATTTTGAAACTGATACCTATGAGAAATTTGTGCAAGTAGTCACCAAACAATTCACCCATACGGAAATAGACATCACGAGGTACACCAAAAAACTAAGAGACATACAAACTAACGAAGAACAAACCAAAATAATCCGCAACTACCATGAAGGTCACACTAATCACAGAGGAATAGAAGAAACATACGAGAAGTTAAAACGAGAATTCTACTGGCCCAATTTAAAGACAACAATACAAAAATTCATTAATAATTACGAATTATGCCTTAGGAGCAAATATGAGAGATCTCCCCTCAAAATCAAATATAACGTAACACCAACCGCCTCACAGCCATTGGAGACCCTTCACATCGATAAATTCACAATAGAAAATACGAAATTCCTCACAGTAATCTGTACATTCTCCCGTTACGCGCAAGCATACCCCCTAAACTCGTCCACAAGCATGGAACTAGTAAACGGACTCCTAAAATTTTTTACTCACCACGGTATACCTAATTCTATAGTATCGGACAACGGTGCCGAATTTCAGAGCAGCCTCATAAAGGAACTTCTGGATTTACACAAAATAAATATTCATTATATTTCTTCCCAACACCCAGAGTCAAACGGAATCATAGAAAGATTCCATTCAACCCTAATCGAACACGTGAGACTCCTAAACCAACAAGAAGCGTTCAAGACCTCCAACACCCGTACCAAAGTCAATTACGCGATCATCGCATACAACAATACGATACACTCAGTATCGAAATTAACCCCTTTTGAACTACTTTACGGACACATAAACAACAGACCATTAGTAGAAATAGATTTAGATAAACTAATAACAAATAATTAAGTCAACGAACACAAGGAAAAAACCAAGGCTCTTTACACTCACATGACAGACAAGTTCAAAGAACACAAAGAAAACCTGACCAACACAAAAAACATAGGACGAATAGACCCCCCAGAATTGCCACCTGAAGTTTTTGTCAAAACAACGCAACGTCAAAGTAAGTCAAAACCCAAATTTAATAAAGAACAGTTAAAGGAAATTGATCCAATAACAAAAACAGCCCTCATACAACCCCGTCACCACAACACTAAAGAAAAAATACATTTAACAAACATCAAACCCCCACGGAAGTTTTATCAAACCAACGTGCAAAACGCTTGGGATGATCAAGCACCGCCCTCCGAAACTCTTGCCCATAAATACGGCTTAAAAATAACGAGACAAAACCTCCTTACTCTAAAACCAGGAAACTGGGTCGATGATATGATCATCAATTTCTATATGGAACTCTTAGACGAAAGGAGTCGCAATAATAGAAACTTACCCTCGACCCACTGTTTCAACACCTTCCTTTATCCTCTACTGAAATCTGGGGGCTACGACAGAGTAAGGAAATTCACGAGTAGGTCCGACATATTCGGAAAAGACTTTATCATCTTTCCGATCCATGAAAACAACCATTGGTCCTTGGTCATAGTAGACGTCAAAGAAAAAGAAATTAGGTACTTAGACTCCCTTTCCGAAAACAGACTCAAACTAGGAACAGCTAACGAAATCGCAATCGAGATCCTCGAGAACATCCAATCTTACCTAGCCTTCGAATACCTCGAGAAAAGGAATGTTATGCTCGATTCCGAAAACTGGAGAACCACCCTTCTGAGGACTGTTCCCCAACAAGAAAATTTCGATGACTGTGGTGTGTTTATGTGCCAATTTGCAAAAAAATTAACACATAAAGAAGCCCTGTCCTTCGAACAAAAGGATATTCCCCAACTTCGAGAACAAATGTGTTCCGAAATTTTAAAGGGCTCACTGTCCTAAAACTCCTTATCGATTTTCATTGTTCCAGGATCGTTCTCCCCCTTTTTCTCATGGCGACGTACGGAATCGAGGTTATCGATGTAACCTCAAACCCTGGGCTCATTGCAGTGAATATGAAACCCGCAAAAATTGTCAAGGGCTACCACACCCTTTCACACTATTACGACCTCAATCAAATTTTGGATCAACTCAACCTCCTGCGACTGACTTACAACGAAACCCTCAAAACATTCCACAACAGTTCCCACACCGCCGAAAAAACGATGATGCTCACAGCCACCGTAAACCACACCTTCAGACTTATAGACCAGAAACTAGACAATATCATAATAACTCCACCCAAAACTAGATCTAAACGGGGACTGATTAACGGGCTAGGCACGTTAGTAAAATTCATCACTGGTAATCTAGACTCCCGCGATGAGGAGAAATACAATAAAATCCTGAACCATTTATCAAACAAGCAAGAGGACCTTCAGGAACAAATAAAGTCACAGTATTCTATCAACCAAGCAATATTAGAGAATTTTAACAAAACCATAGATACCATAGCACACAATAACCGCGTGATCATCAAAGAATTAAGACATCTCAAATATATAAACTTGGAGTTAGGACGAGTCAACGCAATTATCACTACACTAGAACACCTTCAAACGCTCCTCAACCTACTTCTAAGCGCCCTACAAGACATTGAAAACTCACTCACATTTTGCAAACTAGGAAAATTACATCCTAGCATAGTCGACTCTCGGGAACTCTTCACTGAATTACAAAGATTGTCCAAATTCTACGGCAACACGTTCCTAGATTACTCCAATAAGGCCCTGTTTGAGATTCAATCCTACATTCAAGTCCAATGTTTCGTGGGAAGTAGCGAAATCATTTACTTCCTAGATATACCCATTGTGGACCCAGAAAATTTCGATTTGTATTACGTGGAACCCTTACCAACACAGTTAGAAAACGCTCAAATAGTAACCATCATCCCAAAGAAAAAATTCTTCCTCAAATCCCAAACAAGCTCAAGAATCGTAGCATTACGCCACGAGTGCCCTGCCGGTCACCTATCTCTCTGTCCAAACCACCTAACATCGGAATTAGATCTACCATGCGAAATTCAATTCCTACAAACAGGTTCCACCACTCAATGCAAGTACGTCAATCTTGACATCCCCACCAATTACGTGAACTTAATACCGGAAATCAACCAATACCTTCTTGTCTTCCCACACGGAGACACGATTCAAATTATTAATACAGAAGGGACAGAAGTCCGAACCCTATACGGAATCCATCTCGCGAAACCAGGGACGGACCGATTAGTATACCATGACCAAACTTTGTTTGCCCCCCGAAAGGAACTGTCCGGCCGACCCCTGATCATGAACTCCATCAAACTACAATTACAACCCTCTCAATATCCGGAATCGGAAATTCAACTAAAAGGTCTCGACCTTAACCTAGTTCACATGCCCGATGCCCGCGCAATTCCCATCTCGTATTATGAGAAACTCAAAACACCCAGCTTTTGGACCATCCTCCTGTACTTATTCCTCGTGTCACTCGTCACATACATTATGACCCAGTACTACCGCCACAAAAGAAAAGTAAGGCTTTCCCCAAACCATCAGTAACCGTATTTTTATTGTACAACATTACAATACAAAACAGTAGTACAGTACAATACAATACAGTGCAAGCATCTGTAACCTAATTTCTGTAATTTGTAATCAAAACTCTGTTTTTCTCTGTATTATCATGTAATAGGTTTTAGGTTGTACTTTGTTAATGTACTAATTTTCATACTAGTATTTTTGTATTAATTTGTATTAATCTTGTATTTTTGTATTTTTGTAATTTTGCATTTTTGTATTAATTTTGTATTTTTGCAATAATTTGTACTAATTTTTTGTACCAATTTTCGTACTAGTATTATGTGGTAGTATTATGACATTGTTATAATGGAAATGTAATGTAACGTAATGTTTGTAATATCATATTTGTAATAATGCGGACTAACTTAACTTTGAAACTTTAAATTTTGAACTTTGAAAATTTTTATTAATTTTGAACTTTGAACTTTGAAAATTTTGTTAACCCCAAAATTTTGTCTCGGCGGGGAGGAGTTACGTACACACTAGGCGACACTAGGCGTATTGTAACAGCAAACTGCTGATCACGCATTACTATCCTATATATACAGCCCGTAGGCGGCTCCAACCTTCAGTCTTGTTCCGCCGTCCGAGCCATCTTCATCTTGTTTATTTCTAACACCAAGTCCGTATCAAGTCCGTATTGTGTTATATTCCAATAAATCAGTTTTTAAAAACTCTAACAACGTGAGTTATTCTATTTTTTATATATATATAATACGATTGCCAAATTCGATAGCAAATGGAAGCTAAAAAATTTGTAAACTATATAACTGAAATAAGCAGTTTCAAAATAGATTGTTGAAAGCCACTTTTTACTCGTCGTCAGTCGCAGAGGCTGTATTCTGTGTCAGTTACAATAGGGTAACACCCTGGACAGTTCATTGCTGTAGAATATATTAACTCCTACGAAACCCTTACCGCTCACCATTACGTTTCGTGTCAGGAACACAAATCAATAATTAGCATGTGCTGCAGCGGTATTTTGAATTAATTAAGAGTTGGATGTGGTAACAAGACCGACCGCGCCATGGGGTTTTAGACTAGCGTGAACAAGAGTACCTCTCCCATAAACCAGAGGATTTACACATTTTCGCCGGCATGATATCAGAACTGGTGTGACGAGGAAGGGGAGCACTGTACCAATCTGGTATTCAAATGCACTCTGGTTCCTACAAAGGCGTCTACTGGTGGTGAGTGGTGATGATTCGAAGCGTAACATCATCCTTACTAATAAATTAAACTCAAGAAGGAATACAAGTGGCGCATGGAAACGTATTCTGTGGTAGGACTGCCGTATTGTTCCATCTGGAAGATTTGATTCGTCACCAATGTTAAGTAAAGGATCAGTGCAAATAGTAATTAGGATGATTTTATTATTATCTTGTTGTGTGACTCACTCTTCTAGAGTTTACCTAAAAACATCATTTTTGGTTCTTGCTTATTCTCACATATAATTGGTTCAGAAGAACTAGGAAAATTGCATTTCACAATACATCCTAAAACATATTTAAATATGTGGTCACCGATGAATGGTAGTGTTCAATACTTAACTATCAAGAAGTAGAAGCTATTACAGATACATGCATACAGGATTCGTAACTGATGGAAGTTTCAAAATTCGGCCTCCGTTATTTCTAATAAGTCTGGTATTAGCATTCATTCAAATTTCTCTCTTCAGTCAATGTTCGACGTTTGTCCTTAGAGTGAGAAACAAAATTATTCTTTCAAAACCCTCATTTTCTAAGAGAAACCTTATTAATAAGATGAAAACTTGGCAAGCATGTTTCCTTACCAAAAAGTTCATTACTGAATTGAATAATAAATAGGTATTAGTCCAATTGAACTAATGTTCACTACCCCAACTTTACGTATCAAGTTCATCCGTATAATGACGCAAGCTTTCAATATGCTGATGACCATTCCACCGCTTTCAGCATAAATTGGGGAAAGTTGTTTTTAGAAATTATTCATCAATTTTTGTAATATGAGTATCATGAAGCGTATATATGCTAACACATTTTTCGAGTGGTCACACCGCATTCATGTTTTGATAAGTACTCACCTTCAAGAATAGATCACATTTTCTCATGCAATCTTTCAAATACAAATGCAAATTATAATTAACAACATGGCTGCAAGAAATGAAGCAGATATCATACGTTGCTGAATAGCAAACAATGATCTGCTTGATCTTATTTCAGCTCAGTTCAGCGTTCTAGGTGACAAACTTGATGCATTCAAGGGAAATGATGAAGAGAGTGTAGATCAGATTCCGTACCTACTACTCATATGTACAACACTGGTTGCCAGGTATATATATGCTCCTACTTCTTCCAGCTTTTTTTCTTGACAATAACGTTATAGTCATAATGTAAAACAAACTGACTTCCTTGTTGCACCTTACAATTACCATTCATGATTCATACTTCTTATCCTTGATAAATAGTGTACTATCATATACTTCATCCACGTGTCTGCATTTTAGAATCTAATTCTTACTCATAGATTCTGTAATCTTATACATGAATTTACAAAGGGGGAATAAAAAATGTCAGTAAATTATCCAATCGGAACATTGTTTTCAAACTGCATTGGAATGAACGTTTTCTTAGTGTGGAAATATTCAAATTTAGCTTGATTACGCTCTTTTTTGAAGCAGGGAAGGCTGTAAAACCGAGATAAACGCCGGATAACTATGTATGCTTTTGAAATAGTCAGAATCCCATTCAATTTGCATGAATTTTAATAAGCGAAGCAGAGGATTGTGAAACGCGTGGAAACCATGTTTATTGCTTTCATTTGACTGTAAATCAAAAGAGGGAGGCTTAGATATGTGTGTACGGGGACTGGGGGAACCAGAACGAATAATTTAGCGGTTACACAAGAGCTGTTGTCGAATTAATTGACTGTCGTTTCTCATAATATCAAGTTATTATTTAAATATATCTAACAAGTTTGGAGACTGACATGAATAGGTTATCACAACGTTTGGAATTAAAATGGTGTGTAATTCGCAATACCTAGTACCTGGACCCTGTACCTAATTAGGTTATCTATAACTAAAAATTATTTCTGTTCTAGAACCAAAAATTTCAACCATGTATCATGTTTTCTCCTCGATATTGATTCGAAATTCTATGAAAACATCAGAAATTAACAAGCGGTTGCAATCATGTTCACAATATCAATTATTGAGAATGATCACCTGTGTGTAAACAATTATTTATATAACCATGCTCATAACTCAGTTTGTTGGACACGCACTTCGCCGTAGTTAACATAATATTGTTGGATAAATCGAGAGCTTTCGAACGAATGGTCAACGAATTTTGTGGGATGAAAAACGACGAAGTACCATTTCCCTAGCAACGACTCGGTTGTAGGCGGAAATCACTGTAACACTATATGTTTCGTGAGCGGAAAAAAAATTGACTCGCAAAAATTGCTAGGACCCCAGGGCTAAAACATGATACATGTTAAAAAGGGTTCAATCGCTAACTATTTAATCAAAATCAGTCTTTAGTTTTGGAATTTCGTCTATAGCAAGCAATTTAAAATTCGCGCATGTGCAATGGCTACTACGATCAATCGCAAAGATATTCATGGGATAATATCGCGTGACTTGGATCCAAGTAAATTTCAACGAAATCAGACCGATGATAGGTCGTTAGAAATCGATGATTTGATAAAAAAGGACATTCATGCAGGCGCACACACAAAGGGGATTGTCTAGGGGTTAACCCACACAAATACCTAACAATGTCATCACCGGTCCGTTAGACTTGGGGTTTTGCGATCAGTTTTAGTTTTGCGTAGGCACTCTAGTTATTACTCATCCAATTGTGATAAAACTCATAGGGCACGATTCTGATACATATGGCTAAGTACTCTACTGATTTGAGTGGCATCAAACTGAAAGATCATAAGAAATCTTGGTTAAAAGAAATTCAGGTTTGCGCATGCGCATACACTACCTACTATTGATTTTTTTGGCAAGGAAATTTATAGAGGACCATCTAAAAGGTGCCTAACTCCACAATCCCTGAAAATGTCATTAAAATCGGACAAAAACTTATCATAGTTGTAGGCGAGACATGGATTTGGCGCAGACACCAAGCAGTTACCAGAAAATCAAAACCACAATTGATCTGAGGGCTTTGAAACACAAAAAGCAAGTGTAAATTTTGATTTTGGAAGGGAAAACTCGGCCCTTCGGGCCTCGCAAGGGGCTTCGCCCCTCGGCACCGCAAGGGGGGCTTCGCCCCCCTGGACCCCCCGGATGTTATTACGTTGAGCCTGACTGCTAAAATGTAAAAAACATGGAATCATGTTTTAGCTCCTCGCTTTCACTTTATTATAGAAATGATCACGACGATTGAGCTCTTGTGAGATGATGATCTCCTAATAGAAACTCGCGAGTAAACATTCACATTATTATAGAAAGAGGCTAAAGAGGCTACATACGAAATTACAGCTTCCTATAGTGTAAAGTATAGAAATTACCTATTCAAATCATTTAACCACCGCTTCACAAATCAAACCGTTCTCGCAATATTCGGATCACCTGCTATGAATCACATTTAATCGAAACACCAGCTCAATGAAATCATCAGAAATTAACAAGCGGTTGCAATCATGTTCACAATATCAATTATTGAGAATATTCACCTGTGTGTAAACAATTATTCATATTACCATGCTCATAACTTAGCTTGTTGGCCACACACTTCGCAGTAGTTAATATAGTATGGTTGGATAAATCGAGAGCTTTCGAACGAATGGTCGACGAATTTTGTGGAATGAAAAACGACGAAGTATCATATCCCAAGCAACGACTCGGTTGTAAGCGGAAATCATCACAATTATTGGCGCTACTTTCATCTCACTTTTCGGCGGGGGATCCATCGCTAAAACATGATTCCATGTTAAAATGTTGACTACTTGCACGAATACAAAGGTAATCTACATAAATAAGATTCAATAATTACTAATAAATTCATATTTTTTCCATATAATTACGATTTTTAATAGGCACCTACCGACTATTAATATCAGAACTAAACTTCTACTATTTCGTGATAATGTACATAAATGTTATCATTTCAGAGTTGACTTTAAGGACTGTGTTCTTATCTAAATTAATTTTCTTAGTTACTCTTGAGCTGAAACAAGCATTTTCCTCCGGTTGGCAACAGAGATGGACCATTTCAAATCCGTCCTTCAGAGATTTCAACCGCATTCATTACTTTTGACTAATGTCGGCGCAAAACGGCGACGTAATAGGATTGTGAAGCGGTTGGAACACCCGTTCAGACGCGCAATATATAAACAACGTAATATATTGGGAGTGCACTGTTTTAGTCAGGGGGGAGCCGTTTATCTTGTTATTTTGGAACGCTGGTCATGGGAAGGGTTCCAATTCTTAATACGGGTAATGAATTAGCGGACAGTCCTCCTTGAAGTCTTTCGTTCCAACGAAACGAACGCTTTCATCTTTCCCGCCTGATGTATGGCGAAGAGCCCACAACAAATTGAAACAATATAAACGACTCCAAATTAGTTGAGGTGAAATGGCCGATGTAGTCTGTAACTAATATACAGATGAAAGAACCCGTTATCAATAGCGTCAACCTATACGTTGTTGAATCTGTTTCGTATTCTATCCGTAACATCAAATAAATTCCAAAAGATTGATTCTACACCGCACACGTAGCGAGGGCGCCCAAAGAAATTCTCAAAAGGACCACCGTGAAGGTAATTAATGGTGCTACCCACGATTGAACTTGAGATATGCTAATTTGAAATATCCAATGCAGAATGTATTATCCTGCATTGGGAAGTCTTTTAGTTCGTACGTATTAATAGCCTATGAAGTTAACGACGTGCAGCAAGATATGTCGTAGACATGGTTAGGTAAGTTTTGATCACATACTTAGCCATAATAATCCAAATCTTTGTCCTATTCGTGATAGGATGGGTCACTGTTCATTACGACATCATCTATGTCCTCTCATTGAAAGTGAAGTAAAGCATTAGAATTGGTTCGATTTGGTTTCTTGTACACTGCTAGGATCATTGAGATGGATGGAAAAGTCAAAAGCAGTAGTCGTGCAACAACCAATTTCGATGTAGTTTTAGCTGTGAAGAATCATGTAGGAACAGTATATTTAAGTTCTATTCCGTACAAGTTATGCTGGTGAGCTAATAAATTCTCAATAGGATGCACGATTTGACTACTCCCATAAAGAATATTTATATCACCAGTCTGTTTAAGATCCAATTAAGAGCAAGTGGAGTACAACCCATTCCAGCATTGCTCATAGCAATTAGTGGTGTACAGCACGGTGTTTCTTAGATACCTACCTCTTAATTATTTTTCAAATAGTCGATGCACCGTAAACCCCACTTATAATCAATTAACAGCATTAAAAGTACCATAGTTCCAACCACTTTGACTTTTTTATTCAGTGGTGCTCAAATTTATTGCACGTAAAACTGTGGATTTATTAGGTACTTCTTAAAAGCTAGAATCAAGATTTTTCTGAGCGTCATTTTTACTCGTCAATTCCAGCAACTTTTCGCAATCAATCCTGGTGGAGTATTAAATGTTCAACTGAAAAACTAACCAATGAAACTTTTCCAGAATCTTATTTCTCTCCAAGCCTTCACGTTTCACTCGATGAAGAGATTTCATTTTCTTTATAGGGACAGTTGTCCCATCAAATCTTTACGAAATTTGGATTCCGTTTTCGAATGACCGTTTCATTCCCACATAGCTATTGGTTTTTGAACTGGTTGAAGTCAGTGCGCTCATCCTTTTTTATATTTTAAGTTGAATGTACATTTTATTCTGGATATGTTGTCACTAACCTTACTTTCCTACGAATAGTTTTAAAATAATTTGTAATGTTTCAAGAAACTACAATGAAACAGAGGGCAGGAAAATCCTTCCAGGCGAGAGGGGTGCTATGAAGTAAGTAGTAACTATAGAACCTTGAAAATACTCTTTAGACTTTGAAAAGTTAGAAAATGAACTTCTTGTTGTAGGAGAGCGTGACTGGTGTCAAAATTCTCAAGATATAACAAATCACTTTTCCGACGCAGGAAGAGTAGTAGCTAGTAGGAGGCGAAAATGTGCTGTAATGTTCGAAAATGCCAGAGCCATACAAATAGTAAGCCGAAAGATCAAATTATAAAAAAAGGCTGTAATTATATATTATATTCCTTTGTTTATTCTTCATTATGATCAACTAAACATTTTGTTGGAGAACTTTAAAACTTTTAGAGGGAAAAACGGTTGAAACAGAAAACGAGAGAAACATTAAAGCGGAAAAAATAGAAAGGCAAAAAACTAAAGTCAGAATGGTCTAAAACGTGGAATTCTAGTGGAAATTTCAATTTCGGATATAATTTTTTTTTTCCATCTCCCGAAAGTGTAAACAATGCTTCCGCTACCTACAGGTAGACTAGAAAACAAAATCTGCAAATGATTTCGAAACTGTTTGTAGATTTAACCTTGACTAATCTCGCTGAGCAATGCCTGGTTTGCATCCTGCTTTATTTGACTGATTTCACCTGTAGCACGGGGGCAGCGAAATCCACATAAGACTATCTGAATAAAGTGTTGCAACATGCAATAAAATACCTGCAGGATAATAAGCCCAATGAAATTTCAAGATGCAAGGTTGCACCAAGTATGGATTGGAGCTGGGAGCGGAATTAAATGCCTTTAGGAGGTTGTCAAAAAGGTGAAAACTATTGTGACAAGAGAAGTCATCTAATACGACATCTTCTCCTCAATTTGTTAGGCTTATCCAGTTGGGAGGACCAATGTCTAAAAGTCGTAGCTTAAATAGGCCCTTGTCCCATAAACTTTAGATCGTATCCTAAAAAGTACCTATGTCCCGTATGATGCTTCTTAATTTATGGGAGTCCTATCCAGTCGGGTGGACCAATATCTAAAAGCTGTAGCCTGAAAAGCTCCATGTCCTGCATGAAACGTCTCCTCAGAACAGCGTTTCAAGTCAAATCAAGGCAAACTAAATCTCTCACGATGAAGTTGTGGAAACCCATTCCAGTGGAGAAAACTGAAGTTATTTAAAAGAACGTTGTCTATTTCCACCAAAAATTAAGTGTTACAATGTTAGATTGATTTCGTCGTAAGGTCATTATCAGTAACAAACAATAACCGTTATTAGTTATTGTTTCTTGCTGGTGAAGACCTAACCGTCGAAATCGATTTAACATTGTAACTAATATTTTTGGTGGAAATAGACAACGTTCTCCACAACGTTTTCTTCAGTTAAATCAAGGGGGCTCAATTCTTTGCTTTGGAGATGGCGCACAATATGTTATAGGATTTATTCTTTCAATTCCCCAAATTTCGAAAAATGGTTACTATTCCAGCCAGTAACTTCTTAAAATGGGATTCTATTAAAGAGGGACATTGAGGGGAAAAGTTATCCTGAACGAAGTTCAAGGCTTTCATAAACAAATCCAGGGTTATTGCTTTTATAACTCAAGGTTTTCTTAATGATATCCAGGGTTATTCTTTTTTAAATTCGAGGTTTTCTATTTCTAAATTCGAGCAGTTTACAATTCAAATTCAAGATTTTCCTCTTGAAATTCAAGGTTTTTTCATTTTTAGCGAATTTTCGTAGAATTTATATTTGAAATTTTCCATTTGGAATTCGGTGTTTTCTACTTGAAATCAGGGGTTTTAAATTTGAAACTCAAGTGATCTTATGAGCCAATTTTCGTAAATTTATATTGTTTAATTTATGTACATTAATTTCGAAATTTGAGCTTTTCAACTGCAATAAAAATTTTAACTATCAATAAAAAAAAGCGTTAAAAATTTGCAATGACCCATATATAAATTTATCCCTTGAGGGGGAAAAACGATAGATCATGGATGTGTCAAAGTTGTGATGTTGGGAAAGTAAAAATGGACATTACTTTTCACTCTGTAGGAATGTTGGGAAAGTGAAAATGGACATTACTTTCCACTCTGTTGGGATGTTGGAAAAGTAAAAGTGAACATTTCTTTCTACTCTGTTGGGATGTTGGGAAATTAAAGTGGACATTACTTTCCACTCTGTTGGGATATTGGGAAAGTAAAAATGGACATCACTTTCCACTCTGTTGGGAAAGTAAAAATGGACATCACTTTCCACTCTGTTGGGAAAGTAAAAATGGACATCAGTGTCCACGCTGTTGGTATGTTGGGAAAGTAAAAAATCCCGCTGTTCCACTGTTCCATGGTAAAATATATATATATATATATATATATATATATATATATATATATATATATATATATATATATATCGGATATATATATATATATATATATATATATATATATATATATATATATATATATATATATATCGCACCCGTCCTAGAATAAGGGTACAACACAAATATCGCGATTTTTGAGTTAGTTGTGGTTTTGGAAGGTTTTTTGGAAGGTGGAGATATATATATATATAACCTGCTGTTTAACGCAGGAGTTAAATCATCAGTGTTTATGCATATTTTGTAGAAGTACATAGCGGTAGTACCTCACTGATTTCTACCTAGCCTTCACTTTTCGAGTTAATAATAATCTAAAGCGTTGCATTTTGTGTGAGAAAAAATTAATAGTGTCGCAAAAAATTCCTTGACCCCCAGCCAAAAGACATATCCATGTCAAAATAGTATATCGGTTAATCCAAAATCGATACATGTGAAAAAACGTTCTTCGACAAATGGCTGACTTTCTATTGAACGCTGTTCATGTCTGATGAATACAAGTTGAGACAAAAAGTGTTTTACCGACAAGGAAGAAGACGGGAGCAGCCGCGATCCCGGCCGGCTTATAAACACGTTTAGATGGATATCTCGTGGCTTGATGGCGCGAAGGACAGCGCGTTGGCCAGTATTATGCTTCTAATCTATTTGTTAGTCTTATCCAGTTGGAGGACCAATGCCAAAAAGTCGTTGCTTGAAGAGGCCCTTGCCTTTTATGATGCTTTTCCTAATTTTGTGGGAGTCCTATCCAGTCGGGTGGACCAATGTCTAAAAGCAGTAGCCTAAATAAAAACCCCAAGTCCTGCATGAAACTTCTAAGAACAGCTTTTCAAGTTACATCAAGACGAACGAAATCTCTCACGACGAAGTTGTGGAAACCCATTTCAGTGGAGAAAACTGAAGTTATTTAAAAGAACGCTGTCTATTTCCATCAAAAATGGAAAATTACAATGTTGATTGATTTCGACGGTAAGGCCATCATTAGTAACAAACAAAACCCTTCATGAAGACCTAACCGTCAAAATCGAATTAACATTGTAACTCATATTTTTGGTGGAAATAGACAACGTTCTTCACTAAATTCCGTTTTCTTCAGTTAAATCAAGGGGGTTCCATACTAAGCTGTGGAGACGGCTCTTCAACCTACGAATTTTTCGCACAATATTTAAACAATAATGTTTATTGTTCGCACAATAATATTTATTCTTTAAATTTCACAAATTTCGAAAAATGGTCGCTATTCCTGTCAGTAACTTCTAAAAATGGGATTCTATTAAAGAGGGACATTAAGGGGGAATAAAAGTATGTCGGTTAATCCGAAATCGATTCATGTGAAAAAATGTTCTTCGACAAATGGCTGACTTTCCATTGAACGCTGTTCATGTCTGATGAATACAAGTTGAGACAAAAAGTGTTTTACCGACAAGGAAGAAGACGGGGAGCAGCCGCGATCCCGGCCGGTTTATAAACACGTTTAGATGGATATCTCGTGGCTTGATGGCGCGAAGGATGGAAGAAGGGCAGTTAAATCAAGGCGAACTAAATCTCTCACGACGAAGTTGTGGAAACCCATTTCAGTGAAGAAAACTGAAGTTATTTAAAAGAACGTTGTCTATTTCCATCAAAAATAAAGAGTTACAATGTTAGATTGATTTCGACGGTAAGGCCATCATCAGTAACAAACAATAACCGTCATTAGTTATTGTTTCTTACTGATGAAGACCTAACCGTCAAAATCGATCTAACACTGTAACTCATATTTTCGGTGGAAATAGACAACGTTAATCACTAAATTCCCTTTTCCTCAGTTAAATCAAGGAGGCTCCATGCTTTGGAGGCTGCTCTTCGACCTACGAATCTTCGCACAATATGTAACAGGGTTAATTCTTTTAATTTCCCAAATTTCGAAAAATGGTATCTATTTCTGTCGCTAACTTATAAAAATGAGATTCTATTAAAGAGGGACATTAAGGGAAAACACAAAATTGGTGTTTTCTTCTTGAATCCAAACCCCTTAACTATATCTAAAGACTTGCAGTAGGTAATCATGGAAATGGCAATTTGGACCTGTACTGATGATGTATGTCATGTGATGTGATCAAATCAGGTAGAAACCATATATAAATTTCTCCCTTGAGGGGAAAAACAATAGATCATGGATATGTCAAAGTTGTAGACATTACTTTACACTCTGTTGGGAAAGTAAAAATGGACATTACTTTACACTCTGTTGGGATGTTGGGAAACTAAAAGTGGACATTACTTTCCACTCGTATATCAGTTAATCCAAAATCGATTCATGTGAAAAAATGTTCTTCGACAAATGGCTGACTTTCTATTGAACACTGTTCATGTCCGATGAATACAAGTTGAGACAAAAAGTGTTTTACCGACAAGGAAGAAGACGGGAGCAGCCGCGATCCCGGCCGGCTTATAAACACGTTTAGATGGATATCTCGTGGCTTGATGGCGCGAAGGATGGAAGAAGGGCAGTTAAATCAAGGCGAACTAAATCTCTCACGACGAAGTTGTGGAAACCCATTTCAGTGGAGAAAACTGAAGTTATTTAAAAGAAAGTTGTCTATTTCCATCAAAAATGGAGAGTTACAATGTTGATTGATTTCGACGGTAAGGCCATCATCAGTAACAAACAAGAACCGTCATTAGTTATTGTTTCTTACTGATGAATACCTAACCGTCAAAATCGATCTAACACTGTAAATTATGAATTTATATATATATTATATATTTCCTAGCTTCAGAGGGACGTCCTATTGAAATAGATTTGAGACAAATATTTTGGGCTCCAATCGATGAATTCGCTTTAAGGGCGTACCTCTGAAGCTAGGAAATATTAGCAAGGCTTCGCATATCATAGGAGGGACGCCCTATTGAAATTGATGGCGGTGACGCATTTTTATGGGTTGCATTCGTGTAATCGCCGACAGACGATTACGATTACGAATATAATCTTAGTTGACTCGGAATCAACGAATAATTATCGTGACGATAAGATTGTGCCCAAAACTGTTATAGGGTTTATTCTTTTAATTTCCCGAATTTCGAAAAATGGTTACTATTCCTGTCAGTAACTTCTAAAAATGGGATTTTATTGAAGAGGGACATTAATCCAAAATCGATTCATGTGAAAAAATGTTCTTCGACAAATGGCTGACTTTCTATTGAACACTGTTCATGAGAAGTCTGAAGTTATTTTAAAAAAGTTGTCTATTTCCATCAAATGTAGAGAGTTTCAGGTTTGATTGATTTCCACGGTAAGGCCATCATCAGTAACAAACGAGAACCGTCATTAGTTATTGTTTCTTAATGATAGAGACCTAACCGTCAAAATCAATTCAACATTGTAACACAAATTTTTGGTGAAAATAGACAACGTTTTTCACTAAATTCCGTTTTCTTCAGTTAAATCAACGGGGCTCCATACTATGCTTTGGACACGGCTCTTCGACCAATATCTTCGCACCAACATGTGATACGGTTTATTCTTTTAATTTCTCAAATTTTGAAAAATGGTCGCTATTCCTGTCAATAACTTCTAAAAATGGGATTCTATCAAAGAGGAACATATCGGTTAATTCTAAATCGATTCACGTGAAAAGATGTTCTTCGACAAATGGCTGACTTTCCATTGAACGCTGTTCATGTCTGATGAATACAAGTTGAGACAAAAAGTGTTTTA
The DNA here is from genome assembly GCA_030762985.1 of Adelphocoris suturalis. NCBI lineage: Eukaryota > Metazoa > Arthropoda > Insecta > Hemiptera > Miridae > Adelphocoris > Adelphocoris suturalis. The sequence continues at coordinate 78,519,090 of CM061046.1, forward strand.
CCGACAAGGAAGAAGACGGGAGCAGCCGCGATCCCGGCCGGCTTATAAACACGTTTAGATGGATATCTCGTGGCTTGATGGCGCGAAGGATGGAAGAAGGGCGGAATGAAGCATGGCGGCGAGGGATAGAAGGCCGGGGGGGTCAGGAAGGGGTATTAAAGTGACCTGTCATTAGCGGCGGCCTCTGTTTGGACAGGGTGGCAAGTCGGAGAGGAGGGCTCGACCTGATAAATGGGTGCTGGGCAGGAACATCCATCATCCGAGCCCGAGGAAATCATTCATCATGTCCCCCCCCTCTTTGCCTTCGATCCCCCTCGCTTCTATTCCACTCTGGTTCTATCAAAACGTCTTTTCCACCCACGCTTCCTTTCCTTGCTCTCACTTTTCCGTTCTCAGTTCACACTCGTGTTGTCTATCCACATTACTACGTCGCAATACCCGTCGTTTCGAGTGATTTGGCAGATAGAACATACAACCACCACGCACTACTTCACATCATGATAATTTATAGCTCTAGGTTGTATGGCTAAATAGTTGAATCATCAAAGTCTGGCTTTATGTGGATATCATAAATATTATATGGCTAGGGTTCCGGAAAATAGGTACATTTGTAGGTATGTTTCCGTTCTCAGTTCACACTCGTGTTGTCTATCCACATTACTACATCGCAATACTCGTCGTTTCGAGTGATTTGGCAGATAGAACATACAACCACCACGCACTACTTCACATCATGATAATTTATAGCTCTAGGTTGTATGGCTAAATAGTTGAATCATCAAAGTCTGGCTTTATGTGGATATCATAAATATTGTATGGCAACGAGAAGAGGTATGGGAAACGAGAAGAGGTTTTCGTTGCGTGGAAACACTTTACGGAACGGGAAGAGTCAGCTTAACTTGTGCTAAGCTTTTTCGGAATCGCATTTACGAGACGACAACGTGAACTTCCTGAAGAATAACCCTCACTTAACAACAACAATGCAGTTTGTATGGACACATATGCACACGTCAGTATGGACACACCTGACAAAATTGCTTGAGTTTTCGTATTTGTCTTTTCGAGTTTTTTTTTCTCCCGTACCTCAACCAGAAGGGTCAGCGTCATTTTGTTGTTGCTTTCGACGTTTTAACGCGACGATTTCAGCAATTTCATTTCAAGATTTCGTTTCAAGATATAAGCTTTCAAGATTTATTGTACATGTTTTAAATATTTGTGTTGTTCATGGCTGAATCTTTTTTGTTTGATGTAGAGGTAAGTGGTCGTTGTTTCTTATTTCATGTTATATTTTGAAAATTGTCTACAGCGAGTTTTAAGCAGTGAGTCACTACCAGAGTCACATTAACGTCACTATAAGAGTTATCTTTTTATCGGGCCTACGAAAACGCTACGAGAAATCAATGCAAAAAAGGTTAGCATTCATCGTGCTTGCTCTAACAGCTTGTTTTCGTGTTTACGAGAAATACGAATACGAAAAGTACAAAAACTCATTATTAAATGGCTGGCGTTCCGGAAAATAGGTACATTTGTAAAAACACGAAAGATAGTCCGTGAACTGGAAGAGCATGTGTTGATGCTAAAAATATAAAGGAGATTTCAACCCATGGCGGAAGGGGGTGGGGGTCAAAACTGCATATTTTTACAAAGCTAACTACAATTACAACTTCAAACTACAAACAACAACAATAACTACAAAGCTAAGATGTTGCAAGAAAGCCAAGGGAAATGCACACAGTTAGGTCTTGGGATTTCCAAAGGCCAGTGGTGCAACGAAAGACCTGAACTGCAGTAAGCTTTGTACTGCTGGGTCGTCATTTCAGCAAGAACTTATCACACATCACTATCTGCTTCCAGTGGCGCTAAATAATTCTAGTAGGAAAAAAAATCTAAACCAATTTATAACTATCTCATCCCTACTATCGACCTCATACCGGAGTTAGAGCGAGTTGTAATCATATCGAGACTTTTGAATCACCCTGTATTATTTGAGGCCTCTGTGGAAGCAGAATTTTATTTTTTTAACCTATAATAGTTACCTCATGGTAAATAGATTTACAGTATCAACTGCATTGGCGGATGGCATCCTATGTGGTTACGATTACACTATTTCCTGGCTTAGGTACATATAACGTATTTGTACGGGAGGAATATGAACAACCCTAAGCAGTAATGCAATATAAAGTACGGTTCGTAGGATAAAGTAGCATAATGTGCAGGTCTGTAAATTTCTCGACCATATCCAGAGTAGGTACTACCATCCAGGTTAGGTATTATCATAGAGAAATTTCCAATTTAGCTAAAACTGGGCATGACAAAATAAACCTCTAAGCAGTGTTGAGCATAATTTTATCATCGAATACGAATACGATTGTAATCGCGATAATTATTCGTTGATCTTGAGTCAATTGCGATTATATTAGTATTCGTGTAATCGTATTCGTCTGCCGGGATTACCAAATACAACCCATAAAAATGCGTCGCGGTCATCAATTTCAATAGCGCGTCCCTCCTATAATTTGCGAAGCCTGGTTAATATTACCTAACTGCCGAGGGACGTCCTATTGAAATAGATTTGAGACAAATAGGCTGGGTTACAATCGTTGAATTCGCGTTAAGGACGTCCCTCTGAAGCTAGGTAATATTACCAAAGCTTCGCATATTACAGGTCGGACGCCCCATTGAAATTGATAACTGTGACGCATTTTTAATGGTTGTCTTAGTTTAATCGCCGACAGACGAATACGATTACACGAATACGAATATAATCACAGTTGACTCATAATCAACAAATTATTATAGCGATTACAATCGTATTCGTATTCGACGATAAGATTATGCCCAACACTGCCTCAATGTATGTACGAATTATTAGAGAGTTCCTAAAGATCCGTCGGTCTCAATAAGGCGTACGGTACCGAGAAACTTTACCGCACCTTAAAGTCACGCCAAGTCCTTAACTGATCTAGTTGTAACGCTAAATCTATGGAAGGAGGAAATGATTTCTTGGAGGTTATTTAAGTCCATGGAAGGAGGTTATTTAGGACGATTAATTTTTTTCCAGATTTCGATCCGTTTTACGGCTCCGGATCGTCAATAACTTCACGATATACTGTGTTTTACGGATCTACTAGGAGCTCTCTATTATGTAATTATAAAATCTGTTAAGTTGATTGCTGGTACCGTAGTTGGATTGTGACTTCATTTGATTTTCGTGTGGCATGATGATCCGTGGGGTTGTCCCGGAAATAATGTGTGGGAGAGGAGTTTCTTGGAGGCGCCTGTCATTTATCCCGCTCCCCCGCCCTTCCCGAAGTCGCGATTGATGAGGCTCATTCATTGATTGCCGCCCCCGCGTTTCCGAGTTGCCGCCCCCACACGCCAACCAAAGTGTTTGCCGAGCTGTCAACGAAAGAGAAGGGAAGGGACGTCCCTCCACCCCTGTCCTGTCCCCTCGTATCCCCCCAGCCGGGGGGGGGAAAAGGATGACATCCTCCCCGCCACCACTTGAGCAATTATCACCCCTTGAGAAACCGTCTTCTGGGGGTCTCGAAGGCCTTCCATCCATCATACAGCGAGAAGGGGGTGGCGGGAGCGAGGAGACATCACGATGACGGCAGCACCGCTGACGGGGGCGGGGGGCGCCCATTCATCATTCCGTTGTCATCCATAGTTGGAAAAGACGTTCCTGAAGGTCTCTCGGCGTGGAAGCGTCTCAGTTTTCAAAGCTCTTCACTTTCAGCGGACATTTCGTTGGAAAGATCAAGCTGTCTGACAGTCCTGCCCTGTCTAACATCGCCATCGTTTCAGACCCGTCAACGCAAATGACGCTCAACTCCACCAACGCAATCTTTCATTCACATTTCAAGGAATGAGGTCAAAAATAAAAATGCCTTTGATAAAATAGTGAAAATACGAGTTTAGTGTACGTGTAGTACGTATACTTATTTAGTGATTATCCCACAACATCTAGAGAGAGGGAGGGAGATATAGATATAAAGAGAGAGAGAGAGTGAAAGCGTTTATTTTTTATAAAGCAGAGCACACAAGTACCTACAAATAATTATTAATACAATTGGATGCATTTAACTTTTTTTTAAGTAAAACAAAATAGTTTTTCTCCTTTAAGGTAAATTTTAATTATTATCTTTAAGTATTAAATTAATTGTATTAGAAATAGAAATAGCCTATTGACGCTTATACTGTTGATCCAATAGGATCGTCACAGGGAATCGGTACCCAACTTATAGCATTTACAAGTCAAATTAACCTTTTTACAAGTCAAATTAACCTTTTTACAAGTCAATTTAACCTTTTTACAAGTCAAATTAACCTTTTTACAAGTCAAATTAACCTTTTTACGAATCAAAATAACCCTTTTACAAATCAAAAAACCCTTTTACAAATCAAAATAACCCTCCTTGAGCAATGCGCGAAAATCGTTGAAGGGCAAAGAAATAGGAGTACGGGTTTTACTGGCATTTCTTTTTCATGAATTTCTACACCAGTATTCCTTCTCAGTGTGATCTTCATGAATAATTACCTCAGTATTCCTTCTCACTGTGATCTTCAAGTAATTTTCATATCCTCACTCATAGGACTTATATTGCTCAACCTACTTTCGGAACTCTATATATTGATTGACCTCATTGCCTTCCTACCTCATTTTTTTGTTGGAAAATTTTGATGAATTTTTGGTTCGAAATTTGATATTTTTGTTGATTGAGTTTTTGATGGAACATTTTAATATAGGTATCTTTTGTTGGAAAATTGATATTTTTCAATTATTTATTACTACCCCTACTTTGTCGTTTTTAATGTATTCAGTTTATTTTCTTTGCCCTTCAACGAATTTTGCTCATTGCTCAAGGAGGGTTATTTTGATTTGTAAAAAGGTTATTTTGATTTGTAAAAATGTTATTTTGATTTGTAAAAGGGTTATTTTGATTTGTAAAAAGGTTAATTAGACTTGTAAAAAGGTTAAATTGACTTGTAAAAAGGTTAATTTGACTTGTAAATGCTATAAATCATTTCTTCAAACGAGTAAGTAAATATTGGCCTCCTTAAAAACTATAAAGAATAAAAGTCACCACTGCTGATCCAATACTGACGAGCCTCTGACACTCATAAATGTCAGATTTCCCTCTCTATCACCCTTTGTTCTACCATTCAATATAACAATGGCCAAATCATCCATCAGTTTTATGAATTTCCTCCCTCTCGCATCCAGACATATATCTTTGGACATCTCTCATCGTGGAAGCGTCTCAGTTTTCAAAGCTCTTCACTTTCAGCGGACATTTCGTTGGAAAGATCAAGCTGTCTGACAGTCCTGCCCTGTCTAACATCGCCATCGTTTCAGACCCGTCAACGCAAATGACGCTCAACTCCACCAACGCAATCTTTCATTCACATTTCAAGGAATGAGGTCAAAAATAAAAATGCCTTTGATAAACTAGTGAAAATACGAGTTCAGCGTACGTGCAGTACGTATATTTAGTGATTATCCCACTACATCTATATTTGTCTAAGGTTCTAAACAACTGGTGAACTAATCTGCGGATTATTCCCTGCAGGGGCGTAGGAAGTGAAGAAAAAGTCCTTTAATTCCTTACTTCCCCTGTAAGGAAGCGTCAATTTATTAGTACCGGTTTCGGTCTGAACACAGACCATCCTCAGCCAGAAAAAAATAAAAGATTTCTGTAAAATGGATGAATTTGGCAAAATTGTTGTCGGGGCTCAAGTAAGTACAAAAGAATCACTTTAAACGAAATCTATTCATGTTGAAAGCAGTGTAATTGAGCTTAAATCCAGGAGTGTTACCGTAATATCAGGAGTGTTACCCATCCTTGGTCACATTCCTGAGAGGTAACACTCATGAGAATTTCCAGTAACAAAAGGCTTGGATGCCTTTTTCAAAATACAAGAGAAAAAACTGAACTTGGTATTAGAACCTCTTGAAACTCATACGGTGGATACAGCTTTCGTACAAGTACGCAACCACGAGAGACATTTTATGTCTTTGCGCCCCCTTTCCCCTTCCTATAAAACCCCGTATTGTATTCTAGAGCCACTCAGCTGATCTGGGATCGGTCAGTTGTGTTCAGAAGTCCCTCAAGGGCCCACATACCAAATCTCAGAATCATGGGATCATTAGGGGAAAACTGGATTCTAGATCCACTCAGCTGATCTGGGATCGGTCAGTTGTGTTCAGAAGTCCCTCAAGGGCCCACATACCAAATCTCAGAGTCGTGGGATCATTAGGGAAAAAACTGGATTCTAGAGCCACTCAGCTGATCTGGGATCGGTCAGTTGTGTTCAGAAGTCCCTCAAGGGGCTACATACCAAATCTCAGAATTGTGGGATCATTAGGGAATCTCCGCGTAACGCTCTCCGCGTGACGCTCCCCGCGTGACGCTTTTTCATTTATGTGCCATAGTAAAGACATAAAATGTCAAAAACTCCGAGCATCCTAGGAACAAACAAAACAGGCATAAACGTCAACAATAACATGAGAGAGAAAACTTAATATTACGACTAGCAACCAATAGGTATAAGGGACGAACATACCTTCAAGAACATCAATGTCTGTGAAACCATCCAATATAAAAGAAAACTTAAAACTTATGAGGGAGTGCAAAAGGTGCAGCGAGCCTCACAGCGTCTGGAAAAAGAGTATGCACATGAAATAGTTACATTGGGTGCACAACAACTAACAGAAATGAAAAGGGGAAGGGGAAACTACTAATAAGACCAAGAATCATAGTTGCAACCTCTAAAATAAAACGAAAATACACTACAGTACTCCTTACCCAATATATAACAGGATGAGACACAACAATAACAGACGTCTACTGTGACGTTCCAACAACAATGTTTTTGGGAGAAATCACAGATGCCGTGTTAAGGAAAGGCTGGATTTATGTGAATTTAAACTATGTGAATTTGACCCCATACTCCGAAAATCACCTGGGATCAAGAAATGACTTTCGAAAGATCTTCATTGTCATCCCCATCCGTGAATTCTATGTTATTCTATGTGAATTTAACCCCATTCCACATCTTCCGTTCGTTAAACGTACATAAGTCCTCATTTATGAATGGATGAATGTTTATTTGACGTCATAAAGATTTATGAATATGTCATGGCATTTATCCTATCTAAATCTGTCAGCTGCAGATTTTACCGCTGCAACCTACTCCAGAAATTACTAGCTTTCATCCCACGAAATCCTGATCTGGACTATTGAAACTACGACCTACTGAAGCTGAGCACTTTCTCTCTTTATTATCTTCACCTCATCTTGTTAAATTACCTAGAAGTACTAACAAAATGATTACAAAATGATACTATTATTATAATTTGGTAGTAGTAACTGTCTCCTTAAGGCTGAGTATCACAGGTTAAGTTTGCCATTGTATTGGTTTGGGCAATATAGCATGTAGTAACGCCAACCCACTCTAGTGGATGTTTGTGGAAGGTAGGTCAGCTGATTCTGAGTGTCTCCACTCTCTCAAATAGGAGTATTGGGAGAATTTGGTTCCATTTGTACCCGTCCCTTGTACCCTTTTCTGTTTATGCCCATACCTACATGTTACGTGACAATTTTTTGCCATAGTTGGAAAAGACGTTCCTGAAGGTCTCTCAGTGTGGAAGCGTCTCAGTTTTCAAACCTCTTCACTTTCAGAGGACATTTCGTTGGAAAGATCAAGCTGTCTGACAGTCCTGCCCTGTCTAACATTCACATCGTTTCAGACCCGTCAACGCCAATGACGCTCAACTCCACCAACGCAATCTTTCATTCAAATTTTGAGAAATGAGGTCAAAAATAAAAATGCCTTTGATAAAATTGTGAAAATATGCTTTCGGTGTACGTGCAGTATGTATATTTAGTGATTATCCTACTTCATCTACATTTGTCTTCTGTGACGTTCCAACAACAATGAACGGGTTTTTGGGCAAGTCGCATCTCTGCCAGTACGGACATAAGCGTCAAATTTAGTCTTATTTCAGACACATTTTTGCCTAACCCTTTTGAACCGGTCGAAAATCAACATCTAAGCACTGCCAAATAGAAAACAGTTGTAAATAATAAAAAACCTTAATAAATTAATATGATCGATGAGTAAATTTACGTAAGTAAATATATCTTATATTTTTGAATTGTTTTAAATTTATGTATTTTGAGTGCAATGGAATTGTTCACTACCAATTTTATGGCTGATCAACTCGTTCTGCAATCCAAAAGAATTTTGATTTTTAGTTTTTAGTTTTTTCCAGTTTCTATTGATTTTTCAGTCAATATTAAAGATTTAATAATGTTTGTAATGATTAAGTACATTTTATACTTACTTATTTAGGTCTGCTCCATCTCCATGCTACCACCGACAGCCTGGACAACAGGCTTGACAACAACGGTATCTAGCTTCTTGCATGGTTGCATGATTTCCTTTATGGCATCCCAATTGCTGGATGACAAAGCGCCTGCTATCTGCTTGGCAACTGACGTAGAATGCGGCCACTCTTTTTGAGGACACTTCTGCACCACTTGGTACTGCTTCTCATGTTTACACCAACAAGCATGGCAATGGATGAATGAATGAATGCTAAATTTCATCTCCTAAATTGCTCCCAAGTCCACCTACAGTATTTTATTCGACTTTTGGATTCTAAGCATCTTGAACGTAAACCAAAAAATTTTCAGGGGGTGCTAACATTTTTTTTCTTGGTCGATTACAAAGGCTCCTTATTGACAATTTTAAACCAAAATTGCTAGACAAGTGATCGTGACTCGGTATTTCTGGTGGTTATCATGCGTAAATTTTGAAACTATAGACAATTCGCATTAGCCATTACTACGTCACAGCTGACAACATTTGAACTACTTACACGATCTGAATACACTGCTAATCCACTATTTGAATAGATTTGGATTGATTGAGTGAGAGTCTCAACAACTTAGTTGGTATAAGTAACGAAGTGTGCACCGGCCTTCTTAGGAGATTTAAGGAGGGTTAAGGAGGGAGACATTGCCCCATATAAATGTGTAGCCATGTGTAATAAATTCACAGCTTTTCAACGAGTGGTAAACAATTTATAAAGGATCGGAAATCAGAGTTTTATTTCCCCGAGCAATGATTCGTTGTTCATGAACAACTATGGCAAAGCGTGACTTTTGTCTGCCGTATCAACATTCGGAATGAATGAATGAATGAATAGTGAATTTATTCCGAAGTAAAGCAAATAGTACAATACAAATACAAATACAGTTCAAAAACAAATTATTAGAGGTTGATTACTTCAATGGAATACACCCCTAAGCCATAGGGCAGGCCCTGTGCGGCTAGGGGGAATTTCTTATGAATAACATTGCAGTTCTATTCTTCTTTTACATGTGTAACACACGGAGAACTAACTCAGCAGGGACTATTAAATTTACCTATTTAGAAAAGCAGAAAAAAAGGAGAAAAAAAACGGGTTTTTGGTGCCGGCACCACGGCTTGGGAGGTGAGACGAAGTGGGTATGAAGTATTCTTGGGGATGTTGAAAAATTCTGGATGTTTGTGAATGAAAGAGAGGGAAGTTTTTATATACTATTGATGAATGGAAAATACGCGAACATAGTTGTATAATTCGTTCGTGGGAAATCTTCGAGGTCTTTTTGCAATTATTTTTAAAATGCTCTTCTGTGAGATGCTTAGGGGGTTCAGAATAGTTGAAACAGCGCCACCCCATGCAATCATCCCATAGCCAATGATGCTTTGTACTAGAGCCTTGTATATAATAATTAAGCTTTTTTTATTAAGGAATCCTCTGAGTTTGAAAAATACGTGGGTAAATTTACGAAGTTTCTGGGTCAGAGGTAACACTTGATGATCCCACCTGAATTCCTCGTCAATTACTACTCCCAAGTACCTTGCGAACTGGACCCATTCCAGCACGGGACAGGGGCATGAAGTGCTCATGTCATCTGAGCCGCACACAAGCAGTTTAATTGGAGTACTTACTAATTTTTTGGAAGGTGATTGGGAAAAGACTAGATAATTGGTTTTTTTCACGTTCAAACTTGGAGTATTATTACAGAGCCACTTGAAAGTTTTATTTATGTCGCTACTGGCACTTTCAAATACTTCTTGCCACGTCTCACCCTCGCACGAAATCGCCGTATCATCAGCAAATAAGTATGAAGTACCCTGGAGGTTCAAATTACCAAGCTGATTAATAAAAACGCTGTGAGTTTGATCGTAGTTTTAGTTGGCTTGCGTACGTCATAAGGCCCGTCCAGACTCCTCGGCGTGTCCTATTTCGAGTTGCCACAACCCATACTTCTATAATTATATACGCATGTTTATATTTCTCGATTTGAGCTCCTATCTATTCAAATAGTTATTGCCTTAATAATATCATTATCTAAGTTCGTACGAAAAGTAGAGAGGATATGTTATTAAATATGCGTAGGAAAAGCATTGGTATTAACACACAAATATGACCTAGAAAAAAACATATATTCATGCCTCGAAGGAACGCTGTACCCACCTCATGGTGCCGCGGTGTATTATATGGGTATAACAGGTAAAAGTAATAAGTATCCATTCTCCTACACCCCTATGCTACGCCCCTGGTCACTCCAGCCACCACAATGTGCCGCGGCGCCTCTTCTCACTCCACCCCCCGCTCACCCACCTCACCACCCACCGTGACCCCCTGCCAAGCGTGCCAGGCGTGCGTCTAACACGTCTAACACACAAAGCCTCGAAAAAGACACCTTTTCGCCCGTTTTTGGCCCATAGCATCTATGCGAGTGAAGCGATCGGGATGGTTAAACGTTAGGACCAACTAGACCCCAAATGGAGTCTATGTGCGAAAGAACGGGTTTTTCAAGTAAACTCTTAGGCATTTTATGGCCCGGACGGCGAACGGCGGACGGACATTTCAAATTTGGATTCTACGCACCTTGAAACGTAAAATGACAAAGTTTGAGGGGGGGGGTTATAAAAATTTTTTGCCAAACGATCACATAGGCTTATTATTGGAAATAATAAACCAAAATCAGCAAGAAAACAGATGCTAGGGTTCCACCTTCAATTACCCCGTATTCAATTGCATTTTCATTACTGTCAATGTCTTCGATTGTGACTACTTGTTTTCGTTCATTAAAGTAGCTGACTACCCATTCTAACTCTAATCCTTCGACACCATACGATGGTAACAGTTTTAAGATTAGATCCCTGTCAATGGAGCCGAATGCCTTGGCCATATCTAACGTCAACAAAATACCTTTTTTCCCACGATCTAGCAGCGAGTTGATATCTCTAGTTAACACATAGAATACCTCCTCAACCCCAATCCCCTCCCTAAAACAAAATTGCCTATCTGACAGGAGGTTCTGCTCCTCAAGATGCGCATAAAGGAGTTCTTTAATCCAGCGCTTGATATGTTTGGATACAGTACTCAACAAGGAAATAGGGCGATAATGACCCCCTGCGCTAAGAAATATCCGACATCTCAAGTCGAAAAAGGAAGGCATAATTTAAAACTCAGCTTTACTGTAACATTTACTAAAGCGAATGTAATTAGAATAGGTTTTTAGAACAAACTCGTCAATTTTAGTTGGAAAAAGCATCGCGGAGGTAGGTAATGCATAAAGGAGGGAAGTCTTGCGGGTTTCGGCTGAATCACTTGAGTCTGTAGACGCTTAAACACACAAAGCTCTTGGTTTATCTTGTCACCAAGTGCCCGCACCAGATAGCCATCGTGTCCCTTATGCTGGGGTCCCCTGTGTTGGGTTCCCCGCTATCCTTCCAGCCTTTCGTGCCTTATCTCGGGTCACGAGTCTATCGAACTGCGAGCCCAGGCGAACAGCCGGGAAACGCCACGTTCCGCTCCGCAGCGTTATTTTCCGCTTCTCTTTTTCACCCGTTGTCATTCTCCTAAATGACTAAAAAAAAAAAGAAAGAAAAAGAAAGAGAGAGAGAAAAAAAAGATTTGCCGAAGCGATATCGATATTTGTCAACGTTCTCGCACTCTTTTAAACGTGAATGACACACCGGTTGACGTGCAAATTTGTACAGTGTCAATCATGTCACTCCTTTCTATACGTTTTGGGAAGCGATCGTATTGAAGTGGGTGCTGTCAAGAAATGCACTGTCACGTAGGTAGTGACGTTCGAAAGATCCCTTCATCGACGTTCTTTTTAGATTCGTTATTGGAAATAATGAACCTACGTCATCTACCAAAAACAGCAATTACCCCAATAGAAATATAAAATGAGTAAAATGATAAAATTGATAATAACCCTTCTCTACAGATGAAACGAAAAACCCACTATAGTTTAAGAACATTTAAGACCACTATTAACCCCAATCATTGAAGAATATTTGAATATCATCAACACCGGATTTCTCCTTATGTGTATATAGCCCATATTCTCGTGACGTCACGCCTGGAGTAGGTTTGAATTTCTTCCTAGGTCCGCCATGACGTGGTAGATGTTACTAAATCGCAACTCAACCAACCTATTTTGACATTTTATGTCTTTTCTCTGGCACATATAAACGAAAAATCAAGACTTATTTCTGTTCTAGAACCAAAAATTTCAACCATGTATCATGTTTGAAATCATCGAAACACCAGCTCAATGAAATCATCAGAAATTAACAAGCGGTTGCAATCATGTTCACAATATCAATTATTGAGAATGATCACCTGTGTGTAAACAATTATTTATATAACCATGCTCATAACTCAGTTTGTTGGACACGCACTTCGCAGTAGTTAACATAATATTGTTGGATAAATCGAGAGCTTTCGAACGAATGGTCAACGAATTTTGTGGGATGAAAAACGACGAAGTACCATTTCCCTAGCAACGACTCGGTTGTAGGCGGAAATCACTGTAACACTATATGTTTCGTGCGCGGAAAAAAATTGACTCGCAAAATTGACGCGCAAAAATTGCTAGGACCCCAGGGCTAAAACATGATACATGTTAAAAAGCGTTAAATAAAAGCGTTAAATAAAAGCGTTACGGTTGGTTTTCTGATGATTTCCGCTTACAACCGAGTCGTTGCTAGGGAAATGGTACTTCGTCGTTTTTCATCCTACAAAATTCGTTGACCATTGGTTCGAAAGCTCTCGATTTATCCAACCATTTTATGTTAACTACTGCGAAGTGCGTGGCCAACAAGCTGACTTATGAGCATAGTTATATGAATAATTGTTTACACACAGGTGATCATTCTCATTAATTGATTCTGTGAACATGATTGCAACCGCTTGTCAATCTAGCGTTGATAATTTCATTGAGCTGGTGTTTCGATGATTTGATTCATAGCTGGTGATCCGAATATTCCCGATCAGATAAGTGACTCTTAAAGCTAATTTCTATGCTTCACACTCTAGGAAGCTGTAATTCCGTATGTAGCCTCTTTAGGACATTTACTTGACGATGCCCAGGGTCCGGATCAGCTGAGTGGCTCTTGGAGCTTGCATACGAGTCAGAAACTATAGACATAAAATGTCCCAATGTGTTGCAGACTCGTATGCAAGCGTTTCTGATGATTATCGAATAAAACCTTGTCGTTTGGTTTCTATCGATTTAATGTTAATTTTACCTAATTTTATAATAATATTTCTAAAATATGAATGCTCGATCCTTCATATTACGTGTAAGAGCCAATCAGGTGATTCGGGCTCTAAGCATTGGCATGTAGGTGAACTCCATTAGGAATCAAGGTACTCCTTGGTCACTACCTTCAATTATTTCACTAGAAGTTTGCCATCGTATGTCAACCTAATACAATGTTATAATGACATTGTTCAACAGTTTTGTTTTGCGAAGGTAATATTGTAGTAATATAAAGTTTCAATTCAACTAAATGGTGGCTGTAATCATGCCTGCCAGCGCGATTATTGGTTGTAGACAACGATACCGATCTAGTAGTGAACGAGTTTTTATTTGGACTAGGGACTAACTATTATAGGAAATCAGTGTCCAAAAACTAAAGAACTTAATTCGTTTAGATTAAGAACAAATAACCTGAAAAATAATGGAGAAATTACTCTAAGTTAAACCATAATTTTGATGTAAACTTAGTAAAGTAAGCGGAAATCATCAGAAATGCTTGCATACGAGTCTGCAACACATTGGGACATTTTCATGTGTGTTTTCTTATTATTTCCTTATCATTAGGGAAAAAACTGGATTCTAGAGCCACTCAGCTGATCTGTAATCGGTCAGTTGTGTTCAGAAGTCCCTCAAGGGGCTACATACCAAATCTCAGATTCGTGGGATCATTAGGGAAAAAACTGGATTCTAGAGCCACTCAGCTGATCTGGGATCGGTCAGTTGCGTTCAGAAGTCCCTCAAGGGGCTACATACCAAATCTCAGAATCGTGGGATCATTAGGGAAAAAACTGGATTCAAGAGCCACTCAGCTGATGTGGGATCGGTCAGTTGTGTTCAGAAGTCCCTCAAGGGGCTACATACCAAATCTCAGAATCGTGGGATCATTAGGGAAAAAACTGGTTTCTAGAGCCACTCAGCTGATCTGGGATCGGTCAGTTGTGTTCAGAAGTCCCTCAAGGGCCCACATACCAAATCTCAGAATCGTGGGATCATTAGGGAAAAAACTGGATTCTAGAGCCACTCAGCTGATCTTGGATCGGTCAGTTGTGTTCAGAAGTCCCTCAAGGGGCTACATACCAAATCTCAGAATCGTGGGATCATTAGGGAAAAAACTGGTTTCTAGAGCCACTCAGCTGATCTGGGATAAGTCAGTTGCGTTCAGAAGTCCCTCAAGGGGCTACATACCGAATCTCAGAATCGTGGGATCATTAGGGAAAAAACTGGATTCTAGAGCCACTCAGCTGATCTGGGATCGGTCAGTTGTGTTCAGAAGTCCCTCAAGGGCCCACATACCAAATCTCAGAATCGTGGGATCATTAGGGAAAAAAATGGATTCTAGAGCCACTCAGCTGATCTTGGATCGGTCAGTTGTGTTCAGAAGTCCCTCAAGGGGCTACATACCAAATCTCAGAATCGTGGGATCATCAGGGAAAAAACTGGTTTCTAGAGCCA
Source organism: Adelphocoris suturalis (assembly GCA_030762985.1). NCBI lineage: Eukaryota > Metazoa > Arthropoda > Insecta > Hemiptera > Miridae > Adelphocoris > Adelphocoris suturalis. The sequence goes on from CM061046.1 coordinate 78,534,167, forward strand.
CTCAGCTGATTTGGGATCGGTCAGTTGTGTTCAGAAGTCCCTCAAGGGCCCACATACCAAATCTCAGAATCGTGGGATCATTAGGGGAAAAAATGGATTCTAGAGCCACTCAGCTGATCTTGGATCGGTCAGTTGTGTTCAGAAGTCCCTCAAGGGGCTACATACCAAATCTCAGAATCGTGGGATCATTAGGGAAAAAACTGGTTTCTAGAGCCACTCAGCTGACTTGGGATCGGTCAGTTGTGTTCAGAAGTCCCTCAAGGGCCCACATACCAAATCTCAGAATCGTGGGATCATTAGGTAAAAACGTCATTTCTGATGGTCATAATCATCGTTGTGGCCACTTGGGACAATTTTCGTGAGCAATTTTCGTGAGCAATTTTCGTGAGCAATTATTTTCCGTGACGTTTTTTTAGTTTATGTGCCAAAGCAAAGACATGAAAATGTCAAAAAAATTGAAAATTCCTCATATCTCTGTACTGCAGTGTAGGTACCTACGTAGCCACTGCCCAGTTAGTTTCATCAGCGTTTCACACATGTTCTTATTACTATAACTGAGGCAACTTTACTCGTTTTATTGAATGAATAGAAGGATAGAGTTGGTAGTTTGTCGAAGTGAACAAGGCCGGTTGGTGCTCCACCATCAAACGAAACTACGTAGGTACGTCCAGCCTACCAAATTTGCTATTGGTTAAAAGTAAAATAAATAGGTAGGTTGTTGCTCTGTCACTGAATTTCAACTGCTTATCAACAAGTTTGTCGAATATCGAACCAGGAAATGTGCAACATGAATTATAAACCAGCTGTAAGGAAAAAACCTAGAAATTCATTCTTCTGAAGGTTAGACTTCATAGAGACGGGTGGCAGTGCAGTTATTACGCGAGTTTTGCAGTTACGCAAATTTGTGGGACAAAAAATGTTGATTAAGTAAGTACCTACTTCAATTTTTGTCTGTGGAAGTACATGATGGATATTAAGTAATAATATACGGAAAGTACCTAGGTAGTGTATAACTACCTGTCTAGGGCATGGCACGTCATTTCACGTGACTACTTTCAAAGGACTCTAAAGATTTTTAGTTCCTTAATTGACTCAAAGAACGGTTCTGAAAACTGGATAATCCTCAACACTTTCGTGGCTGATGTCTGGAACTTCTGACACTTGTTTGTCAACTTCCCTATACAAATTTCATTGGGACGTCGACTGCACAAACTAATCTTGCGTTCACAACGTTTCAGGTCATTGCCGGATTACAGCTTGATATAATTTGCATACAATTTATTACCTGGCATAATAAAATATATTGAACTAGGAACTAGGTAAATACTGAACCGTAAGATAAGTACGCATGTAGGTGGTGACCCCTAATGGCGCTTTTTCTTATAGCTTACTCGTAACCATGACAACAAGGTGAAATAACTTCGAAAATTAGGTTTTTAGCCTTGCCTCGATGTAAGGATGCGCTAGTGTCGAAGTCTCGAGAATATCACCAAAAGGTAGAATGTGATAATTGCTCAAAACCAATATATTGGCAAATAAATTATGTGTTTCATTCATGGATAAAATTTTTCAAAGTTTATTGTATGGAAACTTCCTAAAGATACTTACGGATTCATTTATTTATTAATTTATTATTATTAATTTATTTACTGATTTACATATCGATCCAGATCAACTGAGTGAATGTTGAGACTAAAGCAGGTTCCATGTTTGTTACCTGCTAGGTTTTAAACGGGTCGGGTGGATGGAGGGGGGTTTTGTAGCGAGATCTACATTATTTTGCCCACTTGGGTTCAGATGTAACCTCATCATGTAACCTGACCTGGGAATCTGCCTGGCTTATCGTGAAAAACAGGTGATACTTCGATCTTGTACGACACTTCAAGTTGAGGAATAGGTCTATGAGTTCCAAAGACCTATTAATATCCTTGCTGCAACCAGTTCTTGCTTTTTGATCCGAAATTCAGACACTATTTACTGCCAAAACCAGAGTTCTGGAAATATTTGTGCGTCAAACCCTGAGGAAGATAACCGGATCCTTTGTAGGGATGGTGACAGCTGGCGAGTCATATTCAATCATGAATGCTGTTAACTGTTCTACGAGTATAACCAGCTAACTATTGATTTCATCAAGTGAGAGAGGCTCGGATCCTCAAATGGACAGACCATATTATCAAAATCCAGACTGGGAAATACAAATAGCGACTTGAACTCATGCCCAGGAGATAGACACGTAAGAGGAAGATCAGGTCTCCTTTGACTGGATGGAGTCAAGAAGGTCTACTAGCAAACTCGAGCACCTACTGAAAAGCGTTCACCTAAAACAGGATGGAATGGAGGTATTAGGCTTGGAGTTTGGGTTCAAGGCCCGATTTTGGGTGTAGCAAGGGGTAGATAGGTAGTAGTATATACCTACTCATTTACGACATGCATATCAATTTCCTTGGGGCAATGTGTAGTGATGGCGTTGGCAGTACTTATTGCTAAACATTGTCCACTTTATGATTCCTTGGAACGAGGGATTTGAAATATTGTGATGCATGAATGCTGCACCCATAAGTCCACCTTGATGTTATTAGCCCTAGAAGCATGTATGCGGAAAGCCGTTCATAAATAAAACGGTTTGGGCAGCGCTAGGAGGAAGTGGCTTGGAGGCGAACGAAGGACTGAAGGGAGTGGAGAAGAAGTGATTGATGCGTGTAAAGAGGTCGGTGGATGGAGCTAAAGTAAACAGCAACCAGAGGAATGGCGGAGAAAAGAGATTTAGTGGGCCTTGCCCGCCTCGGAGAGAGATAGATCGTTTTCGTGGCCCGCGCGTTGAATATACCATGACTCAATCCTTTTTTCTCAGAGACGCGTTGAAAGCCCCTTAGCAGCACAACTGAGTGGTTCCACTCACTATTTAGGTAGCAATCCTTTCAATCACTCCACCGGTAGTGACACCAATCAATTAATTAAATGGCTTCCACGTTTAGCTCTTTGCTTAGTGAAACATTTCGACCCCATTGCATACTCGGTGATATATGTGAACTACCCAAGAACGGCAATCCAACATTTCATGACTTTCTTAGTATTATCCTTATTGTCCTACACTCAGTTCGTCGGAAGGAAGTACCTACTGTTGGGTGGTTAACATGGTTGCAGTAGCGGAGTGGTGGAGGTGAGGCCATTGATGACAGTCTTCAGTTGAAATCTTGCATTTATTGCTTAGCTAACACGCTAAGCACTTTCGTCCTTGGCCGCATAGGACTCTCAATATTATCCTTGCTGAGCATTTATTATCAGTACCTTTCAAACCAAACTTCTTTTTTATCTCACAGAACATAAAGGGCAAATCGGTGTGAACCATGTTTCGTACATGACTTAATTTCTATAATATCGGAAATCAAATGCTAAATTCTAAATGGAATTGTTGAGCACAAACCAGGTTGATCATTATTTTCAACCAATACAGTTTGTCAACAAATTGGCAGTTTACATTCATTTTACAGTAATATTGAAATCACCATTTACCATTTTACATGGAGAACACCAATTTGTCCATTACTTTCTGAGAGGACAAATTGAAGCAACCAAGCATCACAGTTTTTTATTTTGTATATGGTGGATGGTAACCAGCTGATTTCATACTAACCAACCATGACGTGTTGACTATGTTATAAAATGGAAGTTTTGAACTGGGGACTGCCGTTAATGACCTCACCACCACCACCACCCCAATAGTAGAACAACCTCGTGGAGTATGTAGAGTTATAACAATTTGGGCAGCACATTAAGAGAGAACGAACAGATAACAGAACGGAATAAAGAGCAGAAAAACCACTAGTTTCCTTTAATATTTTAAGGACCAGGAAAAAATAATTTCCTTCATTATTATCAGAGTTTTTTGGCAACTTCATGATTGAGGACGGGAATTTTTTCCTCTTAATTATCTAATATATAGATACCTATTTAAAATAAAAACGTGATATTTTTGGCCAGTTAGGTGATGGCTAAAGCATGTTCCATAATTGTGGCCATAATTATTTTTCAACTATCTTAAGTAAGAGTGTTTGTGGGTGACATATATTCTGCAAGAAACAGATGAAGACGCCTCAAGTCTTCGAATTAAAATAATTATAGCATTTCACTGTCTCTACATCAGCATAGGCACAAAACACATCGTTGGTCAAATCACGTGGGAGTTCTGAAATTGTGAATTAAATAGCCAACTCAAATGTTACCCGGTAGATGTTTTCAATAACCTAATTGTCTGAACTCTAGTCTCGGATTCAAACGTTGGAGCGGTCCTATGATTTTAATCGCCTAAATAGGTACATTTAAGGACCAGCCAAGTATTATTTTCATTAGGTAATAAATTCATACATCATTTAAACACCAAATACCGAAAATGCTAGAAACACAATTCTTTCTCTCATAAGCGAACTTTATGTTGGTGTATTCGAGCTTAATGATCCATTAGGGAAGGATATATTCTTAGTACCTAGTTTGTTTCTTGTCCTTCACGATATATGAATACACTCCTTTGAGTGGTTACGTAAGTTACTTTGTGCTGCTCAAAAACGCTGCGGGCCGCTCGTACTTTCTCTCTTATGAGAGAAGAGCTATGAGCATTGAAAACGTCTCAGTAATTTCAATACTTTTTATTGTTTTAAATAAAATGACAATTAGAAAACATAAAATACTAATTATTGACACACAATTACTGAATTTGCTGTAAGCCAGTCTTCGACCAAGATTAACTTCTCCACCAAGTGACAACAAAACAAGCGGCATTGTTTACTATATCCATTTATAAGATAAATAAATATGAAACTGACATGAATAGAAAAACAAGTACGAAAGAAATGCGTGATAAATCAAGAGCTTTCCAACGAGCGGAGAACGATTTTTGTACGGAGAAAACTAAAGAAGTTTCATTTCCCCAGCAACGGCTTGGTTATACGTGAAAATCGAAAGAATACAACACCTAACTTGTTTATAGGTTGCGTGACGTTTCTTTGCCTAACAAAATTTCCGGTAGACCGGTCGACTGGGACATTTTCAATGTAAAAAAAAAGAGTCGTATTTTCTTGTTTAATAGTATTGCCGATTTCGATCTACGTACTTAGGTTGGGAATGTGTGCCACAGAATTAAAATAGGTCACCAAACTTCAAGTGCGAAGAAACCGACATCTAAGACGTGATAGGAATTAATCTCAGACTGAGCCGGTGCTTACTCGGTGTTGACAGTCGTGATACTCCTCGGTAATTGATGTAATAATATCCTGCCACGGAGCCGACGCAGTAAGAACGGATTATTGAGAAACCTTGTCTGAGCGATCCGACTCTCGCCTCACCTGTAAATTCTCTTTCTCAATCCGAGGCTTAGTGTGCGGCTAATGGGGCGCAATAGGATCGTATTGGCATTTAATCCAGGATATGATCTTATTGACCCATAATCCTTGTAATAGCATACAACTTCGTGTATGGTAAAAAATAGTAAGATGTCAAGAATGGGTTGATGAACTTGATTGTCTTACGAAAGTTGTGAGACACAAGGTGTCATTAGGTTCTTTTTGGCAGAGTAAATTAATTTATTTAAAATATTGTTGCAATCATTTCTAAGCTACGTGTAAACTCGATAATAGAGAGTTCCTAGTATATCTGTAAAACGCAATTCGTCGTGCAGTATTGACAATCCGGCGCCGCAACTCTGACGCAATAAGTTACGGAGACGCATCCTTCCGTACAGATACGTTAACGGATCGCAATCCGGAAAAAAGTAATCGTCTAAAATAACCTCCTTCCATGGACTCAAATAACCTCCTAAGGATAATTTCCTCCTTCCATGGATTTGGCGTTACAACTAGATCCGTTAGGGACTTGACGTGACTTCTAGGTGTAGTAAAGTTTCTCGTTACTCTAGGAACTCTCTATTAGCTGATAGTTCTTGATGTTAATAAAGGGCTGGGTCCTGATGGTGTTTCATCAATCAATCAATTGAACGCGTGTTGCAATATCCTGTCCATTTCAATAACGAGCCAATTTAACAAATCACAGAATGAACTTATTTTTCCCTTTAAATGGAAAACCTCATTTATGTAATCGCCATTTTCAAAAAAGGAAAAAAGTATTTAATTAATCATTATTGGCGAGTAGAAATTAATGTTCGTTATCAATGATTCCCAAATTAGTTCAGAAAATCGTTGAGAGCATAATCACTCCTTAAGTTATTTCCCTACATCACTCAATTTCAGCATGGTCTTATTCGTTTATTCAATTTTGAACGCATTTAATGAAGGACACCTGGTGGACTGTACCCACACTGACTTTTTTGAGGTTTTTGATAAGCTTCCACATTTCATATTACTGAGGAAACTGGAGGTATTTGGTTTCCACGAAGTATTCCTACGATGGATTGATAGTTATTTAACCGGAATAAGCCCCATGATCAAGGCCTGTAACAGGCTGTCTGATCTTTTTTCAGCATCTTCTGGAGTCCCACAAGGTTCACATTTAGGGCCCTAATTTTTCATAATTATTCTATCAAACTTTGCTGATTGAAGTTGGAGACCTTCCCTGTGGGAGTGAACTTTTTGTTATTTGTGTACAACTCCGAGTTGTACTTGGAAATAGCATACTTTGACGATTATAGGCTGGTGCAAAACTGTGCCGAACAATTTCCTAACTGATGTTATATTAATCGTTTGTCATTTAGTGCTTGAAAACGTAATTTAACTACCTTCCCTCAGTCGCACGATTGTTTCAATTTTGACTATTCCACAATGCAGAACGGGCTCTACGATTATACATGTTTTTTCTTTTTTGAAGCCACTTGGCTTTTATTGAACATATATAACTTAGTAATAGAGCAATGAGGTCATAAGAATGGATGAAAAGGAATATCCAAAACTTCTTTGACGTGTGAGCTCAAAGTGTGCTTTTAAAAGTCATAGATCGGTCTATTCTCGAGTATGATGCACCGTCAGGTCACCATACTACCAATTAAGTGCACATCTGATGAATTTCTTCGTAACGTGGACTTTAAAAAAGAGAACCGACAATAGGATGCAGAATATGATCGTCAATGGCCGACTGTCATATAAATAAATAAATATATATATATACATTAAGTTTTGATTTCCGCTTCCCCACTTACTTAACAAGACATTCAAATTTATTTTGCGTTTCATTAGTGCCCTCCAAATATTTAGTAAGCTATCTAGTATATAGAATGAAAAGATTATTTGATTTGATATTATGTGCTTAACCTTTGTATTGAATCATATCATAATAGATAATTACTACCCATTTAAAAACCATTCAAAGCTTTCTTGTCGAATCACCATTAGATTTAGTTGTACTCCCATTGGCCAAGATTACGAGTATTTGCACAAATTTTTATGTATATTTACTTCCTGTCAGCAGTTCAATCGAGTAGGTTTTTGCTATAATTTTGTATATTGAGCTTTTAGCCCGTTGTGAATAAATGAATAGCTGTATATGTCCAAACTGTATTAAGAAAATGTAGGTATTGGATGATGCATGATCTTGTATGTTATGTTCTCAACAGCACCTATAGGTTCTTCAAGATTCAACTGAATTATGTTGAAAGGATAGAACTATCATTTACATGTACCTACTCACTGTTAATTTTGTTCTTTTGTCGAATTGCAGTATAGATGACATACCGTAGATGTCTGCAAATTATAACGTGTGTTGCGAAGAAAAGAAAGTCAGATCCTGCTTGAAAGAGACGTGCAATCGAGGTCTGGTACGAATAACGATGGTAGCATGTTATTACCATCCATCTGCTCCTTAACTGCTGCAAAATGCTCCACCACCTGCGGTTACTCCAATCTAATGAATTGCTTCAAATTGTTATCTCAAATCGAGGGTGAAGTACGGGAGACTGTTATATAGAGCTATGCAAGTGTGAAGGTATAATTTGCCCGCAGGGATGTACCGTAGGTGCTGCTCTGTTGGAACAACTGCTCATTAGGCCTTATCCGAGGCTCTGCATCAAGCAAGAAGGGGGAGGTTAAGAGGAACCTTCCTTCCAACGCCCCTATTTCTTACCGATGCTATCTGCAATGGTAAAAGGGGGGCCCCTCTCGAGGTGTGCGGTCCTTCCCCAAGACTTATGAGAGAGGGCCCCCAACATGGGCCCCCTTTGTGGAGCCTGAGCTCCGGAGTACCACATTGCACGAAGGTACAATAGGTGGCCGAGGACCGGCTTATCTGATACCGCCTGTCCGCTTGGGACGTGAGAAACGCCCTTCGTGCCTGTAATAAAACAATCAATTCAAAAAAGAAAATGACACAAAAAAGAAGTATTCTTAGATGCTAATAATATACATTTAAATTCCGATTTTGGTTATCCCCAGAAAAGAACAACTTTAAAATCATTTTGCTGAAGCATAATAATCTCGGTCATCAGAATTTAATGTTTTTAAACTGAATACCATGTATAGGTGTTCACTATTTACGTATGAATAGCACCTTTGATTCAACCATTGACTTTTTTTTTTTTCTTCTTTCTTATCTCTCTACACTGCACTTCAACGATTCAGTCATATTTGGATACACTCTGAATTGTGAAGTAGGTAGGTACTTTTGGTTTACTGTTTTCAATAATAAACCTTTGAAATCGGCCATGGAAAATTCGGTGCGGTGCCCCCCCCCCCCCCCCCCCCCCTTGTTTACCGATACCGACACGCATTAAGCTCTGGTGTCCGTATTCTACAGCAATGGGTGAAACGTAGAGGATTGAGCTTACTCAGCTGACCAGCAAGAGTCCGTGATTTCATTTAACTCTTGATGTACCAGAGAGGCTCCTTGTCAAATGTAAATTAATATACTAGGGAGAACAGGGTGATAAAGTGAAAACAAAATCGGCCGCACAGTTTTTGCATGAAAAGGGAATCTTTTCAAACACCTGTGATACCCAGGAGGACATGATTTGAAATTCCACATACATTTTGGAAACCACAGACAAGAGTGGTGAAGTGGGATTTCTTGTTGTTCTTCAGAAAGTGCAATGAAAAGTGGTACACAGGTCTTATATAGTGGTACTGTCCAAATTTCATGGATTTGACAGAGATATTTAATTGGCCGTAATAATAATTGTTGATTTTATTGGTTTACTGTGTGTAAACATAGTTTTTTTGTTGCTGATCGCAATAACAATACTATTAAATAGTTAATGACCCAAATCCAACGAATCGCTTGTCTTGCAGCCTTCAAAAACCACTGCAACGAGAAAAACCTCCCTAAGTCGCCTGAAGCCAAATACGAAACGGTAGATCGATTGTATACATGCGTTAAACGAGGCATCAAAATTCAAGCGTTCGGACTTTCTTCTTTTTGACATAGATATGACTTTTGGCTGGGGGTCATGAGAAAATAAGCGTGATCGTGATCACAAAATGTAATGGGTAACTAGGTTGTTACCTACTTTCATTACGTTACTAATCAGGCTACTCTATCCAGAAAATGAGGAAGTCACTATTTCTTAGCAATTAACGAAACAACAACAAAACAATTCGAATTTTTAATTTAAGTGATTTCACCTAGTACTGTTTCTTATCTTACCTACAAGTTAAGTAGCATAATGTTGAATTGAAGAATTTCATGTCTGAAGAGTTTGGACTCGAATTGAACAATAATATCGCAATCTCAACCACTAGAAATAATACATGCATCGGTGCAGTCTTTAGCCGTCATGTAAATCTAGAAATGCGTGGTTACATTTCATATTTCAGTACTCATCGACCTTTATTATCTAAAACTATCTCATTTTAATTACATTGTATTATATTGTCAATAAATGATTGCCAAAAGTTTTTTCTAGGCATGAGTTTTTTCCGTGCAAGCGGTAAAAATTTAGCAACCCTAAACCCCTTTCTAAGTAACAGTTTTCAAAACTGTGATTGTTTGCAATTATTCGAAATTTTTCTCTCCCGTCTCACCTGATTCTTTTCACCCACTTCTCCTCAGCCAATTTTGATGAAATTTGAAACGTAAGTTGCATTTGACATAGCAATTTTATTCCATTCACCTTAGGAAGTTGAAATTTGGTAGCGAGACTCTCTGAGAAATCAAAAGACAAATAAAATCAGGGGCTCTTTCCTGATCAGCTGAGTCAGCTAAATTCTCTTCTATTCCCATTAGAAATTTGAAATTTGGCTGGAAACCTGTCTGGGACATCAAGAGACTAATAAACTGAGAGGTTCTTTCCAGATCAGCTGAGTGAGCTAAATTCTCTCCTGTTTACCCTAGGAAATATAAATTTGACAAGGAGCTCTCTAGGACAACAAAAGTAGAATGAAATGACTGATTTCATCCTGATCAGCCTGTACCAAATGTTTTCCTCCCGGACCATAAAAAATGTGTGATATTCCCCAAAAAGACACTGTACGTACAAGAGATGCTAGGCTACAAAATTAAATATATCCAATTCTATAGTCAGATCGCTGTATCCTATGAGCAGTGAGTAGAGAGTTCTCTCACACCCATGATTTGTCGAAAAGAGTCAGAAAATGAATGCGCTGTACTTGGACACGGCACTCCGACTTTTGGATTGGCCCGGATCGGATGATGTGATGCATTTTATGGCTTGGCACCTTTCGTATGCGGAGCGTCTTTTTTGGGGGTGCACATAAAACGTCACGAGAATTTGAAATCAATTCTGAGTTATATGAGACCAATCGATTTATCAATTCATTAAGTTTTTCAACTGACCTTCTGTGGTAAGCCATCTTACAAAATCTGATGGGTAGTAAAATATAACACAAAAACCTTCAGTTTACCACTTACCTTTATATTTAAATACGAGTAACTACAAAGCTTTTCGCTCAAATTCTAAGCATCTTCAGGTTTATTGTGACCAGAACATGCTCAGAATTTGAGCGAAAAGCTTTGTTAATTATTTAAATATAGAAGTGGTAAACCAAAGGTTTTTGTGTTATATTTTACAACCAATCTATTTAGTTTCCTTTTACTCTATAGGTGATTTTTTTTTTTTTTTTTTTTTAAATTTATTTTATTGAGGGCCACTTTCACCAACAACATAAACGAGTTTAAGTTAGAAAAGATTAACAAATAATCGAGATTCCAGCTAATCGTCTTTCACCGGACCACTTTACGAGTTTAAACTCCTAACGAGGTGGCTTGAGGTTAATCTCCCAAGCCCCGGCCAGTTACACTTCCCAATCTCAGATTAGTGATAAAAATGATATCGAGCAATATGGCCGCGCACCAACAGCTGATACCTCATACCTCTACAGTTTGGTTCACAGTTTATTATTATACCTTATATATAGTTTATTGTTATTCAAGTTTTTGATAATGAATTAATCGTCCTGCTTCCGTCAAATGATGTGTCACACTTTCTTTGTTGGAAGTCAACGAAAAGTTGCGAGTAGATAGTAACTAGGTAAAAACGGCGCGGGTAATAATTGGTCGTGGTTGTGATTCACCGCTTTATTGTCTTGATATGTCGGACACATGGCGGGGTTTCTAACTGTCGTTTCAAATTGTCCAATTTTTCATTGGACAGTTTCCGGAATCTCCGTTAGGGAAACTCGATTATTCCAATCTTGGTTTAAACGAATGTTGGGTTGGTGAAAGACGATAAGTTTTGATCCTCGAGATTATAAATCGAGTTTGGCCAATCTCCGCTTAATAAGTTGTTGGTGAAAGTGGCCCTGAGACCATTATTGTACAACATGTAATATACCTCATTGGCAGAAAAGAGTAAATATCACACTATTTTCGCTTGTTCTAGGCTGAGATCATGGCATTAGCCCTTGACTGTACATAGTATGCACCTTCTTGATAGTTACGTCACTGATCACTGAACTATATTGTCACTTATGTATTGTGGTCTGGAGAGGGGTCTGAAGGGTAGTGAGTGAAAACTGTTCACAACCAAGGTTGAAGTGGTCTTCGTGACGAATATGGAAGTAGGTGATGGTGGAAACAGATTTACTACAATATTTATTTATACAAGATAACTTTGAGATTATGAAAGTGTTTGTTGATTAAATCAGTGTATGCTTTCTTAAATCACAACCAGGGAAACATCCGTTCTCTTTTTTCAGGAGGAGGTGAGGATGCAGCTAGATGCGTGACAGAAATCTTGAACTCCTATTATCCATTAAGACGTGACCAGTCACTCTTGAATCATTCATCACATTCAACTTTTGGCCCTTATTTAATTTTTCAGCCCCCTCCCCGCAAGATACCGACTCAAAGACCGAAAGCATAGCATGCGCGTCTGTTTCCTCTTCATTTTGCCTAATGGTTAGCGCCTTTTCAAACCCACCCCAGACATCGCATTGTGACGAAACGCTGCGTAATGCTCATCAATCATTCCTCTTTGGTGAAGAATATACCGTCCTACTGGGAGAGCCTAATGCCGTGACTTACTCATGTAGGTACAAAACATTCATCACTTCCACCGCCAGTTGTTGGAGTCGAACCTCTAGACAGCTAGTTATTCAGTTTTCCGTCTAAACTCCACCCGTGACAGCCTTGACAGGCGCTTGTCTCGAGAGCAACGGTAGGTTACTCGTACATCGTCGAGCTGGATACAGCATGAATTGTTGTAGAATATGTGTTTAATTCTCACGTCATTCCGATCAAACTTCCTACTAGTTACCTACAAGTAGGTAATGATTTTCCATTGGATCATTGAAAAGATTGAAAAGATATAGTGTTGATAACAAGGTAGTATGATTGGAAATGATTATTGTGACTATTATAATATATGCTAACACACTTTTGTTACTTACCTGATTACTTTCTGTAAAGGTGGGTATCGACATTAATCAGGTAAGTAACAAAAGTGTGTTAGTATATATCATAATAGTGACAATTGTCATTTCAGATCATACTACTTTGTTATCATCACAATATCTTGTCAATAATGATCCAATAGAAAATCATTACCTACTTGTAGGTAACTAGTAGGAAATTTGATCTGAATGACGTGAGAATTAAACCCATATTCTACAACAATTCATGTTGTATCCAGCTCGACGATATACGAGTAACCTGCCGTTGCTCTCGAGATTTTGATTTTTGATTAATTTTGAAAGGTTTTGATAAGATAAAGACCCTAAATTGGGTTATGAATAACCTACTCAATTCCGCTGGAAGAGAGTAACTATAAAAATATCTTAAAGTTAATACCAACCAGGAATATTATTAGAAATACATTGTTTTCATCATATTTTTATCAGTTTCTTATAAAATGCTCGGACAATTTTTAAAAAAATGACTGAATTTGTTGTTGGTGAACATATATTTCTGTTCAGTTACTGGAAAAGTTGCTGAAGAGTTTAATGATCCGTTTTTCCAAAAATAACATGTATTTCTAGTTTTTCCTTGTTTTTAGTGGCATACTCGAGAAATAACTCATGGCTTTATTCGTGATATCACAGTTGAATTTTATGTGAGAGTGGAAGTTTCAGATCACCCGCCCTCCAAGTGGCCATTCCGCCCCACTGTGCGGACGACAAAGAGATAGATTTATTAATTTATTCAAAATAATTTTTTTTTCTCGATTTACCTTCATAGAATTTACGGATCTTGATACGAAAACTAACAAATTTTGAGGTTTTTCGTCCATTGCAAAGGTTTGCTATTAGGGAATCAGGACATGGTCATTTTGGGCAAATCCTCCCGACCGTATCGGGCTCCTAAAATTGACTTGAATTGAAAGGTTTGTTTTTGGAAATAATAGACCAAAGTTGTCAACTTGTGTGAATGAAAACACGTGTTATCTGGCATGATTATAGCAAAAAATTCCCATTTAAACTTTAACTATTTTTTAACCATCTGCTAAAATAACTACCTAAGTATGGAGGAATTCGTTTTCAAAGAATCGAGTTTATCATATCCAATTGTTGTTGCCTAAGGAAGAAATATTAAGGCGTAGATATATAATTTTTTCTCGGTACGTACGTTTGGCTATATGGCTAAACTAGCTAAATTGTTTGTCAAAGGCTCTATTCAATAATTAAGACCAGTGATCTGCGCAAAAGAGTTATCTAATACGGAAATAATAAAGCTTTGTGTAATCATTTACAGCGTTTTAAAAGTATGATGGTGGTATCTTAAACATACGTAGTTATCTTATAAATTGGTAAAAATTGTAATAATTATTTGGGTATTCAGTCAATATGGAATGCCATTGGTTATTAAAAAGCAGTCCATTATCAGTTTATGATCAGGTGCATTATAAAATGACGAATATTATAATCTTCAATAAGTTTTTTACGAACTCCAGAACCGTCAATAAGCTTTCCTACGGTTAAAATATGAAATGAAAAATAAATTGAAGAAATCGCAGCCATCCATTCGTCACTCTCGTGCTGATCAATAACCCCTGTCCAACGGTTATAAATGAACGAGTCAATCCGAAACAATGACTCACTTCGCTCATACCCAGACAGCGGGGCGTGACGTCAATCATCCTGTGGTTGATCATTTATTTGTTCAGGGTTTAGGGCACCCTCTCTTGAAAAGGTTGAGCGCACCAGAGGTATTTGAAGTGTCAATCAGGCACTCCAGTTCGTTATTGATCCGACCGGTTTAGCCAGTGATCAATTGATATTCCGCAATCCTAGGACAAACACATCTCCTCCCTTTTCCGTTCGCCCGTGTTTGACTAAGACGTATTCGAGGTAACTTCAATTTCTGCTCACGGCTTAGGTAAATAGCCATCTGCAAACAGTTTTTGTCCTTTGGGAAATCCTGTGCCATATTTTCGTCACTGTAATAATATCTGTAATCAGTACAAGAGATTTATGAACAGGCTAATCCTAAACGATTTAGTTCCAGTAATATTTCATTGATAAAACACCCTGGTGAGGGCAAGTAATTACACATTTCGTCGATTTATGATCAATCCAGTTGGATTATTTAGTAGGTATTCAATATTTAGTGGTACCGTAGCACTATAATTTGAAGATAAAACCAGGTATCTTTTTTTTTTTTATTTTTATTGAATGGCCAAAATTGCTTAGCTTCAGCCAAACCCCGAATCGGAGAGGAAGTGGGTGGACAAGTGGCTCGTGGTTTATTTTAGTCCTGAGACACAGTAAGTATCCAACTCCGAAAGAGATGGGGCAATAACAACTATGCTGTTTCGTCACTAACTGCAAGGAACCAATGAAATTTGACTCAGATTTGGCAGTCTAATTATGGATCTCAAGCAGCACGATATTACCGTGACAATGGGTGACCAATGGTGAAGAATTCGGTACCCAGTGTCCAAGCAGAGTTCTACTACCACTGGAGCAATCTCAAGAAAAATATTGCCTAATAGCGTTAAGAAGGAAAATAAGTAGGTAGGTAGGAAAATAGAAATAGATAAATAAGGGAAAAATAAAATGTACTTGTTTGAATAGGCATAAGGCAAATGCGCAGTGGAAATAAATAAAGAAAAACCAGAACATCTGAGAAAAAGGGAAATTAACCTTAAATGGAAATGAAAAGGTACAGTGCTGAAAAAGAAAATTAAATTATGCTCAAACCTCTCTGTTGACACTGATGCAAAACTCAGGTGGCGAAAAGAATTGGAAAATACTTTCACTAAACTTGGTGAAAAAAAAAAGAAAAAGAGCACTAGGCTGTATGAAAATCAAATATGGAAAATTGGATGAGTAGGCTTATTAAGCACAAAACGTTATGTAGATGGCTTCAGAGAGGAATGGGGAGAGAAATCATTCTCTTTACAAAAGGATCCGTTGAAGAGGGAAGGGGACAAAACAATACAGCCAACCTTCCAACAAAAAAAAAAACTATCCAAGGCACCACCAGGTTACATAGAAGGCTATGTTGGGAGGAAGTGCATGGGGTAAACATGGTGGCCGTGCATGGAGCCTGGAACAGGTGATCCATGACAACCGAAAATGTCGAAATGATTAATGAGAGTATCAGATTTTGTACGATGGCTTACACCACCTAATTTTCAAACATAATTGTATTTAATTTGAGTAGATACTATCGATGTTTTTCGGTTTAAAACCTCGTAAATTATTATTATTATTTTTTTATTTTTAATGCTTTTCGAGCTTCTGGGTATTTGTTAAATAGAACGAATATAATGAAATTTGGTGCATTATCAACCTTAAAAAACATAAAGTATATCTCTTGCAAATATCATCAAACTTGTTGAGTAATTTAGAAGAAAATTTAAAAAAAACCGGGAGGGTTTCTTTACCCTCCCCACCCCCTAATCTTATGATTGTTGGCTTTCTGTATTTTGGCTTGGGGCTCTCGGGGGCGGTCTCGCCTGTGTTTTGCTTTCCGGTGGAGCGATTGTTATGATCGTGACTAGGGGTGCATATCCAGAAATGGGTGTGCACCCAAGAGGAGCCCGCCATGGTGGGTCGGGTCCGGGCTTGGCCGGGACGCCCCGGCCAAGCCACCTTTTGGGTGGTTACGGACAGTCTATTTAGTCTGCAGCCAACATTTTAGTTTTCTTATTTATTTTATTTATTTTTTATTTTTTTTATTTTTTAAAATATAGTTCTATAAAATTGTATGGCTGCATATATAAATTTGTGTTAATTTGATAACTAATTGATCAACGTTATTTCATGAAGTTAGAATACACCAGTTCCTCACAGTAATAAAATGCATGAAAGATGGGTGGTAATACAGGTGTAGGCATGCATTGTGGTTGTTCCAGGAAAAATTCATATTCAACTTCATTGCATGAAATTTAGCTTTATCGGTTAGGCAGAAGGGGGGATGGGGGACTTTTAATGGCAGTCAGATGAGCAGACGATTATGATTATTATGATGGTAAATGATTATCTGTCGTTCTCGCGACCCTGGTTTCACCTCAGACAAAGTAGACATGCCGCAGGGTGTAGCGAGACGGCGAGCTCGATGGGCTGCCAGCGGTTTCTGACAAGTCCGATATTAGACGGGCTTGGGGGACATCTGTCATTCCCCAGTCTACCCTCCCGCTTTACGTCCGCCCGCCCTATCCCGAGATCAATGATGTCGAAATGTCAGCTAGATAAGGTTGAATTATTTGGGACAAATCGCTTTAGACCAGTTTCTGTTGAATCAACAGTGCAGTAAAAAACGTTTGTTTATACAAAGATATCTCCATAAACTTTCAGTTGGTACGTAAAGAACGTAATTTAATGTAGGTAGGCACCTATAATATTTAGATAGTTATCCTCCCCACACTAACAATTTTACCCTCATGACTGATCATCTGGTTCCATGTTTTGCGGATTGTCACCGTTGTCATTCGTTTAATGTTTCAAGTAGATACGAAACGTAAAATCCTATGCTATGGAAGTCTTGATTAGGAAATTTCTGGGCAGGGCTGTAGGTAATCTGTCAATGATATCACTCCATGTAGAACGACGTTTGCTACTTCGTCATGATCAGGCGTGTAAAGTTTCTGTCCGAAATTCTCAAAATATCTACACATTTCCGCTCAAATTCAGAAGAATCATATTCACAAGAAACCATTGGTATACTCAAGCGCATACTTGAAATCATAGTGATCACATCGTAGTAAAAGCTTAATCCAATTTAATTTATGGAAGGTATCAATGCTGAGTACAATCATGGTTCATGATATAATCGTTCTTGTTCGCCACCAGTCTACGGAATAATCAGTCAAATGTGAATGGCGGAACCTATTCTAGGGGAAAGCTGAACAGGCCGACAGACTGAAATAAAATGTTTAGTATATGATGATGGTGCGCAAGTCATGGTGTACAACCAAATATGGATGTCTCTGGAGAAAAGTTCTAATCCTCGATAGTGGAATTTGTGAATACATCATTTACACTGACTTAGAAAATAGAGAATTGCTGCAAAAAGTGCTTCCAAACCAGCATAAATACTGCTGCTCTGTCACTTCTGGGCTCTGAATCAAAGAAACGGTTTGATGCGAAAATATAATCTTACTCCTCCTTCCCAAAAGCAAATTGCACTTCCGAAGGGACGGAGTCAGAATTGTTCAATTTCTGTCCAAGCTTATCATCACATCACTGCACCCAAAACCTTTGTGCTGGCTCTGACAGACTTGGATGATGGGGCAGGGCCAGCAACACCAATGTCAGAGATAGTGAAGTTCTGGTTGACGTGCGGCTTAAACTATTAAATGAAAAGTAAAATAAATCTTCATATCATAGTAGTCAGTATCATATAATTACCGCATCAAATTCATTCTACCATTTTTCGATAATGGATGAACTTAATCACCTGCTTCGGCTTTTCAATGAAGGGGTGATTAATAAAGATGATATGGACGAAGCTTTTGATAGATATATCCCAGTTATATGTGGAGAGGAGGGTTCCACCGTCCGGCGTGAGACGTTTCGTGAGTTCAGCTCAGGGCAACTGACGGATGAAGAGATCGTTTTAATGTTTAGATTTGATTGGGAGCACCTACCTCTGTTGCTAAATTTATTGGAAATACCTCTGGAAATCATACTGCCTGGATGATACCGAGTATTTGGCATCACAGGAATTCACAGCACTTTGTGTGATGCTGCAGAGACTGTCTTATTAAAAAATAAGGCTGTCAGCAGAATTGAAAAAATACGATTTAAATTAAAAAATCAAATTAATCAGATTTATTTGATTTAAATAAGATTATTGAAATACCATATTTTCATTTTGACATTTTATGTCTTTACTTTGGCACATAAACGAAAAAAGTGTTAAAAACAAGCGTTACGGTTGGTTTTATGATGATTTCCGCTTACAACCGAGTCGTTGCTAGGGAAATGGTACTTCGTCGTTTTTCATCCAACAAAATTCGTTGGAAAGCTCTCGATTTACCCAATCATATTATGTTAATTACTGCGATGTGCATGGCCAACAAGCTGAGTTATGAGCATGGTTATTTGAATAATTGTGTCCACTCAGGTGATAATTATCAATAATTGATGTTGTGAACATGATTGCAACCGCTTGTTAATTTCTGATGATTTCATTGGGCTGGTGTTTCGATGATTTGATTCATAGCAGGTGATCCGAATATTGCGAGAACAGTTTGATTTTTGAAGCGGTGTTTAAATCATTTTAATAGGTAATTTCTATACTTTACACTCTAGGAAGCTGTAATTTCGAATGTAGCCTCTTTAGGACATTTACTTGACGATGCCCAGGGTCCGGATCAGATGAGTGGCTCTTAAAGCTAATTTCTATGCTTTACACTCTAGGAAGCTGTAATTTCGTAGGTAGTCTCTTTAGGACATTTACTTGACGATGCCCAGGGTCCGGATCAGCTGAGTGGCTCTTAGAGCTTGCATACGAGTCTGCAACACATACGAGTCTGCAACTAAAGACATAAAATGTCCCAATGTGTTGCAGACTCGTATGCAAGCGTTTCGTTTCTGATGATTTTCGCTTATTACTTCACCGGTTTCAAAATTTTAATTGCAGACGTACGGTGGACAATTTTGAAAGACGTTTCAAGGAGGTTACGTCGGAATTGTGCCTTCTGCCTGTTTTTTAATGATCACACAATTGTTCCGTTAAGTAAATGATGGTAGGTACGCGAAAATGAAAAAGTTAGTAGCATGATCGTACGAGCGAATTTTCGTAAATTAATGTACTTTAATATCTTACATTGTTTAGAAATGTGAGCACCTTGAATGTATATAAATTGTTAACTACCTAGTAGGTAAGGCTCAGTTCGGAAATTCGTGAAAGGCTCTGTTGGTATACTAACAGTCTCAATCGGAAATTGGTTGAACTCGTTACCGCTCAAAGGTTTACATATTCCTACTAGGTACCTACTTCATTACTACCTAATTCACAAAAATTCTCGTGAGCCGAGCCTCTTCTATTTTATTCTCTGTTCAATATTATCTGCATTTTCCACCTAGAAAGTTTCGGAAGCAATATGTTCAGTTGACGGGTATGAAGAAACTATAATATAGGTAGGTACCGCTCACAAACAATTTTTCATTTTTAGCGAATGTTTAAAAAATATTTTCAGCTACACTTAATTGCATTTTTTCTGATTTTAATTGGCTGATTTATTTGTTACCTTTGCTGGCCGATTTGGAACCAAGGTATATTTGGAATGTCAGTTGGACAGCAAAGAGTAACAAAACACTAAAAGGCTGGCTGCCTTTGACTCCAATGGTTCAGCCATTTAATTTTGATAAACTTCAAGCTTTAAGTCACTCTAAACGTCACTTAAACGAGGATCTATAGTTAGCATCCATGTGCTCGCCTTATCTCGGGGAATACCTTTGAGTATTAATAAGATGGAGGGCTATTGCTCTGAATTCAACGCTGTTTCCCTGTCAAGGAATACGTGCCACTACAGTTGAGTTGGCTTTACCCGTTCCCGCCCACGCTTTTTTCAACAAAGCAGTTTATTGTAATTTAAGTTTTGTTTGATATTACTTATTATTGTTACATTTTAGTATTAATTTATGTATGTAGATATAACTGTCTTGATGTTAGTATGTTCATACTTTGGTTCCCATTTCCCATGCCCAAATCTTGGTGCCTCCTATTTCACTTTTTTTCTTTTTTTTTTACACAGAACAGTTGGTTTACCTTCATCAAACATCCACTAGAGTGTACTGGCGTCATTTCAACACTCATTCCCACGGTGTAAAAATATGAAATATTAACGGTGTTGAATAGCGGTGTACATGCACGGTGCACAATAATTGTGCACATAATTTCTTGTTTAAGATTTACATCCTAATTATTAGGATGTAAATCTTAAACAAGAAATATGTCCTAGGTATACAATCCCCATTCATTCACCAAACTCAACATCACATCTTACATCAGCTGATCAGTGTTCGGCCATTTTGCCCCTGGTCAATTCAAAAGCCAAACGACAGTAGTGGCACGTATGGTTTGACTGCCTGAAACATCACTAATAGCCCTACATCTTATTAATACTCAAAGGGGAATACGGTTTCGACGGTTTCGTTCATGGGACGACTGCAAAAAGTCTCTCTTCTTTAACACGGCCAACGTAATAACCAGCGGTTACCCAATTGTATGTTGTCGTGAAAGTAACTACTCCGTGATAAAGGATGCGACTAAATACTGAAATATTCATAGTCTTGGATACATTGGTAATTATTGCTAGTTTACAACTCCTCTCACGTTTTTTATCCAAAGTGCAAGCGATTATATGTGACACCTTCAATATAAGATAAGATCTTGCAAAAAAAGTGGTTGCTTCAATGAGTTACATCATCAGTTCTTTAATTACATTGGGGACAGATTTATGATTCATAAATCCGTCAGTAATCTGAGAGAGCCCAACATTTCGATACATCATTCAACGCTCGGAAGGAAAAATGTGCTTCTTTGATACTATTTCATTAGAACAGTCATGCTTATTAATCAACCCAAGTTTACAGCCAATAACCAAGCAAATAGGGGAATAATTCATTCTTGCCGTCAGCAACTTGAATAGCATATCGACAAGAAAGCTGAGTGATTTGTTTTGATGTCGTTATAATCGGAAAACATATTTATGGCCTTAATGAAATTCGCGCTTTCTTAAATCATAGCAATAAATAACAGCAATCTCCGCTAGTTTGCATTTTTTGTGAGAACTGCTCGGGGTTTCGTCCTTGAGGAAGTTAGCATTTTATGATTTATGGTCCGGGAAGTCTCCTTGACCAATCTGTTGGGGAGGGGATCAGTCGTTTCACAAAGGAGCCGGTTCACTAACGAGATACTAATGTTAAAACTCTTGATCTATCAACGTCAAGTCCTGTCTGTTGTAATTAGCGTCTTCAAAAGGCAAAGCCGGTACCCTAACGCCTCCTCGTCTTCCCCGACTCTCATAAGGCCTTCGATTCATTCAACAGTCATGATACGTTAGTTATTATGTCACAGAGGTGACTCAAACTTCTTGCGAGACTTAAGCTTTGACATTTTACGCTTTCATCAATCATTAACCCGAGGTAAAATCCTCGTATTTTGATGTCACTAACTAACTATGCTCGTTTAAAAAGGAATACATATTAGCGCATGCGCAATAGCTACTAATGATAGGATTATGTTGAAATTGCTAGGAAATGCTCAAATTAACCTCTTCCAGCGAGATCGGACAACGGGGGCGTGAGAAAATGATGGTTGATAGAATTTACGTTTGCACATGCGCCGAATGAAGTATTGATTCGGGAACAACGAAACTCATAGGGGACCATCTTCACCCCAACCCTCACATACCATGAAAATTTCATAACAACTGGTTGAATATTGTGGAAATGAAACTTGTTAGAAGGATTCGCGGACATACGGATTACTCTTCCGTTTGAAATCATGCTGGGAGACCCAAAAAATCGGAAAACAGATCATTATAAACAGCAAAATTTAGCAAGAACTGAATAAAATCAAAGTTTATGTCGGTTTTATGCCTACTTTGCGGCGCGGCACCAGAATCCGAAAACCATATTTTTTTCAACTACAAAGGTTTTCTATATAACATTACCTTTCATTTTTAGTTACAATCAGCATAATCATACACGAGTAATGGAAATTAATATAAACTGATCCATAAATAGGATATGTATTCCCGTGAATGCAGCCTTTGCGGCAATTAAATAACAGTGCCGCCAAGTCGTGGTTTTGTTTCAGTCCACACGGATGTTCCGACGTTATGAATGATCTCTTGTATATTCAAAACTCATCCCCACACATAGCTGGGTGTCCCAGTAAGAGCGATTTATTGGAGGCCCGTGTAATCACAGCGCACCTATGTATGTACAACAGTCGTGAAGCTGCATTGATGAAGAGGCGTGATGAATGACAGTTGAGTGTTTATAGATTTTCATGGTGTGATTTGTGCCCGGCATTTTAAACGCTTGATGAGACACGGCCAATTGAATTCAAGCCTTCAGAGAATCTAATCTCGCTAACTGAGCATTAGAACAATTAATCATGCATTATTCATTGCCTTTGTTCAACGGTAACAGCTCGTAGATTGGATAGCGCAAGGACGTCTTAACTCTTTGTTCAAATTAGTTAATTTATTCTTCCGCTGCTCTTCTACGCTATTTACAACATCATCTATCCCATTGCACAAGATTATATAGGTACAGATCTTCTTACAAGTGATTATTTCAATATAGTTACTTAAGTCCACTGAGGAGAAACTTGTCCTTGTTAATCAAATAAAATATACTGCGAATGCTCCGATGCTGGAAATGCATGTTTCACTATGTAATAATACGATATAGGACTCCACTGTAGTACGTTAGTACTCAGTTATCAAATAAGTGGGTCAAGTTCAAAAATGTTTGCTGACAACTAACACCGAGCTTAAAACATAAAATTAATGAGCATTTTCTAACGATGAAAATTTGGGTGTACTCCATAACAAAATACGGTATACTACAGCATTATCATGCATTAAGCTAAATGATGACATACTTTCTCACATACTGGTACTTCCCATCCTGTGCCGAATTCGATATCGTTGATCGCTTTCCAGATATTGATCTATTTTGATTGTTGGATGTAACTTTTATTTTATTTTCGTATGGTTTCTCAAAATAAACATTCAAAAATGGCTGCTATAAAAAAATATATTAATAAATAATAATAATAAATAAATAAATTTGACAATTTGACTAATGACTCTAATGAACGACGTTGAGTGAAATAAAACTATGTGGTCATTTATCTTTCAACTGTTGCTCTAATTGCTGGACATTATGTCGTAGCACCACTCGGGCAGCTCTAACTAATCACAATGATTGCCAGACCGCGAGGGCTCGTAGCTTGAAGTGAAATAGTATGAGCAGATAATTGAAATTATGAACTTAAAAATGGAAAATACCGGAAATATAACACCGAGATGAAAGAAGACCTAAGGCAAACTGGTGAGGTTGTGTTAGGCTGGAAGATGACGGCAGATTGTTTGCAAGGTAGCTTGATCAGAATGAACTGAGGCCGAGAGCAAGGATATTAATGAAGTTTCCCACACTCTAGTCTACCAATCCCTGTGGACTCGTTCCCCTCTCCTTTCCTTGCTTTTTCCTTAGGCTCTGATCGTGTTTATTTCATAAGACTATAAGATTTTTAAAAAATCAGGCACAACATCTAGCCTGATTGCTACTGGGCTTAATTTACATAAGGAAATTGTTATCAATGTACTTTCCAACGGTACCTAGTGAATGCATAAAAGATAAGCCTCGCTATTCTAACCTCAATAGTTTATAGAAAGTATGAATTATTGGCTACAGATCCTTTCGTTGTTTAAAGCTAATTTTAAAAAATAATAATAATAAAATTCGGTGATATAAAATATTAAAAGTTCTATTTCTCCTTTTGTTTTGATATACATAATATGTTATGAATGCTAAGGTTACAAATCCTGAAGTTGGGATCATTCTGACGAGTAAGTTGCCAATGGAATGTTTGGAAAGGTAAAGTGTGTTATTGTAGGATGCGTATGAAATGCAATGGGTAGGATCAATGACTTGACCAATAATTATAAAGAATTTATGGCTGTACATGTTGTAAAAATTGTTCTTCTTCGTATTATTTGTTTCAAGTATTTTCAATGAATTTTGATCTTCCATTGAGATTCAAACAAAATAAGAAAGCTAGAAATAAGCAGGATTTGTTAATTCAGGTCTTGGGATATTGGTTTTGTGATGAGGTTATTCCTCAAATACGTTGGATGTTCTTTTTTATTCTTTGTTGAATTTGGATATGGGGAATGAATTTATTGATTTCAGAGTGATTGATGTGTATATATTTGTATTATTTATTCTTTATATTAGGGGATGCTGGGCGTTTAGTCGTGGTTTTTACTTGCTACCATGTGACAATCTACCGATTTTCGTGATCAAAATTCTTGGACTTCTATAGTATATTTCAATCTTTCGATGTAATTTTGGAACTCAGGTGAAATGAGTAAAACAAGATTTCAATCGCTGGGATAATTTATTACGCTTTTCTTTATGCCGCTACTAAAGAAAGGTAATCAGGGGGGTTTTGACATGGATATGTCTTTTGGCTAGGGGTCAAGGAATTTTTCGCGACACTTTTTTTTCCCGACCCTCACTTTTTTTCCCGACCGACACTTTTTCTCCCGACCGGCACATTTTCTATTGATTTTCACGTACAACCAAGGCGTTACTAGGGAAGAGTAACTCCCATAGTTTTCATAGTAGGAAAATCGTTCGCCACTTTTTGGAATGCTCTCATTTAACCACGACATTTCATGACCTCTAAGCCATTGTAGTGTCAAGGAATGCTGATTTATTACTCTAAGTTAAAAACTAATATTGTTTTGTAACCATAATGGAATAATCTTGAGAAAAGAAGGCACTACATGGTTGGTATACAATTGAGTAGTAGGTACCAACTGGTAAGCAGTAGGTACTAGACATATCCATGATCTTTTGTTTTTCCCATCAAGGGAGAAATTAAAATGCTTGATTTTAATTAGTTTTTCTCGGGGGTTCTCCCTCCTCCCCTTCCCTTTCCTTGCCTCTTCTCTAACTCTTGCCTACTTTTAGTTTTTTCTATCTAGACTGTCGGTTAATTAGTTTCTTATATTCACTTCTTTTAAAGATGAAATAAATACCGCAGGGGAGAGAGAGGTATGCGGGATAGCAATGGATTAGTATTAGCATAAACAATGTGAGTTTATAGAATATTATTGCTATTAACGCCAATGGTAGAGGAAGGTAGACTCACCGTTCTGACAGTTTTTGATAGCTGTTACAATTCACAATGTAAGTCTTTTTATTATGGGTAAGTTGCGTTGAAAGACGTTGAAAGATTCGAGTGTGGTATCAGCAGAACTGTTCGCGCATATTCTTGTACAACGCGCGATTACATCGCCCTACACGGGGGACTGTGGATTATGTCGAGAAGCAGAGCACTGTAGATACGACCCGAAGGCGTGAGGCCTCATCCACGCCAGTTGTAAAATACGACGTTGAGAGGTCAGGAGCTGGAGAGCAGCGGACAGATCCAAGAACAAACGGTCGTGTTTATACGGCCGCCTTTGCCGCTTGGACAGGCGGGGCCACGAGAGGTCCAGCGCTGTGGAACTCGGGTGCCTTGACAGCTATCGTAAAAACGAACATCCATATTCAGCCGACTTGTTCCCCATGGGGTCCAACTATTCTTGATAAGTAGGAAGTCTGAAATGGTTGCAACCTAATCCTAACCGAACGAGATAACTATTCAAAACATGACCACGGGAGGTATGTACATAGCTTTGCATTCAGTTGAAGATCTAATGATTTTGCTGTAAAAAAATAGTTAGAGGGAACAGTGTAAAATAATTTTTATGATAATGAAATTGATAACTTTGGAATCGCTCAAGGAAAGGAATATATCCATAAAAAGTTCCAGTCATGCAGCATTATTGTATGAGCGAATTTTCGTGAATTATCGTATTATTATTATGTTACATTGTTTTGAAAATGAGCATTTTGAGTTAAAAGAAAATGTTAATTAGCAACATTATGGCAGAAAAATTCGTTCAAAATTATTGTTAACTTTTTTGCTGTTTCTACAGATTTTTAAGAACATTTAAATGAAATTTATGTACATTTTTCACCATGATTTTGTACGTAAAATTTCAAATATTCCATTTTATAATTAATAAACTTTATTTAAGCAATATTCTGCTTAAAAAAAAGAAAAAAAAAAAAAAAAAATAAAATTATATATATATATATATATATATATATATATATATAGGTATATACATATAAAAAAGCGTTAAAATCCAGGAATCATTTCAGAATGCCTCAAAACAGATTTCGATGAAGAAAATTTTTGAAAATTTTTATTTTAAAATTTTTGGAGCCATGGCAATAGCTTTATTCTCTAAGAAAATTCGCTAAAATGTTTTATAACCATATTTCAAGATACCAAAACACCAGAAATCGAATATTTGCAACAGCGTACGCTTTCACATGGTGTTCAGAGGTACCCTCTAGGAACAGTTCCTAGGTTTTACCAAGGAATTATACCTTCTAATCTATCATTCTAACCTAGGAGTTCTGCTTGCTCCGAACGAAAAGTTTCTAAATTATTGTAAATAGTAATAATTCATTATCTTTTAGGTATTTACGTTGAAACAGATTTATACTATCAAGTACTCACTTCATAAACTCTCTCACTTTCAACACGAAGAGTAAAAAAAGTCATTTACCTAATTCTATAAGCTTGGTACAACTCTTCCATGTCATGATTTTTTACCCAATCTGGACACTGTTATGGTATTTTGTTCACAAATATGTTTCAATGATTGTCCTGTGTGTAAGATACAAATAATTACTGCAAAACATTTTCTGGGAACTTCTTCTATTTAGGTACATTTATTGGGTGTCAACTCGAGATACTCGGGTCCCAAAATTGACCCTAATACAACTTGATCCTTCACCTGCGTGTACTATTATCAACCTCACAACGGAACGAAATCAGCAAGGGCTCGCTCTCCAGTAATGGACAGCTGGTCCCGGGAGCCGTCAAGGAGGGTGGGTCCGGGCCGGTCGGGGCATCCTGGCTCTGGCCAGCCAAGCATGGATGCACGCTTCTCTTTACCATCCGAGCTCCAACCTTCCTGTTCATCAAGGGAATTAAACCCATCCCTTCTCCTTATGATTCAAGTAAACTTTGTTGATTACTTCACAACGGAGCACATAATATTGAGTTGCATCACATCAAAATGAAAGGAGTGGGGGGGGGGGGGTTCTGAGCAGCATCTCCTCTTAATACTCTTACAGAGAAAACTAAATGCAGAAGAATCAGTAGATGGGAGCACGATTCATTTATTTGATGAATAAAACTGCATTTCGCATGAGAGGTACCAAATCTGGAAACCACAACATCTGCATTATTGAATGAAGCCCCCAGCTGAACCTACTGAAATTATTATTTCAATCTAATTTGATAATATCAATTCGTCCTAAATTTAATTGAAGGAATAATAAACTTGAATGAACAACTTAAAGCTAATTAAAAAAAATCCAAGAATCAAATTAGAAAAGAAAATTCGAGTCCGTCGAAGATTTGCTTTCAAACAACTGGATCAATATTTATGAGAGATTGATTAAAGTGATATATCGACCAACGAATGCCCTCGAATCTCAGCATATTTTTCTCGACTTCAAGGGATGTAAGGTTTAAATCTTCAAAAATCCATAATTCTTCCGGGTCTTCAGTCCTGTTCTTCGGATTCAAGCCTTTCTTATGATCTAAACCAGGGAAAGATGGTCGTGATATACCACTAGTGCATAATATCAATGAACAGGTTGGAAAGGGGTAGTTATTGTTTTGCTTCCGAGTCTGCAAGGCAGCGGAAGCTTTGTTTTCACTTTCGTGATGAAAAAAATTGTTGTGATCCAAAATCAAAATTTATACTCGCATTTTGCGTTTCATGGCCTCCTGAACAAAATCGGTTTTATGTCTGTCTGTCCGTCCGTCCGTCTGTCCCACATTTCCTTGCCACAACCACAATTTCGATTGTATTTTAATGAAATTTTCAGGAATATTGTAGGCGTAAATAGTCCCATATCAGTTTCATCGTGATTGAATTAACGGTACGCTCTGGGCATGCGCGAACGTGATTTTCTTGTTAAGTCCGTCAATGTTGAAAAGATTTTGGTCAGATTTTCAGGGATGATGCGGAGAAGGTCTCTTGAGGTCCCTTACGACATTTATAATTATTAAATCAGCGCTACGCTGTGCGCATGCGCGAGCGCTTGTCTGTCTATATTTCCTTACCACAGCCATAACTTAAACAATTTCGATTGGATTTTGATAAAATTTTCAGTAATAGTGTGGGTTCAGCTCTAGAGATGGTCCAATATCAATTTCATCTTGATTAAATCAGTGGTACGCTCTGGGCATGCGCAAACGTGATTTTCTCGTTACAGTCATAAGTCCGTCAATGTTAAACAGATTTTCGTCATGTTTTCAGGGAGGATGCAGGGAAGGTTCCTTGAGGTTTCATACGACATCCATCATGATTGAATCAGTGGTACGCTGTGCCCATGCGCGAGCGTTTGTCTCTCTATTTTTCCTTTCCACAGCCATAGCTCCCACTATTTTGATCGGATTTTAATGAAATTTTCAGGGATAGTGTTGATTTAGCACTAGATGGTCCCCTATCAGTTTCATCATGATTAAATCAGCGGCACGATCAGAGCAAGCGTGATTGAATTTTCCTGTGACAGTTCAATGTTCAGTCCGTCAATGTTGAGCAGATTTTAGTCAAGTTTTAATTTTTGGTTGTCCAGCACTATATCATCATGGTAATGGTAAGCCCTATTTCTGATCATTTAATGGTGACATACTGTGAAGGCCACGAGGAAGCTTCTGTACCTTGTCCTTGGCAGTGTATTTAGGATCTATTTCTCTCAAGGACCCATTTACTTCATAACGACACACCTCTATGTATCGCGTTGTTCAGTTTGTAACCGAGGTGTTTTTTTTTTTTTTTTTTTTTTTTTTTTTTTCTTTTAGCTCCTATTGGGGCGTCCTAGTATCCCCAAGTCAGCGACATTGATACAGGTTAACACTGCAAAGTGGGTGTTCTTGAGGCTCCTGCAACATCCTACCCAGATGGTAAATTTTTCCACTAACAACTCTTGCCCTAGAGTATCCGGCTAGTTAAACTGTGTCTTCAGGCTAACTGTAGAGGGGGCTTCCTAAAGTTCTGATGATCAATTGCGGATCCTAAAAGTTCATTTCAGTCATTGCAGAGTAAATGCGCTCTGCTACCCCAAATACGATTAGGTTACTGCGGTTGTTGCAAAATGCGGTTGCGGTTGTTCGAAATGTCGGCAAAATATGCTTAGACAAAAATAACGCCTAAACAATTTTTTTTTTTTTTCTTGCTCAAATATAAAGGTATATTATTGGGGGGGGGGGGGGGGGGGGTTCGAATCTTGAAATTGATTTTACACTCCTAACAGAGTGTTATCATTTTGGAAATTTGGCATGTCATAAATTTTAGCATTATCAATTGACTGTTGAAAAAACTAAATGCTCAAATTTCATCATGCAATTGATTTAAATATAAATTAATGTTGAAAAAGTACTTACAAAAGTACAAAAGTTCGTTCATATAAGATTTGGTGCATGACTGGGACCAGGTATTTTAATTGATTTTCATTGAATAAGTACGAATAAACTTGCAAATGCCAATGTGTAAATACCTTATGTTTGGCACGACTATCAACCTAAAGGTCAAAATCGTTCGTGCTTACTTTGTTTTGCAAGTAAGGACTTTTTTTCAACAAAATTATCGGTTGTGTCACACATCGGCAGTAAGGGTCTTTGTTCCTTTCAGTATTGACTGACGGGGAAAAAAGTAGAGAGAAACTCCCAAAGATTTATCCTACAGATGATTGGCAGCTTACTCATGGTCTCTAAAAGAACGTCTGTCACAACGTCGACGGCTCTCAGAATAGCATTTTAGATTTACAGTTGACGGACGTATTTTCTGATTTAATTCAGCTCTGTCACTCCCATCTCATTCGTTCCTACTACAATTAATCAATCAACTTCTAGTGGGCCTTCAAAGCCTTTCGGCCTCATGTCGGCCTTGGCTCTTTGTTTAGTCCTTTCTACACCGCCCGTTCCTGTTTATACTATATGGAACATATGAATAATAAACTCTCTTTCCTCATGAATTGCTTTGAACTTGATACCGTTTAGACTTTTCTTCCCATTAAATGATAATTTGTCATTTTCCATGAATTTTTGGTAGTATGACTCGTTGGGAACTATGTGTAAGTTTCAACCACTGCTGCAACAGTTTGATATGGAGCATCTCCATTTCTGCTATTATATTCGCCAAATGTTCTATCCTACATTGTTGATGCGGTTGGATTTTTCCTAGAATATACTCGTAATTTTGGCACCATCTGGAATTCTTCTTCACGACCTTGTTTTAGAATACCCTTGTTTTAGAATGTTTTAGAATTTTTCGAAGATGGGAATACAGGCTTCAGCTCCATAATACATCTTAATCAGTACTTTTAGCATCAACATGTTAATGGTGAGTCGTGTAGAAAGCTTCATGTTAGCAGCATCATCTGTTCCGTTCTCAGTCTCTCAGTATCTCTCTCGTAATTTTACTGAACATTGCAGAAGGTGTTGTGAACAGAAATCATGGAGCTTTGGTAAGTTTATTTCAAACTATATCTTCGTATGAGCAGTTTCAGACGCCGAACAAGCTTTTGGTCTTATTTTTATCCAATTACTTTGGAAATACGGTTTTTCAACAAAATCGTAGCCTTTGCATGTTACTGAAAATTTATGTTACGTAGCTGAATTTGAATGTTGCAATAAAATTTCAAGTTACCTATTATCTTGCACAAAGAGCTACGTCTCCCTTATCTTATATGGAGAGCCGACAGGGACAGTAAAAGATTTTATTTTGTTTCTTGAGGAACATGCTAATTCTTCAGCCAAGATGTTGACTTCTTGTTTTGTATTATAATATCCGACATCTTCAATGATAATTTTCAGCAAATTGTCAAACTCTCACTAAGCACCTAAATTTGTGTGCACGACAACTGTCAAACGTTCAAATAGATATTTATTAGTTTTTTTCATGCTTTTAGATCACTGAAGTTTTCATATTCATAAAACTACCTTCTAATTATTGAAGATACTGTTTAGAAAAATTATTTGTACAGTTTTAACAATAATTAGAACGTTAAAAACTACCTCGAATAATACAAATACTGATGAACTGAAGAGCACTAGGCTTACTGTATACTATTATAGACTAGAAATACTGCGAGCAAAATACATCTGTGTTTGTTTCTCTAATAAAGTTCGTTACTTCAGCGCAAACAACACTGTTTTAGGTAAACACGCGTTTTTCATTTTGCATTATTTTATGATATTCATACGCGAAATAAAATGACATTTTTATTAAAGGACATGAGACAATTCCTAAACCAATGACAAGAACGAGAAACAGCTAACAAAATGTAAAAAAATTCCAAATAATAAGCGACTTCTGCCTCCAGACCTCCGAGTCCAGCATCAGCCCCCTCAGTTGGTTGACGTTTTATCCGGACCAGACAAAGTCCGATCCCTGTTGTTGTACCTGATAGCCGCCGTACTGCGAACTGTGATGTCTGATCTGTGATACATTTATATACATCTAGTCGTAGTTTTATTTCACTTTGATGATTGTATATAGTACCATGTATATAGTTATTAGCCTATTTTGCATCTAGTCAGTTGTATTACTTTACTTTTGGGATTTTTTTAATCCACTTTGGGGGCTTAACAGTGGTCATCTCTGTATCCCTCATTTTCACCCCCTCCGAGTTCCCTGTGGAGTCCATGATGGCGCTCCTCTTTAGTCAAGGATGCCAACATGGCTCCCCTTAGAATCGTGCCACTTCCAGTGTCCCTTTAGGCACCTTGTTCAATGTCTAATTGAGGTCCGGCTTAAACATTTAAATTAATCAAAAACCAATATAAAAAATATGCGACTTTTGGGTTAGAATGGAATCATTGCTGGATTTGATCATTTCAATCGTTTCCATTCGACTATTAAATTTCAATCACCACGGTTATGTACATTTCAGATTATTTTATTTTACCTTTATTTTAACTGGGGCTTCATTCAAACAATCATAATTTATTAAAGAATTAAACTGTATTAATCGAACTATTACCGAATGTGATCAGGTGAGCAGTAAAAAGTATAGGAAGTGCGTGCGGAAATTTAAGGCTACGGAACTTGCTTATGTTCTCGCATATCAAAACTGCACATGTGCTGTGAGGTAGTGTGCCTAGACAGTTTATATATAATAATCAAACAGGTGATCTGTTGGTGGCAACGGAGGAGAAAAACTCGTAACGAGAGATATATTCAAAGTTCGGATTTGCTAATTAATGTGTTACAGTATAATATAATATAATTTTCTATATGATTTATTGGTTTATTTGTGCTAGCATAAACGATCAATTCAAGACAGTTATACTACATGGTCAAGCCCAAAAAGTTAGTGGTTAACGACATTTCCGAAATGACGACTAGGTAATTATACATAATACTCCTCTCGGTGGGGCCACAATATTAACGCTATTTTACCTAATGAGAATTCCGTTGTTTCTAAGACCGTCTAAAGTGTTAATAACAAATGTTTCGCAAATCTCATATCTCAATTTGAGGTAACAGGTACTGAATCTGGTAGCGTAGAATTATTAATAATTGCATCCTTATAAAATCTTTTCAAACTATACCACTGAAATTAGGTATCAAATAACTTAAACCAAGAGTAACATTTATCATCATAACTCAATGTGCATATGAGATTTCTTAAATCACCAGATCTTCCATAATGTTTCTATGTCTTCTTAAATAAGATACGGCTTTCTAGCATTCGACTTCTTTTGTAGGTAAAGTAATGGTGGATAAATAAACGAGATTCCTGCTAGATCGTGATTCAACTAGAATTATTTCTTACAAACTGAACGGTACTCCATTCGATCATTTGGCACCGATTACCAACTCTCGTGAACCCCACATTCAAAATGCCACGGGCAAACAATGCGTCCTAGATCGTGCAGTGAATACAAGAGGTCCGCATGGTCACGTGTTCTACTTCACTGAGCACAATTTAACATTTGCTTGTGGCCAGAGGATGAGAATTGATACCCCTTACCAGATCTTTCGATTAGATTACGATTTTCCTCAGAAGTATGGTATATTGAAATTAGCAATCCAATATGAAATTCATTGATTCAATGTTTGCGTCATTCTTCAACACACGGTATTTTAAAATTTGTCAATCAACTTTCAAGTTTTCATAATTATTTAATAACGAATATTATATCGGTAGACAGTTATGTTGAAGTTTACGTATTCGGTTTAAACGCCATTTCATTTATAAATCATTGTGATCACCTATTAGATTAACCATTCCGAACTACCATGTAATTGTGATGGTTTGTCGCTCAAAGCTCAATGAGCAAAGTGCCAAATGCTGCAATCCGTTAAGG
Source organism: Adelphocoris suturalis (assembly GCA_030762985.1). NCBI lineage: Eukaryota > Metazoa > Arthropoda > Insecta > Hemiptera > Miridae > Adelphocoris > Adelphocoris suturalis. The sequence continues at coordinate 78,568,148 of CM061046.1, forward strand.
AGGTCAAAATACCCTGAGCCAATATTGCCACCATTTGGTGCTTTCATTTCCAAACTAAAGAGAACAATTTCGCCAAATTTTCAGATGCCTGACTCCAAAATATAAGCCGCATGGCAAAAGTTGTATAAAGCTAAGGTATTTTTCGAAGGTATAAATTCACGATGTATCTTTCTCTGGACCATCATACCGCGACTTGATGTATTCAAGATAATTGTTGGCTATAATTAAGCACCATCAATATCATCAGATATATATTTTTGGTTTGAATCCGGTCAAATTGACACGATTTTTGACTCAATTTATTTATTTTTTTTAAATATGTCAAATTTCTCAGTTTTGGAAAATTTACTGATATTTAAATACCTTTTGATCTTGCAGCTGAGGATATTCACAGATCCTTCAATTTTTCTGTAATATCATGTGGGTTGATTTATGATTTTTCAAAGTGATGGAACAGTTTTCAATGACAGGAATCACCTAATAAATAATTACCAGCTTTTTAAAACGGTTTTGACCATTTTAATGTTCAAAATTACTGTTGCATTGTTATGAAAATCATTCAAAAAACATGATTTTTGATGATTATTTCGACGTAACTTCTGAACCTATGGTTGTACCGTAAATCATTGTTTACATTCGATCCATTGCAAAAAATTCCTATAAAGTCTGTGGGCTATTTTTGTGGGAGGATTTTGGCGTTCAAGATATGAAGACAGCCTTTGATGCGATTTTGGATGATTTTTGATGATTATTTCGACGTAACTTCTGAACCTATGGTTGTACCGTAAATCATTGTTTATATTCGATCCATTGCAAAAAATTCCTATAAAGTCTGTGGGCTATTTTTGTGGGAGGATTTTGGCGTTCAAGATAAGAAGTCAACCTTTGATGCGAATGTTGTTTTCTACCACAAATTGTTAAATGACAGCCTTCAACGCCCTTAATGCGCTTATCTACGCTCCATTTGCTCCCTATCAAATGCGTCGCCCAATGAGTCACTTACCACTTGATGCCAAAGCTTTCCTCCAGGCAGTCGATTTTGATTTGTATCATTTAATAATGATTAACAGGACGTTTCCATTTGTTTTCGTCACGTCACGAGCGTCACGTCACGTTGGGTTTTTCTATTGATTTTCACGTACAACCAATGCGTTACTAGGGAAGTGTAACTCCCTTAGTTTTCGTAGCAGGAAAATCGTTAGCCACTTTTTGGAATGCTCTCATTTTATCACAGCATCTCATAATCCCTAAGGCTCTGCAGTGTCAAGGAAAGCTGATTTATTACGCTCAGTTATATAATAATATTGCTAAATAACCATAATGAACTAATAATGTGTAAAATTAATCATTATTAAATGATCTGACTGTAGAACCGTAGGTCTACCGTCCGTTTTTCTATAGCGGCTTTTCTCGCCTCAGAACCAGCTTAATTACTTACCATCAACAGTGACCTTCTCTTCTTCATCTCAGTGATTCCGTGGTATTTTCTTTTAATAGTAAACTTTTAAATGTTTTTGCATAATGTTTGAAATATCTGTTTTTTTCGATTAGTAGAGTTTTTTGCTGTTCTGCAATAACTAATTTCTATAATTGGCGTGAGCCGTTTATAGTAAATAAATATATTGTTATATTAATAAATAGGTAATTGATCAAGTTTTATCACTCATTACCACTGCATATTTAGATCCCCTGATAATCACTTGTTATAGCTTCAAAATTACCTAATCTGAAAGAAAGTCCACGTCAACATGTAGTTTCCAAAAATCGATTAATCTATCGAGTTACTCTGACAACTAGAAAACCTTCTGACTAAAAGAAGAGGATGGATGAGGAAGAAAAAAAAAAATTAAAATAACGAAACGTTGATGAAATAATCTTGGGGAGGGAAACCAGAAGCCAATTAGAGTTGGAAAGGTAATGTGGGTGATGTAGTCGACGTGGAATGACGTGAAACGCCTGACAGAACCCCATTATCACTGCGAGCCCCAGTTTAACAAGAAATCCCTTCTCACCAAGTCCACATCAGCTATCCACGTCAGGAATGACTCTTCGCTACTTTACACTTGTCAGTCAACCCCTCCCCTTCATCCGGCACTAGACCCTATAGAGGACAACCCCGTCTTACCAATGTTCTCCGTGAAGTTGGCAACCCACTTTATTTCCGTTGAAGTTCTGCAGTTTCTCAAGCTCTGTCATATTTCACAGGATGATCCGATCGTTAATTCTTGTTCTGGCCTATCATGTTGGCCGTTATTCCAAAACAAATAAACCCGCTTTCCGTTTCGACAGGCGTGTCGTTGCAAGTATCCATGATGGCCGTAACAAATCGATTAATTAGTTCTGAATTCTTTACGAGCAAGAACTAAATTGTTTAGCAGTTATCTATATTTGACACAACATAACATATCATATTCGTTACAAAAACGAATACTCATCTGATCACGTAGGTTAGGTACATGTTTCTATCCAATTAATTATTAAAATCATAACAACGGCCCAATAATTTTTAATAATTAAACTTTCAGTTTATTTATTTATAAAAACAGGATAAGATCATGATTATACCAAAGAAAATTAAATAAATTTCTAGATAGAGAGAAAGAAAATTATTAGAGAGGATGGCAGTATCATCCGCAAAAGTAGCTACAGTTGTATTTTCCTGTTGCGGAAGATCTCGTGTGTACAGCAGGTAGAGTACTGGGCCTAGGACACTGCTTTGCGGTATAGGCTTCAAGACAGAGTACTGGTCACCCTGCTTTACCCTGCTGTTCGCTTGGTAGGATTTTAGGAGTAAGTAAAACTGTTTTGGGAGATCCCTGTGCAGTTTATACTCAAGTCCCTTGTGCCAGACCTTGTCAAATGCCTGGGCCACGTCCAGAAAGATACTGGCACATATTTTTTTACCTTCTAGAGCCTTTTCTATTATGTTAGTGATTCTATGAACTTGATCTAGCGTAGAGTGACGTTGCCTGAAACCGAATTGGTGGTCTGGTATCAATTTTCTGTCTTCAATAATTGGATTAAGCCGTTTGAGCAACAATTTTTCGAACAGTTTTGATAAGACAGGGAGGAGGGATATGGGTCGGTACCCCGTCTTTTCATTTGGTGATTTTCCTGGTTTGGAGATCATTATGACTTCCGCTACTTTCCACTGGGAAGGTACATATCGTAACCTGAACGTGGCGATGATGATATGAAGTAGTTCTGGGAGCTCTTTCACAATTCGACCGGTTATCAAGTCATAGCCAGGGGTCTTTTTAGGATTAATGTTGCCCTTAATTTCATCTTTGAGTTCTTTTAACGTAACGGGCCGAATATCGAGCTCATCCGTTTTTTCTATCAGTGTTGCGTTTTCTTCAGGTGTCTGTACTGGAAGAGGTTGAAAGGTTTCATAGAGATGATCTGCAAAAAGTTGAGCTTTCTCTCGGTTACTTCTGGCCCATGTCCCGTCATCCTTTTTGATTGGAGGAGAATGAACTTTAGGTCTATTTATATTTTTGGTTACCTTGTAGAGGGAGTATTCGGTGTCTTTCTCTGCAGTTAGGTTACTCAAAAAATGTTCAACTGATTGGTTATCCATTGATCTAATAAGATATTTAAGTTTGTTACCGAGTCTATTGAGAATAGTTTTGTTTTCAGGGGTTCTGTTATTCTTCCATTTCCTTCTGGCTTTACGTTTGGCGCACAGGAAATCCCTTACTTCTAGCGGATATGATTTCGAATTAGTGTCATAGTTGCTGTTTTGGTTTATTGGGGTACATAACCAGGCTGCTTGTTGTATGTTATTGATAAATAAGTCGAGTTCGTCTTCCAGTTGGTTAGGGGTTTTCAGAGGAACTTTAAGATCGATCCAATTCCAATTGCTGCCGAAAACAGGACCAGCAAGTATTTCTATTGAATAAACTCGGAGAATTTTCACTAGTGATTACTTTTTCGCTGATTGTTATTATAACAGGCGAGTGGTCAGAGGGTAGGTATTTCCGCTGAATGAAGGAGAAAATCAGATTATGCCAGCCAACAGAATTAATCAAAATTAAATACACACTTTCTCCACTTTTCAGTTTATAATTTTTCTGTCTTCCAATCATTACACCTTGTCGTGTACGATAAACATCCTATCGTGTACTTAACACCGTTTTTATATTATGATTCGCTGACAAAACTTCAATTTTGGCATCCCGCTTGACGTTGTTCATTTCGTTAGTTCCCACACGCCATTTTTCTTTTCTGTTACCTTATAAACTTAGCTTCTACAATTGTTACTTTTCTACACTCGTACTCTTTGTTATGGTGAAACACTTGTTTCAGTTTACCGTGCATTACAAGTACCTGTAGTTGTTATATTTTACACTTGTAACTTTTAGTTTTATGAAATAAGCCCCTGGTCATGAGTTCGCTTTTTTACAATTGTCATATGTACGTAGTTTCTGTGCTAAATTCATTTAGAAATGTGTTGTTGTTGACTGGGGATTCATCATAAATGGACAAGAATGTTATCGCACCCTGGGAGTGATTCTGGTATAAGTCCAAAAATGGCAGTTTTGAGTTATATATACTACTGTGTACATTTTGACGAGCTCTACATGCGGCTAGTATCGGTTTAATCATATGACAAAAAGTGAACGGTAGAGAGCAGGATAAACCAGTATGATTCTGGTCAAAGTCTTCCTCTAGCGTCGGGAAAAGTTCGGTCTATGTCAGTCATGTTCCAGCTGTCAACGAAAGAAGATGGAAAATTCGGTGTTAATAGTGGTTCATCCCGACATAAATCACTATCGATGCGACAAACCAGGTATTTATCCTTTACTTTTACAGCAATACTGGTCTATTTCAAGAAGTACCGCTATTGAACCAAGGAATATCAAGTTTCTTCGTGTTTTTCACTGTTTTACCGGTACATATTTTGCAATGCACCACTATTCGCCCAAAATATTAGTAGTCGTACTGAGGCAACCTGGTGATTAACTCGCGATGTACCAATATTGTACGAAGGAAAAAATCAAGGATTGTTGTGTTTTACCGTGTTAGTGGTACATCATACAATTTTTATAATTATAATTATGTTAATCAAAAACAGAAAGGTGGAGAAGCTAATTAGAAGTAGGGCAGTATAGGTAGATGTTATATGCATGACACAGACCAAAAAGAACCGAGAAAATATAAATGGTGTGTCTGTAGTACGCCAACAAAGTCATAAAAAATCTTTAAATGCGATTTCCCAGAATTCATGTTTTTGGACTTATACCAGTATCACTCCCAAGGTGCGATATTAGCTTATTACCGCCGTCCGTCTCGGATTTGTCATTAATTTGTGCAGAATTCGCAATAAACTGGGGATTTCTGTGGCTGAATACGAGTCAAAATGTTTCATAAATTAGTTTATTGTGTAATGTTGGCAATTTTTCAAAGTTTGATATGTTCTTTTCGAAATTGGCAGTTCGATGAGTGGTAAATGAATGTATCAATTTAGTGTTTTGTGTACCTACATAAATTTTCTGTAACAATTGAAGGGCACAGGGGAATAACGACCTCAGTCCACTCTAGGTGATTTTGAGAAAAATCAAATTCAAAGTTTCCCTACTCATAACATGGTTCAGGTACTTGAAAAAAAAAAAAAAAAAAAAAAAAACACAAAAATCATAATTATAATCATAAACATGTTTATTAACAGTCTGTAAGGTTGAAATCCTTTTTCAATACAAATTACACTAAATTTCAACATTTTGCGCAAAAAATCAAGGACTCGTGCCATTTTTCCCTTGAATGAGCCGTCCATTAGTGGATCGTCCATGTAATGATCGTCACTTTCTTCCGGTTGGTCAATTTTTGGTACAAGTCTTTGGACTCAGGTCTTTCAAAGAATGTGTCGTAGCTCGCAAAACTTTCATGATATCTCTAACCCTACCTGTTTTTTTTCTATTTTTTGTATCGCTGCTCGACGAACTCGGCTGTTCTTCACTAGACTGCGATAAGTCACTCTCCATGTTCACTGATCAACTTCGCAAACACACAGTAAGAAAGAAAAACCCAGAAAAAGTTCGGCACTAGCAGCAAGATTGAAATAGAGATACCTAATATTTAAACCTACTGATATGAAGCAATGTAAGCAATGGTATTCGTTATCACGTTGCAGTGATTCACGGAGTCGTTATGCGAGACGGACACTGAAACCGGGACTGAAGCCGTTCTTCCCAAGGCGCGCTCGGACTCATGTCGTTTTTCCCCAGTACGGTGAATCCTTTTAGTGTATTTTCAAGGACTCAAGTCATTATTTCCATTTGTTGGTTTGTGTATGTTATAGTACTCTCAATGTGCTACTAGATGGCACCACAAGCTCATTTTCAGGGAAAAGTGGACTGAAGTCGTTTTTCCCCAGCATCCTTCAATTGTTATGGTATATTATTATGTATCGATTTCTCCATGTAATGGAGTCCTTATTTTAAATATATTTTGTACCTATCAATCTATCTATGAGTATCCCAAAAGGCTGACTTGGAAAATGAATAGACGGTTTCTGATTGAGAATGTAAAAACCCGAAATTCCTTCAGCGACCGGTGGAAAGAGGGAGATCAATGTTGCTAATTTGTTCCCGCGCCGAGGCGGCATGAGGCTGTATTCACCTGTCTCTGAAACTAGAAGTTACTATCGTTCCAGACATAAATAAAATGAACGGCCACAAATCCCGGCGGAGTATTAGAGGTAAGCCCTGTATTCATTCAGCCGCTCGTTTTGACTCGTGCACGCCGCCGTTTCTCTGGCAAAGATTGCAAATCCCTGAGAAAATATTACAGTTGATGACGACATTCCGTTTGCTCATTCGATTTTATGGAGACCACCCACGGAGATTCGAATGGCCCCGGAGAGTTGCATAAGATTATTTTTTGCAACCCTGTCTAAAAGGTTATATTCGTAAGATGACAAATTAATTAATGTTCTCTTGATTCAATAATCGGGCTTTTCAACGCAATAGTTAGTAAATAAGTAATTTTATTGTGTAGGTTGCTTGAGTTAGTTGAGCTGAGTTGTCTGCTTTCATGGATATTAAATATATGCTATGAAATACAAAGTTATTCGAATATTATTTGTTTTTATCACGATATTTATGTACAGTGTTATAATAACAATTTGTGACTCGTATTACATTAATGTGTCACTATTGAAAGTCATTGAAGTATTAAATATTGAGATTTGTCGGTTCATACGTATGGGTTACACCCAAACCCCCTCGGAGTCCTGCATTATTATCTTATGTAAAATAGGTAGGTGAAAACTTTTAGCTAAAAAGATACAACGTTGTCTTTTGCAAGGCATTTGTCGAGAAAACATCTGCAGCTGCTTTTGTACGTGATAGTAAATTACATCGTTTTCTCGCTCAATGTTTATCAAATTCCTAGTGAAAATAAAGCGGTTTTTCAACACCGAATGTGTAGAAAATGAAAATTATGCAATCTGCTTGAAAAATTGGTGTCCGTTAACGTGTGTAATAGGTGCACCAGTAACTATTTCGACCAACGGTTCGTCGCATATAATACCTTTTTCTATAACTATGTATCTTTCTATTGCCATTTCCATTCTCACTACTATCAACAACTCTGTATTTTCAACTACAATGAGATATATTCATAAAGTGATTAAAGTTAAACCTAGGGAATATATACCATTACTTTATAAGATTTGTATGGGAGTTAAATCATTCAAATGCTATAACTCGATGCCAAAACGTATTCCTAATACTTTATAAAAAATATGAACTAAAATTTAACTCGTAGGGTCACTCAGATGGTACGATATATATGATAATAATTTTATAGTGTTGGGCATAATCTTATCGTCGAATACGAATACGATTGTAATCGCGATAATTATTCGTTGATTCTGAGTCAACTGCGATTATGTTCGTATTCGTGTAATCGTATTCGTCTGTCGGCGATTACACGAATACAACCCATAAAAATGCGTCACGGTCATCATTTTTAATAGGACATCCCTCCTATAATATGCAAAGACTAGCTAATATTGCCTAGCTTCAGAGGGGCGCTCTTGAAGCAAATTCAACGATTGGAGCCCAGCCTATTTGTCTCAAATCTATTTCAATAGGACGTCCCTCTGAAGCAAGGCAATATTAGCACGGCTTCGTAAATTATAGGAGAGACGTCCTATTGAAATTAATGACCGAGACGCATTTTGGTTTATTATTTCCAATAATAAGCCTATGTGATCGTGTAGCAAAAAATTTTTATAACCCCCCCCTCAAACTTTGTCACTTTACGTTTCAAGGTGCGCAGAATCCAAATTTGAAATGTCCGTCCGCCGTTCGCCATCCGCCGTCCGCCGTCCGGGCCATAAAAGGCCTAAGAATTTACTTAAAAAACCCGTTCTTTCGCACATAGACTCCATTTGGGGTCTAGTTGGTCCTAACGTTTAACCATCCCGATCGCTTTACTCGCATAGATGCTATTGGCCAAAAACGGGCGAAAAAGTGTCTTTTTCGACGCGCGCACGCCTGGCACGCTTGGCAGGGGGTCACGGTGGGTGGTGAGGGGGGGTGAGCGGGGGGTGGAGTGAGAGGAGGCGGCGGCGCCGCGGCACTTTGTGGTGGGTACGGCGTTCCTTCGAGGCATGAATATATGTTTTTTTCAAGGTCATATTTGTGTGTTAATACCAAAGCTTTTCCTACGCATATTTAATAACATAATATGTTATTAAACTCCTCGACTTTTCGTACGTACTTAGATAATGATATTATTAAGGCAATAACTATTTGAATAGATAGGAGCTCAAATCGAGAAATATAAACATGCGTATATAATTATAGAAGTATAGGTTGTGGCAACTCGAAGTAGGACACGCCGAGGAGTCTGGACGGGCCTTATGACGTACGCAAGCCAACTAAAACTACGATCATACTCAATTGAAAAAATAATAAACTTTTGTGAAATAATTTGCAGCGTTTTATGGGTTGTATTCGTGTGATCACCGACAGACGAATACGATTACACGAATACGAAAGGCCATGTCAAATGAGTGGGACTTATTTGATATAATTTGTTCACTGTTGATTTTGACAAGTCGGTTCGGTGAACCGTTTATTACGGTAAGTACATAAATTTCAGTACCTATTTAGTGGTTATTTCGTTTCTTCATAGTAAGTCGAATGACCGAACACTTCATAGGTAAATGAAATCTCGACTGTACACCAACCAGTGACTCGGCTGTGGTACCATGTCTATGTTTCTAAAATGTATCATGTTCCTGTTCATTTTGAATAACAGTGTCTAGTTTATTCTCTTCTACTTGGGGGTTCTTCCAATCGGAACCGCTCTTTCGTTCCTTAGCTCATTAAATTTTAATTAACCTCGCACTGAAAAGAGCGGGTTATTTCCTTTTTAAGGTGAGCTGCCCCGTCATTAGTGCCCCGTCTCTTATCTTACGGCCTAAATCGGAGCGAATTTAAAGATTTACGACCACCCACCGGATTCACTGCCTGTTCAGCGAGAGGAAACTAACTCTTGTAAGTAATGCAGAAAATATTATATTTGCAATTCATGAACCATTGACGTTTTGGAGCGATAAGTCGAAGCTCGAACTTCTACTTCAGGCAGTTGTTGAGTAATGTTTGTTGCAGTAGTTGAGTATTGAAAGTGGTGAATGATCATGGGAACGTTGCGTGTGTGTTATTATCTTAGTAAGTAATTGAAACACAAAATCCTCAAAACTATAAAAATGCTCTCAGTAAACCAAGCAATGACCGCCACTAGAGGCAATATGACTGGTCGTATTTATTAATGTTTTGCGATTTCACAAATCCATACACATCAAAAAGCGAGACGTCGAAAAGTTTCGGAAATCAATATTGGAGTCAAGCGTATACATCACTCAACGGCTCCGATTTTCACGCTTTTGGTCTTAAATCTCCATTCCTAGTTACGCACCACTTCCAATTCATAAACATCTACACAATGAAATTCAAATTATTCCGTATCGTTCGATTTAATACATATATATAACACACAGCCTCTCGTATCATGCAGCTCATAAATTTATGCGATCACCTTTCATAGTCAAATGCTGATTACCCTCAGAGCCCATGACCCTCAGGGATCCTCACGACACGAGTTCAGGAACGCTCCTAACCTTTTCATTGACATAAAGCGGACCTCCATATCAACTTTAACACCAATTTAGGTCCAAATGTTACCATGGTTACCCAGATGTCTCAAAGAGGATTTCTTACATATTTAGGAATCAAAAATTGACTGGCATACAAAATTAATAGCCTCTAAGCTCACTGTCCTGATCAGCTTCACAACAGTCCAAGCTTCATTTGATTTTCAGTAGTTTAGATTGTATCGGGAAAAAATTAGCACAATACCTACATAGTAGCAGCTAGTTTCTTACAATGGTTAAGTTTCCTCCGAAATTAGCATTCCTTGTGGGGTGAAGCAGGGGTCTGTGCTGGGTCCATACCTTTTTGTGCTGTTCGTCAATGATTTGGCCTATCAGTTTGACGACAGTAATGTATACCTGTTTGCTGATGACATTCCCAATGTAATATCTGGATCTTCCCTCGATACTCTTCATAGTGATATCACTGGCGCAGATGAAGTAGTTAAGCAGTGGTGCTTAGCTAACTCTATTATACTAAATGAAGACAAGACCCAATCATTAGACCTTCGACTGAATGGAAGAAATGAACAGCACGTTACGTTTTTGGGAGTTATCATTGACAATAGATTGCCGTAGCGTACTCACGTCGAACGACATTTTGTTCTCAAGCTCGCCTCGGTGCTGCTCATCGTCTGTTATCTTCAGTATCCCCCGCAACTTTCCTTTCCGTTCATTTTGCCTGCTTCGTCAGTAGAGCTACGTATGAATTTTGCTCTGGGGAAACTTCTGTCGTGCTGCCGAGATTTTTAAGCTTCAAAAAAGAGCAGTTCGAATTTTGATGGGGCTGAATTGGGGTCAGAGCTGCCTTAGTCACCTTAGACCTCGGGATTCTGACAATCCCAAGTTACTATGTTGTGAATTCCCTTCTGTTTGTTCGGGAGCGTACCGACTCAATCATGAGAGGCAACGATGTTCATCAATATCCCACCAGAGGCAATAATAATTTACGCCCACCTGCTGCTCGACTTACGACAACGTTGACAAGTGATCCGGTGCAGATGGGGAATCGTCTTTCCAATTGCCTACCAGAACAAAATCAGACACTTCCAGTTAAAAAGTTCAGAAGTACTTTGAAGCGGGCCTTGATTAATGATTGAACTTTATAAAGTCTCAAGTTTTTTTAATGTGAATTGGAGGAAATATTTACCTGATTGAATTACTATATAAGTGTTACCCACAGATTCTCGAACTATTTCTATTCCTGTCATGACTTAATTATCTGTATTTGTATTGTTAAATTTATTTTGTATTTCTGTATTTTTTGTACCTGACTTTTTGTATTGCCTCGTTTAGGCCCTTACAAAGAAAATATACATACATCCATAATACTTGTAGGAATTAATGTTAGCTTCCACCAGACACTGATCGTTCTGTTTCAAAATCAATGTCTCTGCAAATGATTTTTGACTTGGACCATTCAAACATGGATTTACCATCTTTTAAACATGCAATTTTTCGTAAATACTGAGTGCTCCTGGATAGAGTTGTCCGGAATGCATTTATTTAATTTATTGATGTATTAGATGTTGCGGGCGTTTGAGGTGGTTGAAGGATCATTTGAACATGATCAACAGTCCGTTTACATAGCAGGTTTTCGCCCATACATCCGTCAGTATCTGTTAGCCTATCTATACCGAGAAAGCACAGTGCCAACGCAATGTTCATTCGGCAAACTACCCTTTAATAAATAGGCAGTACGACAAGGGCAGTAAGGGTTGTTATGTTGTGATCTTTACGTTTCATAGATTATGACAGCGATCCACAGTTTCCCCATGTTAAAACAGGATAAAAATTGTACTTTTTATCAGTATTAAATAAAATGATAATTGACAATGGTTAACTCCAAAAACTGTCTTCAAGGTTTAAATTATTTTCTTCTGATGTCAGGTAAAGAAACCCAGTAGTTGGAGGAACGCGAAAAAGTCTTCATTGGTATACGTGAGCCCTGTCCTAACAACCATCTCTGGATCAAATCGCATAGAAATTGATATGACAGTTCGGTCGTGATTCGCTTCGTTGACATTAATTATGCTGGGATCATTTCGTATTACAGCATGTTTCATGATTTTAACATGGAATCATATTTTAGCGATGGATCCCCCGCCGAAAAGTGAGATGAAAGTAGCGCCAATAATTGTGATGATTTCCGCTTACCGAGTCGTTGCTAGGGATATGATACTTCGTCGTTTTTCATCCCACAAAATTCGTTGACCATTCGTTCGAAAGCTCTCGATTTATCCAACCATACTATATTAACTACTGCGAAGTGCGTGGCCAACAAGCTGAGTTATATGAATAATTGTTTACACACAGGTGATCATTCTCAATTTTTGATATTGTGAACATGATTGCAACCGCTTGTTAATTTCTGATGATTTCATTGAATTGATTGATCTGATTGATTTAATTATGTGATTCATAGCAGGTGATCCGAATATTGCGAGAACGGTTTGATTTGTGAAGCGGTGGGTAAATCATTTTAATAGGTAATTTCTATACTTTACACTATAGGAAGCAAGAGCTCAATCGTCGTGATCATTTCTATAATAAAGTGAGAGCGAGGAGCTAAAACATGATTCCATGTTTTTTACATTTTAGCAGTCAGGCTCAAAGTAATAACATCCGGGGGGGTCCAGGGGGGCGAAGGGCCGAGTTTCTCACCAATATATTTTTCCTATTGATCAAAAGTGGTATTATTATTTAGTGACTGAACCAATAAACCGCAGAGATATTCTAGATTTGCCATTGTATACTTCATCCGTTGATGTATTAGGTGTCAAAGAAAACTCATTTTAATTTATAGTTCTCAGTTTTCTCAATTCTTGAAATGACTCCTGTTTCTCATCGGCTTTCTAGTCTCAAGTTATTAATCATCTCAGTCGATGAGGCTGAATGCCGAAATCCATCTCATCCTCAAATTAATGTGCTGAGACCAGGAATGGAATTCAGTCTGCTAATGACCTAATCGCATTCCAGGGATTCATTAAGCCTCCAAGAGTCGCCTTTCGGCAAAGGCAGGTCGAACAAAAATGCGTTGGGTGTACGAAGCGCGGAGCGACTGGCTTTCTTTTAGGAGCCGTCCTGTTTTTCAAGAGGAATGTTCATGTTCGATCAGTCATGAGTCTGGAGTAATTTACTTTTTCAACTCGGTGCTGTGCTGGACCAAAATCGTCAACCCCTCGGGTTTCGTGGTACAATTCAAGCTGAGGAATGCCAACTAAGTAGTAAGCGGCTGAATTGTTTGACTAAAATGGAGAACCAACATTAAGTGGTTCCACTGTTGCATACCTTGAAGAGCGGATGAGTTCACGGAGTTAACAAAAAACATAATGTTTTTTACGCCCGACAAATGCATTTCAGAAGTAAAGATAAAAGCAATGCTGCCTTGGAGTAAGCATGATTCTGCAGGCGTTGATAACCATTCTGATTTCTCTAATTAAGACATTTCAAACAGCTAATTGGACAGAACTGAGTTAATTGGTCTTGAAGCTGAGATGAGGAGAACTTGATTATGCCCAAGAAGGGCGGTTGGTCCCTTCATTAGAAAGATAATGGGGATACGGTGCGATGATACGTTGTTTACTCGATAGACTCAGACAATGCTGAACCGAGTTTATGGACCAATTGAAAGGTCTGTTACTTTGGAATGCCATTTTCAATCACTTTCTCTGGGGCCCGTTAATTAGGTAAATGGAGATATCGCGATCAGATTTACCAACCATTTTATCCGATTGAAAAGGTTCGATAAGTGTGATCATTCCATGAAATGGTACTACATAATTGAAGTCTGCTTTCCTCATTCTATTTCTGCAATATATCTACAACTCAAAATCGTTTCTTGCATAGCGAACTTGATACAAGTTGAATCTTCCGATTGTCGTAATAAAAATTCTTGGATTTCTACAGTATATTTCAATCTTTCGATGTAATTTTGGGATTCAGGTGAAATAATTAGAACAAGATTTCAATCACTGGGATAATTTATTACGCTTTTCTTTGTGAAGCTCCAAAAGAAAGGTAATAAGAGGTTTTGTTTTTTGACATTTTATGTCTTTACTATGGCACATAAATGAAAAAGCGTCACGCGGGGAGCGTCACGCGGAGAGCGTTACGCGGAGATTCCCTAATGATCCCACGATTCTGAGATTTGGTATGTAGCCCCTTGAGGGACTTCTGAACACAACTGACCGATCCCAGATCAGCTGAGTGGCTCTAGAATCCAGGTTTTTCCCTAATGATCCCACGATTCTGAGATTTGGTATGTGGGCCCTTGAGGGACTTCTGAACACAACTGACCGATCCCAGATCAGCTGAGTGGATCTAGAATCCAGTTTTTTCCCTAATGATCCCACGATTCTGAGATTTGGTATGTGGGCCCTTGAGGGACTTCTGAACACAACTGACCGATCCCAGATCAGCTGAGTGGCTCTAGAATCCAGTTTTTTCCCTAATGATCCCACGATTCTGAGATTTGGTATGAGGGCCCTTGAGGGACTTCTGAACACAACTGACCGATCCCAGATCAGCTGAGTGGATCTAGAATCCAGTTTTTTCCCTAATGATCCCACGATTCTGAGATTTGGTATGTGGGCCCTTGAGGGACTTCTGAACACAACTGACCGATCCCAGATCAGCTGAGTGGCTCTAGAATCCAGTTTTTTCCATAATAAACTCTAGCCTACACATCGTACTTTTCTCATCATCGGCCATTACTCTTCGTTACAAAATCTGATGATAATAATGATGTAATTATGGAATGAGTAAAACAAAATTGTATTTTGAAATTTATTTGAATGAAAAAAAATATTTTTTTTTAAAAACGTGTTTTTGCAATAAATTTCCACAAACAAAAGTACAATACGGGGTTTTATAGGAAGGGGAAAGGGGGCGCAAAGACATAAAACGTCTCTCGTGGTTGCGTACTTGTACGAAAGCTGTATCCACCGTATGAGTTTCAAGAGGTTCTAATACCAAGTTCAGATTTAGCGATTTATGTACTTCGTGAATTCTATCTAGCCTGACGGTTGATTAGTTTCTTATATTCACTTCTTTTAAAGATGAAAGAAATCCCGCAGGAGAGACGGGTATGCGGGATAGCTATGGATTAGGTATTAGTATAAACGATAGGAGTTTATATTATATTATAGCTATTATAACAAAGTGTAAGAGAGAGGTACACTCACCGTTCTGAAGGTTCAACAACGATTGATTGCAAGCGGACCGTGGGCGCTGGGGATACCAGCGGGCACGCTGTTCCATTGAACGAATCACCGTAAAAGTTTTCGATAGCTGTTAAATTTCATTCTGAAGAGCAAAAGACGAAACATTTGCACCTCACGAGGACTTGAGGTTTGAAATATGTTTAGAAAACCTATGTTATGTAGAACGGTTATTACTTTAATAGTGAATAAGAGTGAGGTAGGAGTCATTTTTAAAGATATTAGAGAGTTCCTAGCAAATCCGTAAAACACAATACGTCGTGCGGTATCGACAATCCGGCGCCGTAAATCTGACGCAATGAGTTGCGGTGATGCATTCTTCCGTACAGATACGTTAACGGATCGCAATCCAGAAAAAACGTATTCGCATAAAATAACCTCCTTCCATGGACTCAAATAACCTCCTAAGGGTAATTTCCTACTTCCATGGATTTAGCGTTACAACTAGATCCGTTGAGGACTTGACGTGACTTTAAGGTGCGGTAAAGTTTCTTGTATTTACTAGGAACTCACTATTGACTGAAAGCATCATTACCTATGCGAAACCATAAAAACCGCACATATAAATTATAGATTTTTGTGTATCAACTGGCTACTTTATATGTAATTCGATTTTTAGAATAAACTAGATATCTTAAATAATGTAATTAACGAATGTTGAGGTTGGTCAGAATATTTTTTCTTGGTCAAATACTATTATTCATAATTAGGAATGATCAACCCAACGGAATGAATAAATGCAATATTGTGGATCTAAAAACATCGATCATATCTATATGTAGATGAATAAAATTCGTATAAAAGTGTAGATAACTTCACAGACACAAATTGACGTACCTCTTCTTGACGTACGTCAACAAGTTACGGTCAGTTTGGTACCCACCCGCTAAAAACTTGGAGAAGTTCCGAGATGCTTCAGAATTTATGTTATCCCATGGCATGCAATGAATAAAACATAGGTGAGAGGTGTCCGCTCCTTGTTCAGCGCTTAATCTATTCTGTCATTCTTGGAAATGTTTGGAAAACCTACCTTTCGTTTGCCTAATAAGCGACGGTACCTGCCTTAATTATAGACTGCGAACCCTCAACGGTACTTTATGGCTTGAACGTTCCCTTGACTTATCAAACACGTCGCTCGGTTAATAAACCTTGAATAATCTGTTTGCATAAGGAACTATAAAATAACGAATAATAAATGTAAAAGTTAGTTAGTTTATTTATTCGTTCGTATAACTTAGTCATGAAATATGTTATGTAATTTATGTTTGAATAATAATAAGTAACTTGTTTTCGTAAATTGTGAATTCATCTCATTCCAGGCGCTAACAGTTTTCCGTTGAAACTATAATTCACTCATATTATCAAGAGTTTCCCCTTCCTATTATAATTAGAATCAAAAGTACAGTCTCATTAAAAACTTTCAATTACAAGGAATATTAAGGTAAACAAAAGTTCGGGATTATTCGATTAATAAGCCCTGAACCCATCCAAATGTTCTGCGATCTCATTTTACAGGTCTCAAAATTGCAATCCGTTTGACTATACAGTTGGTGGCCATCGGCTTCAGCGTTGCTCCGTTATCCAGGATCTTGGGGTTGTTTTTGATTCGCTATTGAACTTTTCAGAACATATTGATTCAATCACATCTAGGGCCCTCCGTGCGTTGGGGTTTCTCAAGCGAAATACCCTAGATTTTTCTAGCCCCAAAGCTATAGTTCCATTACACAAAGCCCTTGTGTTCCCCATCCTCGAGTATGGCTCAGTTGTGTGGTCTTCTTACTATAGTGTGTACAAAATGCAATTGGAAAGGGTCCAGCGTCGCTTCCTGAGGTATCTGGGGTACAAGCTGTGTATACCTCCCGAAAACCTCGATTTTTCCATGTTAGGCTTGGAATACCGTATTTATCATGTGGAGGACAGACGAGTTGTGGCTGACATCGTATTACTCCATAAGCCTCTAATCAACAGCTTGGACTGCCCTTCTTTATTAGCCCTTGTTAATATTAATGTGCCTAAATATGCCACACGCTCCAATTCTCTGTTTTCTGTCCCATTTTCCGCCGTAAATTATTTATACAATCGTCCCCTCTGTCGCCTACCTCGTGAAACCAATGTTTTTCTAAGCTCTTGTCACGAAGTCGACTTTTTCAACGTCTCCCTGTCTTCTTTGAAATACCATTTATCATCCTTTTTGCTCTAAACCACCCAACAATTTATTTTCTTAAATCCATTGTCAAATATTCCAATTCCGTCATTTATAATATTTTATTTATACTAGTTCATGTACCATATTATTTTTGTTAATATTTTATCGTAAATTATGTCCTATTTTAAATAACTTATTCTGTATTATGTAATATATTATTGAATTTTTTTTGTAATTGGTTCTAGCCGTGCAAAAATAAATAAATAAATATTCTGAGGATTAAATCATAAGAATATGAGATTTACCTATAACCTTAATTATTGTCCTCTAAATTACATTGTTATTATTTCGAACGCTTTGGGTGTTGAGAATAGGTGAATAAAGTTCCTCAGAGTCCGTTTTCTCCTCCTTTGTCTAGAGCTTTTTTCAGTACCGTTTATGAAAAGAAAATTTTCCGACCAAATGTCTCAGTCAACTGCCTTTTATGCAGATTTTGACTCGTCTCCAACTGGAGGGAGCGGATATTAGAGTGCTAGGAGAATCACCAGGCTTTTATACCCCGGCTGTCTACCCTTTCAACGAGCCTCTTACACAACCCACAACTAAATTCTAAGCGAAATGCCTCGTTCCCTGGGAATTGAAACTATAACTCGCAAGAAAATGCTGCACAACCCAATATAAAGAGTATAAAAGAAGATTATATAAATTCATACCATTACAACAAAGATACGTCGTCCGATGAAGCCATCAAGGGCTGCCTTCATTTCCTTTTTATTGTTAGAAGTTAGCAACCTCAAATTTAGTACCAGAGGTTGATTTAAAATTCCAACATTGTGAATCAAGTTCAGCAGACGAATACATCAAACGAATTTAACATTTTCTTATCCAAATTTAACATTCCGTCAGCGAATCAAGTAATGAGGCAGTAAATAAATGAATCATTAATTTCTCTTCAGCATACATGTCTTCTCAAACTCTGTCTGTCTGCTTGTCCAGCATTCTGCGATACCTTCCTTGTTCATTTTTCACCTTTGCAATGCACTCGGGTTTTGCTGATTGATTCGTGGTTCAATCATGTTCTTGTACTTGAAATAAGGAAAATTATTATATTAATTATAAATAAGCGACATAAACAATAAGCAACAACTCGGAGTAGTCTGAAGGACCACCAATAAGAAGACACTTGTGATAGGTTTGTGCTATTTTCATTTCTTTCAAAGAAGAGAAGTACATAAAACCAACCTCAACCCCAGGCTACAAAGATTGATCGACGAGGGATACATGACTGTTGAAACCCGACATATTGATTGAAGTTCTACACAAATCATTGGACATCCACCACAATAAGCTGTCTCTTCATGTTCTCGGTGCAATCATGGCTATAGCTGAAGATAATACAATTCTAAAACAGTTGATAATACTTGATAGTATATAAAAGCTTGATGATCTCAGAAAGTCGGATATTGGTTATGTGCTTCGGAAGTTAAGGAGACTTAGAAAAGAGTTTGCTTGAGTTGGGCTCGAATCTGTTGGGCGATATAGAAAAATTAGAAGAAATACAAGCTCTAGAAATTTTGATCTCAGTGAAGAATAGTGAAGAAGAAACATCGAATGAACAGTTAGAGGTGATGAATAGTGCTTTAGGAAATAAATTTGTGGAAATAACAACTAAACCACACTAAC
This sequence comes from Adelphocoris suturalis, assembly GCA_030762985.1. Classification (NCBI taxonomy): domain Eukaryota; kingdom Metazoa; phylum Arthropoda; class Insecta; order Hemiptera; family Miridae; genus Adelphocoris; species Adelphocoris suturalis. Next base: position 78,587,364 of record CM061046.1, read on the forward strand.
CTACACACATATGAAGGAGGTTGGCTACACTGTGAAGTTGCCCACATTAAAACAGTTATCATTTAAATCTTTCCTATTTTGTTTCCTGTGAGTCAGTTAGTTTTTCATTCAAGTACATTGTTCCTTGTCTAGTGTTTTAAAATAGAAATTTCTTGTGCAATGTTATAATAATTAAGTAAGTCAAATAATTTTTTACCTGTTGGGTTATATTTGTAATCAAAAATATCTAAGTCATTTGTCACTGTAAGTCATGAGAATTAGTTTGGTTTTATCAAGTCCTTTTTTTATGTTTTAGGATATCTACCTGATGATGCCTGTAAACAGGTGAAATATATATTGTAGTTGCAATTTAATTGTGGAATAGAAGTTATTCTTCCTATCTACAAAAATGGAATTCCACAAAATTACTAGTGACACCATCCAAAAACTCAGAGTGATATAGAAAACGAGTGATATTGATTGATTCAAGTGGTCACAGGTTTTCCCTCCACGGGGTTACAATGTTACCGTCATTCTTGTTTTCAATAAAACTAAACTTGTGCACCACAAATTCAGTGCATCAAAACCGGCCTACAAATTGGCAAGTTCAATGCAAAGCCGAACTGAGAATTTAGAAACCCATCCAATCCAGGCATGCTGTTTACGATCATCTTATCTTTTCGGCACAGTGATATTCTGGCAGATTAAGCAATGCATCTACTGGAATACATCAAGCAAAATACGAAACAAATTGGAAGAATTCAATCTGTTTTAGCGCTACAAGATTAGCTTAGAACATCCTCAACTCACCTCAGCTCACCTCATGCCCAATTGTGTCATAGTAGGCCTCAGTCACCTGGTCGCCATCTTAACTTGACCAGAAATACCTTCCTGACCTTCAACCCTGAATTTGACTCTTTTTCAACCCCCTCTCTTTTACTCTTAGAAACCTGAATTGCATTATTATCAGTACCTATGTAGCTTTCCTCTTTTGGTTCCTGTGAGAATTTTTGATTATTTCTAATCTGTGTCAAGTAATTTGTATCAAAATGTGGGTTGTCCATGTAATAAATAAAATTTTGAAAGCTAGATATGTTAGCAATTTTGGTAAAATTAAGGACTAACATATTTTTAAAATCTTAGGAAGCAAGTTGCTTGAGTGGTGATTGTTGGATACGTTTTGGGTTTCTTCAGCTCCATCCTTCTTGATAGTTATCTTTGTTCGTTTCCAATATTTTTCAAAGAAGGTAATCCATACCGACCGCTTCTTAATAAATTACTGTCAACATGAAAAATCCTTAATGCGGCGCTGATTGATGGAGGAATGGCGTAATAAGGTCAGGACTAGACACTGTATTGCGAGAGGTCATTTTTGTAGCGTCCATAATTTGTGTCGGAGCGAAAATTTCAGATAATGGGCGAGTTGAAAAGTTTGTTTTAGATCGTAGTTAATTTATGACGTGTGAAGTTTGGCCAAAAAAGATCGTTGAAAATAGTTAACTCTTCTCTGAACATGTTGTGTATGAATTTATATCAAATCATTATGGAATTACCAAAACATGTAGATAGTAATAATTGTTATTTATTATGGTCTTACATGCTTACGGTTTATGGTTCTTCTGCCACTTTATCGATTTTGGCCAATGACCAATTCAAATCTACAATACTAAATCAGACATCAAGTGACTGTTCTAACTATTGCACTCGTAGTGTGAAAATAGTAAATTTGAGACTGAAAAAATGTCTCAGAAAAAATGTAACTTTCATTTCGAATCGAATCGAATCAGAACAGAGGCTGAATAAGCAATTAAGGTGATGTTTCGATGATTGGGCTGTCACTGAAGTACTCCATTAATAAAATGGTAGAATTCGATTCTAGTGATTCCGGCAGACTCATGAATCATTTGATTCGAAATTAATTGCTTCGCTCAGTATACATATTTACAATCTCTCAATCATAAATAAAATGATTGAGTGGAGGCAAAGCAAACATTAGTAACTCCGTCTCATGAGGTTCCTCGGGGGGCTCTATAACGAATCAGGAAGGGGGAAGAATTACAAAGGTCGCCTCGACCGCCATTTATTAAGATTTCATCTAGTTAGAGCCTCTTCTCAGATCATTTATCAACTTTAGTGTCTGTAGCGCGGGGGAGGTCGTCCCTTTTAGAAAGTTTTCTTTATGTTTTACCGCCGGGCTCTCCTCCGAGTAAAATATGATAATCCTGCTCCGGCTGATGGAAGAGGCAAAAGTAACGAGAGGGATGATGAAGTATTATGGGCAAAGATGTGATTAACTCGGGAGTAGAAGGAGGTAGTTGAGAGAGCCCTGTCAGACGAAGGTTATAAATAGGTAACCGACGCTGTAAGCTGTAACCTCTGGGGGTAATAAACGTAAGATACTAAATCAAACTATTCTCTTAAGAAGGTGAGGAGTAGGGTGTCTTCTGAAACAACACTCAGATGCACTAGACAAATGCTGCTAGTGAAATCAGGATGGGACCTGCTAACGTTGGAGCTGAACTGCTGTCTGTCTCGTGCCAATCACATGGATTTAATTGGTTGCCAGACGTGGGGGCGTGGGGGAGATGGAACCATTGAAAATTATATACACTCGAGTTATTCTTCAATGAAATATCTCTGATATATCACTGAAAGAAATTTGTTTTCTTGATTTGGACAATCTGAGCACCATTACAAGTAACGCATCAGGTATTTCAATATTGGACACAAAAATTCAAGTTGCTAAGTACTCAAAACCGTATGCAACGACATAAGGGCCTTAATGAATAGGTACCATTTTTTTCTTAGGTCGTAGGTCTGTATTCGAACCTAGCTATTCGATACCTGTGAAGATAGCTGATACAGCAGCTGCAAATGTAAAATGAATGCAATCTCTTGTACTCGATCTCGAATTCAAGAGAATCGCTGACATTGAAATACTAAAGAGACTTTAGCGTGACGATAGTGTTTGGTTATTTGTGTACATACGTGTAGAAATACGCGAAGAGCTAGCATCTGCAGTTGCTTGCTCCAGACGCTGCTATACGCGTTAACGGGGGAAAATCGTGCGGGAAGAACAAAAACTGTATTGAAAGTTTTCTACGCGTGAATCCACCCCATCCATAATTGCCGTGAAAAGTTCGACGCATGTCCGGTCCTCCCTTAATTACAAAGTTGTTTACCCGGGCAACATCGTTAGGGAAAACCGGGTTCGAAGTAGGTTTGGGGAAGATTCCGGTAGCCTATCATCGTCCCGGGAGTGCAAGGAATGAGTTGGAAAAAGTTTCATTCCAATCGGACGAACTGTACGCCCGCGCATAAAAGACTAGAAACATTCATTCTTTTTATAAATATAGATAAACTTGTGAGCTGCGCAGAAGAGCTATATAACACGATATAACAAACCGTTGTGTTTTAATTTGCAGCATTTTTTCATTTATTAGGTAAACAAAAAACAAAATATACCGAGACGAAAAAGCTCATCTCTTCTTCTTTCACTGACATGAGTGGCGTTTCCAGTAGATTTCCTACGAAATATTTACAAAATTGATTGATAGTTGAATAGACTGTAAAAATTCGTCTCTATGAACTCCAAAGGCGGTACAGCACATCTCATGAATAGAAATGGGTACTTGAGCCACTCTATATAAACCCCCCCAAAAAGCTCATACGATTCGGAGTCGAAGTGGTTGGAAAAGCTCGCTACAACTCCAATAAAGTCGACAGCGTTAAAACAGAGTTTGTAAACATTGTCGGTTTCATTCCGAGCGCTGGTATGGGGTGGCGGGGCTCAAGTGGGGTTCAGGGGCTCTCTGATTGCGTTGTGTAATCGTTTCAAATGAAGCTCCATCGCCCCCCTGAAAAGCCGTATAATTAGCTGTTCTCTCTATCCACACTCGCCGTTCTTCACCCCCTTTAAATCCCCTCTTCCCGCAGTCTTTTTGTGTGTTTTAAATCCACACTGGTGGTTGAAAACCCTTTTACTTTTTATGGTTAAAACCGTTTCTAGCGAATATGGCTTTGTTTCCGTTGGATTCTTCTGAAGGGTGGGTAAATAATCAAAGCGTTGATGATAGTCTTGTCACGAACATTTTAATTTAGATGGCACGATTCATGTCGGAATATTCAATGAGATACACAAGTTTAAATGCAATCTTTTAACATACAAATCACATGCTATACTTACTAACTACATAGTAATTACATACATAATTACTTACAGATTAGATAGATAGATTTTATTTATTTCAATAGAGACACATACATATGATGATAGTACAAAAGTAGAACTAGGCTACTCGCCTAGCTTACTTTTCCCGGTAGGCTTGGCCCGCGCTGTTGAAGGTCTAGGCGATTTGCCCATAATTTCAAACATAGCACGTTGACATAACATCGCATATATGCGTCTACATAATCAACACATAGCTTAAATATTATAACAACAATGGTCTTTGATGTCCGTATCTTCTTATAAGTAGAACAACTGTCTGTAGTAAAATTATTGTTTTATAATATTATACATAAATGCTGTTTAGCATAGTTTCGCAATCCGCCCCATTTCGCCCCATTTTTCACAAGCCACGTTTCGTCTAGTATAATTTTGAGCTCTTTCATATCACTATCTAGCGCTCTGTAAATGATGTACATAATCAATTTTGGACTGTGTGTTGACAGCGTTAATCTTTGTCTTGGTGCAATTACATTTCCTGCGACTACACATCTTGTGGTATATGATGGATTACGCTGTGAATTTATTAATTGTGGATACTTATGGAATTGTAAGAGTAAATTTGTAACATACAGCTGCCTTATGGAAAACAGCTTTGCTATATTATATACTTTTATAGATGGCGTCCTAAGCGGTAATGACAACATTATTTTCATAATGATTTTCTGGCGTAGGTACGTGTAATTTATTTATATGTGAGGAGTATGTTCCCCCCTCCCATGCTGTTATTCCATATTGAAGCACAGACTGTAGCATACTGTAATAAACAAGTTTAATAATTACAGTATTATTACTAATGAATGAGGCATTTAATGGTAATATATACCGTTTATTGGCTAAACAAAACGGTCTTTTGCGTCGAAAATTGCTACTTGAGCTCATTTAAAGTGCGCTGAATACAGATCTGAGGTCAAAAATATGAAATTTCAGCAAATGAAAGTTGTCCATTCTACTATATATTTACTGTACTGAATTCATACGTTGCTTCGCCCAGAGCTGTTGTAAAACTACTGGACGGAAGTTCATGAAACTTGCGTCAAAAATCAGATTAATAGGCCGAGAATGGTTTGAAATCGTAGGCATCGCTTTCAACCAACCAGTGTAGAATTATTATCATTATTAATTAGAGGGCTGAAATATTTGAGAAATATAGATTTTGAAAACGTTTGAATTAGGAACAGTGTTTTTCATTTTGTTATTGATATAGGTACCTATATGTAACTCTAATTACTCCGCCTGGGGGAACTTTCATGAGTTCGAATTTCACACATTTGACTTCAGAGTCAGATTGAGCTATCTTGGATTAGGTTAGCCCTCAAAATCTATACAATTCATTATTTTTAATTCAACTCACTACTATTTTTATCATATTCCTGGTTTTACCTCAAGACTAATTTATTATGAATCATTATACAACACATAGGTGATTCTTCCGCCTTGCTATGCTTAGCGGTTTTGTTCAAACCCTGATTGAACTCATCACTTTCAGGAGCAATTCACCAAATTACAGATATATTATCGAAAATTTATAAATAATGCAAATAATCATGATTGAATACTACTTGATTGCATATTTATATTTCTCCACAAGCTTGTTTTAGTAAAATATGTTCATTGTGAATTTGAATGTGAACTGTGACAATCTGATATTCGAATAATTATTTATGATTTTTGGCCTTTTTTTGCCGCTTTATAGGAGTAAATTTAAAGCGTAAAACGTTTAATGCATTTTGGGCTTGGTATCTTGGCGTCATTTCGGGAGGATAATAATGAACGCCAAAAATGTTATTAATCATAGCTAGTACTATTGTTCTTAGTTTGATTGATCTGATTGAAGGAGCGAAATCGTTAAGTGATATTAAGGTATCAGTCAGTGTTGGGCATAACCTTATCCTCGAATACGAATACGATTGTAATCGCGATAATTATACGTTGATTCTGAGTCAACTACGATTATATTCGTATTCGTGTAATCGTATTCGTCTGTCGGCGATTACAAGAATACAACCCATGAAAATGCGTCACGGTCATCAATTTCAATAGGGCGTCCCTCCTATTATATGCGAAGCCTTGCTAATATTATCAGCTTAAGAGGGACGTCCTTAAAGCGAATTCAACGATTGGACCCCAGCCTATTTGTCTCAAATCTATTTCAATAGGACGTCCCTCTGAAGCTAGGTAATATTAGCAAGGCTTCGCATATTATAGAAGGGACGCCCCATTAAAATCGCAGACCGTGACGAATTTTTATGGGTTGTATTTGTGTAATCGCCGACAGACGAATACGATTACACGAATACGAATATAATCACAGTTGACTCAGAATCAACGAATAATTATCGCGATTACAATCGTATTTGTATTCGACGATAAGATTATGCTCAACACTGGTATCCGTGTACACTGGGATAAGGTACACATGTAATAGTAATCGATTGCTTATTTAGTAGTAGTTTAGGAACGTAGTTTAAATAAAAAATCACCAGGGTAAATATGAGGAGTCCTGATAACTGGGATAAATCATTTTTTTAGTAGAAATTTATGTTTCAGAAAAGTAATTTCGGAAACAATAAAATGAAGCGTAACGCAGACAAATAGGGGCATTAAACGGCTCAACCTCACAGGGGGGGAGGGGGATGAGGCTTCATTAAAAGGCTGCTTTTTTAGCGGGGGAGAAATAAAGAGCTAACGTCCTACTTTATAAATTTGAGGGACAGGCAGGAAAGCTCAATATTAGCTTGGGTCTTGCCTGTAAGAAAAATTGTCGAGAGGGTCAAAACTAGTGACGGCCACAAGGCTGTTGCTATCTATAGGAAAAGGGTTTTGGGGAGGAGAGTGGGATGCAAAGAGATCATCGAGAGAGGAGGAATCGCTTTAATGAAAGTTATGAATACCATCTGCTCATCCCATTTTTCACGGCGGCTCATTAAAACGTTCTCAGGAGAACGTGGGAGACGGGGGCCGAGCGTAAATCCGCAGGATAAACTGCGCTGTAAATCATCGGCCGATCAATGCAGATTTATGTTAAACGTTTCCCCTTGACGGAAAAATGCATGTTGGGATCGCATTGCAACACTTGAAAGTACGTTCCGCAACCTCAAGAATTTGTTCTAGTTCATTTCCGCGATGAAGTTGTTGAAGAATGCGTACTCGTAATTTCTGTTAATTATTTTCTGTTTTGCCATAGCGGTCTTCTATATCAGACCAAAAATCGTAGGCTCTCAGGACATTCGAACCACCAGGAGTCAACATTAGAAGATAAAAAGTCCAATCATGCAGCATGACCCCATGAGCGAATTTTTGAAGAAATCTTCGACATTTCAGTCGCTATTGATCTTGTAGAGAAATTTTAGTTTATCAAACATGGAATAAATTATTAAAAATAATTAGGAGGTACTCATACTTTTTTTTTAACAAGAATACCAACGTTTTTAACAGTGGTTCTACGATTAACAGGGAAACTTCGAATTGTTTGGATAGTATTTTTTACAACTTTATGTTTTTTGACTGATTTTTCAACCTTGAAATTGAAAACTTGATACTTTCTTGAAATTTTACGTGCAATATACCACATGGAAATTGTTAGCAATTAATTTTAAATTCATGGCAACCCGAGATCTAATCCGTATGCTGGCCAAAACTAATAATCTGGGACAGAAATGTTCCATTCATCCTACATACATTAAAAAATGCGTTAAACTTCAGAATATGATTCAGAATAGCCTGAAACGGATTTCTGCATAAAATTTTTTCAAAAAATCACATTCTACAAATTTTGAGGCGAGAGCAATAGCTTAATTTTCTTCAAAAATTCGCTAAAAGGTTCCAGTCATGCAGCATGATCGTATGAACGAATTTTCGTAATTAATCGAATTGTATAGTATTAAATTGTTTTGAGTGTTGAGCTTCTTGAGTGCAAGGAAATTGTTAACAATAAATTTTATTCATGACAAAGATCGTATTCAAAATAATAATCTGGGGAAGTTCCATTCTCGTAGCAACGGCTGGGTTGTACGAGAAAATAATTAGTTTGGAAAATCGTGACATCAACTATTGACTGACGAAAATTTTTGGTTGACCCCTCAGAGCAAAGACATATCCATGTCAATAAAAAATATCAAAAGCTTTGATTTTCCAAGATTGCAGATTTCTACTCAGGAAATCGAAAAGCTGCATTTTTAATGCAGGGACGCCGAGAAGAATATTTGATTTTCAATTTACGCCCACCCCTTACAACCGCAACCTCCATCCTGTCCAATGATACCTCCTGATTTTTCGCATTAGTAGCAGATTTCATAGAATGGTAAGCCATATTGATAGAACAACGCGACAGTGGACAATAAGTAATTAACTGCTTAGTTACTAAAAATAAATAATAATAAAACAGTATTCATGCTACCTATAAATTGTTTATCAATGAGACATATTACTACTATTTAACGTTTTGAAAACTCGGCACTCCATGCTCTATTTACATACTTCAAATTAAATTATTGAAACACGGAATGTGTTTTAGCTCACGCGTTTCACGTAAACCTGTGAAACCCGCATATGAGAATGATTCAGATTTTGCGGTGTATCTTATCACTACTATGACAAGTTGTTATATTTATTTATCACCAGCGCAACGACTCACCACCAGCTCAATGAAATCATCAGAAATTAACAAGTGGTTGCAATCATGCTCACAATATCAACTATTGAGTATGATCACCTGTGTGTAAACAATTATTCAAATAACCATGCTCATAACTCAGCTTGTTGGCGACGCACTTCGCAGTTGTTAACATAATATGGTTGGATAAATTGAGAGTTTTCGAACGAATGGTCAACGATTTTCGAGGAATGAAAAATAACGAAGTACCATTTTTCCAGCAACGACTGGGTTGTAAGCGGAAATCATCAGTAAATTGTTGCTACACATTTTAGTTACACATAAAAGTTTCGTTTTCGGTTGGAGATGCCAAGGCTAAATCACATTCTGTGTTAAAATGTTTTGATATAAACCAGTTTACCTATTGTTCACTTAGGTACGTTCTAACTGTCGACATTTCTAATAATGTGGACACTAGTCTAACAATAATTGTCTTGGCTTGAATAATAACGGAGCCAATTGCTGCGTAATACATTCCAATACACACTTTTTGATGTCAAGGCAAACAACTTGACTGATGAAGACTATTATGTTTTGATACTCTAAAGCTTATAAGCCAGCCCACATGATCTTGATGTAGTGTTATTACCTGGGTATAAATCAATTCCTTTTGTAACGCCGTTTCCAGGGGATTAGCTTCAGATTTACGATCCCATAACTATCACCTTTTCCCTTCTTTTTACGTCCCATCGGTTCAATATAAATCCTTTTTTCAAGGGGAGATAGAAGAAAACGTCCCGAAGGGTGACACAACGGATTATGCAAATGTTAAATTTCAACGGTTGTCCCACATAACAAGAGTTGAAGCTCATTTTTTTTCCTCTCAGTCCTTTCAAGTCTTACGTCTTTCTTTTGTTGAGGTTTTTGGGGACTCATAAAGCAAGGGATAGGACCCAAAAAATCTTCTGGGTCTCACCCCTGTCCAACTCCGCACAATCGAGAGTAATTGGAATTTACACCTATAACGTCCGTGACTCTAATATGTATGCAAATCGAATCGGTAGCAGGACTACCCTCCGCCGTTTTACGACACGTGAAAAATATAGGACGGCCAAATTAAGTTTGAATAGGGCTCGTAATAATTTGAATAATTCACGTCCGTTTATTCAGCCCCTCCGTTACAATGCTGATACAGCACCAGGCAATATGTGATCAGTGATGGTGATATCCCTTCGCCGATAAACATTGTGAAAAGGGTTATTGATTTTCGGGGAATCAAAATAAACTTCGTTTTATTGAGCTTACGCTCTCAATATTTGCAACCCGGACACAAACACAATTTAAAGAAAATATAATATGGTCATATATAAATAAGGTTCTTGTGATTATCCGATTCACTGCTTACTATTTCAGGCATTTTGTGTGCAGATATCAGTCCTGGAGATACCTTTATCCAAATAACCGAAAAAGTGTTGTTTCCTTGTAATTTCTTCCTATGCTATTGTCATCTTCTTCTTGTTTTAGCAGTATACTGGTTTAACTCTAGTTTTATATATATATATATATATATATAACTAAAAATTAAAACGCTGTTAAGAATTAGAGCTCAAAAATAATAATGATTAAGAATAAATAAATGAATTATATATATACATATATATATAAAATTTATTTATTCATTATTAATCATTATTATTTTTGAGCTCTAGTTCTTAACTGCGTTTTGATTTTTAGTTACGACTGATTCATATTAAATTACCATGACCAATGTCATGACACCAGAAAACATCCTTGAGTGAGTGATTGATTAGAATTACCATACTGAAAGTACTTGTGTTATGCTGATTATTGCTTGGGAATGTTTTTAGCGAATTTTCGTATAAATAAAGCAATTGCAATGGTTTCAAAAATTTGAAATGAGTTGAGGTTTTGTTTTTACCCTTGGCTGAACCCTGATAAAATAACCAATACACTGGAAATGCAGCCGACTAATTCCACAGCAACCGATTTTCGTGATTCTTATTTTGTTCCATTATGAAATTGAAATAGTTCAGGAGTTTCAAATTTCATTATGGAAGGGGGTGCATGAGGGGATAATAGCGATTAACCGTGATATTTTTACTATATTCATCTAAACTAAAATTCGTTCATTACCTTCAGTGCCCCAGTCTTCACTCCGTGCATCGGACAAGTGGTTTTGGTTGTTTTGGTTTTGGTCTTCTTAACTCACTCATCTTCTAAGTTCACTGTCAATAATGTGTTTTTGAAAACTCGTTTTCATTAAAAATATACAGATACGGTTAAGTCATTCTTTCCATAATGTTATTATTGGTTTATTATTTTCAATAATAAGCCTATGTGATCCTGTAGCAAAAAATTTTTATAACCCCCCCTCAAACTTTGTCATTGCGAAATAATTTTGAGGCAGTTCCCGTTGAGATCCGACTTCGAGACTAGCATAATTGAGAAAAATCACCTTCCAAAACGGGGGGGGGGGGGGGGGGTACCATTAAATCAATATGGCAAAAAATGCAGATATACAGGGTGTATTCTTAGTACGGCAGTATAGTAGTTGGAACGTCAGAATTTGGCAACTTGTCGGTGGATTTCTGTGAAGTGATGTTCCTTCGGAGTAGATGGCTGGCGGGAGGTCGTTGGAAGGAGCTACTCAGCAGTTTCAGGCCCCCGGAGCGGGTCGGAGTGGAGTCCGCTCCGGACGTGCTCGGGGCGGTGCGACCGCCAAGTAATCACGGGCGAGCTCGCTTGGGCTCAACACCGTCTGCCTCTCAATGGCCTCTAATCGGAGGGCTGGCGCCGGCGATCCATTGAATTAGTCCCACTGAGGCCTCCCCCAGTAATTGACCCAGTATTACCGCCGCCGGTGGTGGTGCTGAAGGGGGGCTTCCAGTTTCGCCAGACTGCCTCGTTTTTCACCCATTTTTCTCACAGTTTATCAGAGAGTCATTCAAAGTCGGGAGGTTTCCTTTGAAAAAGGCCCTTCTCGTAAATGATGGCCTGCTTCGACGTAATTTGTAGTACCAACAACAAATTGAAGGTTCCGAAGGCTTGGCAAAGTTTTTGCGAGTGTTGTTGAACACTACTTGAGTAACCATGGTTTTTCTTCCAATCTGAGCAACGGTAAAGGCCGGGCCACACTATAATAGAGAGTTTTTGGTGACCACTAACGTGCCCTTAACGTCACCCTAACGTACCCAACAGTAAGTGACCTTGAGGGGACGTTAGCAACGTTGTACGTTAAGGCCGTATCACACTAGCATTTTTTTCAGTTTTTTCGGCATTTTTAATGTCTAAACGTGAAGAAGGCAAAGTGCTTTTTTCCAAGGTCAGCTGTGAATGTTGAGGAGGAATAAGTGCAAAAATAGCGCATTCTGGCGGAATGCATTTTTATTAAATCTGTCAGGTTTGGGCTCCTAGGGGTTTTTCATTGAATTGTTACCACAATTGTAATTGTTTGTTGAATTGGTTATGTTTAGCATTTTTCTTGCGTGGAGGTAAAAATTAGAACATGTTCTAATTTTCCCAAGTGAGTTTAAAAAAATGCTCCGCCAGGATGCGCAATGTTCGAAAAAGCTGACCTTGGAAAAAAGCACTTCATCTTCTTCACGTTTAGGCATTAAAGCTGCCGGAAAAATGCGGGAAAAATTGCTATTGTGATACGGCCTTTAGACTGGCTCATTTAACGTCACCCGTTTGGGGACCTAAAGGCACACGACACCAGCCTAACCTTCCTGTAAATGTAACACTACTGGTAACCTCATAATTACTTGAATAGTGGTGAAGTAAACAATAACAGTTCTTCTTCAAATTCCCCATTAGTGCCTAATAATTATGTTGATGCAACGGGTAGGTTTTTGAAACCCCTCAAACTTGGTTATTTCACGTTTCAAGTTATGAGAAACTGAATGTGCTAACTTCTTCTAGTCCGCTTTACTAACCTTCAACTCGATCGAAAAAGTCCGTGCTTTTGCGCACAAGCTCTATTTGGTCGATTAGACCCTTGTTTTTATTATTATTTTACATATTTAAAATGAGGAACCTGAGTTTTAAGACACTACTTCTACGCAGTATTGTTCTTAGTTAGCCTGATCTCTCAGCTGTTTTCCCGTGACCATTGCGTGAATTGCTGCCTCCACGGGTGATTATCAGGTAAAATCCTGGTTCACTGTCATAGAGATTAATACTTTTTCATACTTGTTGATCATTTACCCAACGGAAAACCCAAAAACATGAAGTTCGAAACGACTAATGACCTATAAGTGCAACTAAACCGCGGTGTTCTCCATTTGAGGCTTACTACCTTTGCGTTGAATCCATACCCTGTTTACAAATTGAAAACTAAAAGTGAGAAATTAGCCCATATTTGTACTGAAACTAACATGAAATTCGAATTTAGGACTGAAAATCGGCATTTCATATCGAAATAAAGAAGTTGACTAGACAACCAGTAGTCAACAAGACAGCTGGTGGAAAATATCGCGTTGCCCAGCCACCGTTAGCGTGACATCAAAATTGAGGCAACCGTGCCCCCGGTTCCATTTGGGTTAGCATCTTTATTTGCTCCCTCTAGACTACGGTGACGGGTGACGTTAAGTTGAAGTCCCCAAAAACTCTCTAATGACAGCCCGACGACACGACAACGGCACGGCAAATCGTGTCGGTGCAGTGCGATGTTGATTCGTAGTGACCGTTTACACTGCAACGACACCCCAACAACACCTCAACGGCACCCCTGCTACAACGTTATTTCTGTAGATAAGTCAGTATTGTATTGGGCTCTTTGGGTGCAACAAGTATGAAAACTATTTTTATAACTTTATAATAGTCACTGAGTTTAATCATTTTGAGGGCTGTGTTTAATCTTGTTTAGTCTAGCAAGTTTTCGAAGAAAATAAAGCTATAGCAATAGCTCTTAAATTTTTAAAAATCAAAAAATGCCAACAATTTTGAGCATTATGAATTGCTCAAATTTCAATAAGCGTGTAAAAAAACTAATAGATAATAGCAAAAGCTGCTGAAGATCGTTGAATTTATATTTTGTAATAGAATATTTCTTAGAAAAAGTTTATCAGCATTAAAAAGTTAACCAATTTGTGCACACAGTTGTACGTGAAAATATACTTAAACGTCATTAAAAATTGGCAAAACAATCAATAAGAACTGCAGAAAAATTAGTAAAATTTAACAATTTATTATCATGATTATCATTTCTTTATTATAACTTATTTTTTATTTTAAAGTTTTTTCCCCCCACGAAATGTATAGTTATTTCCGTGAACACAGAGTGCTCAAATCACAAAACAGTTTAATAGAAATAATTACCTATAATACGAAAATATATAAAATCACTTATAGTGTCGTGCTGCTCTACTTGAAATTTCTTGATTAGCTACCTACTGTAGGTACATACGAGTATGGAACCCATGAAGTGTCTTTTCTTAGTTTCTCATAACGAAACATGAATAAAATCGTTCAGTCAGCGTGAAATAGCAACAGCGTGCCCTGGGAACTACGCTACGACATCCATAAAACACCGTAAAATTATGTTTTCAATACCTAGCAGTCCTCCAGTTTTTGCCCCACGAATAAAATTCGAATATAATGGTTTAAACATAAGGTTTTCTTAAAGTCCCCATTCTATGATATTTTACCACTATTATGAAATTAACCTGATTGATTAGTTGACTGTTTATTTGAGCGTAGGTGGTGAGGTATTTTGTTTACGTTTTTCGATCGACAGATAGTACCGAGTACATACAAAAATTTTTATAAACTTACACTACTACCTTCCAGGTGTGGTCTATTACCAATGATTTATTTATGGCGAAGGCTCCTTTCGTTACACAACACGATTTCTTCGGCTCCTCGCTCTTCAGTTTATTTCCGAACATCAACGTTCAATGTTAATAATACGACCACGTGAAAATAGTGGAGTGGTCTGAGGGAAGCAAACCGTTCGTGTCGTCGTGACAAATGCATGGAATTAAGCCCCAACAAGTACACGCTCCCCAGGACCCAAATGGCCGCCAAGAAGCACAAAGACGTTTATTTATGCTAATACGACACCGGACCTCACGAAGGCTTAGCATAATGAAATATGAATGATAAATACCGAGATCTCCTGTGGGAAGGACGGGGTTAGAGGGGAACGAAATCGAATGAGGATTACAAACTCTATCTATCACAGTCGCATCTTCTAAAGAGCTAATCCTTATGTATAAAAAAGAAGGTTTTTCGGTGATGGGGAGGTTCTAATAAAAGCTTTTCCCATACGAATAGCCCCCTACTGACGCCTATCTTCTCCTCCCTCCTCCCTCTCTTCGCTTCCATCGAATAATACGCTCCAAGATCAAAGTTATAAAAGAGGTGATGAATTATTTTGATTTGAAAGTGGTCCGCTTGATGGGGCGGAATGACATTCGGAGACACAACAGGGGCCGCCTGAGAATAAATTTGGTTTTAAATAAGGATTTGTGTCACGCTTAGAGGGGCTAACGATATTTGACTCAACAAATGAGAGTTCGAAGTTGTCTCAACGAGAAATGAGAGTCTCATTTTATTTCAGTCGGTACCTTCCCAACATCTCAATAAGGTTAGGGCAGAGTGAACCAATCGAAGATTGCCGATAACGTTCAAGTAAATCCTAAATATGTACCTACTTAAATAAATAAGCTGACCATAAATTTCCACTGTTTAACCGTTTCATGGATTCGTGTGAGTTCAGTAGAGCGTGATTTTGAAGTAAATCGTGACCTTCCCAAAGAGTTTTTTGGTTTAGTCATATCATATGGCATAATATTGTGGGGGGCCTCTCCTGGAGCAGGACGTTTATTTCTTTGACAAAAAAGAGCTGTAAGGATTATTGCTGTAGTGCATTATAAGGCACACGCAAGACCTTTGTTTAGAGAACTTGGCATCCTCATGGCCTCTATATACTGACAGCTCTGAACAGCATACATAAGAACTCCAGCTCTATTGCCAAAAGAGGTGACATGCATGACTACGAGACCCGTCAACGAGCGGATCTGCAGATTCCTCGATTTCGACTGACAAGCTCCCAAAATCAGTTTGTGTACCAAGGGATCGCTTATTACAACTACATTCCAGCTGCGATTTTCAAGAGTGTTTAAGAAGTTTCACCAAGATAGTGAAAATGAAACTTTCGGCTAATCCCTTGTACAGTAGACAAGAATATTACATTAAGTTTTATATATATATATATATATATATATATATATATATATATATATATATATATATATATATATATATATGTACATTTAAATCCGAGAACACATGTATATGTACATTTGAATCCGATTTGAATCCTTTTTTTTCCATTTTTTTTGTATATAGGTATGTACATTTGAATCCTTGTGACGATGTATAAAATTAATTAACTTGACGATTGTTATGTACATTATGTATAACAACAATAAAAAAAAACTATTTAAAAAAAAAATTGTAATGCAAGAGGGATGGTGTGCATCAATGCTGCAAAGAGACTCAAAAGACTCAACCACCTCGATGTCAAGGAATTCGGACCAAACAAGATCGAGAGTCCATTAGCATTTGAGGCATCATTGAATTTTAGATTATGGAAGTCTTCAAGAGCATTCGTGAAATTATCACCAGACAGTTGTAAGTCATAGGATTTTCCTGTAACTTTAGGTAGGTATATTCAAGTCACCAACAACTGATGAATTCCCATTAACCCCGTCCAGATATGCACTTCCAAAAATATCTAAGTTCGTTAATAATAATAATTTATCGTACATTTAGGGGGTATGTAAACCACATAAATAATTGTACTAAACCCGTTGCTATCGAACACTTTAACGGCAAGGATTTCTTTAGTGACAAAAATTCGATCTCATTGGAAGACACATGAACGGCTAGCAAAACTAGTTGTTGTTTAGTAGTTAGTTGGTTTCTTATATGCATTGCCATATATCTGGTGAATGACTTGCGATTGTTTGTAGGGTGTGCGCATTCGCTTACATGAATTGTAGCCCTATTTCGGACATTAGTATTTACACAATCACTATTATATTGTTTTGCTTTCAATCATTGTGAATTGTAGTTTGTTCTCCATCTAAATTTAGAAGTCCATACATTGGGTAGGGAAGCTAAACTACCCACCTAACTTGGCAGACGTATTTTAACATAGTTTCATCATTGCTGTAATAAAGGTAATCGTTCTGATCTACGGCCTGTAGATTAGCTATTATTACACTGAGCCACATCCAGCGGCGATGAGATTTCGGGACCATCCCGGGCCCGAATGAAATTTTCATCCAATATTTTCATAAAAGTTGGTTCAAAAGTTTGGATAAAATGCTCTCGCTTTTTGAGATTTAATGTCTTTACTTTGGCACATAGACGAAAAAAGCATTTAAAAAAAGCGTAACGGTTGGTTTTCTGACGAATTCTGCTTACAACCGAGTCGTTGCTAGGGAAATGGTACTTCGTCGTTTTTCATCCCACAAAATTCGTTGACTACAGATGTTAACTACTGCGAAGTGCGTGGCCGAAAAGCTGAGTTATGAACATGGTTATCTGAATAATTGTGTACACTCAGGTGATCATTCTCAAACATTGATATTTTGAACATGATTGCAACCGCTAGTTAATTTCTGATGATTTCATTGAGCTGGTTTCGATGTTGATTCATAGCAGGTGATCCGAATATTTCGAGAATATTGCGATGATTTGTGAAGCGGTGGTAAAATAATTTGAATAGGTAATTTCTATACTTTACACTCTAGGAAGCTTTAATTTCGTATGTGGCCACTTTGGGACATTTACTTGACGATGCCCAGGGTCGACACATTGGGACATTTTACGTCTTTAGTTGCAGACTCGTATGCAAGCTCTAAGAGCCTCTCAGCGGATCCGGAATCTAGGCATCGTCAAGTAAATATCTTAAAGAGGCTACATACGAAATTACAGCTTCCTAGAGGGTGAAGCATAGAAATTAGCTTTAAGAGCCACTCATCTGATCCGGACACTGGGCATCGTCAAGTAAATGTCCCAAAGAGGCTACGTACAAAATTACAGCTTCCTAGAGTGTAAAGTATAGAAATTACATATTAAAATGATTTTACCACCGCTTAAAAAATCAAACCTTTCTCGCAATATTCGGATCACCAGCTATGAATCAAATCATCGAAACACCAGCTTAATGAAATCATCAGAAATTAACTAGCGGTTGCAATCGCGGTAGTAAACATAATATGGTTGGATAAATCGAGAGCTTTCGAACGAATGGTCAACGAGTTTTGTGGTATGAAAAACGACGAAGTACCATTTCCCTAGCAACGACTCGGTTGTAAGCGGAAATCATCAGAAAACCAACCGTAACGCTTTTTGTTAACGCTTTTTTCGTTTACTTATGTGCCAAAAGACTTTTCGACCGTGAGGGCTGACTTGTTACCGTTCCAGCTTATGACTAAATAATGAAGCTCTAATTATGATTTTTTGTAAAATATTACAAGCACAACTGTTATCTGGGCAACTGAAATTGTTTCAAAAGCAATCAACAATTTGACTTTAACCATGTTCGGGGGAGAAACAAAAAACGCCTTGAATGTTTGAAGCCATTAACGTCGAAACTGGGGTGAGAGCAGGGAGGCGCGGGCTCCATCTAATGGGGTGAAATTAGGGGTGGAAAAGATAACTATCTCATTACTATAAATCTACTGGCGCCACCCCGAAAGATTAACCTCTTTACGATCATCGGAGTCTCAATAATTCTCACCACACCTTCAGTTAAATTAGCATCTATTTGCTACCCCGTGTTTATCTAAAAGTGATTCCCCAGATCTCCCCCTTGTTTTCTTCGTTTTTGCTTCGCTTTTTCTTTTCATCGGTTTTCGGGTCCACACCATGAAGGCAGTAATGGGCTGTAATAAACCGAACAGGAAGACATCAATAAATCTATGTTGTCGTCCGTCTAAACGACAGGATTTCATGAAAATATCATAATTGTCGACTATTATTATCAAACTAGTTTTCCCCTCTTAATCTCATCGCATCAATGCTGTACCATTAAAGGTATGTAAATATCTGCTTTATTTACTTGATATGAAATATTTATTTTTCAACTCAGGGATTACAGTCATTCGATTCTAAGGGGTAGAAAAAGGAGGTCGAAATGTTCATGATTGGTTGGAGCAAGTCATAGCAACTGCCATGCCTATGAGTATAATTCACAGTTCAGTCGTGTAATTTGTAACCCACTTTTTGCATTTGCATTGGTGAATTTTACACTATTTAAATTCTGGAATAAATCAGTTTCGTACATGTATAACTATTATACAAACAAATACAACCTTAGGAGAGAGCACTTCAAAACTTTTACACGTTACAGAGTGCACTTGTTTGACTCGGTAGCTATTCGTAATACAGTATTCTTGTCGACATTTAGGTTATCAAAACTACTCAGGTGCGCACCATCCCAAGCGGTTATGCCATCAAGCAATAAGCTATAATCATACGCAAAGTAGGGATCATTCAGAAATGTTGTTCATCTAGACATTTCCTAACATGAATAGTTGAATTAATGGTTACGCTTTTTGTTGTTTCGATTCACCACCGCTTGTCAGGTTTTTGACATGACACTTTGGAGTCTTTCGAATGTCCTGGATGCTTCCATGACATTTATTGTATTTCGGTATCTTCTCTATGTGGCAGGTATTTTGTCATTTATTTATATTGTTATATATTATACGCATTAAACATGTTTCTGAATTGTTGTTTCTATTTATTGGTATTGTTTTGCGTCAGTGGCAAATTTATTCGAACAGTGGCAAACGATGAGCGAAACTAAGTAACAAAACTTAGGGTTTTCGAAGGGATTAATCCAGCTCAATCTTCAGTTAAATTAAGTTTTCTTTATGTGAGAGCGTTCTGCAGGCAATTCTTTTCCAATTTATTATTTTTTGGGAGTTTAATGAATCATATCAATATCATATCATTAACATCAATATCATATCATAACAATATCAATAACTTGGCCACATTCATTTTTCGTACCGGTTATAACCCACATCCATATTATCATTATTTTTAATTACAAAACTCAAAAAGCTACGTCAATGGATAAAGAAATACCTGCAAATTGCTCTCATATAATGAAAAGTACGATTGAAATGAATTAAATCCAATGAAAACCCTTGAGAATAATAGGGCCATGTTTGCTTTTCCTTTTGCATTAGAAACGGCAGCCCTGTCTACTTCGATTGCACTAGGACTGGGATTTTAACCCTTACAGAGGACACAAAATTGCTTATAAGTGGGTTTTCCACACTATTGCCGTCTAGACTGTGGGGAAAGTGACGAGACACCTGGATTTTGAAAAACAAGGTTAAAAAACATTGGTAATTCATGCATTTCAAGGACGTCCCTATGAATGGATTGTATATAATTTTGGCGAGAATAAAAAAAGAGGAAAAAATACATATCATGATTTCTTGGAATCACCCCCACTCTACCCCACTCCACCCTCTCCACCGAAAGTTAATCTGAAACTTCTATGGCAGCCTAGTTATAATAAAATCGGGATCGAAAAAATATAATATAAAATCAGGTGAATGTAGTAAAACATCACGATTTATCACCGCTACCCCCTCCATTCACCCCCTCCCATCATGAAATCGGAAACTTCTAGATATTTCCCAATACTCGGCCAAATTCATAATTAAACAAAAAAGAATTATGAAAATCAGACGGAAATAGTTGAAAAATTATTATTTATCAGTATCACTCTATCTGTTCACCCCCTCACTTGATGAAATTTGAAACTCCTGACATACGTTCCAGGACTAGATCAAATTCTTAATGGGACAAAATATGAAACACGAAAATCGGCCGAGATTTGTAATAAGGACAGAGCATGAAAGAAACGGTAATTACCCCCTCCATTCCCCTCCACGACAGCAATCCGAAATTCCCAAGGTTTGTTAAACAATTAGACTAAAATTGGAATCGAAAAAAAAATCACGAAAATCAGTTGAGAATTGTAGCCTGGGTGGCTCGACAAGATTTGTCGAGAGAAAAACGTTTTCTCGGCTTTGCTCCCTCAGTTCTCCCTGTTCCATAATGAAATTTAAAATGCCCGGGATTCGTTGCACAATTAGACTGAAATTGGGGTTGAACAAAGAAAGAATCTCACCAACTGGTTGAAAATTGTGGCCTCGTTATTAGCGTCTACAAAATTTGTCACACACATACCTACATCTGTACATCTGTTTTTTTTCCCCACGGATTCGGTCTTAGGATGGTCTGAAACGGTTTTTGTATTCAGTTATTTTTCCTCATGCTTGCTTTTTCCCACTCCCCTAGATCTATTGACGTAGCCACGCCTCAGAAAGACGTCCTAAAGAGTGGGTGGCCGATAACTGAGGTGCAGCCAATAACTGGTGCTCTGAATATGAATGGCTATCAAAATACTGCTTATATTTGGAAAACGATGGATCCAACACGTTTAGTAATAGATTTGTTCTCCGAACGATATCTCTTTTTCAAGTTTAGCTTTTAGTTTTTCAATTTTTGCCTAGTTTAAAATGCCAAAACGTGAAACCGAGTTTGTTCTCCCAGAAAAAGTACCAAAGTGTACTCACCAAGTTGTCCTCCGATTTTTGATTACCCCAAACATGTACAGACATCTATTACACACTGATTTAACCTTCGTTTCATCCCTCTTGACGATTTTTTGATACTGGAAGTCTTTGCGATAATTACGTGAACACACCTTCTGTCGTGTACTCGTTCTTTTCTGCTTCCTTTACTGTTATACGCACCTATTACTCTTTCCAATTCCTGTTTTCAACTACTATTTTCTTTTCTTAATATTACAGTTGACTGTTCAAAAATTCAAACTACAATGAACTTAATTCATAAGATAAATGTAAACATAAAACTATTATTTTAACTCAAGATGATTTAGGATTTTGATGGGAGTGAGATAAATAACACATAATTTTGATGCCGAAATACATTACAAATACCATGAAAATAATAAATTCAATTCGCGTTCGCGACAGCTTCCCTAAAGCATCTCCGATCAGTCTTGGATTCGAGTACCAAAAACAAAACTTCCTCTCAATGAAACTGAACACTCTTTCAGCGAATCAGTATGACTGTATGAGCGAATTTTCGTGAGTTATATTATATTATGTTAAATTCTTTCAAAATTTGAGCTTTTTGAGTGAAAATAAAATGTTAACCATTATTTTTATGGTAAAAAACGTATTCTTAATAGTAATCTGCTATTCAAAAAGAGCTGTTGGATTTTTCGCTTTTTTGGAAGATTTTATCGATTATATAGCTAACTTTAATGAAATGTAAGTACATTTTTCAGCATAATTTTTTATATAAATTTTTAAATGTTCTATTTTATATTTGATGAACTTAATTTGAGCAATATTCTGCTAAAAATTATGAATTTAACAATTTTTAGCCTTTTTTAGTGATTTTTTCAGCACATTTTTCAAAATTTGACCAACTGAATGTGGTCGAAAAGTGCTGGCCGACTAACTCATCCTTTCGTTTGGAAAGCGCTTGATTTCTTAGCACAAGAACGAAATTTTTATCTAGATCCTAAGGAGATTTATCATACACAAACACACACACACAGATCCATTGCAATAGCTTCATTTTCTGCGAAAAATCTTTCTATCAAACAAAAACACACCAACGATCAGTGAGGGACAGCAGAAGGACTTTATAGCTATGCTGGACTTTTAAGATGAAGGTATCACGACTTTTACAGAGGCAATTGTAAATAACTTTACGTTTTTTTTTTTCCCTCTGACTTACTTATTGGTTTTTATTGAGAACGGTATATAATATGGACAAAATATATAATTTTTCGTTTTTCGCAGTTTTTTTGCTTCAATTTAACAAAATATGTTTTAAGGTCATCTCCTTGTGCATGTTTTTTTTTCACGAATAAATCGTTTTCCCAGCCAATAAAGTGCGTAATCTATCTTTTTTGAGTCACCAAAACGTTTTCAGCTCTTCCTGCAAAGTTTTTATATTGGCACTACTCATTTTCATTGTCAAGGCCTCAAATATCGTTGTAGTCTATAGCTTTATGCTGCTTTTTTGTCTTCTTCTTCTCTCTCTTTGACGTTTAACCTCCAGTTTCCTTAACCAAAATGATAAGGGCTTGTACACAAGCCAAATGTGATCAGTAGTTTAAACCAAGTTTCAAAAGTACACGACGTTTGGCTATGTTTCAGCTTAAACCTTAACCTTTGGCTCAAAGACATAAAAACTTCATGATATATAACATCCATTGGTCGTCGTAATTCATATATGATTCGTTTTGTAATTGAATCATGCATGTCAGAATGGGAAAAGAATAACAGATCACTGACGTTCCAAGATTATGGATACTAGCGTAAGATTTTTTGATAACCCAGAGCTGGTAGTTCTGACTCAAAAATGATCATGATAAGAGAACAAATCGTGCACCACAGGAAAGTTTATTTCGGTGACGGCCTTATCTTAATGTCCCATGCACATCAACTCAGGGGTTCTCATATAAATATTCGTTTTTCATCCTTTTATCGGAACTCATAAGTCTGCCAGGGGAGAGCAGATAAAAAAAAAAGTTGTTGTCAGCGACTGAAAGCTAAGAATGGAACAGTTAAAAAATTGTCAACAAGCCTTTAAAAACGCCAGTTCTCTTGAAAAACGATCCATCCGGTAGATAAAGATCAGTCAGTCGGGATATATAGGATATGTTGTGGAAGGGGGAGCTCCTATTAATTGCCTCGACAAAGTTTTTCTGTCGACTGTGTAGGTTTAATATATGATAATATTTCAAGCTCCGGTTGTGTTGGAGCCCTTCAGGCCTTTAGGGTCGGTCTCGTTAAGTGGTGACTGGGGGGGTGTGGGGGACAAAAAGGGCCATATATCAGAACCCGGGTTGTAATGAACATGTTCTTCTCCACACCTCGGAGCCCTATTCATCTCTTGTGACGTGGACGGCGGCATAGAGGAGACATCTCTCCCTCTCGCATAACTTCCCGGTGCTACCGATCTTTTTCGAACTCATAGTTCATCCGCTGATGCTGGTCCGGTTTTCCTACTGGGGATTGCGTGCTGTTTGGAGTGCTTATTTTTAATCACGAGGGGAAAATCTCCGTGGGTGGTTCTTTGTACTGCACTATTGTTACAGACGGTCACGACACCGGGCGCGACATTGAATAAATTTATTGCCCATCCTTTACACTAACATACAATCACCATATCATGGAGATTCCTCCAGTCTATCACAAAAACATTATAGTGCCCACTATCTGATGCCCAACGGATTGCGTTTAAGATTAAGAAAAAGTTGAAACCACCAAGATGCAAAATTCTTCTTCATTCTTCGATATCTTAATTTTCGATTCACCACTATTTTCAGTGCATTAATCGTAGTACCTCACAATTTTAACAACAACGCCATTATGATTTCAATCACTAGTTGATTGTCAATCACCATATCATGAAGATTCTCCCAGTCTATCACAAAAACATTATAGTGCCCACTATCTGATGCCTAACGGATTACGTTTAAGATTAAGAAAAAGAGTTGATACCATCAAGATGCAAAGTCCTTCTTCATTCTTCGGTATCGTAATTTTCGCTTCACCACCATTTTCAGTGCACCATTTGTAGCTCACATTGCTGGGTCCATAACCTTTAGAAACGTGGTAATAACGAG
Organism: Adelphocoris suturalis; assembly: GCA_030762985.1. Taxonomy (NCBI): domain Eukaryota; kingdom Metazoa; phylum Arthropoda; class Insecta; order Hemiptera; family Miridae; genus Adelphocoris; species Adelphocoris suturalis. The sequence continues at coordinate 78,611,904 of CM061046.1, forward strand.
GTACGTTTGTTTTGTTATTTTATAATAACATTTATTTCATACCTATTCGGTAAACATTCAGTTTGATAATACAATCAAAATATTTTCGTTCATGCATGTGATAGATATCAATATGATAGATCACATGTTGATCCAACTAAATAATAAATAATTAAACTTGAGTGAGTGCATTTCTTCACACATATTTAACGACAACGTCATTATGATTTGATTGTCAATCACTAGTGTCTCACGGCTCAGAATTAGCACAATTAACACTTAAACAATTATGAAAAACGCTTATTTATTTAAATATGTATTCTACGGATCATAGGGACTTGCAACGATTGATGAACTGTACGAGACGTTATTTTCACATGAAAAAACTCATAGAACCAACTATTCAAGGGTGAAGGTTAACCAAATCGACCTTGTTCTCATAGTTGCAGACACCTGGCAAAAGTGCAAAGATGATATCGGACTACATCACGATTCGAGCTCAAATCAAATTCTAGAACCAAAGCACGGTTGAGTCAATGGTCAAGAACGACATTGACACGTTTAATACAGAAACTTTCTCAAGGTTTTAGGATGCATAAATAACAGTAAAACTCACATTCTTCTCTGACTGTGATAGCCTAGGAAAGCCAGGTCAGCTTGATGTCAACACCAGACGGGCTGCTCTGAAATTAGGTAGACGACATCAGCGAAAGAAGTTTTCGGTTTCCCTATAAGAAAATAATCCGAAAACGTCTGCCAAGTTGGGTTTGGCTCATAGCTTCATCGTTTCCGTTTCATGAATGTACTTGAAATTGATGAAATGTTTGGAATAATCTTTAAATATTCCACGGAGGTTCTTTGGAGTTTGAGCAAAATCTTTAATGAGGTAATAAACGCGTTATAGATCTAGATCTATGCGTGATAGATGTTACGTTCGTTCATGCTCGAAAACTACCAGTGATTCTAGCCCAATAAAATTCATTGGGGACGATACAGGAACAGTCTTCCGTTCATTACCTGAAAATTTCATCAAAATCAGATGGAAACTGTGGATTTTATACTTGTTATGAAGATTTGAAGTTTGCGCATGCGCAGCAGTTATTAATTATACGATTGCAATAAAAGCTCACGAGGTAATCAACCGTAATTTGCCCACTACTGTCCAAATTTACGAATAGACCATGAGAAAATTACGTTTGATGAATTTTACGTTTTCGCATGCCCTGTGAATACTTTCAATTTCTCAGAAATTAAATTATAGGGGACCATTCCCAGTATAGCTCTCTCATATCCGCAGAATGTTTCATCGGAATCGAATGAAAATCGTATAAGTTATGCTTGATACAAGGATATCGAATTTGCACATGGCCGGCAACTAATTATGATGCTGTCAAAATGAAATTGATATGGAGTGAAAATGTTTTCATTGTCTTTTCTAACGACTCTCCAAATGTTATCTAGATCGGACGACAAGAACGTGAGAAAGTTGTGCAAGCTAGAATTTACGTTTGAGCATGCGCAGAGCGAAGTACTGATTTGAATGTAATGAAATTGATAGGGGATCATCTACGACCCATGCTGCATAATAATTTCCTGGAAATTAAGGATTTGCGGGCTCACGGACAGTCACCCTAACGCACGCAGACAGAGAGACAAGGAACCGAAGTTGTTCAAAATGGTCTAATACGTGAAATAAGAGTTTTTTAATTTAAGATAGCACATTTTTCATCTCCCGAAAGTGAAAACAATGCTTCCGCTACCTATAGGTGGACCCGGAAGAAAAATTGGTTTGAATCAATAGCAGCCCTTCGCTGCAGGGAGAAAAGCATTGTATACGCTGAGTAGAAAGACCAGGACTGCTTACTATACAGGTTTAGCAAGAAAATTAGACAGTTACTAGGAATATGTGGAGAAAAAGAAGTGTTCACTTCATATCTTCAAAAACTTGAACTGTTGTATGACACTTTTGACAAAAGCAATACCACAAAGTTGTATGGAGAAAAATTAATCTAATGAAATTGGGTTGCTACCAAAGGTTAGCTCTTTCGAGAAGATCCTAGCAACTCTCATACCCCCCCCCCCCCATAACGTAACACAAAAATTGATGATCTACTTCTAAAACTTGAAACTTCCAAGGCACCGTGCTGGTGTAACATATTTATATATAGCAGGTGATTGTGCATGGCGGTGGAATGAACTCTGTGAGATGATCCAGAATATTTTGGTATTCCGAAGAAACACAATTGAGGTGAAGCAGAAATCTCATGCTAAACGCACATGCACTCCAGTGAACTGCTGAGGCTACTAAAAATACATGCCTTGATACAACAATGTGAAACTAAAAAGTCCATACCCTAGATGTGCACAGTGTGCAGCTTTTGCGATATTATCTTGTTGGCTCAACCAAAAGCTTTGGGGCATACATATCCCTGCCAATGAAGGCCTCTTACCTTCCTTGTTTTTTCAGACGCGAATCTAAATTTTTTTGTAGATTCGAAATCTTCATGAAATGTCATGGAAAATTTTTGAGTGCCCACAACCGAGCACTATTACTTACTTACAAAATGTTCACGAAATGCAAAATATCGAGTTTCAGGATATTTCCATTTTAACATGGAATCATGTTTTAGCGATGGATCCCCCGCCGAAAAGTGAGACTATGAAGTGAGATGAACGCTTACAACCCAGTCGTTGCTAGGGATATGATACTTCGTCGTTTTTCATCCCACAAAATTCATTGACCATTCGTTCGAAAGCTCTCGATTTATCCAACCATACTATATTAACTACTGCGAAGTGTGTGGCCAACAAGCTGAGTTATGAGCATGGTTATATGAATAATTTTTTACACACAGGTGATCATTCTCAATTATTGATATTGTGAACATGATTGCAACCGCTTGTTAATTTCTGATGATTTCATTGAGCTGGTGTTTCGATTATGTGATTCATAGCAGGTGATCCGAATATTCCGAGAACGGTTTGATTTGTGAAGCGGTGGTTAAATCATTTTAATAGGTAATTTCTAGCAAGCTATAATTTCGTATGTAGCCTCTTTAGCCTCTTTCTATAATAAAGTGAATGTTTACTCGCGAGTTTCTATTAGGAGATCATCATCTCACAAGAGCTCAATCGTCGTGATCATTTCTATAATAAAGTGAATGTTTACTCGCGAGTTTCTATTAGGAGATCATCATCTCACAAGAGCTCAATCGTCATTTCTATAATAAAGTGAGAGCGAGGAGCTAAAACATGATTCCATGTTTTTTACATTTTAGCAGTCAGGCTCAAAGTAATAACATCCGGGGGGGTCCAGGGGGGCGAAGCCCCCCTGGCGGGGTCAAGGGGGGGAGCCCCTTGCGAGGCCCGAAGGGCCGAGTTTTATATGTGATACATGATTTTACAATATTTTCTCATGCTGATATTCATTTTGCAATACTGGCTTGGAAAAATATCGCAACCATGAAATTTTAGTTGTGTACGCTTTTGCGCTTTAAGGAAATGAATCGGGAAATGTGCAATTCTGGTCGATTTTTCTATGTTTTTCCGATCGATAAATCATGATCTCTGTGTGATTAAGCGTGAAAAAGGATTCCAAAATCACGTGTGACCCAAGTGACGATTAAAGATCTCCAAAAGCTCGATATTTTGGACTTTTCATGTAATTGCAGCAATTTTCGTGCTCTAAAATTGAGTCATGAGACATTTTTCCGCGAGGTACCACGTTTATTCCAAATTAGCAACAAAAATGGGAGTTACCATTTTCTTCGTTTTGTTTTAACAATGTTAGTATTTTGCATTTGCTTGCGCGCAAAGATTTCTCGTTTGCTGAGAAACCCTGTCTACGGGGTGAAGGTTGAATATCAGTAGAGTTGAGTCAATGTGATTGGATCTCTAATCAACGAATTCGCCGTTTTCCAAAATTTCAAAGGCCCAAGTGATCTGCTACCAACGAAATTCCTCTCTTTCTACTCCTATTTCTTCTAATGCTTGGGCATTGTATGAAGAGATATACATACTCGAACCAAAGAGAAACTATTTACTGCTCGTTCATGCAGCCTTATGATTTCGTACTATAACAACGTGGTTCGAATAATATACTACGCCATTGTCTTCCCATTAGTAAGTAAATTATGCACAAACTGTAATTGACCGAATTAAATTAGAGCCGGAGGGATGACTGCGCATCATTGGAGGTTAAACCTCCTCACCCCTAGCATTCCATCTGAACGCTCCGACTAAAGCTGATAGGTAACTTCAACGGAGATGAGAGCTGAGATTCCAGTAGGGAATTTCACGGATGATGGACGCTTGAATGGGGTCTTTGGGGGTATCGGACAAGATTCTATGCTAATTCCTAGGGGTCTCCCTCAAGAGAAGGGACTCAAAGCGGTGACAAATTAGTTGGGCAGCAGATGTGCCGCGCCATCCCTCATGCGTTGGATCTCGGACTCCCTCGGACGGTCGTTCGTCGCCAAATGGGATTGCGCTAATCGGGGCCGGCAGCTGTCCTTTCAAGACTGGAGATATATCGAGTGCCAGAAGATGCTATCTAGAGTGGGTTAGCATAGGTGACGTTATACATTTTCTGACTTACTCCCGCGTTATTGTTTGTTGCATAAGACCTACTTAGTTATGTACCACGAGTTTGATTCAATATTAAGGGTCATAAAATATTCCGTATTCAATATTGTGTTCAGTGTTGAGTAACATAAATATTTCAATAGCAGCAATTAAATAGTAAACAAAAAAGGGTCGTAATTAAATGTAATAAATATCATAAACTAAATTGCACATTGGATACGCTTGAAGAAGGCTATTGCTAAGTTAGAGCCGAATTTATCAGTAAGTGAATCAATTGTAATTAAGATAACGTACTCTCATCCACTTCTGGTTTTAAATCATTTGTGCTATGCTATTAAACGGTTTTCTTGAATGAAGGTTGGCAAACTCGCAGAAATCTTGGATATCCCTGAACCGACTCTAAAACGGAAAGTTAACAGTTTGGGCAAAACATATTGTCTATTCAGAAGACGCTGAAGCAACTCGTGTGAACCAGTCGTAAAAGCTGTAAAAGCAAAAGTCAGCGTACGTGTGTGTTCCGCTCTACAGGCTGCGATTTTGGATATATCAATTTGAAATTTTGTAGGTTGACACTTTAGACATCTGGAATTAGCTGTATGGTTTTTGATGGCACCATGGCACTAAATGGTGGCGCCTATTGGTGGTTTCTATTAAAAAATAAGCATTTCTGAAGCTAATGACTTGAAATTTTGCAGGTGAACTCCTTAAAAACTCAGATTAAGAAGCGAAGAAGTGTACATTCTACTATATACTCGTACAACCAGTTTTTCCGACATCGTGAGGAACCTGGTCAGCAGAATAACGATAACAATAAACCCATTATGTATGTACTCATCTGGCAACCTATATTAATAAAATCGTAAGTGTCTTTCTGAACATTGATTAGAATCATTAAATTTTGAGTTTATTTTCCGTTTCATGCTATATGTAGACGATTGGTACCATTTTCTCAAGTTTTCTCTCTGTCTGTCAGTCTGTCTATCCGCATGTTTGTCCGCTTTTCAAGGTTGCAGGGGTCATTGGGCAACTGATTTGAGTCCCGGGAAATGTCTGTATCAGTCCAACTTAAACTATAAGCTATTTAAAGCTTTTAAATTTTCAGCCAGGAGGGGTGTTTTAGGGGCGGGGAGGGGGTGAAATGGGGTATCTTGGACACCATTGAACGAACTGGGGATCTGATTGTTGAATATGTTTGGATTATTCTAACTTAAATCACAGGCTACTTGACATTTTTCAAATCTACCCCATAGGGGGTGTTTTAGGGGTTGAAGGGGGGGGGGGGGGGGGGGGTATCTCTGTCATCCCTGAACAAACCGGGGATCGGAGTGGGGGAATATGTTTGGATTACTTCAAATTGAACCACAAGCTACTTAAAATTTTCCAAATCTGACCCATATGGGAAAGGGGGGGGATTCGGGAGAGGAGGGGGGTGAAATGGGGTTTCATGGACATCAGTAAATAAGCTGGAGACGTGATTGTTGAAATATGTTCGGGTTACCCCAACTTGAATTGCAGACTAGGTACTTGAAATTTTCAAACACGCTCATTGAGGTTTTTTCGTGACGGGAGGAGGGATGGGGTTATCTTGGACATCACTAAATAAACTGGAGCTGATTGGTAAGAAATGTTTAAAATACTCTTACTTCACTCGCAGACTACTTCAAGTTTTCCGATCTAACCCATAGGGGGTGTTTGGGGGGGGGGGGGGGGGGGGGATGGAAATCACTGAATAAACTGAGAACCTAATTGATAAAATATGTTTGAATTACATTAAATCAAATCACAGCCTTCTTGAACTTTTTCTAAACTAACCCAAAAGGGGTGTTTTCTTAGAGGAGGGATTCAGGGGGTGAAATGAGGTATCTTGGGCATCAATGAATAAACTAAGGACCTGATAGATTAAATATGTTTGGAATACTATATCTTGAATCACAAACAAACACCACAACCTACAGCTTTGCATTGCAGGATACTATTACATACTAACTGGTTCACCCATGCATTGCACAGGTTGACTTGAATATACGCAACCTCACCCATCGCATTTTGGGACACCCCTGTGGATCTGATCCAAAAAAGTCCTTACTTAAAAGACTTAAAGTACTCACTTATAAATTACCTATTAGGACCAAACTACTGAGATCAACCCCCGCTCCCTCTCCACAAACACCTCCCATATTTCAGGTTGAAAATATTCTTGATAGTTAACCCAAAAGAACGTTCAGAATAATCCATTTTCATCGTCCGAACACCAGAGTACGTCATAATACGCCATAGGCGTACACAAAACTTGAACGTGGATACCGAGTGTCGTCCAAGTTATCATCAGAAATCCTGTACTTAATAGAGTCACTGTGAAGAGCTTTGAAACGACTAGTACTGTCGTGATTTACATTCAAGTCCGTCAGTGATTAAGTTCATTAGCTACCTATGCAGAGAGAGAGAGAGAAACTGAACATCTATTAGAGGCTTGCCTCAAAATGACATTCAAGAGTTGAATTCAAGCTCGTTATGACGAGCGGATCGGCCCCGGACGGACTCAGGGAAAGAACGGACTTGGGCGCAGACAGGAAAGGGCTTAGCTAAGCATAGCTCTTGTATAGAAGTGGCGACTGGGGTTGCCTAGACAGGGTAATGCGGTGGGTTTTGAATGAAAAGCTAATTGTAACAGCGGCCCTGGATTACGGGGCACCGCTCTTTGACAGGATAATGGAGACCCCCTCGAGCAACAGAGGCCTGCAGCTTCGAGCACCTGTGTTGCGACATACGGACTTCATTAGGAACGGAAACCTCTCTCTCTGGCTCACCGTTTCTGATAAAAACACCTTTCAACAACCGTTGAATAATCTGAAATTTCTGGTATTATGCAAAACGCCTGGTCGCTCCCGTTTTACTCCCTCATCCTTTTTACACTAATGAGCTTAAATGATTCCTCCATTATTCATCGTTATTTCGAGTTAATTAAATTAAATCGTGAAAGGGAAGTAAACTATCATTCGCGTTAAAATTAATTTTGAAGCTTCCTCCGTATTTATACCACTGTAATGAATGACCGATTACCTAGTCACAACGTCTGAATATGGGGAGATCCCTTGTTTACTGGTTAATTATGTATTCCTACCGATGTTTGGTTCAATTTCGGGAGTTGAACTAACAGAAAATCTGTTATGATGACGAGAGGGAGTTACGGATGACATTTTGTTATTTCAAAACCGATACCCACGTAATGTAGGTAGAGATCGGCGTTGTTAACTTACATTTTAGTTGAACCAAATTTTCAACTAACAACTTTAGTTCTTAGTTGACAACAACTACTTTTCCAACTAAGTGAGTCGTTAGTTTTGGGGGTTCAACTATTTTCCTCCAACTAAATTAGTCGTAGTTAGGGATCCAACTAACTAATTTATTTGGTCCTCCATCTGGTTGAAAGTACAACTAACAGCTAACTCCAAATAACAACTATAGTTGTTAGCTATAGTTGCAACTAATGACTAACAACTAAAACTTTTTGTTTTTTTTTTTAGACTGAATATTCTCTAATTGATGTATTCATGCCAAAAATCGTTTCTGGGCCCTGTCCTAATCATCTTGGAACAAGTGTTCCAAGGAACAATTGTTTCTTGTTCAAGAAATAAGTCAGTTGGAGAATTACCATATTTATTACCTACCTTCTTACAATAACTAAAATAAAAATGTAATCTTGAACAACATGAATGAAAATGAAATAGAATTATAATAAAATAGAACCTATAGAGGATATTCAATTTTTAAAAAAAGTTTCGGTTGTTAGTTGCAACTAAAACTATAGTCGTTAGTTGATGTTTCAACTAGATCAAGAACCAGCTAAATTATTTGGTTGGTTTCCCAACTAAAACTACTTTATCTTGACATTCTCCTGATACTCTTGTGATCGATTTAGATATTTATGGTTACATTTTTTCTCATAATAATTCATATAACTTTCGCCATAAATCAACTAAAGGGCATAACTGACGGTAGTTCAGAGCTCTAAAGAAAACTGAGAGTATTTCAACTCGTACTTGAGATAATTATATCAATCACTCATTTCCTAGTTTATGTAGCATAAATCGAACTCCTAATGATGAATTACGTTCGGTGAATAGAGAGTGACGTGTCCGCTTGATATGAATGAAAAAGAAATGAAAGCCTGTGACACTAGCGGTTAGGGTGGATATAGATTGGTTTCTTTGTGCAGCGATGATTTACATACGACCACTCATGTTCACGTTACAAAGTTGACAGGTAAATTACGATCATTATTTTTTCTTCGCTCCCCTGACACAAATGAGAGGAAAACAAAATTATGATAAATGCAGCCGTCCATCACTCCAATGACTTCCTGTAGGGGAAGAGCATTACTTTACTGGCTGGAATGATAAAAAATGAAAGAGGAAAACTTCCAACGCACCTATACCTACATATTTTACTAACTTACAGTTAAACTTGAGTCTTCGATAAAACAGCTACTTTAGCATGGCTATAAATTAGTTAGGTATTGATTTATCAACTTTCAATCATTTGAACATCTGAATTGAAACTATATCTCTGAATCTTGATTAATAATAATTGGAGTTAACCATACAAAATATTGACATCATGAGCAGAGCCTCTCAATCGAGATTAATCTGTAAACGATTTATAGGACGTTATTTATATAGATCTAGATTAGTTTTAAAGTAAAATATTAGTGTTAGCATTTGATTCAAAAAGAAATTAGTACAATGAATCGAAGGAGTTCACCCGGACCGTTTTTCGACCAACTTTGTGCGTTCTACCAGATGAGGAGTTCTTAACCTTATTGATTTTGCGGATAACTAATAACGTCCAAAACTTTCTGCGTACAACTTATTTTCGTCTGAAAGTAATGCGTGGTAGAGTAGTTATTTATTACTATTTGTTGTTTGAAGGTTTTAAATTTACAATTTTCGACAACTTTATCATGTGATGGTTAAGCATGCATGTTTTTGTTCCCTTCATTCAGTAACACTTGTTGCAACTCCCATTCGTAGGATTAGCAAGTCTGTGCGCGAGAGCAGATGAAAATTGATTGATTGTGGATTGATTACAATAGATTGATAGTGGAGAATAGAGTGATACGTTAAGGCTCCATATCTCAATGTCCAGGGTCTCTTGTGTTACGTTAAGACTTTTACACCAGAACTCATCAGTTTGACACAGTGAAGTTATCCATGAAGTTCCTGACATTTTGGGACTCTTATCAGTTTGTTGTTCAAGCATTATCAGGTAAGTACTGAGATCGCTGCGATACTACATGGATTACATATCATTTTTCGGATAGTCATTATGTAGAAGATTCCAAATATGCAGTAATGTTTTCTTTGTCGATTGTATGATATCTCAGCTGTCTAGGAACGAATCGTAAATAGCTTGGTACGAACTTACTCGCTTTTCCCCGCTCACTACTTAATTATTATACGTAGCGTGAGCGTCAAGTTTTCGAAAAGGTCACACGGACCACGTCTCGTTACCTTGCGGTCCACTGGAGGTCCGCGGACTATAGGTTAAGAACCACTGTTCTAGATAGTAGATGGTTATAGGAGTTGGAAAAGAAGAAAGGTCGTCTGTACGAATGTTAATCGCAAAGTCACTCGCTGGCAGAGAAGTTGGCTGAACTTTTTCTAATTCTGCTTGCTCTATTTAGCGCTACCCAAGGGTGCAATTTAAATGGAAGAAGAGTCCATCCTAAGCAGTTTGGCATCAACCGCACTCTGCTTCGATGAGTAGTTTTCTTTCTATGATTTTCAAAAGTTTCGCTCCCTGGTGAAGTCAAAGCACCCCTCCCACCTGGGCGGAACTCCCACTGCCTACCAGTGTGGCGTCACTAGTGCAAACATTGAAAAATCATAGAAAGAAAACTACTCAACGTAGGAGAGTGCAAATGGTATCAAACTTCTTAGAATGAAATATATTTTCATTTAAAAATATAAAATGAATTGTGGGTAACGTTCATTTGGTTTTCCAGTTATCACTGTCCATTCGCTTAAGGTGCCAGATTGTATACAATGGGCGCAGAAAGTCTAATACAGAAATATTAATCTTTGTAAGTTGTTGTATTCTTTACAATTACCTATTCAATGAGTGTAAAAACAACAAATTAATATATATATAATTCTGGGAGTATTATTACAATAATTGAAGACCTTCTGGTACAAAGGGCCTAAGTGCCATCTCGGAAGTTTTTGATTTTTTTTCCATATTCGATACCTATGTGCCAACGGGAATATATCTAGAAAGGTCTTATGTTCCAACTCATTTCTACTCGTTTTGAGATCGAGCACCAAAACGCAGGGTTGCTAATATGTACCTCCTTTTTTCAAGAGATGGCCGAAGTCCAGAAAAAAGATTTTCATTGAAAGGGTCTAAGTGCCAACCCGTTTCCAGACAACACTGCAATCGTTTTATGTACATAGGTTACTAACTTCTCTTTATTTGTGGGTTGATGTTGTTCACAGCGACCTACTCTTGATTAGTAGAATGGATCGGGGACCAATATTTTCAATCTAAGGTTAGCTAGCGATCAATAGTCATTGATAGAGAAACTAATGGCACTTAGACGCTCTTGGGAAACTGAAATGGAACATAGGCTCTTTTGGGCTTTTCAAAAACAATATTATTTGTTTATTAAACATCAAGAAGTCCTGTGAAGATGCTGGCTGCGGGAAATAAAAACACCTACCACAAAGGTAACGTAAGACGTTTCAGGAATTTTAAAGGCATTGTGAATACATTTTGGTCATTATGAAACCTTAAAATTGCGACAACTTTTTTTTTGAAGTTTTGGCACTTAAGCACATCGGACCTGAAGGTCTTCAATATTATTACTAACGTTCAACGTAGTGTACGCTACTAGGTACTAGGTGGATATTACCTCCCTGTCATCAGATTTCTGTTACAAGGTCCTGATTACCCCATCCATATCCATATCGACGTCAATCTCCCCTCTGAGATATTACTTCTAATGCCCGGAGATTGTTTTGACAGGCCCCAGTCGGCTTCCACGTCCGAAAAGCCCCCGGACGGCCTCTTGAAAACGAAAAGTCGGCAGCTCCCTGTCACGGGCAAAGCGTGAGGAGCGCCGTCCAGCCCTCTCGAGAAGGGACTGACAGGGCATCATGTTTCCTTGACAAGTCTTTTTCTACCTTTTGATTTTTCTTCCTGCGTTTCTCAACTGAACATCTCAACGGGTGGAGAAAAAAATGGTGCGCCGCCGGGGGCTTTCGAACTTCTGCCACTCGTTTTATGAAAAGCCCTCAGTATCAGTTGACTCGTTTTACATAACGTCTTATTAAAAAAGATCAATCACGAACTTTTTAATTACGGCCAGGGAGAGAGAGAAAGAAGGGAAAGAGAGGAGAACAAAATTTCTGAGATGAGGTTTTCACGCGATAACCGAGCCTTACTTTGCTCCAGGGGATGCCTGGATTGTTTTGACACATGCCGTGCTTTGCCCTAAACTTCACTACATAAACTTGGACTCTCCCCCTTTCATTAGACTTTCATTATTCCTGGGTTATTATTTCCAACACAAATCTATGTAATCGACCAAGAAATAATTCATAAATCAGAAGCGTTGTAGTTGTTTGAAAATAAATGCGATTACGATGGCATCGGTAAGGTATAACGCGTCGCCAAAGCTCTTAAAAATCTACCCGTAGATAAATTGTAGCACATGAAAGTGTCTTTAGGCACTGAGCGGGTGGTCCTTATATGTATAAGCAATATCTCAATTACCAATCGGTACTTATCGCTTTTATCATACATGGATGTAGGAGACTCCGTTTTAAACTTCAGCTTCGTGAAGATTGAGAAAGGAATGTGGTTAATAGGTTGACACATGCAATAATGGTTAATGAAGGTTGCCTTATTAATTAGGTGATGTAAACAAATTTTAAGGCTCTTACTACCATACTGTACTCCATCCAAACAAATTTTAAGGCTCCTACTACCATACTGTACTACCATCCAAACTTGGCAAACTTCTGTTTTTTTTTCTGGCAGAAAACTAATTTATGCCGATCAGCAAAGCCAATTTAGGTTCTCGCTCACAACGGCTGTTGGTCTCAGTGTCACTCTTGAGTGGGTCGGCTGGACAAACGCAAGTAAATTCTCACCCCTGAAGCTGTCATGGCACCCTCTGTTCTCCATCAGTCGCACTCCAACAACAAACGACCGCCACCGTCTATTACAAACCGAACCCCGTGTAATCAAGTGGAAGCTCCCTCTCACTCTTTTGTGTCATCTCTGTTAATCATTCTAGGCTGAAATATGCCGCGTCATCTCAGCTCATTAATTCCTTACAATTCTTGAAAAAGCGTGCGTTCTGGAGGGGTCGCCCCCCTTCAGTCAGTCCGACGTGACGAATGCTCTTGCAACCACCTGGGGGCACTCCTAAAGTGCATGTGGGTTTTTATTGTGACTCGAACCATTAGAACTAAAATGAATTCTCTCATGCTTGACAATATTTCACGTCAAACGGAAACGTTTACCCTCACTGGAAATGATCTACGGTAGGAACAAGCATTTTTTCTGGTTCTAAAATTAGTATTGCCTGGCTCCGGTGGTTAGTTTGATGATGCGTTTCGATACGAAGTAATACCAAACGTAATTTGTCTACAATTGATATATCCATTTGGCATATTTAGTCCCTTTAGTTGCCGTGTACCTGCCACTAATGGTTTGGTTATAGGATTTTGGCAGAAAGACCAATTGTTTATAACTGTATGTGGTCAAGGTGAGTTTTCACCGTATGGCTGCATAGTTGAATGAAGTAGTGTAGGTGTTTTCCTTTTAGGAATGACGGTAGACAGTCAGTTTTATGATTTGTTTATTGAAGCAACGTTTCTGCCTCCAACATAGGTGAGGCACTATTCATTGTATAGACAGACTGTACAGACAGACAGGCTGTACAGACAAACAGAGAAAAATTGAGAAAATGGTACCAATCGTCTAGAAATAGCATGAAACGGATAAGAAACGTAAAGTTTCATGATTCTAATCAATTTACAGACAGACATACTTAAGATTTTATTAATATAGATAGCATAGAAATTAGTGTTAAAAACTCACTCAGCTGATTGGGGTGGTTCGGCCAGTTAAAATTCTATCTTACTTGGCTAACAGAGGCTCTGTTCCGAATTTCAGATTCGTTGGATAAATAGCATAGAAATTGGATTTGTTGAATGATGAAATAGCTCACGCTTCTGATCATCAATGACGATCCCCTGAATATTTTATAAAAATCTGATGACAACTGGAGGAAAATGACAAGGATTTGTTGACACATGGGCAGACACACACACACACACCTACACACAGATGGATAGACACGAAAAGGAAATTTTTCAGAATGGCCTGAGACGTAAAGTTTGATTAGAAATTTTGGTTTTCAGGGAGAAAATGTTCTTCCCCCGAAACTGAAAACGATAATTTCGCTACATGATAGGTAGTCTCGGAAACTGAACTATACGTGTACTTATCAACATCTGCAAGTTGATAATTCTAAAAGTCAAGTGGAAAGTTCGTTAGTAGCATGGTACTTAGTAGGTGCCCATACATTGCCGTTTTCAAAACAACGTGAAAATGCATTTATCTTACCAATGATTTATTCATAAACCTGATAATGTTAATAAAGTGTTAAACATGTATATCCCGATGATAGATGAATGCATTTTCCAAAACACGAGAAAAAAACTATCCATAGTGAATGCATAATCGGGTTATGTTAATAAATGTCACGTCTAAGATTTAGATGAAATTTCAAAGCCGCCGGATTCATGCGATAAGACAGCACAACCTGACCAATTTCGATGTTTTAACGAGATAGAATGATGGATCTGGGGCTCCGAGATATATAAAAGAAAAAAAAAGGAAAAGTTAACAAGCCGTTACCTTGGGCTGGCATGAGACAGATTACTATGTTATATGATTCAATTAAAACTATAATCAGATAGCCGACGGCGGCCTGTCAGCCTGTTACCGGTCGGATACGTTGTATAAATAATGGGGAAAGGTATGGTGTTGAGCAGATTGTGCCTCGAGGGAACGAAACGACCTCTGACGGATACGATGGACGCTACAGGTACTCAATTCCACCCCTTCAGCTCCACAACACCGTGTATTACTCATGGACTTGATGAACGCGTTTGAATCATTCGAGCCAACCTTCACCGCATTATTTGAGATCTAATACCTGCCTGTACATTCACAATTTGTTTCTGGGTGAAAGTTCTTGTTAACGTTCTTTAGATATGTTTTTTTAAATGCCATTGCCTCAGTTAAAAAGTCAATGTTCGACGAAATCATTATTCTGCCGTATTAAGAATAGATTCCAAATCAGCATTTTTGGCCATATTGAGTTAAAAGGTACCCCCGCCGTTTGGGAGGGTGGTTTCTTTAGATTTTGCTAGTCTCGAAGTCGGATTTCAACGGCAAATGCCTCAAAAACTGCTTACAATAAATTATCGCATTAACTACGTTTTGGTTCGGTTTGCTAATGATAATCCTGTAACTGGCCTTTTCTAGGTGCAAAAACCCGCATCTGGGCATCAGATACAATTTTTTTTAATTAGTATTCAGGTACATATGAATTGCGACACTCCAGATAAGAATTGATTTCTTGGTATTTAAGGACTCGTGGTGTATGATACGATTTCTGAATCAGTGGCAGATACGATTTTTCTTCCCAGTGTTTTGATCATACGGAAGTATTTTCTCTTGTCAGAGAAACAGGACAAGAGGTCGAATGAAAGAGTATAATATCACTGCAAAATGTTACACAAAGGTGTATTACTTCTGTATTAGTTCCCGTTCTGTCTAGTATCTATGTTTAATGGGCTCACTGGTGAATATTCAAGGACTGGTGAATATTCTGCTTATCACAAAATTAACGCTCGATTACCTTCATTAAAAGAAGACTTATATTTTACACATTTAACAGAGGAAGTTTCGCGCACTTGCAAGATATCAGTCATTGAAGGAACTGAATTGCCACTTGTGATATACATTATTATGGGCTTTTTATTTAAGTATGCAAAGGTGCTTTTCGCGCAAAAATTTTCTTATTTCAAATAGAATGCCGTATTTTTATTACAGATTCGGGATCTGCGATAAAGTGTATGAAAAAATAACCCCATAATCGAATTTTTGTGTGCATGACAAATTGCAAATTCACGCGCAAATGCAAGCTGTTAAGTCATTGAAGGTATTCATTGCTTCTTGTAATTTATATGGTTTTGGTTATTTTTCACGCTAAATCGCGTAGTAATGTTCATTTTAAATATGTGCAATAACAACTTGGGAAATCATCAAAACAAACGACCAAAATTACTAATTTTCCCCTTAATTTCCTCAACATTAGTGCCCTCAAACTGTTGGTTTCCCAAATTAGTATTCTGCCTATTATAAAATGAACCTCATTTTCCGATTCAGCAAGAAAAACACCCCATAATCATGTATCTCAAATTGCAATTAAATACCTTAAATACATTATTATGCACCTTTGATTTTTCGCGTGATTGCAAACCTTTAATGCGCACACAATTTAGAGTTATGGGTAATTTCTAAAGTAGAATACCTTCATGTCGAAAATGTTCATTTAAAAACGCAACAAAAAAATGAAACGAAACAACGACATATTATACAAGAGGGCTTGTGTTACCTTGCCTTGTGAAGCTGATTTCTTTGCTATTAAACCTGAAAATTTAAATGGAGGTGAAAAACGTATTCTACGTTCATCACGTTTCTTCCTATAAATTCAGAATCTGCAATAAATCATAGGGGCTTTCATTTGGAGAAAGCTGGTTCACAAAAGACTTCATTTAAGCACGAAGGTACGCGAAACTGTGATAGGTATATGAATTCAAAAATTAGGTTCATGCGTAAAGTTTGTTTCTATAACTCTGAAATAACCGTACTAACCGAGTGTTGCATAACTCGCCAGACACCTTTCACAGACGGTCATACATTTCATTGTCTTCAGCTCATTAGTCCACAATTAGTTAATATATTTACATGATGAATTAATTGAGGAATACTTAGATGATGATATTGCAAATTATATGTGCGTTCGTTTAATAAGCATAATGACTGTGTAGTTAATAGAATGAATTAGTGTGGCACAAACGGATAAAAGAATGGAATTTTTAGGAAAGGCATTGAATTGTTAATATTAATTATTAATTATTACAGCTAACATCTAATTATGTTCCTAAACATGGTAATTCATACGGCTTCGTACTTTAAGTACCTATAATAGCCATACGGGTAATGGATTTGTATCTTACAATGAGTTTTTCTGAACTGAAAAATCAAATTTAATGCGACACCTAATTTTTTTTCGGCTCCTCTACTGTACCAAGCTTTATAAAAAAAGGCCTTCTGTCCATAAATTGGTATTTTAATTAAACTCCAACGTTTCTATCCAGGAACTGGGGCTTCTTCAGATAGATTAATATTCAGAAATATAAAATATCTACTTACTTATAGTTTTCTTTTTGTTGCTGTTAATAATCGAATTTAAAGTTATGAGTGTTTTTGAAAATCAAATTAAATTCTATTTTTAAAAAACTCATTACACAAAACTCATAACTTTCAATTTGATTATTAACAATAACAAAAAGAAAACTATACGTAAGTAGATATTTTACATTTCTGAATATTAATCTCCCTGAAGAAGCCCCAGTTCCTGGGGAGAAACGTTGGAGTTTAAATAGAAAATTTAAAAAACCAATTTAAGGACAGAAGGCCTTTTTTATAAAGCTTGTTATAATCTTAACTGTATCTACTGTATCCACAATTCAGTGTTGTGACAGCAGCTTTGCGATAAAGGACAATTAAGAATAATTATGTCTGTCTGAAAGACACTTCCTATTTTAGAAAATCAAAATTATTTATCTTGGTTGCTTAATTGCTTTGTTATTAATTTAAAAAACATTGCACGCCTTTTATTGATTTATAATATTCAACGCGGAGCTCTCAAGGTATTTCGAAGAAAAGACGTCTTCTCATAATGGTTTAATACGAGGTCGCTACATCTGGCATAATTACGAGTTGTGTGTCGCAAGAGAGCCCTTTCGCCCCCTTTCCCGCTCATGTCAGTTGAGCGTGTTGACGAGGAGTCTTTCCAACGGTGGTAATACCATGTCACAGTCAGGACCTCTACAACAGCAGTGCGGGGGCCCCTAATTCCGACCGACGTATGATAAGAAAATTGGTCTTTTCAACCCCTCGCCTTCAGCACAAACTACCTCTCCATCTCACTCCTGGGCTCCGCCCGCTGCTTTCAGACTTGTCACGAAGCCTGACAGGCCTTCCTGCGCCGAGGTTAGGGCGAGCAACGGTGAAGGTTTGTCGGTAAAACGACAGGAGTAGACGGGCTTGGTAGAGGGGCACCTTTGGCTTAGATGCTTTGATCGAAATGCTGACTGACTTTGAAGAATAATCGATGCTTCTCCCCCAAACCACTCTAAAACCTTAGAAGAGGAAAGAAGGAAAAACTCGTGGTTCTTCAGCCTTGAGGCGAGAAAAATTCATCACCCCGCCTGTCCTTTTCCGACACTCATCGCCCGTCACTTCCAACACTTAGGCAGTTCAAGTGAAGGTTCTCTAGGTAGTGAACAAGAAGAAATCTCCCGGAGTGAAATGAGATTTGGCTTGTTCGGTATTTGACTGACGTTTCCTGATATGACTCTCAAACTTCGGTGCGCGCTTATTAGAGTCGAGTGGAAGTGGATGTAATAACGAAACGAGTCTGCTGTCATAAGCACACAAGCTGTGCCTCGATCGTACTACACAGATTTAGAGTTGAACAAGTAGGTGGGACTGATATTTGGTAGATAATTGGAAATAGGTAATGTAGAAGTAAACTTGGTTACACAGGATGTCTACTAGATCTGTAAAATAAAAACGCTGCAAATTATTACACAAAGGTTTATTATTTATGTATTAGACAGCCCTTCTACGCAGATCTCTGGTCCATAATTATTAAACGCCGCTTATAGTATATTTAGTATCGGAACTCGGAGCTTCGGACCTCACAAATGGGTTCAATCCATTACAGCAGCGGAATCTCACAATTTTACGCTTTCTAATATAGTTGATAAACATAACAATTTATTTCCAACACATAAAAGTGTTACCTATACTGTATATTGATATCATTTAATTGGTCAAATTTCAAAAAATGTGCTGACAAAATCACTGAAAATGACTAAGAATTGTTAAATTGATATTTTTTAGCATAAGATTGGTCAAATAAAGTTTATCAACTATGAAATAGAACATTCAACAATTTATGTACGAAATTATGCTAAAAACTTGAACTTCATTAAATTTTGTTTTAAAAAATCTATAAAATTGCAAAAAATAGCCTAAAATCCAAAATTTCTTTTTGAATAGAAGGGTATCATTTAGAATACTTTTTTTCCATAAAATTAATAGCTAACTACAAATAGCACAAAATCGTATTTTAAAAATAATTTTGAATAAAAATGTAAGATTTCCTACTTCTGTTCTCTATAAGCTTTTTGATGTTAAAAATATTTCGCAAATGTATCTTTTTTATTCATGTATCCATTTATTTTGTTCTGGTATAAGAGATGAGCATCTCTCCCTTTCTATAAATACCCGTAATTTTAATTCATCTCGTATACTTCTGCCCACTGTTAAAACTGAATTTCATAGAAGAAACTCCTATGTTAAAGCTCTTAAATTTTTATTTGAAAATTCTATTAACCTCTTTCATTTTTCAAACTTGTCTTCTTTTAAAAAAAAATTATCCGAGTATTTCTAATGTGATTTTGTTTGTTTTTCATTTTTGTTTATTTGATTTTTCTTTTATTGCACATTGGCTGGCGAGAAGATTTATTTTATTATTTTAATATATTGAATAATAATTGACTGAACTCCACCGAGAAGCACAAGTTCATTTGAACTTATTTCTCGGTGGGCAACAATGTTATTTGAATTGAATTTTGTAATTTATCATTATGTTTAATTTTCAATATTTTTCTTAATTTTGCTTTAATTATTTATAATATTTGTGGTTGCCAATAAATAAATTCTATTCTATTCTATTCTAAGGCCTTTTATGGCCCGGACGGCGGACGGCGGACGGCGAACGGCGGACGGACATTTCAAATTTGGATTCTACGCACCTTGAAACGTAAAGTGACAAAGTTTGAGGGGGGGTTATAAAAATTTTTTGCTGTACGATCACATAGGCTTATTGTTGGAAATAATAAACCAAAATCAAGGACTTTTTGGGGACTTTTGGGATTCTAAATTTTAAAAATCTGTGACCTTTTACAGGCTTTAATTTCTTTAGGAATAGCGTACCAAAATACTTACCAGTAGACGTACTGTAATCATGAGTAGCCTATATAAAATTAGATCTTCATAACTTTTTTTGTTGATTCTAGCATACTTATAAAGTAAAGAAGTCCAAGACTACTTACAGAATATTAGATTCAAAAGTACTATATAGATTCAAAAATCTCAATTGATTCTTTCGTATGCTTTGTGAATCCCGGTACTGGCATTATATTATGATTATTACCATGGTTACCGACGCCATAAAAATTGGTGACTTCTATATTAAAATCCGTGACTTTCGGAAATATCCGTGCCCTTCTATCAAATCCGTTACTTATCCGGGAAACCGTGACCTGTAGACACCCTGTTACGATAAAATTAACATGAGTGCCGACCAGAACACAAATAACAATATTACAATAAACATTATTTTAGGAGCGGATTTATTAAATTCAACTAGTTTAATATTACTGTATTCCGTAGATAAATTGATTCAGATAAATTTTTAGTAATGTAGGTACCTACTCTTTCGACGGAAAACAATTAAGAAGGTATTTCATTTTTAACATTTAAGTAGGTGAAACTGCGCCCTAACCCAACGTTAAGCCACCAATTTTAAGCCAGCACGAGTGCTAGCAATACGAATTGGTTAATCTAAAATGAGCCAGCTCAAGATTTGAAGGTGTTCAAAATTGTCGGTGCCTACGGGTCATTCGGGTCATGGTAATTGGACGAAAGAGACGTCAAAAGTTTTAGTTTTTTTTTTTTTTTTTTTCTTTCTTTTTTCAATTTATTGATTGCACTTCAAAATAAGTAACATATAACCAGTTAGTGTTAATGTGTAAAGTTATTGTTCTAGTTTTAATATATATGGTACTGCATGGTTAACATCTTATCACTGTCGAGGCTCTAGAGATTTATACCCGAATTCCTCATAAACTCAAAAGTACGAGTAAAACAACACCCATCTGGATCTTCACCTCAATGCTATCTAATTAAAGCCCAACAGCTGAAGCGATAAAAATATGTTGAGACAACTGATCACGTTGGTTTCGGATTCTGATATTTCTAACCACAAGGGGAGGCTACATTTCAAAGCCTTTTGTCTTGAGAAATAAATATTGGGAATGCAATCGGACTATGAAAGAAATTACAATAAACATCGAGTCAACAAACATGAACCATATGATCATCATATATGATCGTTTCAGTTAATAAGGCGAATTTTTCCATGATCGCACCATTGTTCTGGTCGACACTCATGTTGACAATCTCTGTCTACTTCTAGCCATTAGGGAGAGCGAAAGGATGATCCTTATAAGATACGAAGATCCCATCAGCTGATATAAATATACTGGAATTCTAAGTTCACGAAACCGAATTAATTATAACTTATGTCATTTCTTGATGAACTTGTGAATAGTAGGTAGGTAGTCTAAATTGATCTCTTTATTTCCATTTAGTGGGTACCTACATTTGTGTTGGCTACTTGGATTCTGGTGCATTATTAATCTTGGATATCACATCTTTGGGTCTACTAAGTAAGGTTTAGGCAACAACGTTAATGATAACTTTTCATATTCCACGTTTTAGGCATTTACCAGTGGAATGCGTTGAAAGGCTACCTAAAACAGAAATAATGAATCATTGTGTGCATTTAGAAAATAATGTCGATTTTACCTGCATACAGGCTTACTTCTACACCCCTCCGTCATCATGTAGGCGTCTCATTAAGACATAGCTCACGAATCTTTATTAAGATAACACTAAACAAGGAACAACATTACACGAATGAAATTGTTTCAAGGAACAACTTGTAAGCAATTGTTTCAGGAACAACTTAACTAGTATGAAGGAACTTAGCTCGTAACAAAATGTTTAAAAAACAAATTCGCTCGTATGGTTTCACAAACAATTTTAATCCTAAGAAACTGTTTCAGAAACAACTCCTAAGAAACTGTTTCAGAAACAATTTATCTCGTAAGAGAGTGTTTTGGAAATATTAAACTTTAAACGAAAACACAATTCAGGAACAAGTCAACTCAACAAAAACTGTTTCAGAAATAACTTGACTCGTAAACAACTTATTCAGGAATAACTTATTTCGTAAGAATTGGTTTCAGGAACAATATAACTCGTATGAAGTTCTGTCAGGAACAAACTAACTCGTAAAAAACCTGTTTTAGGAACAATTTCGTGGGGAAATATTTCACAAACAACTCGAAAGAGACTGTTCCAAGATTAACTCAAGTCAATCAGTCCCTAAGAAACTGTTCCATGAACAACTTAACTTGGAGGAACTCGCTTCAGGAAGAACTCTAGTTCTTGCATTTTATTTACATTATGCCTTTACATTTGATTTGTAATCAAAAAATGTAATATAAAATTAAATAATCCAAAGGAGACAAAAGCAGCAATGTTATCAATCTATTTTAATGTAGTTACGGGTGCTTCGCGTATTCGGGTATTTGCTCGGCTTTTCTGTCCTTTGAAAGTGTCCTTCGCATCTGAAATATATCAAACAATGAACAAAATCGAAGGGTCGCAACAAAATCCTCAAGAGCTAGAACGTAATCGAGAAGGCGAATTTCAAGATTTATGGTTAAGTACATAATATGATCTAAATTCAAACTCATATATTTATTTATTTATTATTTTTATTTATTTATTTACTTTATTTTATTTTATTTTTATTTATTTATTTTTTTTTTTTTTTTGTAAGAGTAAAATAGCTCAAATAAGTGTTTCACCGGTTGCTGTATAAAGATACCTAATTTAGATATTGACGGTAGATATGATTCAATTGGATAGATTTCTTGCTTTTAGCGAAATCCGGTTAAAAGTTCCAGACATGCAGCATGGTCATGTTGTGAGCAAATTTTCATAAATAACCGTAGTATATTCTCATTTATGTTCAATTGCTAGACTTTATAATTCGTATCTAGACGTCCAAAGGGTCTTTAATTTCGAATGTCGTTTCATAGGTTGAATAGCAAAGGATTTAGATCAGCCGCTACTTAAGTCTCGTTTTAGCGTGGAACCCGCTTTTACCGGGGCCAATTTTTGTGACATTTTGACGTTTCCATGTCCTTACTCTGGCTCCCTCGGTGGGAAATTATTGGTATTTGCGTCACACAAAAGGAAAATTTGTCGAAGAAAAGTACGTTTATTCGGCATTACTACCTCCATATTTACCCTTCCTTCTTGAAATTCTAAATTTCCGAGGTTTGTTGAACAACTAGACTAAAATTGGGATCGAACCAAGAAGGAATCTTGAAAATCGGTTGGGAATTATGGAATATACAGCGTCCATAAAATTTTTCACACTCACACAGTGGATATTCTGACCTATAGGCGATCAAATAGGACAGCTCCACTCCCAACCGTCATTTAAGAGGGAAGTTTCAGTTCAGATAATAACCCGGACTCATATATGCATGCAAAGAATCAGGAGATTGTCAAAACACCAATGTGTGTTTATGGGTTGTTGTGCGAAGAATGCCCTGCATTTTATGTAGGAAAAGCCAAGACACAACTTAACCTGAGTGTCAACAACCACAGATCTTCGGTAAGTTAGAAGAACTGAAGATATGCCTGTGAGCCGCCATGTTGATGCAACATTTGAGGATTGTTTTGGCATACAAGTTCTAAAAAAGATGAGGCAAGGAGAAAATAAAAGAATGTTTCATCAATCGGAAAAAGCACATTTAAATGTTTTGGGCGCATGCGATCTTCTAGGATTAAGCATCAGGCGTTAGCTGGGTAACCATTTTCTCCATGGCAAGTATCTCTGTACATATCAACGTCGAATTCCCACAAAAGCTCAAGTAGTTCCTCGTATTTTGAAAAAGGCAAATTTAAGCCAAAATAAAAAATTGGTTTTTGTGTCGAAACTTATTGTTTTTCTAAAAAAATTGTGTTAATTATACACGCTCTTGTAGACCCACTTTATACAATTGAAGTATAAATACATATGTACAATTACGAAAAAGAATGCGTCATCGTTTCAGAATGCCTCAAAACGGATTTAAATTATGAAATTTTCCGAAAATTTTGATTTTGAAATTTTTAGGACCATTGCAATATCTTCATTTTTTTACGAAAATTTGCCAAAAAGACCAACATTATTAGCAACCGTAAAATCCGAAAGCAGGTATGTTTAAAGGTATGTGACGTATCCCACCAGATTTTCGCAGATGATTTACAATAAATCACTGCAATTACGAACTATGGATTTGTATGCACAATATTTTATGTTGTGGAAATAGTCGAATTTTCCGATTAATAAGCATTAATTGTTAAATTTGAGAAGGATAATTTTATCAAACAAGAGATTATTATCAAACAGATTAGATTAATTCAATAATTCTTGAGATTTCCATTAAAATTGCGGATTAAAATAATGAATGTATTAAGTGGTGTTCGAGATACTCAGTGACAGACCCAAGCACAAACTGATTAAAAAAAGCTCTAAAATTTTAACCGCGAGAAACGTTAACGTTTCGTGCTATAAACTGTTCAATATACCTCACTTAACAAATGAAATAAATACCATTTGTGTAGGTATGTATATTTTATTGGCATGGCTTACATCTGGTGCAATCCTAGCGTAGTGGCGGGAGGGGTATAAATTCGATTCATTTATCTATCGTATTATTATTATTATTATTATTATTCATTGAATATAATTTATTTCAAAGTAGCATATCCACACGATTCCTTTTCATCTTTACTAGTATGGTTTTTGCTTATCTGGCCGGTTGTTGCTTTCTTACTACTACCGAAGGTAGGGAAGCAAAGTGTTCGTGATTGAAGTTGAAAAAATTTTTGTCCTCCAAAATCAAAATTTCCACTTGCTTGTTGCGTTTCAGAGCTTGCTGATCAATTTTGGTTCCGTGACTGTCTGTCTGATGTCTGTCTGTCCGTCTGTCTGTGGTAAATCCTTGTCACTCCCAAAACTATACCAAGTTTCATTCCGATTCCAATGAAATTTTCAGGGATTGCGCGAATCAGCTTCTAGACGGTCCCCTATAATTATCAATACCGTCAGATCGAATGTACTCCGTGCACATGAGCAAACGATAATTTCCCATGACCTCGATTTCTCATCATCTGTTGGTCCGATTTCGTTAAACTCGGCAGTTAACTTGTTATATGGTCTAGAAAAAATTCCCTATCAATTATATCGCAATTGGTAGAGTAATAATAACCACTGCGCAAGGGCGAAAATAATATCGATTGGCACAGGCAAAACTCCGAACTTAATGGAACGATTTTGATAAAATTTTGGGCCTTTTTATTCATTCTGACCTGTATGTCCAACTAATCGGTATTTTTAATAAGGGATTGACTAATTGATGTTACGTATTTTTTAGATGCGAGCTTGCGAGCATGCAGACCACCAAACTATACACATCATTCTGATCTATTTTACCACAGTGGATGTAAAAATGAATGGGTATCATCAATCCTATTAATCCCAATTCTATAGAAAATAGTTTGTAAATGCGAGGATGTAATGGAAAAGACACAAAATTTTCATAGATTGTGCGGGATGCCTCTAGACGGTCCCCTATAACTTTCATTGCCATCACATAAATGTTGGTCTGTGCACATGCGCAAACGTTAGTTTATCATAACGTCGATTTCTTATCATCCATTGGTCCGATTTCGTTCAAACTCGGGGATTAGATGGGTATATGTTCCAGAAAAGTTCCCTATGAATTATATTGCTATTGGTGGAGTAATAGCTATAGCGCATGCGCGAAATTAAAATTAATCGACACAGATAAAACTCTAGACTTATGAACCGATTTTTATGAAATTCTCAAGGATTGTGCAGTTTAGCTAATAGACGTTACCCTATGAATTGCATTGCCATTGGATTAATAGTAGTCTGTGCGCATGCGCTAACATTAATTTCTTATAACGTCGGCTTGTACTGTTTTCATCTAATTGTATACGTCCATGTGAGGAAAATGAATTTTGGCAAATGGGAAGTGAAAGGATGTTGAAATCGCAATGACCTAGGGCAAAGGTGAGCAATGTTTTTGGGCAAGTTATCTTCAGCGCGATAACATCGGAGAGCCAATTAACTTCAATCGGCAATTTTATTCATCGCACCCGAACATGCACGTCGTGACCGAGGTGCTGAAGGAAATTCAAAGAGAAACGGAGTTGAAGAAATTCAGTCTGAACAAAGGTAATTTCCCAACAAACAACTCTCAATTTCTGTGTACCTATCTAATTTTTAATATGCTATTTTCTCCGCAATTACTTTTTCTGTTCAGGAGCTGTAAATCCAATGAGAAAAAGCACGAGTGACGTGTTAGGCAAGCTGGATGCAATGTGGAGGACTTACGTTGCCGACCAAAACATATCAGCCAGCGTTACACTACCGACTTTGACGACGACGAGAACGAGGAATAAGCTTTATTACCTACCTTAATGACGACGACGTATATTTCTATCACTGCTCACTAATATAAACGCATTTGCCCAAACCTAATCTTTTTTCTCAGAAGCGTTTGCCCAAAATCATTGAATTTCTTGAAGGTTTGCCCAAACTCAAATCGACCGTCCATTTTACAATATGTGCGGAAGCTATACTGCCCACCCAACTAATAGATACGCGTGACGAAATAGTAACCTAACAACTATAAGTGAGAGGAAATGTATAATTAAGTTCTAGGATGTCATCCACAACAAGCAGATACTTTCAGTCCCGAGACTGCTGGTATTACCGTACATAGTTTATTTCGAGTATCTGTACCGGTATTATTTTGTTTTGCAAGAATTATTTTTGTCTAAATTTCAGTTAATTTTCTTTCACTACCCTTCCATTACTCTTGGAGGTCTACAAAAGAAAATAAAGGTCTGCGCGAGAACCGGGACAAGAGCCCATAAAAATGAAATATTATGGAACCGAGGCTAATAGCATAGGAAGGGGCTATCATAAAGAACAGGGCCTCGCAAGAAAATTATGGAGGTGACGGATCATTTTCTAAAGATAAGGTGGGTTAATAATAGCTATTAAAGAGTTGTTACCGGCTTCCGCCATCGCTGCAGTGACAATCAGATTCAAAGGAGTCGTGTTTCCGTTTCCGGAGACGTCTGCAAACAAAAGTCCTTAGATCACACTGGTGCAGACTCATCATCTTATCAGTAGACTGTACTATACAATCTTGAGTACAAGGCACCTTAAATAATTTTCATAACACTTCTACTGAGTTCCATCATTAGGCTGTTGTACACATTTTACGGGTAATGCCCGCAAGTGGATAACGCTAGCATTAGCCGGATAAAGTCAGCATTATCCAAAACGGATGGATAAAGCCAGGAAAATGTTGAAGTTGCAGGATTTATCCGGGTAGTGCGGGATTTATCCGGGTAATGCTAGCCTTACCCAATAGCGATTGGTTAAAGCTGGTATCAGGTGAACTTCAACAAACTTGAATATTATTTCTATAATTTCAAGTAAAAATGTTATAATTATTGATGTTACAAATGTAGAAGAAAGAAGTTTAACAAGTTGCTTAGTTGTTTACGCATGGCAAACTACAATGACATATCGAGTTGCATTTTAAACTAGAGTTGGCACACTTGGATTTTTTTGACTTGCAGCTCCCTTTAAAATTACACTTTTTGAAGCCTTGCACGCCCGAAAACGATTTGACTCGTAGCAAGTTCACGTACGATTTTGTTCAAATGAGACAGTATATAAGTCTATTTTTACATATGGTGAATTGGTTTCTGGAAGAAGTTGGGAAATGGTACCCTTACTGTTACCAAGTTTATATAAGCCATCCTGCACATCCAAAACTGCTACTAGAATGTTCCGGAAATCTCCCTTCCCTCTGTCGAATTCCGGAATTTGAAACCGCACAGTACTGCCGACTTATGCGATAAGACCACCATGTTCAAGCCAACCTTAACATCGCAACCAAACATTGCTTGATACGGAGATCTCTTAATCCCACAATGATAGGCACGGTTCTTCATCAGTTGAACAAATCTTTAACCTTCTGACAAACATGAATAGACAGCTGTATCCAAGGCACCTTGGATAATGCCAGCTTTATCCGGTTAAACCCCGCGAACTACGTAATCATGCGTTCATTGCGCGCTTTACCCACCACGGCTGGTTAAGGCTGACTTTATCCGGCTAAAGCTAGCATTGTCCGGTTGGCAGGCATTACCCGAAACATATAAATTTATTTCATCATTCTGCGGTTAGCTGAAAACACTGATTTTGTATTTCAAAACAGAAATGCAGTAGGTAGACATGCATAAACGATGTTTTATGGGCATGAAAATTTTCAACAACTTCATAATGATACTACACACTGTGTCAAAATACGAATCACGAATAAGAATTGAATATTTTGACATGCCTAGACTACACTCGAGTGATATATGTCAAAATAGCTTTAAGTTGAATTTTAAAATTTCAGGAAAGGTGTGTATGGCTAATTTCGTAAGACTTAGTCATTTCAAGTTAATAAACTATTTGAAATTGGAAAAGATTCGAACTTACCTCAACATTAACTCTTCTTCAGCCCCATCCGATAAGTTTTTCTGAGTTGATTTTTCAAGTCGGTTGCTGTTAACATAGTAGAAAACCATGCGCATAAACAATGAATCCATACTGTACAACAATATTTAATACAACATTATGATGTTTTCCTTTGTAGTCAAGAACGCTTTTGCTGAAGAATACTCACAAAACGGGTATACCTAGTAAAACTACAGTATCGCCTACCTTACAAAGTCAAAAAAACAACTTACCTAGAACAAATTCTTTGCGTTGACGGCCACTTTTCAAGTCGAATTGAACTCGGGGAGTCTCTGAAATTATTTTTAAGTTGCTCAATGAACAGTACAAACTCTATTTTGATAAAATGGGTTTGTAATAAATTAACTCGGACTCTAATGATCGGTCGAAGCCTAGTGATGGGTACGGTCTTGCGTTCTATGACCCACAAACCGGGGAAGGTAAACTTTAAGGGTTGGAAAGCTCTCATCAATTTTCACTTGTGAGTTGTAAGCAATCCGCGAGGCAGCTCACTCCAGGCTGATAAGAGACGAAATGGCGATAGTGGTAGTGACAGATTGTCGTGGTGCTATTGCGAAACTCTCAAACTGCAAAATAAGTAGCAACAATAACCAGATCCTACTAAAAATCAAAGACCTGGTAGATCGCATGAAAGTTGTTGGCCGCAGGGTTCACTTTGTGTGAACTAGGGCATACGTAGGGATTAGCGGTAATTGAATCGCGGATTCTATGGCAGTAGTGACCCGTCAGAATGGAGAATATTTGAATATTGAGGTACCATAATTAACATTTATGTACATCTCTACAGACGGTTGAAGGATCAGTGCCCAAGGCACTACAATGAGACTGTAGTCGAAATGCTGATGGATTGAATGAAACTATCGAACGTGATCAAGTTAAGTAAAGGGAATGCGTGAGAGGAACAGTGACTACTGACATTTTCACTGCAAAATCGCTCAAAAGGATAATCCCCATAAAGTATTTTTACGTTACGCAGCATCAACATATTGTGACATGCATGGTACAACATGCTTGCTACAACATCAGCGTCATTTTGCCCCTCCACAACCAAAACCTCAGAAAATTACGTTTTTTGAGAGAGTGCCCATAGTTGCTAGGCAACCGTACTGACGCATAATAGTTTTGTTTTGCGAATTGCCAATAGTTGAAGATGATAAGTACCTACCGAAGTTAGTAGTCAAACTTCTTCTCCATCTACGGTTCATGGAGGGGAAAAGGGGGGCTCTCTATCTCTCTCTTTTTTTTGTAATCATCGACTCACCTATGATTAATCACCAAACTTAAATCTTTTCCCCCGTCTGTATACTTCTTTACCTACCCAGTACCCTGTGTGGCCACCATTGGCGACAGGGTAGCTATCAGCGTTGGCCTCTTCGTTTGGTTGGTATTACCAGGGAAACCAACTCCTCAATTTGGCAAACTATAATAAAATGTACGGGATTTACAAAATATATTTTCTGGAATGGTGTGCAGTCAATCACCTAGCACTGGAATTCTTGAAACTCTACTGGAACGGTATATAGTCAATCAACTAGCACTGGACCTAGGAATTTTTCTGGACACGAAATACCTTTAATGACCACGTAGATGCTGTAGCTTTGAGAGCTCTAAGAACCCTTGGTTTTCTCAAAAGGTATGCGCTGGATTGTTCATCAGTCGAAGCTATTGTGCTTCTGTACAAATCCAAGGACCGCCTTATCTTGGAGTATGCGAGTTCAGTTTGGTCTCCTTTTCACGAAACATACAAATATACCTTGATGAGAGTCCAACGAAAGTTCTTCCTTTTCCTCGGATTCAAGTTAGGAATTCCCTAAAAACAGATTGATTTTCCGCATCTTGCTGCTGAGAACCTGCACTCGAGAACCGTAGAGAGGTGGCTGACATAATATTTTTCCACAAACTTGTAAATGGAGTTCTCCAGTCACGCTTCTCTCCAAAGTGAACCTAAACGCCCCACCATACAGGATTCGCCACACCCTTTGTTTCACGTCTTTTTTGCTGCTTTCAACTACCTTCCATCGCCTTATGTCGTCTGTCTCGTGAAGTGAATGCGTTCTTGGAGGCACAGATTGTGACTTTTGAACATCTCTTCCTACTCTCTGAAGCGTCGACTCGCGGAATTTCTCAATTAGTGTCTTATTTTTTTTTTTCTTCCTCTTGTTCAATATTACTAGCTTAATTAATTTATCTCTTTCTTCATTTTGTTTATCAGCTATTGGATACATCGTATATTTTATATCTTCAAGCTATATTTTTGATTATTTAATATCTTGCTCATGTATTATTGTGGGTCATATATCTCGCCTGTTAAATCTTTTCTGTCTTTTGGCTTTTGCCGTTCTTATAAACAAATAAATAAGTCTTATAATTGTCTACCGACTTGACGGACTAACCTATCCTACAATGGGACATCAACAAAACGCTCACAACACAAAGAACAATTCATTAAGAATAACTTTCAATGCCACTTTACCAAATAGGTCTGTTCATTTACTTCAGAAGAGTTATGAAGAAGAATTGAGGAAACCAAAACATAGATAGAGCAAAGTTTTCTATAGTAACGGTTAGTTTGATACAGATCTATTCTATGAACTCCAGATTCACCATTGAACAATAACATGCATTCAGTAAATCCTTGATTAAACCCGTATAGTCTTAAAAAGGGGTGGCGGAAAACAAAAAGGAAATTTAAAAAAGAAGATAAGATAAAGTTTGAGGATGTTTAAAAAAATTAATAGATATAGATTAGTGAAGATAACTTTGATTACATATTACATTTGCAAATGTAGGTAGCACACGATCCATGTCGACAGAAATTGACGGCACTTGTGGTAAAACCTTTTTTACAGTTGGATTAGTCGAGAGGATTGGATATAGATCTTTTAGAATTTTGTTCATTCTCTCTATGCCGAAAAATAAAAAATGTTGTTGTTAATTGGACTTTTTAATTGGTCGAATTTATCAGTTGTTGTGCGAATAATGCCCTGCATTTTACGTTGACAAAGCCGAAACATCCCTAAATTTGAGAGTAAACAACCACAGGGCAACTGTTGTTAGAAGAGATGACGAGTTACCAGTGAGCCAACATGCCACGGCACATAATGAAATATTCAACGATTGTTTTGGCATCAAAGTTCTAAAAAAAGAGGAAACCAAAAGCAAATAAAATTATTCTTCTTCATTCAAAACGAGCGCATAGCAATGTGTTGGGCGCGTATGATTTTCCAGGCCTGAATATTAGGCCCTGGTAACTGTCTCTCCTTGGCAAGTATATCTCCGTACTAACGACAAAATTCTCAAAATTCTCTCTTCTTTGTAGTTTTGAGAAAGGCATTATTCAGCCAAAATATAAAAATTAGTTTTCTGTCGTACGTTCTTGTTTTTCTAAAAATTGTGTGGTGAACACATACATGCTGCAGAGCCTTTCATTGAACTAAGTAATATTATATATATTTATATATATATATATATATATATATATATATATATATATATATATATATGCTTATATTATATATATATTATGTATATTATTATGTATATTAGCAACTAATTTGAAGCGAGAAATTAATAAATAAAATTAAATTAAACAGCAACCACCTGTAAGCGGGAAACGCGGGCGGGCTCTAAAACTCGATCCGAATTGAAAATCAAACAAGAATTTTTGAATGAATGTGGGCATCGCGGGTGAACGAATTCACAGGAAATTCGCAATTTTCAGGGACGTTAAGAGGATTTCATGGTTTCATCAAACATTTTGGGCGAACCGCCCGCTCGCGTCGCTCGCTCGAATTGCCTTCCTCACTAAATAGTCTCGTATTCCAACATGAATTGCGTACCGGTACTTTCCACTGTGTATTCCGAGCCTGGAAAGTATAAAAGATTGTTAGAATGGAACAAATTAATTTGAATCACAACATATACCATAACAGTCATTATTTTACTGAGTATTGACGGACCACTTACGAAATGTACTTCTCTCTGGTAAAAGCGTACGGGTGGGAATCGGTGACAAACTCTCTCACCAGTACATTTTTGCAAAACTGTACTTGTTTTTTTGACTTTTGTTTTCTGCCAACTGTAATGAACGAACAAGAGTGATTAAAAACTATCTCACTGAATAATAGCATCATTCACGAATATAATGGAACCCTCCAAAACACACTAGACTTAAGACCCATCAAGTTCTTAATAACACAATTGAGCAGCTCCAATGAGTAAGGGTTGATTCACACATATCCGTGACGTGATGAGAAGTGACGTACAAAACAGTGATGTTCAGTGGAAATATATATAAATATATATATATATATATATATATATATATATATATTTCCACCCAGCATATATATATATATGATATCTCTTTGCCATCCAGGATTTCTTCATTCTTCCCCCCGAATTGACCCTTCTCAAGCCATTGGACGAAACATAAGTGACTGAATTTATAACTTCTGAAAAAAAAAAAAAACCTGACAAAATACACTTTCGTATGGATTTGTCCTCCCCTATACACCTGATGAGGCCTAGCGACAGGCGAAACTAGTTGTTGTTGTGAATAAACACATAAAAGTAAGAAGCCGTGTACCTTCCACCATCACACCAATATTCAGTAAGAAGTAATGGCTACCTGCACGAATACCAAAAAAATCTAGTTTGTTATGTCCATTTCTATTTTTCTTTGTGTCTCATTGTAAATACTGAGATGCTTACTGTGCTCTTGTAGGAATGTTACAAACTCTTCCTCTGTTTCTCGAAGCCTCCAAATGGGATGAACCCAAAGTCGTCGCCCCCCTGCCACCCATCTTCCTCGTCTAAAAGCAATGCTACTGCTGCAAGGTCTTGTGTGCTGAAATTCATTACTACTGAACTGAAGACAATAACAATCTGAAAAAGCCGCAGTTACCTCTGATCACCAGAGAACACTTACGGTACGAAAAGCACTGACACTGAGAGGTACGGTAGTGAGTGAATGATAGAGAAAATTCCATCACGGATACCACATAAGACCACGAATCGCGGAAGTGCCGGCACGTCACGAATATGTGTGAATCCATCCTGAATGTCCTGCTTTCAGCAATTCACATCTACAAAATTTCCCTGCGTTTATTCATTCAGACGCAAAACTTCATAAAGTTGAATTGTCTATCGCTTACCCCAATCACTAGACTCTAAACTGGTACTCTAAAACTATGAGTTTATTGTTGTGGAACACTGCGCAGAAGTTTGCGAACAAATTTGCCTTCTAAATAACTCACGAAGACGAGGAAATCCAGCGCTGGCAATAGGAAACGACAGCAAGAAGACTATGATGTTTAACCAATCAACAAATATGTTCTTGAAGATGTTTGGGACTTTGAACATCATGCATATCACTTCAACATTATTGAATAATTTTGGCAAGTAGGTGAGCGAAGCATCACAGGAATTTTAGGAAAGTTGGATTAATTCCAAAAATAATAAAACTAACGACCTACACAAAAAGGTTTTGATTTACGCCAATTATTATGTTTTAATTGTTTGGTTACCACGACGTAAAAATGAACAAGGTAACCAGTTTATATGGTTTCAATTGATAGGTTCTTGTGTAGTTGCCAGTAAGTTATATTTTCTGAACTGTAACTATTGCTAAGCGCACTTTTACGAGCTGACAACTGACAAACAGAACCGGAACCCATTTCAACAGAGAGAGACCATTTAATAATTCAATGTGTAGAGATCCATCCTAATGGAGTTCAGTTATTAATTTGAAGTGGGGAAAGCATTTGAGCGCTCTAATATTTCATATGAGCAACCGCGGAGATGCCTTGAAAGGTCGTGAATTCTGCAACGTTATTGGAACAGACCGGATCACACGGGGGTTTTAAACTTGTTGAAAATCTTTATGTGAATGCTGGCTCGGCGGATGCTCCTTAAATATTTTACGGCTGTGAATTGCAGCATCTGAGCGCTTGGGAGAACTTTTCCTCGGAAGATGGCGTATAAACTGAGAATACCGGAAGTCCGAAAGGCTGAAGGAAAGTTGCCAAATAAATTCTTCAAGTCTCGATTTTCTGGCCCTCTGTATAAACGTTGAATCGTTGCAGAAGAATACATATTTTTAATGACGCTATGCACATCTACGATAACAGCTTCAAACTTGGGAAATGCATCTATATTCAGGGTGACCCCCTCCCCCCATTGCTTAAATCGTTAAGAATGGGTCTAAAAAAAATTTTTTTTTTTTTTTTCATTTTTGATGTTTTTTAAGGATCTCAAAAATTACCAAATTGCACATTGTGGACATGAGCAAATGTACGCAATCGACATCAACTTCGTTACTTTAGATGGGAACCCCCATGAAGAGATGACCCATCACTTGATTTTGTAGGTGCGCTCAAACGGTTGCAATTTCGCTGTAAAAGTACTCATTTCCGCTCTAAAAGAGCTGTTTTTGAAGATTCTCAATTGCCACATGTAATACATGATTTTGGAGTATTTTTTCGTGCTGAACGTCGTCATGATGTTCATTTATTCATATTTGCAACACCGATTGCAACACTTATATGTAACAATAATGGTTACAATCTTGATGGTGTTGGCTAATGTTGGCACTTGCAATAAATTAAATAATTCGGCAAAACAAAATCGCTTACATTTTCTTACAAGAATTTTCATTAAACATTTCTGGGTTACTACTAGAGGCTGAAGAGTAGTGATACCCGCACCTCTCCATGCAGCAATATTATACGACAATACTGAATGGATCAGAGCAAAATAAATTTTCCGCAAGTTGTCAATTATAATGTTTCTTCATTTGAACAGTTCAAATTATGTCAGATCGGTGAGAAACGTCCTTTGTCCGATGGATACTACATTTGTGGCCGTGAGAAAGAAATTGCTGCCGCCAGGGAGATTCGTGCGAAGGAATCCGTTAATGGGTTCCTTTTGGTTTCCCCAGAGAGAAACCCACACGTTATCCCAATCGTTGATTATTAAGCCGACCAGTAGCTTGGATAGCGCACCAATCAATTGTGAAATAGCTAAAGGTGCATCCAGGAGGAAGATGAGACAGAAGATCAGAGCCGTACATCAAGGGTTTGGTGATTACTGTAATCAGGTTGGGGCTCTGCCCCGGGTGTGACTCTCTCTGATTAGGAGCACGGCACCTATGATTTACATCAGGAAGGTTTTAACTGCCCTGGGGCACGAGGGGGTATACCTTAGTTATGCCAGCATCGCATTACCCTGCTCGCCACCCCCGCTCCGAGCCAACCAGTTCCACCGAACCCTTCATTTGCTACCAATCTTCCTTACGAATTACTGACATCTGCTTCCCAATCCTCTTCCCTCAATCTCTATTAGACACTGTCAGCATCTTTTGATTTTCTGTATGTGTGGTAACAAATCAAAAACGCTATAAATTATTACACAAAAGTTTATTATCATTTACCTAATAATGATTAACAGGACGTTTCCATTTGTTTTCGTCACGTCACGATCGTCACGTCACGGTGGGGTTTTTGAGCGTCACATCACGATCGAAATCGCACCTTCGAAATTATATCACGTTACAATGTTGGTTGCGAGCGTCATGTGACTATGGTGGTTGCGAGCGTCACAAAACGATATAAACAAAAACGTATTTCAACTTTTGATGCATTAATGAGCTGCAAAGTTTCGATTGACGGACATTTTGGTGAAACAAACATTAATCGTTATTAACCCGCCAGTTCCTAATGCACCCTACAGGGTGCACCTCTTTTTTGGCCCCTGAAATTCAAACAGGTCGCCCACTAACTGATTCGCTACTAGAGGGTTTGGAAGATGTGGCAAAGTGACTTGATCAAAAGGAAGTTGATAAGATCCACCTGTTATCTTGATAAGTCAGTTCAAAGTAGCCAACCTCCGCAATTTTAGCGTCTGTGTGACCTGCCTTCTCATTTTCGTTCACCATGCCTAAAAAACGGTAATTAACCAATAATTCATTGCAGATTTTGTTTTTCTAGATGTTTCTGAGAAACCCTAACAAAAAATATCAGATAACTGAGCAAAATTGGCCTCCCAATCATAAATACAACTTTGGTGCACCCTGTAGGGTGCATTAGGATTGAGAACAACTTTGGGTTTTGGTGGTAAGTAGGTACATGTTTGTTGTGCTTGTGTCAGTAACTATCTATGTCTGTATTATCTCACTAGGGCTCGTCGTGTCTGTCAGTCCATCCGTCCTTTATTTATTTTATATATATATATATATTTTTTTTTTCAATTCGGGACAACCGAGTGGAAGGCTTTCCCCTTACCTCAATAACCGAAATGAAGAAGAAGGCAAGAGGATCATCCACCGTCCAGACTACCAGAGACCTCTGCATTGTGAGATGGAACGACAACAATATTGTAACCATGGCTTCCAACTGTCATGTGATAAGTCCTATTAGTAAAGTTAATAGGATTGGAACTGTTGACAAGGTGAAGAAGAGGATTTCCGTTGATTGCCCGAATGTTGTTATGATGAACAATCGATATATGGGAGGAGTCGACCGGTTTGATGAGAATGTTGAATCTCTTAGATGCTCTCTGCAGGAACGGAAATGGTGGTACCCTCTCTTCCTGTTTGGACTTGATGCTACTTGTCAGAATGCATGGCAGCTAAAGAAGAGGACTTCTAAAGAAAATGAGACATACGGTCAATTCAGAAGGGCCATCGTTCAGTCCAAATGCCTGACGCCCGGGAATCCAGCTAAAAAGGTGCGATCCATTTCAAACATCCCCAAAATGAAGGCCAGACATCTCCCAAGTCAACCCAAACCTTTTCACGAACTAGTTCTTTGTAATCAGTGGCGATGCAGAAGATGCCACAAGAATACAAGACAAATGTGCCGAGCATGTGGAGTTGCTGGTATCAGTTGCATGAGGACGTAAAAGCGCACGTTGCACCTTCATCTCGTGAATAGCTTTAAAATTGCATCCAAGAAGCTTCAAAAATTCTTTCCAACACTGATTTTTACCTATATAATACTGCCTACACTATTCTCAAGGGTTTATGAAATAAAAATTATAAGTTCACCAAACATCTTATTTCTTGTTGTTCCCATGCCTAATGCACCCTACAGGGTGCAGTACCACTACTAGTACTTGGAGCGTGGTATAAATGGTATGTTTTTTTCCCCATTCAATTAGATGTCCAATAATGAGAATTCATCAGAAAATTTCAAATTTTTATGGTAGTTTTCATTTAGGAACTGGCGGGTTAAATGATCTGACTGTAGAACCGTAGGTCTACCGTCCGTTTTATTTCAGTATTAGGTAGTTCTTCTATGCAGATGACTGGTCCATAATTAATTATTAAACACAGTATTTTAATACGTTAGTAATGAAACATTGCATTCTACAGGGAGCGCACAGCCGCGTCGAAGAAAAGTCGCGTCGAATGAATAACCTCGTCTAAAAAGGAGGTTTTCCAAATATTAGAGAGTTCCTAGAGATCCGTCGGTCTCAATACGGCGTGCGGTAACGAGGAACTTTACCGCACCTTAAAGTCACGTCAAGTCTTTAACGGATCTAGTTGTAACGCTAAATCCATGGAAGGAGGAAATTATCCCTAGGAGGTTATTTGAGTCCATGGAAGGAGGTTATTTTAGACGATTACGTTTTTTCTGGATTGCGATCCATTAACGTATCTGTATGTAAGGACGCGTCACTGTAACTCATTGCGTCAGAGTTCGCGTATTGACTTTCAGATGTAGCTGAAACGAAAATTCAGTAGTGTAACCTCGTATAAAACAAGAGAGGAAATCGAAATAGGTGACTAAGGTCGATTTTTATGTTATTCGCCTATTATTGTAATATATTTTGATTAAATTCACTCGACTTCCACTTTTAGTCGATAGATTTGATTTACAGTACTTTTCCCGTTCACGTAAATATCCTCCAAGGTTCGCTGAAAGTACAAAAATACCTAGCGTAGGAAACGGCAAAAATCGACGGAAAATTACCCCAACGCTTGTGCCTGACGAAGAAAAAAGGTTTTATAGTATCATTTCGACGCGGCTGTTTTTCAACACCGTTACACACTTGGAGATTTCGTGGGAGCACACAGCCGTGTCGAAGAACAGCCGCGTCGAATGAATAACCGCATATAAAAAGGAGGTTTTTCAAATAATAATGTAGAGTACAACCGCATCGAAGAATAACCGTATATAAGATGGAAGATACTGGCTTCAAAGAACAGCGGCGTATAAACTTTCAGAAGTAGCGGAAACGAAAACTCAGTAGTGCGTGCCGAAGAATAACCGCGTATAAAACAAGAGAGGGTTAGCGGGGTCGAAGAACAACCGCGTCGAAAAGATGAAGAAGGATGGATGCTATACAGAACTAGACAAAGGGATGCTTTGGGAAGGCAACCTGCAATACATCTACGCTTCTCACGATATTGACAAGAGGGATTGAGGTAGGGGGGGGGGGGGGGGGGGGTTCATTTCAAAGGTGTAAAAAA
Source organism: Adelphocoris suturalis (assembly GCA_030762985.1). Classification (NCBI taxonomy): domain Eukaryota; kingdom Metazoa; phylum Arthropoda; class Insecta; order Hemiptera; family Miridae; genus Adelphocoris; species Adelphocoris suturalis. The sequence continues at coordinate 78,650,867 of CM061046.1, forward strand.
ATCGAAGTAGGTGACAAACGTACGATTTTATCGTTTTTTCGCACTTTTAGACATATATTTTGATTCAATTCATTTGAATTCCACATACATTCGATAAATTTGATACCCAGTACTTCCCCCTTTACGTAAATATCCACTAATGTTCACTGAAAGTACAAAAATAACATAGAAAACTGCAAAAACTAGGCGCTCCGCGCCTCGCCAGGCGAAGGCGAAGTTCCATTTCCCTACCAACGGCTCGGTTGTACGTGAAAATCATAAGAAAATTTACAAGCGGTTGCAATCATGTTGACAATATCAATTATTGAGAATGATCATCTGTGTGTAAACAATTGATTCAAATAACCATGCTCATAACTCAGGTTGATGGCCACGCACTTCGCAGTAGTTAACATAATATGGTTGGATAAATCAGGAGCTTTCCAACGAATGGTGAACGATTTCTGTGCGATTAAAATGGCGGAAGTTCCATTTCCCTACCAACGGCTCGGTTGTACGTGAAAATCATCACTGTCACACATTTCGTTACCATCCCGCGTTCCATGAATGGCTAAAACACATTCTGTGTTAATATTGATGAAAAATTACCCCAACGGTTGCAAGCGACGAAGAAAGAAGGTTTTGTAGTAACCATTTCGACACGGCTGTTTTTCGACGCCGTTACACACTTGGAGATTTCGTTGCTAATATTTTTAGACGCGGTTACGCGGAATAGACCGGCATCGGGCAATAGGGGCAATTTTTCTACGTGATTGAGCGCTCTTGTTTTTCGTCACGGATATGCGCTACCGTATATAATTCCGTATTTTAGAAGCCGATATCTTTCGACACCGTTGTTCATTATCATAAAGTTTGCATTTCATCTGTTTTTCGACGCCGTTACTCTTCGATGCCGTTCTACACACCCATTCTACGTGTGGCAAAATCACTTCATTAAAATTTTCATAAGTGTAGTTCGATGAGGAAATAAATTGGCCTGTTAGGTCTCTCAGCAGATCCTTAACCACCGTGCCTTGTAATTGTATTCTATGTATTCCAAAAGATCGACATTTCAAATGTTATCACCGAAGTTCGATTAGGAAAGAATTAACCTCGGAGGATCCTCAGTACGTGCGTTTGTACCTTGTAATTGTGTTCTAGATGTCTCTAAGGAATTCTATTTCAGGTGAATGCAAACTTTAAAACATCTACACTTTACTAGCCCGATCTTAGCATACCGACATTACTGTAGGCTGAAACTGAACCTTCATGTCATGAGATAAAACAAAACACTTACTACACTTCACTAGTCTATCTATAGGTACACATTCCGTGAACATGTGACAATGAACATATTCCACCGGAAAACGTCTTCATTCGATAAGTAACATGCGACGACGGTGCAGTCACCTATTCAGTGAGCAATATAACCTATGTATTGTAATATTAACTAAAATATCTCAACACGAGTTTTCCAAAAAGGTGCAATATGATGAATATTGAGGAGTTGCAAAACATCTTCATGAAAGAATGTCAAACGACGTCATAGGGGAAAAAGATCACTCCTTCGTCCACCTGCAGGGAAATCTGAGCACCAATCTCATATGACAAGCCAAAGTTGTCCATTCTGACAATGAAGGTTAGGTGTCGCTGATTGCTGCCATTTATTTTTCGATTAGTTACTGATAGTTAAGATTTGTTCGTCATTTGAGTTTTTGAGATTGCAGCCCCCACTCCTTACTCTGGTAGTTTATGCACTTTTAGATAGGAATTAAATCATTTTTGATATTTTCTGTTAAATTTAGAGAAAATTATAACCCAATAAGTCCTTTTCTTCTTCAGACCTTTTCCATCTTCTAGTCCTTCCTTCCTGCTTCCATCCTCCTTCCATCTTGCTTCCAGGTCCTTCCTTTCCATCCTCCTCCTCCTCTTCACCTATGTATCCCTGCTTCCCTCATTCTCTTCACTATCCCGATCATCGGCTCCTGTTCCTCCGCTGCCCTCCCTAAAAGTCCCATCATCCTTTTCTTCCCTGCTTCCATCCTCCTCCTCTTCACCAATGTATCCCAGTTTCCCTCATTCTCTTCACTATCCTGATCATCAGCTCCTGATCCTCCGCTGCCCTCCCTAAAAGTCCCATCATCCTTTTCCTCCCTGCTTCCATCCTCCTCCTCTTCACCAATGTATCCCAGCTTCCCTCATTCTCTTCACTATCCTGATCATCAGCTCCTGATCCTCCGCTGCCCTCCCTAACAGTCCCATCATCCTTTTCTTCCCTGCTTCCAACCTCCTCCTCCTCCTCTTCACCAATGTATCCCAGCTTCCCTCATTCTCTTCACTATCCTGATCATCAGCTCCTGATCCTCCGCTGCCCTCCCTAACAGTCCCATCATCCTTTTTCTCCCTGCTTCCATCCTCAGTCCCTGACTCTTCCTCCAGCCAGTGTTGGGCATAATCTTATCTTCGAATACGAATAAGGTTGTAATCGAGATAATTATTCCTTGATTGTGATTCAACTGCCATTATATTCGTATTCGTGTAATCGTATCCGTCTGTCGGCGATTACACGAATACAACCCATAAAAATGCTTCACGGTCATCAATTTCAATAGGGCATCCCTCCTATAATATGCGATACTTTGCTTATATTACCTAACTTCAGAGGGACGTCCTTAAAGCGAATTCCACGATTGGAGCCCAACATTTGTCTCAAATCTATTTCAATAGGACATCCCTCTAAATCTTGGTAATATTAGCAAGGCTTCGCATATTATAGGAAGGAAGCCCTATTGAAATTGATGACCGTGACGCAATTTTATGGGTTGTATTCGTGTAATCGCCGACAGACGAATACGATTACACGAATACGATTATACGTATACGAATATAATCTCAGTTGACTCAGAATCAACGAATAATTACAATCGTGTTCGTATTCGACGATAAGATTATGCCCAACACCAGGGCCAACTTCGCTCTGCGGGCAACATAGAAATGATGAGTGAAAGTCACATGGCCGGTAGTAGTGTGTGTGTTTCTATTTTTTTTTTTTTTTTTTTTTTTTTTTTTTTTTTTTCCTTTTATTTCTGCCCCAAATAGTTACAACTTCATACTAAAGGCGAACACTCAAACCAAGCCTCTATTGCCCGCCATAATTTACAACTCATTTCTCGTTTTTCTGGTCTCACGTACAACTCATCTTTCAATTATCCCCGTGTCGTTGAAATTTAGATGCTGTAGAAATCGATATTTGACACCTTTGCCATCTATGTTTCGATACAATCGGTTACTAAACCATCGATTGTAACGCTGGTTACACATTGGGCGGTTTCTGCCGCGGCGGCAATTTCGCCGTCGCCGCCCGAGAAAATCTGCTTGCTTACACACTGGGCTGTCAAAACACCGTCAATCAGTCGACGGATGTCATTTAAGCTGTGGTGATCCCGCGGGCTTGGGTTGTAGTTGACTTTTCATTATATGTGTACACAGGCCCAATGTGTAGAAAGTGCGTGAGTTGTGTGTGTGTATATTGAGTGGTGTGAGGATAATTCAACAGGTCTGTTGTATACAAATTATTTAGTGTTTGAGTAATAAAATGGACAGACAACAACTGTTAGCACTGTTATTGTTCCATTGAAGACGAAAGAGGAGAACTAAAAATCGCAGTGTTTGGATCCATCCAATAAACTTAAGGAGAAAAGAATGTGGAACCAGCTCAAAGGTGGACTGGGAACTGGCGGCGACGGCAATAACACCGCCAAATGTGTAGACTCGCATTTGGTCACGTACGCCACTGTGAGCCTGAAGGCGGCAGAAAAACCGCCCGCCGCAGTGGCAGTGGGCGGCTGCACAGCGACCGCAAACGGCAAAACGACCGCGCGGCAGTTCTGCCGCCCAGTGTGTAAGCTTCCATGTACATCTTCAGACAACTGCTCGAACGGCGGCGACGGCGAAATTGCCGCCGCGGCAGAAACCGCCCAATGTGTAACCAGCGTAACGCTTACATCGACTGGCACTAATCGGGTAAAAAAACATTGTTCAGTGTTAGTATATATCGATATTTTTGAAACATTGTTATCGAGGTTGCAACCCTAGTTGAAATTTAAATAGAAATAGTACCTACTAATTAATTGATAATGAAAACGTTAGAGTCAAATAGGAAACAGATTTAATTATACAAAAATTAAGATTAGTTGGGAAAATGCAATAAAATGGGTGCCCATGTCATTTACATAATTGTAATAGTTATGAAATCTGTTTGAAGGTTTCATGCCTCCCTAGTTTTAAATTTTCAAATTCTCTCTTCCTCTGAACCACATCTTTCGGGTAGTAATAAGCATTTGTAGATGGAGCGATGGGAGATCAATACGTCAAGTTAGCAAGATGGGATGGATCATTCTGCCACGAAGGCCTCCGTCAATCACATTGGATTATGATTGAAACAAATGTGTCTGGTGGAGGTTGGCATCCTTGTCTTCCATCATTCCATCATTGAACGATAAATGGTTCCTGAATTGACTTCGGGCGCAGATAAATGTTGAATCTTCAGAAATGTGGTCCCCCTTTGAAATTAGGTTCCCCTTGTTTGTTATGTGAGATAAATTGCGATCTTCATTTGGATACAACAACTATTTGAGTTGGTTAGTACATCATATTTCTATTCGCGTGAACAAAAAAGAAAAAATCATAATAATAATAATAGTTTATTCAATACCAACTGTTTAGAAAAATTCCTTGGAGTTTTATCTTTTCAACGCCGCAAATGATAACGAACAGGATTATTATTCGTGTATTGTTAGATATCCCCTCTACGGAGATCACTGGCCTACAGATAATAATGCAACAAAGTCTAGGGCAAATTATTTAAATGCAAATACCTACATAGCACGTTGGCCAAAAACAGGCGCCTGCTGAAAACGGCACGCGGGACTACTGTACTTCCTCCTACGACTTTTAATCTCGTTTTTTCAGTTTGTTTGGTTTGCATAAATGTATGAGAGTTATGGGGGTAAAACTATTAATTAACTTGTAAAACTTCGGATTAAATTCGGGTTTATAAAGAAAAAATACACGGTTTTCCTGGAAAAACTCTAAATAAATCATATCTTAAGAACAGATTGAAATAAAAATATGCAGTTGGCGGCATTTTACTTCATTTTTTATGAAGTTTTACGCAAAAATTGTTTGAATTTACGAGCGGTTCACCCTAAATGTAATATAAAATGTCAATACTAAAATATATAACAAAAACCATTTTATATAATTAACGGAACGGCGGATTTTATTTTATTTTTTATAATTTTGGAACAATTTTCTTTTAAAATATTTTAAATCAAAGTTCTCACTATTGATTGACGTGCCAAAAAGAGTATATTTGATTTCATTGCAAAACTTTGCTCATTTCATTCGTAGTATGATCCCTATTCATGTGATTGGGTGATAACGGTTCGTATTTAGTTTGACTGACGGATAGTCTGCCTGAAGCAATTCATTTACAAACTGACAGGCTACAAGAAGTAGTTTCTAAGCCGATTCATCAAGAATAGAACAAAGGTGAGAACAAAATCATCTACGGATCTGTCACTGACACTGATCACAACGGACATTCCACAACATAAAAATACATCGTTTCCTAAAGTATGTACCTATAGGTACATCCTGCTTTTTTCAAGTTGTTCATCTAATAGGAGGTCAGGTTATCTACTATTTCTGTGATAGTATAATTTTATGAAGTATACCTACCAAGCACTCGTTCGGAAACCCATCCCTCTTATACTCTACATTTTCTTCTTAGGAAATCCTAACATAAAGGCAAAGCAGCTTGAAATGCTTGCATACGAGTCTGCAACACATGGGGACATTTTCATGTGTGTTTTCTTATTGTATTTATTACTAGGCAGATCTCACCCGTGCATCGCACGGCGGGGCGTACAAATCAATTAAATGGGCCATAAGAGAAACCGCCCACCCGTGGGTACTTAATTGAATTCGCGATCGTGTTGACTCATTGTTCCGACACCCGTGGGTACTTCATTGAATTCGAGCCAGGCTACATCACCTACCCCCCTGCAGACTCGTATGCAAGCTCTAAGAGCCACTCAGCTGATCCGGACTCTAGGCATCGTCACGTAAATGTGCTAAAGAGACTACATAAGAAATTAAAGCTTCCTAGAGTGTAAAACATAGAAATTAGCTTCAAAAGCCACTCATCTGATTCGGACCCTGGGCATCGTCAAGTTAATGTCCTAAAGTGGCTACATAAGAAATTACAGCTTCCTAGAGTGTAAAGCATAGAAATTACCTATTAAAATGATTTAACCACCGCTTCACAAATCAAACCGTTCTCGCAATATTTGGATCACCTGCTATGAATCAAATCATCGAAACACCAGCTCAATGAAATCATCAGAAATTAACAAGCGGTGGCAATCATGAGAATGATCAACAGAGTGTACACAATTATTATTCAAATAACCTTGCTCATAACTTAGCTTGTTGGCCATGCACTTCACAGTAGTTAACATAATATGGTTGGATAAATCGAGAGCTTTCGAACGAATGGTCATCGAATTTTATGGGACGAAAAACGACGAAGTACCATTTCCCTATCAACGACTCGGTTGTAAGCGGAAATCGTCAAAATATTTACGTTACGTTACGTGACAGTTTTTTGTGCAATGTGCCAGGGCAAAGACATGAAAATGTCAAAATAAATTAACAGAAATACAAAGGGTAGACTCCATAGTTTCCATACTTACAGATACTAGTTTGTAGTTATTAATCTGATAGAATGGTCCAGTATGAGAATACTACTATATCAGGGATCTAGATACCCCCGCAGAGGTGCAATGGGGGCCTAAATTCTCGATAAAAAGGTAGAGGAGGTAAACAGTATCCCGTCAGAGAGATACCACTCCTACTAATAGCTTTTAATGAGCCATGTTCGGAGTAGATTGGTTTTCCAGGGATCTGGATCGCCCATCCAACGCCAAACTCAGCTTCTAGAAAACACGAGAAAAGGCAGCGACGCCTGTTGTTTCATCAACGGGACGACGACAGCGCTATCTCTGATACCCTTACGGGACCTCGATGACGGTAACTCTGTTACAACTATGGCATTTGGTCATAGTAGGTATAATTTAGTAGGTATTCTGCTCACTAAAACTGTGCGTTTAGTTTTCAAATTGCTTATCAAATTTATTAAAATTCTCTAACCTGAAAATTTTAAATCAGCCGCTCCCTTTATCAAGTATCTCCAAAAAAGTTAAATGCTATCAAATAAATATCTAACTTTTAAGACTGATTTCTTGATTGAAATGTCTTTAAGATTTTAAAGTCATTAAAAGCAAATGCAACTTGAAATTTATTAACAACATCCTTGAAAGGCGTTTAAAAACTGAGGGGGATGGAGAACGCGAGCTGAAGGACGCACGTATCCCAAACGTTTTCTTATAAGTCGCGGGCATGACGGGAATAACACGAATAAAAGAAGAAAAAAAGGAAAAACGCCAATGGGGTGCCACATAACTAATATCAACGCTTGGCATTCTTTAGTCCTTTTCTGTCTCCTTCAAACCTGATTTGAAAAGCGTAAAATCTCTTTGTCCGCCGTTCATTCTTGAAAAACACGTCTCCACGTGGTATTAGGACTCGTGCGCATATCACTTTTGGGCCTAACAGCATATCAATTTTTCGTCGCCGTGTTCAGCATAGCACGAGCCAGCATATGGCCACATTTCCAAGAATGTTTTGTTGACAGTACTGTGTTACATCGCTTCAAATATTCATGGAAGTTATTGAATGATTAGTTTTAAGAATATATTTGTTTCCTACCGAAATAGGAATACTATAATCCATTCAAAAGCTACATACAGCTTAATTGTAAACAGGATTTTGCTTAGAATTTAGGGTTTTGAAATCAAAACTTCACTCATGCATTTTGCATTATGATGTGAAACAATTTCTTTGCCTGATTGCCCGATCTTTTGGCAGAATTTCTCTACAGTTCTGTCGTATGTAGAAACAATTAAACTGCTAGACGCTCCGATATATCTTATAACGAATACCACTGCTGTATAGATGTCCATAACATGATTATGATGTATGATACCGGCATAGATAAAACCGAAGAACTTCCATAGAGATACTTTCTTCCCTGGAGTTGAAATGTTCGGCGTGGGACTATGAATTCTCAGAACATTTCCATCCCTTCACACCGGTACTCCATTAACGAAAGGAATTCTGTGAGGTTGTCTCCACTCCATCCCTCCACTGTCACCAAATGTTATGAACTTAACAATTATACAACACTACACCCATTGAAATACAAACACAAACTTAGTACTTTATTTATGCAACCAAATTATCATATGGTAATCTTGTTTTCTAACAGTACCGTGTAACAAAACGGAGAAGGTGTGTTGACCCTCAAACTTAATTTGTTTCCCTTTTTCTCACTTTCTAACACCTTTTCCACTTTGTACTGCTTCTAGTTCCGCTTTCCGACATGATCGTGACCCGTATCTTGATGGTTTGATTGTAATTGATTAGCGGGGTCGGTCTCGTTGTACTTATCGAGCGGAAACAGAGTTGGACGATTTGTGTTTCCTCTCTTTTCGAAATGCTTTCCAGCCGTTGGTGGAGACTACCTTGCTTTGTCGAAGATAAACATCTAGTGCAGAGCCGTTTACGGTAAGGCGGGGAGCTACTACTATTTCGAACGCAAGCCACCTGTAAATTAATTCAAGTTTTGAATGTTTCTCATTACTAAACTAGCTCGATAGGTCCATCTATTTCAACTATCGTCAAGGAAAACGTAGACAGGATAGGTACAAATGTTTAGTTGTTGAGAATACCATTGGAAAATGCTTTCATTGGCATGGTGTTAAGTCGTATTGAGGAATTGTTGTGATCCATGAAACTAAGCACCAAAAATTGGAGAACGTTATTACACAATACTAGTTATCATTGTAATTAAACTTGATCTGATCCTGGAGAACCGGCATATAGTCAAGACATCTCCATTGAATTAGATATTGTAATGAATGAGTATCTCCCGTTGGTAGTTGTTATTAACATTGTTGGATTAATCTGCTGAAGTGACCTCAAGATATGCATTTAAGTATCGCTTCAAGTCTGCCAAGGAAGCATGAGTTTCGGAGGAGGAGAGTCGAGATAGGTTTTGATGGACTAACTTCCCAAACACAAACATTTTGACATTCAAAGAGGCCACTATCGAGTTTGTGTTAAGCTGAAAAGAATGTAAACCACAACGTTTTATTGTCAACCAAAGCTAGTGGTACACATAATCTTGTTTGAATACCATTCAGCATTTGATGCCGGCTTTAGCAGGTCGTGAGGTGAATGAAGTTGAAAGTAGTCTCATGAGCTTACCTGCCCGGCTAGGAGGGCTTGGAATATCAAATCCAACCGAATCACACCCAGCTTTTCACACCTCTAAAAGATCTAACCAACTCCTTAGTGCTTCAATTTGCTCCGGCAACCAACTGAACTTCAACGAGCACAACAGCAATGTTTCATCAGTCCAGAGAGAAGAAAGGGAGGAAAGGGAAACATCAAGGCCAACAGAGCACGGACCTCATTCGACAGCTACAGCCAAATCAGCAGAGAGTCATCAGGCGCGTTATTGGATCCTCTCAATGGCTCTCGGTTGTGCCCACCACTGCAGAAGGGTTCGACTTATCAGCTACACAGTTTAGAGAAGCAATTGCCCTAAGGTAGCCCATACATCTCAAGCCCTCCCAGCGTATTATGACGGCTGTGGGTCAGAGTTTGACGTCACTCATGCACTCAACTGCAAAAAGGGAGGAATAGTGAAGAGAGGACACAAAGATCTAAGGGATGAGCTAGCCAGATTAGCCAACCTTGCCTGGGGTGGTGCAGTGACTGAACCAGTCATGCGGGAAGCTACCAGTGGTCAGCCCGCTCTGTTAGGAGACATTATGGTCAACGGGGTCTGGGAGAGTGGGAGGCCAGCGTTTTTCGATAACCGCATAGTGAATGCCGACGCTGCCTCTTACCTCTCCCAGGACTGGCAAACAACGTCTCGAACAGCAGCCAACGTCAAGCACTCTAAGTATGATCGAGCGGCTGAGGACTGCGGGGATCTTTCACCCCCTTGGTTTGCTCGTGCGACGGGGCCATGGAGAAAGAGTTCACGGTCTTTGTAAAGCGTGTTGCCCACGTACTTGCTAATAAGTGGAATAAACCATTCTCAAACCTTGTGGGATGGGTGAAAGTAAAATTACAATTCGCCATAATTCGAGCAGTTTCCCTTCGGATACGAGGTGCCAGGAGGAAAGTGAGGCCACTTGAATTGGAGGATGGGGCGGCCGTTCCTATGTTCGAGGAACATTGGTGATTGTTTTAAATTTCGAACACCATCAAATCCAAAATGTGTTACAAGTGTTAAAATGATAGTAACCTGTTTTTAATGAAATGAAATTAAAATAAAGTTAATTGTAAAAAAAAAAAAAAAAAAAAAAAAAAAAACGATTCATTGTAGTAGTTATGTTGTTTATCAAATACAATTTTACGAGTATGAATCACACACGTTTCGTTTTCTTTCTTTTTCCTTGAGGTTATTATACGATTGTGTTTGGTGGCTGGCATATGCAAAGAAATTCTACCGCAAAAATCTGTAATTACCTACTTTCGGATATGTTTTTCCCACTTTTAAAGTGGTCAGGTCCGCTTAAAATCTCGGCATACATTGAAATGTTTCCAAAGAGTGGAGATGATTTCTATAGTAGACAATCTAACTGAGTTACATTATTCCATTATACCACTAAGAAGCCATTACACCTGGAGATTTCTGCTCCAACGAAGCAGACCTGCCCCCTGCAGTATAAGGGGTTACAATTCGAAGGTACTCGTTGATCATCTGATCAAGCTCTGAGGCGAATTTCTCTCCTACTCGGTCTACAAAGCTGCCAATCTACTGACGAGCTTACATAGGTCTATAAGTAATCCCTATTGTTAATTTTGGCTGTCAAATCGAAAAATAGAAACAAATCAAGAGATAGTTTTTTCTAAGTGGTTACCAGGTATTTTGGGGTCCTGAATCCGAATCTAAGGAGGTCTATACCTACTTAAAAATTGCTGGAATCACGAATTATGATTAAAAAACGAATGTCTTTCAGTTTTTCACTTTTAACTCATAAAAAAAAACTTTTAGAAAAACATTTCCCTCATACAAAAATAAAACACACAATTTCCCTCAATTTATGTCCGTACACTTTCAACAAATTAAACACAATCTTGCATTCAAAATGATTGATATTCCCTTGTGCAGCTTCGTAACACCAAAAACCCTTCTATTTTGAAAATGTTTTGCGCAAAAAAAAAAAAACAGGTACCTGATACTTTTGTTCACGATAACACCTGGAGGACTGTAGTTGTAAGCTGCAGTTACATCTTGAAAAACTACTTGAACTACTACAACCCATTTTCCAATTTTTATGAAAAATTATGAAATTTTAAATACATATATTTAATGAATGGGTTGGTACAGATTCTTAAGTTTAAAAGTTAAAAAGAAATCTCACTCATAATAGTCATATGCTACCAAGAGATGCCCCTAATATACAATCCGTTAAAACTCGCAATATTATCTGGCAATATTATATCGCAATATTATCAATCCTTAGGGTAAGAAACTCGAACTCGAAAAACCCTATATTTCAGGGTTGAGAGTTGATTCTTGTTGAAATAATGGACTTTGCACACAACTCAACCCACTAACTGAATTTCGGATCCAGAGATGCAGCTCTGATCGTAGCTTGGGGTAAGTGATATTAAGAGCTCTCGAAATTATCAAATGACTGGGCATCAACTGCTATCGTTAGAAGTTGGATGGAAGATTCTGATTCGGTTTCTGATTAATTGATGACACTCTCTTCAGCATCCCTTTGCCTTCAAATGAACCCGCGTTATCTCAGAGCCAGCTACTCTGGTGCTAATGGTTCCAGTGATCTTTATACAAAACTCGTAATACAAAAGGCTAAGTGTAAATTCTAGACCAGCCAATCCAAACCAAAACTTAGCCTAAACGATAATTCTAATTGAGCTGGGTACCTACCTAGCTGAATGCAAATGTTACTTACATTTTTCAAATGTGAAAACTCCGGATCCAGTTGATAGGGAGCCAGATTTTATTCGGTTTAACAGAGACGGCTTTTAAACTCGAATTTCTCCACTTTACTTCATTTAATTTTAACTTTTGACCACATTTTCGAAATCAGCATTAAATTTACTATAAGAATAGCGTACTTGAGTTCTTACAAAGTACCATCCAAAGGCCCTCACATCAGCTCAAACATTGACGATTTTGAAAAAAGAATATTTCTGAAAATCTTTAAAACTTTACTACTCTTCCGAAACGAATCCTGGAAACTGGCAAATCTCATGAAAACTGCTTCGTCTAATACTCTTTCCAACGGTATAATCAAGTTTACTTTTATTTTGTTATTTAGTGGAGAAAATTATGTTTTAATGTTAAAAAATGTGGGTTTTTCAATGAAATTGTTGGTTTTCTCGAAAGATGACTCTCCATGAACCTACGAGTATGGGGTCGGTTTCTATGTATTTTTTCACGCTGTATCGAATGGTAACATTTTTAGATCTCTCCAACTCCGTTATAACCGAGTTTTACACTTAAAATCGCAAATGTTTAGTTTGTTTGTTACGATTAAATGTATGTGTGTTATGGGGTAAAAGTAGTTAATTAAAGTGTAAAACTCGATTATAACGTAGTTGAGAGATCTGCAAGAGTTTCCATTCGATCCAGCGAGGAAAAATGCATAGAAACCGACCCCATACTCGTTGGTTCATGGAGGGTCATCTTTCGAGAAAACCAACTATTTCATTGAAAAACCCACATTTTTTAACATTAAAACATAATTTTCTCCACTAAATAACAAAATAAAAGTAAAATTGATAATACTGTTGGAAAGCATATTAGATGAAGCAGTTTTCATGAGATTTGCCAGTTTCCAGGATTCTTTTTAAAAGAGTAGTAAAGTTTTAAAGATTTTCAGAAATATTATTTTTTCAAAATCGTCAATGTTTGAGCTGATGTGAGGGTCTTCGGATGGTACTTTTTAAGAACCCAAGTACACTATTCTTATAGGAAATTTAATGCTGATACCGAAAATGAGGTTGAAAGTTAAAATTAAATGAGGCAAAGTGGAGATATCCGAGTTTAAAATGAAAAAACACGGTATTCCTGAAAAAACCTTTAAAAAATCATTTCTCGGATACGGATTGAGATAAAAATATGCGGTTGGCGGCATTTTACTCCATTTTTGATGTAGTTTCACCCAAATTTCTTTTTTTTTTTTTTTGCATCTGCGAGGGAATCACCCTGTATATAAAGGCATTTCCAATTTTAACAAACTTCCAACAAACCTTAAAGAAAAATTACTTGCAACCAATGACAAAACTGTTAATAAAGAATTAAAAAAATATTTTTTAAGCTTCCTGTTATAATATAAAATATTGCTGAGTAAATAGAAAATACGAATAAATTAATATAGAAATAAGAGTACAGTAAATTAGGTTTAAATTTATAAACTTCGCTATGTGATCAACACCCTATGTATGTTTAATTTAGTTCTCGCTATCCTTATCGGCTAGTACCATGACCATCCCCTACCACGGACTTGTCGTCCATATTGGGGATTAATTTCCAGGTATTTATTACTATGCTATTTTTTTCTTTCTAAAGTGTCTTTTTATTTTCTTGAGAAGTGTTGTTCTTGTATTTATTTAAATATGAAAAAAAAAACCACAGTTCCTTTGAGCCTGACGGCTAAAATTAAAAAACATGAATATGCTTTAGCCGTACACGACTCACTCCTCGTCGATTCTCTGAACCCGACCCCCCATCGGCCTTTGAACTCTGTTTATCATTCAAAACAAAAAAATGTTTTAGCTCCTCGCTCTCACTTTATTATAGAAATGATCACGACCATTGAGCTCTTGTGAGATGATGATCTCCTAATAGAAACTCGCGAGTAAACATTCACTTTATTATAGAAATGATCACGACGATTGAGCTCTTGTGAGATGATGATCTCCTAATAGAAACTCGCGAGTAAACATTCACTTTATTATAGAAAGAGGCTAAAGAGGCTACATAAAAAATTACAGCTTCCTATAGTGTATAGTATAGAAATTACCTATTAAAATAATTTAACCGCCGCTTCACAAATCTAACCGTTCTCGCAATATTCGGATCACCTGCTATGAATCACATAATCGAAACACCAGCTCAATGAAATCATCAGAAATTAACAAGCGGTTGCAATCATGTTCACAATATCAATAATTGAGAATGATCACCTGTGTGTAAACAATTATTCATATAACCATGCTCATAACTCAGCTTGTTGGCCACGCACTTCGCAGTAGTTAATACAGTATGGTTGGATAAATCGAGAGCTTTCGAACGAATGGTCAACGAATTTTGTGGGATGAAAAACGACGAAGTATCATATCCCTAGCAACGACTCGGTTGTAAGCGGAAATCATCACAATTATTGGCGCTACTTTCGTTGCACTCTCGTGGGACATTTTTCGGTAGTTAGGTTACGGCTAAAGCATATTCATGCTAAAAAAAAACGTGTGAAAGTTAAGTAGTTCGTTAAACTTGCATATCCCAAGGAAGAATTACATAGTTCTACACTTTAGAACTACATGTGTCATTTTGTACTACTAATACGTGATAGGAATGTGATAATACGTTAGTGATTTGATTTCCTCTTAGCTTCTCTGCGGCTTGAAAAGGTGACAGAGTAACCATCAAGCCAGCCGTGACGAGAATATAATTATCTCGTCTTTACAATCATATACGAAAAACGGAACGTCTTAGGCACCTAAAAAAAATTAAATAATTTTGTTCCCGTCTGTGGCGGAGTGCTGTTAGCAAAATATTATGTTTATAGAAGGAAATAGTAGAATTAAGTTACATTGATATACCCACATGTTCAGCATCAGGTCAAGACATGTGGTGAATATTCTGTAGCGCTACCACGGAAATGATACCCTTCTCCCGCTGGGAGTGTCAGTTTCAAGGAGGTAAGACCACAACACAATAGAAAGGTTCCTTTGTTGCTGTTGCTAAAATAAGCCAAAGCGGTTGTTTGCTATCCCATTAGCCCACGGTGCAGTGGATATTGGACGGTGAGGGTGAGGGATTACGGGAAAACACATGATGCGAAGTGTGGAGGGGGTAACATCCACTACAAAACCAGATACATTTCAACGGTTCATTGTGTTCCGCGATACTCTAGGGGTTGATAGTATAGTAACAGCAAGTTTACCCCTCCACTCACATAATACCCCCTTTTTGTAACCCCGTTTTCTGACTGATTCCACAAGGGGTCGCTTCAGGATGTGAATAGGCCTGGCACAATGGAATTTATCAGGAGCGTTACGCCTGGGTGACTGCACAGCTGTCAAGCGGACTCTACTGCTCCAAAAGGTTTTAACATAATTGGTGTAATCCGCTCCCCACATTACAATAGGACCAACGTGATGAGATTTGAAAGCCAAACCTTCTCATTAAATTTATATTTTCTAGCCGTTGCTTTCTCTAGTGAACCTAATGCCCGCTTTGAATCGAGTATCAATATTGATTATCTGTTTATACATTAGAGATCTTTCATACTTATATACCTACCTCAAGCATGTTACAGTTCGTGACAGAAATTATGAGGTCAACTTGAGTCATCAGCCATTGGAACCCACTTCTAACAATTTAAACACGAAAAAAAAAAGAAATTTAAATCTCTGCAAACTGTTGGAAAAAAGCTCATTATTTTCAAATTAGACTCTCTAAATAGATCACTATAGTTCATTTTAGATTATTATTAAAAGGAGCCTCTGGTGCATGTATAGGTACTTATTTTCTACGCAAATTAATGAAATTCAGTGAGTACTGTAAAATGATATAATTAACTGCCACTTTTCACAGTTACAAACTGAACTACTTCATCTAAGGTCTTAAACAAACCAATAAAACCTCGAGCTCCCAAGGTTCGTAAATGGACCGTTGTAATGAGCTCGATTAACCATCACATTATGTGTAATTTTCTGCCATCATGAAAGGTTTTGAATTAGCACGCATAGTGGGCCATTCAAAATTCATCGAGCAGAACATCCTGTTGACGACCATATTATGCAAATATTGTCAAATCAATAACCCATCATTCATGGTGCTGCAAATGGTTCCGCTCGTTACGCCTGACGGTCGTTTGACTATGGGAGGATACCAGTGAGGTAGGTCAGTGTAGCGATGATTATTTCAACTGATCGCCAATATCAAAATGATTGAACTAAAATTTAAAACCAATCAAACAATGCTATTCATAAACTGTCTACTCCAACTTTCTCCGCTTGTCATCTAATTTAATACTTTGCACAGTTTGGTCGCAGAAACCGATCGGCGGGTCAGGGCTCTTACCGGGGCCTCTCCCTCTTGAGGAACTGAACCTCTGCATGGTTCCACTTTCCTGCAGTACCTCCATCCCAAGTTTGCAGAAGGGAATTCTCTTTAAGGAATTCGGAGTAAGCCGTGAATCAACCTTTTAAGTAAACATCGAATAGTTAGACCAAGAGATTGAAATCTAAAAAGAAAAATATCAAAATACGTTATTTCGATTTTAGACAACCTTGGAGAGACAATTATGGAATATCTCTTCGTCCAAAAAATAATCATGTCATCAGACAAATCTATTAAAAAGAACTTTCGTAGAAAACGTCCAACTTATTTTCGGATTTGTAGGTAACTTAATGCAATCGTTATGATCGATTTCTAGTCCCAGGAGAGTAAGTAGCTGGAGTCAAGATTCAAATTGAATGATTTATCTATCATTATATTTATTTATCACATTCAAAAAACATTAAATTTTTAGGAATAGAAATTACAAAAATAAGAAATGGTATATTTTTAAGTCAAAAGGGTTTGATAGAAAAAGTCATTGAACAATTTAGGATGATGGATGCCTGTTTGAGTAAAACTCCAATCCAGCTTAAACTATATTTACCAAGACATTCTGGCTCCTTACAAAGAGTTATTATGAAGCCTGATGCACTTGGTGAATCCGTCCTCAACTGGAAGGCAGGCATAGCATGGGCTTCATCCCCTGGCGGTGCGATTACGGATATCACCTTTGCAATCCTGGAATGGTCGCTGGCCTGACACAGAGGAGGATTCTGCGCCTTGATTAATCCTGGAAAACGAATTCCAAAGCCCAATCATTATGGGGAAGTGAGGACGGGATATGGGGATATCCGTACCCCCGGTAGAGGGATTCCAAGATCGTTCTGTCGTCCGTTCCCGTTTATCTTTATTTAGACAGCGACATTAACGCAATTTCAAAAGCTTCGTTTTCAACTTTGCTGATTCATGAGCCTTGAACCCATCAGAACTAATCCCAGCGTTATTATTATTATTTTCAATCCATTGGCTCCCTGTTCGGCTTGCCCAAGATAATTGAGAATTGAGTTTAATGTTCACACTTTCCACTTTTCGTATTCAAAAATCGTTACATTCGAGTACCTACCAATCATTTGTCTGGCCGAAACATATCAATGTCAGTCGAGTAACACTACTGAGAATCCATTCAGTTTAAATGTGACTACTTTTAGTGTCTCTCAGAATGGTGTTTGCTTCATAGCTGATAAATCTGATATGATTGTCATATTCATAATTAGTAAACAACAATATCTAGAATCTAGGTTACCTAGAATTCACATTTAATGTTATATGTATTTAGAAATTACGGAGGAAAGTTCTTGAATATTTTATGACGTTTCGGATTGTGTCTGTACATCTCATGTATAAACCAAATCGACACCAGCGGTTGAAAATGACGTTAGACGCGTCGAGGTCGGTGGTCGAGGGAGATTCAGTTGACGTGGGATAGGAAACTGAAACTCGGACTGTCAACCCCAGACAATTACACAGTCATTAGAGTCAGCTGTCATTACCGGCTGATTTGTGGTCTGTCACTTTCCTTTATTGGATACAAACCCCTCATGTCTCTCTCAGATGGGTCTGAGGAAACAGAAGGGAACACTGGGTGTCACCCCTCGGCTCCTTCTCGCCACAAAACCGCTGTCATTTCATCTTCACCCCCCAAAAAAACGAAAGTTTTTTGTCACTTATGTCATCCTCCACCTTGTGCCGAGGACCGTTTTTCTTGCGGGTATAGGTAGTAATGCTCCCGGTAGCGGAGCAGACCATTATTATTTACCGACCACCATCATCTCCTGCTATTTGACAAGACGTCTCCAGATAGGTTCTGTTGGATCGCCGAAAATGTCACTACATATTATGCCCTACAAATAATATGTTTCCAGAGACTTTATCTTACTCTCTACATAATTTTCGATTTTTGGATTCTACACATCTTGAAACGAAAACCAACAAATTTTGAGAGGGAGGGGTTCTTTTTTTTTTTTTTTTTTTTTTTTTTTTTGCCGGTTAAGTACAAAGGTTCATTAATGAAAATAATTAACCAAAATCGCCTGGAACACTACACGTTACACTGGAATACTATTAATACTACGGAATATAACTGATATAATTCCAATGGAATTCTCACTTCCCGAAGTCGAAGTTTTTATAACTTTCGTCTCCTGTAGGTAGCTGATTTATTTTACCTCATTAATTTTCAGTAGGTGAATTCCTACGTCAAAGTCATTGTAGATAGATCCGAGGGGCTAGTAAAGTTTTAATGTTTTACTTAAATTGCATTAACTTTCGCTGTAAATTCCTATATCTACGACGGCATGCTCATACAAAGTAAGCCTTTTCCCCAATCACCACGAAATACGCAAATTGATTACGAAGGTGCGTTACGTTTAGGGACCCATGAAGCCAATTTCTTTATAAATCAACGTGCGGGGTTGCAATTTGAAATTAAGCTCCTATGGGATATCTGGAACACAATTCCACTTCCTGAAGGTGCACTGATCAGCTAACGGATTCCTGAGCCTAATTTCGTGGGGTTGGTGGTAAAAGTGATCAAGTGCATTTTTTTTAGAAAATGAGGTTTTGGTCTCTCCGGATACTATAAAACAATATCTACAGCTGAGAATTGAAAAACAAAACAACTTATGACGACAAATGTCAAAAACCAAATAAATTTATTTTTACCTGAATGAACCAATGCATCACATATGATCAAATGGCATTTAACTAGATTTACATGTACAGCATCTGATTGTAAGTACCAACACATTACAAGTAAAAAATGTCCTGTCATTTGATCGTCATTACTCCTACATAACGTGGTTGTAGAAATACTTTAGCTTACAAGTAAAGTCAGTCAAATGACAGTTGTAAGGGATAATCTAATGAAAATTTGTTATTTCTTGATTATTAGTATCCCGAGGGATAGATATTGAAGGGTTGAACACCTGAAAATGATAATACTGGTAAAATTTACTGTGAATTTGAAGTTTTATTATAGTGTTCATGCCCAAGTCATAACAGTTTTTATTCAGGTAAAAGTATTCAACTTACAATTTTCACTAGAAAACCGGGGACAATTAAAAGTAAGTTTATTTTGTATAAGGTTCGGTACTACTTTCACATAACAGAAGTATTACTGAGCTCACATAACATGAAATTATTTGGTTTAACCTGATTTTAAGCTCACAATCCGCATTTTTCCATCAGTCCGTGTGTTGGAGAACTTTAACAGGCTCTCCTGAACACTTTTGCCAAATGGACTTGATCACTTTTACCACCAACCCCACGATTTGTTTTGTAATCGACTGAAACCTGAGATGGAGCTTCTTTGAAATATCTAGAATAACAAAGTATGGAGGGGCTTTGATTAGCTTAGGGGCCTCTGAGGATAAATTCTGTCTCGTCGATCTACGGCGATTAAAATTGAAATTGAAAACTTTTGAAACACGTAGAATACAATTACAAGGGATGAAGGTGAGAGACCTTAGAATTCAATTTCTTTTCTGATCGAACTACGTAGCTGAAATTTGAAATTTACTTAGCGCCTTTGGGACACCTTGAAAACAATTTCATGAGATTTGGAGGACCACTTATTAGCTGTGGATCCTCGGAGACTGATTTATTTTCTAATCGACCTCCTGAAATGCATTGGGTGATTGTAATTTAGGATTTTATGTGCAAAAAACGAACATAGATTCAAATCAATATGCAGTCTACGCGACCCTTCTATATGGTGAGTGCATGTCGTTGTCGTAACTCTTAAAATTTTGGGGTTCTGTCGCTGCAAAGGGGTGAACCCATTTGCGAGGCGCTAAGCTCCGACTTTTGATAATATACGAGGTGGAATACAATTGTAGACCAGCGATCTGCGTACAAGGGATATCTAATACAGAAATAACTAAGGGGACACCCCATGCAGGCTTTGCCTGCCAACCCCCGCCATTGCGACCTGATAGTCCGACCATTGCGCTCTGATGCCAATCAGTATCGAATAATACTGTTTAATAATCCAATTTATACTGCCCGCCCATTGGCGATATTTACACTGCCGACCTTCTTGGCAGATTAATACAGCCCACTTCCTTGGCGAGATTTATACTGCCCACCTCCTTGGCAGATTTATACAGCCCACCTCCTTGGCAGATTTATACTGCCCACCTTCTTGGCGAGATTTATACTGCCCACCTCCTTGGCGAGATTTATACTGCCCACCTCCTTGGCAGATTAATACTGCCCACCTCCTTGGCGAGATTTATACTGCCCACCTCCTTGGCAGATTAATACAGCCCACCTCCTTGGCGAGATTTATACTGCCCACCTCCTTGGCGAGATTTATACTGCCCACCTCCTTGGCGAGATTTATACTGCCCACCTCCTTGGCGAGATTTATACAGCCCACCTCTTTGGCAGATTAATACAGCCCACCTCCTTGGCGAGATTTATACTGCCCACCACCTTGGCAGATTTATACTGCCCACCTCCTTGTTATACTGCCCACTTCCTTGGCGAGATTCATACTGCCCACCTCCTTGGCGAGATTTATACTGCCCACCTCCTTGGCAGATTTATACTGCCCACCTCCTTGGCAGATTTATACAGCCCACCTCCTTGGCAGATTTATACTGCCCACCTCCTTGGCAGATTTATACTTCCCACCTCATTGGCAGATTAATACTGCCCACCTCCTTGGCAGATTTATACAGCCCACCTCTTTGGCAGATTAATACAGCCCACCTCCTTGGCGAGATTTATTCTGCCCACCTCCTTGGCGAGATTTATACTGCCCACCTCCTTGGCGAGATTTATACAGCCCACCTCTTTGGCAGATTAATACTGCCCACCTTCTTGGCGAGATTTATACTTCCCACCTCCTTGGCAGATTTATACAGCCCACCTCCTTGGCAGATTAATACAGCCCACCTCCTTGGCAGAGTTATACTTCCCACCTCCTTGGCAGATTTATACTGCCCACCTCCTTCGCAGATTAATACAACCCACCTCCTAGGCAGATTTATACTTCCCACCTCCTTGGCAGATTTATACTGCCCACCTCCTTGGCAGATTTATACAGCCCACCTCCTTGGCAGATTTATACTGCCCACCTCCTAGGCAGATTTATACTTCCCACCTCCTTGGCAGATTAATACTGCCCACCTCCTTGGCAGATTAATACAGCCCACCTTCTTGGCAGATTTATACTGCCCACCTCCTTGGCAGATTTAAACCGCCCGCACCTTGGAAGTAGGGGGGGTGCAGAGGTCGCGAAAATCCCATTGTTTTTTTGTTTTTTAAATCTAACCACGTTTTTTTACTCCCTTTCGCAATTTAAATGAATATGGTTCGAAATTTTGGAAAACTAAGGTTTTAACACTAGTCAGGATATCCAGAGCTTGAATTTTAGAACCAATATGTTAGGGTTCTGTTTAGCCGAAATGGGTGATCTTTTTGTTCCTCATCATTATTCTCATCCTCGCTATAAAGTTTCATTATATAGAATAAACCTTTGTGTAATAATATGCAGCGTTTTAATGGTTCAGTCCTTTGATATAATGCTGAAAGGGCTTAGATGAAAAAAGTGCCAGTCGTGCAGCTTAAACTTATGAGCAAATTTTCTAAATTTATCGCAGATGATATATTTATGTTGAACTGTTTTGGAATTTGACCGCTTTGATAGAACGATCAGAGTTAATTTTCGGTCCGAAATGAGATAGTGGTGCCATCTTGCAGGTCTTGGAGAAACGCATCGATGCATGTATCTCTTCGAGAAAGAATGATGAAGGTTGGCGTCAAAATACAGAGGGAAAGATTGCTTTTTGCATTACCTTCTTAAGTCTGATTATTTTGGGCAATACCTCAAAGCCGTTGTTCCCAAGCAGTAAACAATCCAAAAGCAAGAAAGTTAGTGGCCCTATCCCACGTCAAAAACTGTACGATGGACCAGTACCCATCTAGGCTGCAAAACTTGGTGATTTGCAGCACCTTGCTCAATTCATTGTGAACGAGAATGCTAAATATTACTACCGCAGACTTCTTGTTTCTGAAAACACCTAAGGGACAGAAAATGGCTACGTAGAATTTCTGGAAGATCCACGCATCGATGAAGACATTATTTAACTTGAAAGAAAGATCAAAGTATAGCAGCTTTCCCCATTCCCTTAATGTTTTGTAAAACATTTTGATTTTGGTTTCTTCATTAAAATGTGTTTTTCCAATGAAATTACTACTTGGAGTTGAAAATTATTTACCATAAACCCAAAATATTACGCTTGAAAGTTTAAAATTTGAATTTTGCAGATTTGTGGAGAAGTGTCTCTGATTGTTATTTCTGTGACCCTTCATGTGAAGAAGTGCAAACTTCAGAAATAGTTTCATTTTTTACAGAAGTTCGCTGATTAGTGTTGACATTTTAATTTGTAGAAGTGGATCAATATTAAAAAATTGACATAATTCAATCAGTAAAATAGACAAATTGGGTTGCAATGTACATACTCTTCACCGTATAGAAACGTATTAGTTCAATGGGTTATCTCAGAGAGTGCTGAGCGTTGCTATCCCGTTGAATCGAACACGGATTCGTCGATTAGCTAGAATCAATACATCGGCGGTGCCCACAAAACGTATTTACCATTCCATTATCAGAAGCATTGTAGCAAAATACGTTTCCCCCGCTACCCGCAATCAAATGGTAATTTGTTTTGAGCTTCTGTCGCCCCATACGAGTCCCCCGTCAACGCGACGATATTTCACCATCAGATAACAATCGCTGTCGTTGGAACGCTCAATGGGAACCCCCTCGTCCTGCTACTTAATGTTTTGTCACAATTCGAGATGCGATCTTCCAAGCCCTTTTCAAAAATCGACAACCATTTCGCTCCGCTCCTCAACGCTTTTCTCGACTCGCGATGGTATCTACTTACGCTACTCCCCTTCATTCTAATGCCCGTTTCTTCGAATAATAATACTTTTACAATACTCAACTGATGCTCATCTGGTGGTGAGGGGCTTTGGCTCCCAGCTCTCTTGAGCTTTAACTATATTGTAATAGACAGGAGCCGTCGCCTCTTGAGCTCAGTAATCAGATCCGACAAATCTCTTTGTTACTCAGTGCCGCCGCCACCCGTCGACGCCACTTGGCATTACATGTATTTCTCTTTGAAAAACTATAAGGTATTCCTTTTTTACCGCACCTGGAAGGACGCTGGCTCTCTGCGTGTTATCCGTTCATCTCTACCGGTATTTGTCTATACGTACCAGTGCTCACAAATAAAATTATGAAGATTTGTATCTCGCAGGTAACCCCGCGTTTTTTCGTGACTCCAAACACATAGTTGTGCTATGACATAAACTAAAGAAACGCTTCAAATGATTACGCAATACTTTACTATTTGTTAATCAATCATCTTTTTACGATAGAGATCGTTGTTCTTCTTCATCCTAATTCCGGATAACACGAACTAAATCACTCGCGAAGAAGTTGTGGAAACCCATTTCAAAACGGAAGTTAGTGAAAAAAACGTTGTCTATTTCCACGAAAAATAATTATCCCTTCACACTGTTGAAACCATAGTGAGTTATTTTCCCCCTTTCACTTCATCTGATTAGCTATAATCTCCCTTCACATTGTTTGCACTTAATTGGTTGTACCTCCTGCCCCTTTCCTTTCACTTGACCAATGGGATTCAATCTCCCTTCAACTGTGACTACAAAAGTTGTGTCCTTTCTAATGTTTCTTCAGTTACTGTTTGTTACTGATGATGGCCTTACCGTCGAAATCGATTTAACATTGTAACTCTTTATTTTTCGTCGAAATAGACTTTTTTTTCTTTCTTTTTTTCACAAACTTCCGTCCGGATAACACCTTCCTCCATTGACAGTTTAATAAATACGACGATGAACGATATCTTTTATCGGTATCAAAGATTTATGTAATTGCTTTTCGATTGTTGTACAATAAAACTGATTTTGGTTGCAAGGAATATAATATATAAAATATTTAGGAGATATTTAATTTTTTTTTTTTTTTCTTAATTACATCATTAACAATTTTTCAGATTTTCAAAAATATCATAATTAGTCGTACCGCAGATTCCTGAGAATATTACCACAAACACGAAGACCTCCATTCAACTTTAAGAAAATAGCGTATTCCTACCCACAGCTTAGCTTGCTTATTTTATTTTTTCACAATTTCTCATTTTAATAATGTTTGTAAGTATATGTTTTCATAAGAGTTAAAAGAAAGTAATATATCAGGCAACCTTTTCTATTATCGACGTTTCGTTTTCGTTTTTGGTACAATTTTCCAAAGATATAGCGTAATCCCTCGTGTGGAGATTATTTTTTCCTCTCAAACGTAGGTATATTCCTATCGCGCATTGTACCTATAACATTCCAAATTTAAATCAGGATACTAAGCAAATTACATTTTTTAGAGGATGCCCAGCTCTTATGGACCTCAGAGTCCTTCATAAACCCCCTCAGTGGGTTGATGTCCTATCTGGGCCAGACAAGGTCCACTCCCTGTTAACGAACCTACTACGAACCGTGATATTTTTAATCTGTGATATATTTATTTTCACCTAGTCATAGCTTTTTATGCCAGTATCCTTATTCCTTGGGGAGGCAGGACATAGGCCTTATCAGACAAAGACCAAAGTTATTGGTCCTTCCGCCTGGATCGGGGCAGCCACAAGTTGAATTGAATCCTTGTTGCTTGTTTGTTGAAGTTTGTTTATTATGATTGAGTTGTAGTATTGAATTGTATAATTATGTATGGAGTTGTGACGGAAAAGAAGTTAGAAAATGAGAAAACAATGATTCGCCAGTTATTTTTTAAGAACAGATACCTATGTAGTTGAAAATAAGACGACTTATAATTATAATGGGACTATTGGACAAAAAGAAGACTTGAGGTTTTGGGATAGCTTCAAGCAATCACATTTTCTTGGAATTCTCATAGATTGTACATCCTGATGAATGGAAGGTATCATTCCACAAACCCAGATGAATCGGAAAACCATTTACTACAAACTTGGTATGTAGGGATTGCATAAAATCATAAAGCAACCAGCACTTTCAGCTGCTGTGGTTATAAATCCTTTCCATTTGTTTTAGGATCCTTCAGTTTCGTAGTTGTCTATGACTCTATCCCGAATAGGAATAGTTTGCGAAATATTTCGTTGATGATTGTATCATACTCAAATGGGATCTGTTGGTCACATCGAACATGTACTTAACTACCTTAGGAACAGCCTACCTACTCCTATGTGTATGTACTCTTATGTAGTTTTTGAATAAACTCCGAACTAAATAAACGATGTATGCTCTACTATATTACAAGTACGTACCTACGTGAAAATAACAATAAAAGTTATCAGTTGACGCACTTAAGTGACCACCTGCCGTCACTCAGGATATTAAACCGTTGAGCTGAGGGTGAAACTCACCTCAACGCCAATTTTTATGAATCCCGTTGAGTGTACATTTGAGTTGCCCTCTCAGTACACCCTCAAATCATGTCTATGAATCGCAAAGAGTGAATGAATTCCCTTACCGATACACTTAGGGGCCCACTTAGACTCAATTCCTGTCTATTAATTCCACCCTTAATGTCTCAAGTTTAATTAAGAAAGTGTTACCCACTCTCATTTGTCTACGTACCTACCTGAACTTACTCTAAATCAGCTTGCATCACAGTCACAACTCATATTTGACCACAACCCTCTATTTTGGTTCGATCTGAGTTGCAATATTGTATCATATAGACCACCTATGAAACCACCCTAAGATCTAGACCATTTCCTATAAGGCATCATGCGCAATTCAGGCGATGCAAAGTAAATAGAAGTTTGCGGCTTATCATCACTTGAATGCGCCCGCTTCCTCTATTCTGGTCCAGTAGCTGATCTGAAAATACTTTTCACTTTGCTTATTGGAAAAAATCTATTTTAGTCTAAGCAGTTTAAACAAAGCAGTGTTAGGCATAATCTTATTGTCGAATACGAATACGATTGTAATCGCGATAATTATTAATTGATTCTGAGTCAACTGCGATTATATTCGTATTCATGTTTTAATCGTATCTGTCTGTCGGCGATTACACGAATACAACCCATAAAAATGCATCACGGTCATCAATTTCAATATAGCGTCCCTCCTATAATATGCGAAGATTTGCTAATATTACTTAGCTTCAGAGGGACGTCCTTAAAACGAATTCAACGATTGGAGTCCAGCATATTCGTCTCAAATCTATTTCAATAGGACGGTAAGATTAGCAAGGCTTCGCATATTACAGGAGGGACGCCCTATTGAAATTGATGACCGTGACGCATTTTTATGGGTTGTATTCGTGTAATCGCAGACAGACGAATACGATTACACGAATACGAATATAATCGCAGTTGACTCAGAATCAACGAATAATTATCGCGATTACAATCGTATTCGTATTCGATGATAAGATTATGCCCAACACTGGAACAAAGGCATTGGATTCATCCGATCCTCAATTTTAATTCAGCTAATCCGAGGTAGTAGGCTTGAGTACTCCAGTTTTGACTCGGGTGACTATTTTTTACGGCGAATTCACCCGATTCATGAGGCCATTTGAATTTAACAGTTCCGAAACCTTCTTTTTTGCACTCATTCCAAAACTACCGCCCTTGAAAGACCCGAATGCCCTAAGCGATGTCTAAAAGTACCTCCTGCCGTACCTCTACGTATACCGTGAGCTGAGTGATGAGTGTTGAACCAAATTTCGGGAAATTTTATCTGAAATAGGAATTACCTACCCAGTCGCTATACTTTTTCAAGCAAGATTCCCTTATGCTTGTCATATACGCTCCATAAATTTTTCGTTTTTATTTTCGACCGATATCTCAATATCCCTAATTTACGATCCGTATCTTGAAATCGCAAGACGAATGAGAATCTATTTATTCCTTAATCTATATAAAACGCCATCCACTTGATTGTCTCCGACGCCTTAAGTGGCAGTAAATAGGCCCATAGCCTCCAGCCGCCTGCCCAATAATCGTAAAGAAGTCCCATCTGCGTTCCCTTACCTCATGATTTACGGTTTGTCTATAAAAGCCGGCCTGTTTTACTTCCCTCGCCCTTCTTGGCCTCTTCTTCTTCGTATTCTCCCTCCTGGCAGTTGAGTGTGATTTAAGCCCAACTGATAAGCCTGAAGGTCTTCCAAGGGCTTTGATAAACGAAGCATTGACCGTTTATAACCCTTAATTTTTTTCCCTTTCCCGCCTTGAAGAAGAGTACCTACCTATAGTACTATTTTTATATTAGAAATGAAGGAGGACCCAATTGGAATGCCAGTCAATAACGGAGGTGAAAACAATAGATACTTCGTCGGTAAACGAAGAACATATCCTACTCCTAAGGATTAATCTAAAGATGTAGCTATACATTTACGACATACCTACTCGTAGCAATTTGACTTTATGAATATGTATAACACAATTTAGAAGCACATCCATGTAAACATTATACAAACTCTTGTCACGTACTTTTTGTCAAAAGTACACCGTACTCATGTATGTACCATCAGGTGGCCAGCATGGGTAGCAGCGGGATCCGAGATTGATTCAAATTATGAATTACAGTATTCTGTCGTAATTTTGAGCGCCACTTGAATAAATCATCTACATTCTTCAATGTTGAATCATTCAATGTTAAACTTATTGAAAGGAGAAACATGAGGGCTGGTTAAATATAAACTTGAGGGCTGGTTAAGTATAAATTCACAAAATTGCATTAAATGAAAGCAATCCGTTTATTGGGGAAATATATAACACCTCTCTGCACCACTCCAATCAGCCCAAACCTATCGACTATCCTAACCGTATGTTATACCTTACGACTACTTATTTTCTAACTAAAATACGTTGGCTTCGGAGGAGGTGCTGATGAAGGTGTGGACGTGAATCGGCGGGGTCGGACGAACTCGATGAGAGGGGGACAGTACAAAAAAAAACCTAATCAACTGAATTTAAAAAGTAATAATGAAAAGGAACACACTCACCTGGGACAATCCTCTGGCATTCTATCATGAAATCTCTTTCTATTTCCTATTCATGGGGTTCTAATAAGTACACAATTTCCAGTTCAGAAGATACATTTTTAGAGACCCAGCAGGCATAAAGTCAAGTTCTGACAGGATACAAAAAGTCCTGTAAAGATTGGTCAAAAGAAAATGAAATGAAGTACCATGCTTCAAGGATAGCGACTATGTCAACTCCAAAGTCCTATTGTCAAACTAGAAAAAGATATAACATCGCTTCAGCAATAAGTGCTGTTGCACAGAAGTATGGAAATAGAGAAAAAAAAGGAATCAAATTCGGAGTGTTTTTCCCAGATCACTGACCCAAAGTTAATACATTACTTGGATGTAAGGTTTCAAAAATAAAAGCCACCAATCTTCCTAATTAAACCTTTTATTAAAAATAAAATATCTGCCAGAGAAGTCTGAGTTGCTGCTTAAAATTAATGAAAATAATCTCTAAAGAAGCTCTTTATGAAATAACAACGTAGGTATGTTGATTCGAGACCATGGCTGGCTGAGAGACGCGCTAGAAGTAATAAAAAAAGATTTCTATCTTACCTCGAGTTTGCTGTAAGTATGGCAGTGGCAGAAATTACGAGTGAGAGGTTAAGTGCTGTCGTGGTGTAAAGGAGAATATGGTGAAATGAGTTGAAAGAATGAAATAAAATATGAGCTGCTCCTGATTCCTCCTGGGCCTGAACCACCAGAAAGAAATCAAGGATTCATGATTCTCACTGAAACTGGAGAATATATTTGAAGCATCAAATGTTGACTTCCAGCGTGATTCTTACAGTCCGAATCCAGTGGAAATGGAAGAAAATCCAGGAAGCAAACGACCTGGGTTTCAACAGGAAAAGATAGCGATGCTATGAACCGAGGATACTGGGACCTTTACTTGAACAGTGGATCTTGTGCCGCTGAAAGGATAAAATAAACTGAATGCATCCCTCACTGCCCCGATTGGCGATTATCTCAATCACAAGCACTTATTGCACATGAACTTTGGTACTTTGGCCCTTATCTAATGGTACTATGAAACTTTATCTAACTATATAAACAATGAAGTTTTCTCAAAAGAAACGAATAAATGAAATGAGACGCTGTACCGTAAACATATGGGGTCTGGTTGGTCCTGAATCCTCCGCATCATTGCCAAGAGACGTTAGCAACACTTTTTAGCAATAACTTTTTTTCGATTTTCTTCAAAGTTAAGTGTTATGATAGCAGTACGAAGAGGTTCAGAAAGTTGAAAAAATGATTAAATCTCCAAAAATTGAAATAGTTGAAAATTGGCCTAAAAATGAGTTGCTAAGTGAATTTCCAAGTTATAGATATTTGAACGCTCCAACGAATTTTTGAGAATTTTTTTTAAAAATCTTTTTCAAAATTTTTACAAGTCCCATGGGCGAACCGCTTACTGGGGGAAATTGCAAATGGCTATATTTCCGAAACCAAGTGCGGTGCCAACCTTGACCCGTTGGGGCACGGTGGTGGGGGGACCAATTTTTGCTAGAATTCTAGTGCTAGATATTTTTGATGAAAGTGATAGACCTTCAAAGTCGGGTCGTGGTTGCAGGATGACTATACGCAGATCGTACGATCCCTTCACATTTTCCCAGACGCCCTTAGGAGAGGGGGGAAAAATGATTAAATCTATGGATTTCACGATTCTTTTGATTTAGCCTCAAAGTATATAAGTTTCATTCTCTACCGATTTGTTAGATACCTATCTTGTTTTCATAGAACGAGGTACATTTGGGTAGTTTAGACATCGGTATTAAAGAATCGGGACATACTCTTTTTTTAATTCGTTCATTTGGTTATTACTTTTTAGAATATGCACCAGCACTCAATTACATTTTCGAAAGGGGGTTTCTTTTGGATTAGAGTCTTGTGTGACTTGAGTCTTCAAGTATTTACATTGAATTTAGTGATCGGTTTTGTAAAGTATTCTGTATGATAGTGGTAAATTGGATGGAAAATGTCTGTCTGGAAATTTAGTACGTTTATATTCAGACGATACAGAGCACGTCATGGGTACCTAATACCTAGGTACCTTGTGATATAGCACTCCTGAAACGACTGATATAAACCTATGTTCTCCGCATCTCAGCAAGTCAGGATGGCCGAGTGGTCTAAGGCGCTGCGTTCAGGTCGCAGTCCACTCTGTGGGCGTGGGTTCGAATCCCACTTCTGACACATAATTTTTGCTTTTGCTCATTCCCGAGTACACAGTATAGTTATATATCTAAAGATCTACCAACACTCCCTGCCTTTACTTTTCCTTCTAATTAGGTATCTATCTCGGAAACGATGAAGGCGATAATAAGGCGGTTTACATGAGTGATAATATAAATTATAACAGGTCTAAAATGCATAGTACCAATATTTAATTATCAAACCTTACCCTTCGGAGGTGCTTATTTGGAAACTCAGCAAATTATTACACAAGGTTTTATTATTTCTGTATTACATAGCCCTTCTACACTAATCGCTGGTGTCTGATTATTAAGCGTAGTCTATGGTACACTAGGTATTTAAATACATAGCTACACAGATGTAGGCACCTACTGAAAGAAAAAATGATAATAAATAGAACACCTACATTTTATTCAGTCTCTATACTATACGTAACAGGAGGAGATATCCATGTAGCATAGAACACCCGACTTATGAAAATTAATAATATGAAATTAAACGCCTATCTACGCTTCACTAGTCCGTCAATGTATTACAAAAGTTACGATAAGCTCAATTTCTTGTGAAGGGAGTTCCACTGAAATTACCTATGTTTGCTTATTCCTTTGAGTTTATAAGGCTATTTTTCTACGTTAACAAGGAACTGTATTCGCACAATTATTTTGACGCTTTCTTTTACACCAAACGCCTTTAGAGACAGCGAACAGATAAAAGTGTACCAATCCGTGATATCTATATATATAAAAAATAGAATAACTCCAGTATGTACATAACTTATATAAATATATATATATATATATATATATATATATAAATAAATATATATATATATATATTTATTTATTTATTTATTTATTTATTTATTTATTTATTTATCTATTTATTTATTTATATATATTCATACATATTACTTCAATGAATCTAGTGAGCTCACCCGGATTGGTATACGTTTATCTATTCGCTGTCTTTAAGGGCGTTTGCTGGGAAAAAACGTCACAATGATTGTGCGAATACAATTCCTTGTTAACATAAAAAAATAGCCTTATAAACTCCAAGGAAAAGAAAATTTAATTTCAGTGGAATATAATTACTGTGGTTATATATACATATGTATAATTAACAATCAGAAAAACGCTATTCTTACTTCTAATGTTCTCGAGATCTAAAATTTTTAATATTTCAGCCCTCAACTCTATTCTTTAAGGTTGATCGAAAATATTTTCTATTGCTGGAATATATTCCAGCAATTGCTAACTTATTGCTGACTTCATTCCCGCAGAAAAGCGATGTGCTTTCTTCACGTTCGAGCATTGAAAATGCGAGAAAAAAGCTGAAAAATCCAAGTGTGATACGGCCTTTAGTGTTTTGAGATGTGGGGGAAGCAGGCATCTAGATCACTGATCCATGCTACAATTGATCAGTGTAAAATCTCTCCAAGAGTGTTGTATAGACGAGCTTACACTAGTTTTGCCGAATTTCGGGTATTTACCGGAACATTATATTATAGTTTATCTCATACGTCAATAATTGTAATCTTTGTACACCTTATACGTCATTCTATCAATTTTGCATTTTTCATTCTCGTTAAAAAATACGTACCTTCTTAATTTACATTAAGCTGGGGGACTTATAATTATGCAAGTAACCCCAGGTTGCTGTTTAGTTGTGAAGAAAGATTTCTGCCCAACAATAATAACACATTTAGTAAACTTTTGTAGATTCTCTCGTCTAAGTTTATGAAATAGTTACTTATTAGTTGTACGTCCCATAATAAGAATTATTAGAGAGTTCCTGGTTACCACGTTTTTAGTTTACACGGTGCCCGTGAGCCATGATCAGCTGATCTGGAAACAACTGACAGCTGACGAATTAGTGGAAGTGGACGACGTGAGTAGGAGACCGCTTGATTGGCAACGCAAGATCGAGTCTTAGTCTTATCTTAGTACGTCCTCTACCACGTCTTCGACACTTCGCCCGTAAATTTATAAACCCGAAAAGGTTTCAGTGATAAGCGTATTCAGTTCATATTTTTCATATTAAAATTTATACTGAATTAATATATTAAATATATTATTTAAAATATAAATTAAATGTATAATTATATCAGGGGTGCCCCCCCCCCCAAGCGCAACGACTCGAGCTCCCCCCCCCCCCCCCCCCCAAACTCCCGACCCCCCCCCCCCCCTCCAACTAAAATATTTATTAAATAGGTAATGTAAATGATACACTGATGTGATAAAGAATGTTGTATTTCTTGTTTTACAAATGTAAGTAATTAATTTTTAATTGACAGTAAAACAAGTACAATAAGTATATGTAGAATTTCAATTATCTACAGTAACCGCTGTCATTATGGCACTCACAACGCATGCGCACAATACCTGTTTCTACAACATATTATCCAATAAAGTAATTCGAATTGAAAACAGCTGACGCTAGCAAATTGTTAGTATAAATCTTATTACTTGTTCATAAAAATATACTCATTTTTCTAACCCCCCCCCCCCCAAAATTTTAACGACGCAGTTTGCGTCGTGACCCCCCCCCCCCCCTGTGGGCACCCCTGATTATATTAAAATATACTAAATTTATTTATATACATCCTATTTTCACTCGAAGCAGTCCATTTATCGAGTGCCAAAAACAACTAGTCAACAAATCGGAGGATAAAGGTTTGCCGAAAAACGGATAAAATAATTTCATTCTAATCATATCTACCTTTTTCATGATACAAACATTAAACTTTTAAGATACGAACATGTATATTTTTTTTAGTGAGTTTCTACACAAAATGCATATAATCTGTATATTGATATCGACCTTTATATCTACATACACCAATATTACTACTAACATAGTTGAGCTAGAACTTACTCGAACGATCGCCAAGACAAGTCGGACCTGGAACATGTGGAGCTCGTCTTTGCTCATCAACTAGCGTGATATATAAGCTTACGAAGTCTAATACTTCACGTTGATTTTCATTGCACAAATAAAATGGCGGAAGGACGGACAACGGACTGATTTGATTTTTGAAATCCATGTACCTACCTATCTTGAAACGCAACCAAAAAAATTTGGGAGCAAGGTTAAAAAAAAATTGCTTATCCTATATCAAAGGTTCACTTTGCAAAGAACACTACGAATCGAATACAGAACAATGAACCACATGATAATAAATTATGGAATGTGAGATCTGGATGAAGGAAAACGGAGTCGGAGAAATACAAGAAGTCAGAATCTCGGAATCATCTTCAGGTTACAAAATTGATAAGAGACGACGTGTGAAGACACATGAAACACCGTGGTAACAGCCAGCGTTGTTAGCAAAATGTTGGTACTCCCTAGATTCACGTACACCGTATTAAGACACCGTGGTAACCAGGAACTCTCTATTAACATACTTGTTCATTTTATAAGATTTATTCATATTCAATGACATCTACAGGATTTATAATTAAAATTTAAGGCTGATATTTATAATTAAAATCTAATTGATGGATATCAATGATGTATCGCTATTCTCCGACTCCTTGAGCGCCCTACAGTTTTTGAAAGCAGGAGGTACGAAGAGAGCTCATCACCCACTTTTTGCCCAAATTCTGACTTGCCTGGTACAACTTGCAAACGAAAATATAAACGTAACATTCGTCTGGGTGAAGGCACATATAGGGATTGTTTGTAACAAAAAAGGTTGACGCACTGGCCAAAAGAGGAGCTACACAAGGAACTCCAAGTTTGGATAGGATCCCTAAAGAAGATTTCTATCATTTGATTGAAGACCATCACCGAGAAAGCTGGAAGAAGGAGTACGCCGCATCACACAATGCAAAATTCTATAAAACGGCAGTATCATTGCCTCCTCAGAGGATAAGGTTTGTGGGCGTATCGTCGAACCGCCGAGAAATAAAGACGATGTGTCGCGTACGCAGTAACCATGGCCTATGTACCTCATGTAATCACAGATTTTTAAATTACCAAGCTTCAGCTAGATGCGAAGAGTGCAAGAAGAAGAGGATACATTAAAACATATTATTATGATGTGTTCAAGATTCTCCACGCCTCGTAAAATACAGTTCGACGACCTAACTCCGCTACTCGATTCCCCATTCTGCTAGAGCGATATAGTAAGAACCAACTCGGCATTCCACAGACTCATTGAATTTATCATTGAAACAAACAAAGAGATTTAAACCTGTAAATAGAACTTGGAGATATTATGTTAAGAATAGCTGTATATACATTGTATAATGCCAATAAATAAATTTAAAAAAATAAATAAAAATAACTTATTATTTTTGCTGTTCTTCCAGCCATCACAGAAGCATACAATGGCGGAAGATATAAATTTACACGTCATGGCTGAAAGCGATTTTTCAGGTTTTCACTGTGTTTGGACACATGGTCTGAGCCTAAGTGCCAGGTGTGGCCTGTCAGCCGATGAAAGACGCCCTATTTAAGTAGAACATGAGCCTTCTGTTCGAGAACGTGAAACGTCGCATTTGGTCCTGTCGCATTCTGATTCAACGGATGACAGCGTCTATATGTATTGCCAGGTAAAGCTCTTCAGGGCTGTAACAGTAGAAAACAGCCGCAACCATTCTGTTGGTGGTCGAGAAACCTGAGAAGTTCCTCCCCACAATAGCCTGTTAGGTTATCCTCCACGAAATTCACTCCCTATGATAATATCGCATTATTGAAGCTTTTCTGAGGGAAAAATAGTGAACTAATGCGTGGGTATATGTTGTCTTCACCACACATGGCTCAACAAGTTAAAGAAAATACATGAGTTACAAAAATAAAAAAGTTCCATTCATGCAGCATGATCGTATGAGCGAATTTTCGTAAACTATCGTATTGTATAATGTTGAATTTTTTTGAAATTTGAGCTTTTTGAGTGCAAGGAAATCGTTAACCATTAATTTAATGCCAAAAAAACGTATTCTAAATAATAACCTGCTATTCAAATAGAGGTTCTGAATTTTTAGCTTTTTTTGTAGTTTTTATCGATTTTTTAGAAAATTTTGATAAATGTTTAGTACATTTTTCAGCATAATTGTGTACATACATTTATGGGTGTTCTATTTTATATTTAATTAACTTTATTTGAGCAATATTCTACCAAAAAATATAAATTGAACGATTTTTAACCGTTTTTACCCATTTTTAGAGATTTTTTTCATTTTTTGAAATTTGACCAATTTAATGTGCTCAAAAAGTGTTGTCCATCGAACTCATCCTTTCTTTTGAAATGCTTGATTTTTGGCGAAATAACGAAGTTTTTATCTCAATTCTATCGAGAGTTATCTTCTGGACACACATATATATACATATAAAAAACCGTTAAAATCCAGGAATCATTTCAGAATGCCTCAAAACAGATTTCGATGAAGAAAATATTTGAAAGTTTTCATTTTAAAATTTTTGGAGCCATTGTAATAGCTTTATTTTCTAAGAAAATTCGCTAAAACATCATTAAATTTTTCCCCAAAGTGTAGCACGTTAATTATTATTCATGAATATCAAATGATTATCTATAAGGGAAAGGAGCATGTATAACCAATCAGATAACACATAGGTCACAAGGCCCATATAGACCAAAAAAGAGGGTTTAGGTTCTAATAAATCCCAGAAAGCTGGAAATAGTTTTTGATTTATCTGCAGGTAGAATGAGTATTTAGAAGTTTTCACAAATATTCTGCTTGTGCTGTAGAGTGTTCGGAAAACCTCAAAAATGTTCAACTTTTTTCACTGTTTTGCTAATCCCTCAATAAATTCTAAATTAGGTAGGTATGTGTTCTTGCGGCTCGGCCACTACTTCATTTTCAAACTGGATGATTTAATCTCATGTACAGTGCAATTTGACAAATAGCACCGAGATACAGAAGATTTGAGATTGACCGAGATACAGAAGTTCAAACAACACCCCATTCTTTCACAAAAAGTTAAATTTTGATATTTCGTTCAAGTTTAAAGCCAACTGTTTTTACAATGACGAGCATTAATCGCTATACACGAGGAAAGAACGTTGTAGGAAATTTAATTATTTCCCGTTTGAGCACCACCCTATCATCACACAACCAATTGGTCGCGAGAGAGTGGCTTAAAACCTAAAAAATAGTTACCCAAATTTTGCATTTATCCACTTGAAATAAAAAACCATGGTTAAATGCATTGATTGAATGCCACAATGGTCTATTTTATTTTATTTTTTATTTATTTTATTTTTTATTTTTTTTTTTTTTTTTTTTAATGTTGAAAGTTAGGACCCATGAAGAGTAGAGTAAAACCTAGAGATTCGACATGCGGCCAATAAGGTGAAGAGCGGGAGAAAATAGCGATATTTTCAGCTGTTTTCGGATTTACATCTGTATTTGGGTTATAACTCCCAAACCGTGTATCCGAGCGCTTCGGAAACGACTAAAATTCAAAAAGTAAGTTTTAACATGTTACAATTTGAGCGCAAGTACAGCACTGTAGGCCTAATAGGGACCGAAAAACACTGTTTCAAAGATAGAGCAATTTTGCCAAAAACATTCAGTTTTGCCTTTTTTCGTCTTTATGACTCATAACTCAATGTTAGCGTAATGGTAACATCTGTAGGTATATGAAACTATAGAAGAGTTAATATATATCGTATGAACTGCGATAAATCAGTGTAGGACCAACAGGTCTCGAGAAAACGCCCTGCAATGTTGAGCTAAAAACTACGATTATGCAATTTCCGGGCTCTGTGAGTTTCAGAGTATATTTATCCAAAACTACGCATCCTAGCTCATTGGGCAAATAGTATAAGTTGTAAACCATAAATCTGTGTCAATTCGAACACAGTACATTACAGTACGTGAAACAGGTACTGAGATAGGACCCTTTGAATATGTGGTATTTTAATTTTTTTAAATGTATAACTATCGGCCGTCCTCTAGGGCTTATAATGCAATCTTAACGCATCCTAAGCCTCATATTATGTTAAGAGAAGTTCGGAAATCTAATCAGCTTTCATATGGGCATCGGTAAGTCTCCGTCGGACCAGAAGGGCGTTAAAATGGGAAAAAATTAATTAAGTTAATCTTTGAAAGAAGACTTCATATAGCACATCTAAATGCCGTCAAAGAACTTTGAGAGAATTACCACTGAAACCTCTCGCTGGTAAATGGTGCCCTTTATGGGAATTTTACATACACAGAGTACACATAGAAGGGTGCCCTGAGAAGGAGGAGGTAGGAACCACATACAGGAGGTCTTCAACTATTCTTTATCAATTAAACTCTTCTTTAATTTCATATATATCGATGAATGGGATTCATCAGAATGTGTCAACAATGATCTTTGATCCCTACAGTCGAAAAAAAATAAAAACGCTGAAAGTTATTACACAATTGTTTATTATTTCTGTGATAGATAGCCCTTCTATACGCAGATCATTGGTCTATAATTACTAAACCCCGTATGTAATATATGATCAGAACATGGCGCATCGTGCCTCTGGGAAGGGTTCACACTTTTACAGTTCCAAGACCCCGCAATTTTACGCTTCACAGTAAAGATGTTTAAAAAATCGGGAAAATGATGCTTGAAGTAATTTAAGTTAGCGCCCTATCTGAGAAAAGTGAAATCGGTAGGGTAGAACCTGCAGCCTAACCTACAAATTCCCAGAAAATTTAATCAAAATCTGATGAAAACTGATAACTTAACCATTGCCCCCCAATTATGCACCATATTTGAGCGGGATTGGATGATTAAGGCTTAAAAAAATTATTCTTGAAGTAGTTTACGTTAGCGCTTGCGCAGAATGGAGTAATGATTTGAGAAACATTAAATTGGTAGGGTACAATTTGCAGCCCAACCCACGAATTCCCAGAAAATTAAATCAAAATTTAATGAAAACTAGACCTTGTTCCTGACCTGTGATTTCTCTATCTTCTCGCGCTTGGAAATTCGAAGGTTTTTTCGATGTTCAAGACCTCAGGGAAAGCGAACTTTTCAACGTACAGCGTTGCGGGTTGTTTTAATCGATTCTTTCAGATTAAATTTATCATTGATAAGCAAAAAATTATTACTGTTACTTTGAAAGTTTTCGAGATCTATTTTTCGAATGTATAGCCCTTTAATACAACCCTGTTGGGTTGATAAAAATTAATGCCGAGCTTCCAGTACCACTTAGACCACAAATGTGATTTTTAACACAAGTTTCATATAGTTTGGTGAAGTATTTTCTGGGAAAAGCCGCAGACGGTGGACAGACGGATTTTTTTTTTTTTTTTTTTTTTTATTCTACGCATCTTGAAACGTAAATCAAAAAATTTTCAGGGGGCGTTTAACAATTTTTGTTTTTTCTGGTCGATTACAAAGGTTTATTATTGAATATAAACCAAATACCAATGTTTTTTTGTATGAATGTTCAATCTTTGAAACGATGCTGTTTGCTCCTTAATAGACCTAGAGAGCTGTACTTTCCCTCAAATTGTTATAAATTTGATCTAGATTTAGGTTCAATCGAAACTCTTTGACGCTCCAAGTACCAAACCTTGAAAAATCTACCCTTTTGTTGTTTGTGCTTGTCGCGTATTTCACTGTATTTGGTTTTTGACATTTTCTCACGTCCAACTTGTCCTACGGGATTTATCGGTACCCAAATGAAAGCACAATTAATTTCCTGTCCTCTCATAATATTCGCGGTTTAGGATGCATTAATATTGCGTAATGAGCTCTAGGAAACGGCCAATTGTTGAAAATATTTTAAAAAATAAAATAAAAAATAAAAAAAACCTTACATTTGAAGGGTTCTGCCTCGGTACTGATTTGACGCAAAGGAATGCACTTGTGCTTAAATTGTCGGAGATTTAATAAAGTTTCAAACTCATAGGGCTGGTTTATCAATCACATTTATCCAATGGATAAGGGAGATTTATCTAAGGTATAGCGTTATCCTCCAGATAACACGATATGGGGTGTTATCCATCCCAAGTTAAACCTTATCTGGCGTTTTAATTTATCTGGTCCCTGGACGGCTGGATAAATATTATAACTGGAGGTTAATGATACATCTAGAGCTTTCTAACCTCAAAAAAGTTTATTAATTTACAAAAATCTTATTTGAATCAAGTTTGATTGTCTTGATTTTTGTACCTTCCAATGGATATATTTGGGAATTTGTCTCCAAACAGCTGCAACGGCGAAGATTCTATCGTAGCATAATTCGTTGAATTGAAAAGAAGACCTATATAGTAACACCCCGTGTAGATCACCTACTAAAATGGGACGAGTGCGTATTTTATTGAAGTTTCGGTTGGACAAAGATTCCGTTCTTTACTTTACAATACTCATCGAAGATGAAATTAACTCCACAACTTACTGATCACAATAATTCATTCATAATAATTCAGGTTGCAAGATCGCAACTCATACATTCGTGTATTTCTCTCTCTAGAAATGAAGCAAATAGCAAAAATGTGGTGGTGTCTTTTTTTGCCGAGCTAATACTGTCGATGATGACACTGTTGTTTTGTGGACGTCAGACGGTTTTTCTAATAGTCGATGCACGAAGAAAATATAGCTCCATGTGTAAATCGGCCTTATTTTGTCGCCTGCGGACACCAATGAGGATGCTAACGGCGCTATCTGCCAGACAGAATTCATCTGTGGAATAATTTTATCCGCTAGGTATTTCGGCATTGATAAACGACTCACATTCATTATCTGCAGTACAATGCTATACTCGGTATAGCTATCCTGCAGTTAATGTAGATAATTGATAAACCGGCCCATAGTAGTGCTGAATGAACGAGCTAGA
Organism: Adelphocoris suturalis; assembly: GCA_030762985.1. Lineage (NCBI taxonomy): Eukaryota > Metazoa > Arthropoda > Insecta > Hemiptera > Miridae > Adelphocoris > Adelphocoris suturalis. Next base: position 78,691,403 of record CM061046.1, read on the forward strand.
ATACATAGATTCGGAGCAACATGCACAAAAAGACGTATACAAGCCCAGGAAGTGCAAAATTAGTCATCGTTAAAATATTGGGCTAAAAAAAATTTCAAGAATGTTAGGTTTTATATATAAACAATTGTCATACTCGTTAGGTACTTTTATTGTATTATTAATAAATTATGTTAGAATTTTGGCTATTGAAAGACAAGAACTATTCAGTTGAGAACTCAAATGATGTACATAAATCAGAACTAAAAATAACTAGCAATTAGATGTTGGTTATGGTTGAGAACTCATTGCATTTGAAACGCGCAGCCACATTTTCTCGTCGAGGACGGCCAACATTGCCAAAGGGGAGCGACACGGGCAATATGTGCCGCCTTTCCGCTCGTGTTGAGTTCATAAGTGGCGGCGGATGGCAGTCGGAAGAAGGACTTAATTTATTGAAGTGGCTTCCTCAAAGGGGTAAAAGACATAAAAAGCGAGTTCCCAGCGCACTCTGAGACCGATTCGTTCGTGGAGGATGAGGCCCACCTACTCCACAACAGAAAGGAAAGAGGAAGGAAAATGGAGACGACTTTTGACAAGAAAACCCACCCATATTTTTTTCCAGACCATGTAGCTTTTACGGTGAGGAGTTTTTACTGTCATGAATCACTTAAAACACTGTCAGCGTTCCTTCTTAATATGTATTAATAGCTAAGTAAGTTTCAGAAGGATGTTTTAGAAGGAGAGGGAAGGGGTTGTCTAGAAGCTTTAGCCCCAGCCTCTCATCAAAGATTGTAAATCTCAGAGCAGGCTCATTAGCGCTCTCTCTTATTAACGGAGCGAGAAATATGGAGGAACGTAGGAAATATTAAAAGGAAAAGTAAGACGTGGCGTGGAGGGGGTGGATTTATAGAGGTTGGGCCAAGGGGTGAATTTATAGGGTCTGGCTGGCAAGTTGGACTGGAGGCAATTTGTCTTGCTGGTTCGAAGGCGGGGTGGCGGCGTTGGGGTGCCGGGACGTTGAGCGGTGGGGAAGGGAAGGCACTAGATTAATATCGGCCGTGTCACGGTCGGGGGTGCGACCCAATAAAGACCGTAGTTTTCAGTCTGTGGCTTCCTCTTGTCAGTCCTGCCCTCTAACGCTCTGAAAGAAAAACTCTGATTTTGAAGATTCATTTCGTCAATAATAACCACTCGAAAGTAATCGAATGATAAATCGGTTCTCGGGTTGAACTGAAACGACAAGTACATAATAGGTTCTGATGATGAGTGATACTGTTTACCTAAAAATGTATATGAAACTAACTGACCCAGCGGACTTTGTCCCACCTAACATATTATTCGTACAGTCATGGTTACGAATAACAATAATTTATTCATTAAAATTTATTATTTAATTGAAGCGAAGAAACTATTGAATATAAATAATAAAGTAGTACGTATAAAGGTTGAATACTGGTATTTGAATTGGTTTTTGTTGATGTATTTCCCAGCCTTCCGGAGACGTCGAAAGATACGTCGGACACTGTAAAGTTCATGGAAAGATACCATCATTTTATTCGTTTCTCGATGTCCCAGAGAGGCTCCGTATCAAATTTCGAATTCCCAGGGTGGATAGGAGAGAATTTAGCTAAGTCGGCTGATCTGGTTGGGACCCGTCATAATATTCGTCTCATAATGTCCTGGAGAGGCTCCCTGTAAAATTTCAACTTCCTAGGGATAACAGGATAGAATTTTGCAAAATCATCTGATTGGGAAAGAACCAATAGTTGCGATAGTCTCTTAGTGTCCGAGAGAGTCTCCCTATCAAATCTCAACTTCTAGGGACGATTCAGCTCACTGAGCAGAGTAAGAATGAGGTAATCAATCAATCAATCAATCAAATCTATTTATTGCCTCAAGTTTTTCTTGTACAATATGTTGTTATGAGTTGCCTCTTAAAATACAAACAAACAAAATACTTCAAAATTAATTAATTTTTTCAGTTCCTTGCTATATACAATTCCATCGTTTACAGTTGAATCAATATAAAGCTTATAGTTACTTGTAATAAATCAAAACTTAATCACAACTAGAAATGCAAATACGTATTATGAATTACGGTTCTAAAGTAAAACAATAATAACACTTCAATACAATCCCAAACATTTATTTCCACCTACACTCCATCTTTCTATTTTCAATAATCTCCGCAATATAAAAAAAAGCAATATACAAACACAAATCATAGTCCGTTATGGTGTGAAAGGAAAGCATTATTCTTCTCACAGACCAGCTTCTTCAATAAGGTCACCCAAAAACATTCTAATTCTGGTATATGTCAAAAGGAACTTTCCAAACATTTTGGTTTCATCCAATCCTTTACATTTAAGGATTCTAAGTATTTCGTATCTAGAGAGCCACCTATACCCAAAGTACATAATCCTATCCATTTGCAAGCTGGGGACATTCACCTAGTACGTGCTCTATGGTTTCATTCCTCTTTATATTGCATAAAACACACTTTTGAGTGTCTGGTCTACTTTCAGATATTTATTCTTGAAATTTAATTGAAGTATACCATGGTGCGACAGTCTGACTTGAGCTATTAATCTTTTGAATGAGGTAATCTTTGCAATCGATTTCTAATGTCCCAGGGAGTCTCCCTATCAAATCTCAACTTCCTAGGATGAACAGGAGAGATTTTAGCTCACTCAGCTGATTATAAAAGACCCAATAATTGCAATAGTCGAGTACCTACTGCTTACAAGTACCTACTTCTCAGTAGTATACCTAACATGTACCTAGTGCCTTCTTTTCACCCTATTAGTTCATTATGGTTACTTAGCATATTAGTTTATAACTTAGCGAAATAAATCAGATTTCCTTGACACTTAAATGGATTAGGGATCATGAGGTGTTGTGATAAAATGAGAGCATTCCAAAAAGTTGCAAACGATTATCCTTCTATGAAAACTATGGGAGTTACACTTCGCTAGTAACGCATTGGTTGTACGTGGAAATCAATAAAAATAGAAAAACCTATGTATGAGGAAAAATATGCGGAAAAAAACCCGTTTTCGGCCCATTTTTAGTTCATAGCATTGATGCGTCTGTAGCGTTCGGGCTGGCTAGATCTAGAACCACTAGACCCCAAGTGGAGTCCTTGTGGGAAAGGGCGTATTTTTCTCATCAAGTTAAAAGTCTCCTGGACGGCGGGCGAACATTGCAGTTTAGGATTCTACACACCTTGAAACGTAAAGTGACAAAATTTGAGAGAAAATAAATTTTTCTTTCCTATACGATTACAAAGGGTTATTGCTGGAAATAATAAACCAAAATGCAAATGTGTTCACTTTATCCGTTTATGGTTTATCCGTATGTGTATCCTCGTAAAGGCGCTTTAAATCAAGAACTACTGGACCGAATTTGACGGGATGTGGATCTCAAAATTATCAGCTAGTCATTCAAAATAAAGTGGTTACGAAAATCTTCATTAATAATAAGCAGCGTAAGCTGATTTTGTGATTTAAAAAATCCAATTTGTATTTTGCATTTGTATTTGAATTTGCTATTTATCCGTAGAAGCTGAAATTGAAACGGAATCGATGTGAGACTCGTTTCTAACTTTCAAAAACAACACAATAAGGTCAATAAGATCACCCCTCACGACAGGACCAATAATATCTAACCCTAAAATTTCTAAAGTGGGCTGTATTCAAAGTTGTGTTTTTCACTGGATGTTATATTTCTGAAATGTAAGTTATTCTCAGTATCTATAGTAACAGCTAGTTTCTGTTATAAAAGCTAGTGTTTAACATCAAGATATAAGTAACAGAGCAACAGTGAGTGGATACGGGCGCTGCTGAGTGTCATATAAATAGTGGTGTCGTTAGCCGCACCTAACCAGTGATGAGGGTTCATGAATTCGTAGTGAAGTTAGATTCCCTCCAAAAGCTACTTTACTCAGGAGTTGAAACTAATGTCTACCATTGAGAAATTTTTTCACTAAAGAACTAAACAGTGCGAATATTAATGAATAATTGACGACACGTACAAGAGTTCCTCCAGAAACTCTAAATATGCATTGTATATTTGTGGTCAGCTTGGAACTCTCAAGTCGACCCCCTACGTTGACATAAATCGAGATTTACGCTCTGTCTCGGGCCGTAAATATAAATATATCCGAGCTCAAAAATTGAAATTCAAAAATAGTTGAGTTGACACCGTCAACAGTGGGGTCTTTCCAGAAAAACATTCGCTAACCCCTGAAGAAGGCTGATTGAGCGATGTTGCGAAACGTCACGCAACGTTGACGATCTCAATAACTTCCCTTTGAGAAATTGCAGCGGAGTTAGCGCCGATTGAAAGGATGACAGTGTTTTCCTCCACCCCAACAATAAATCTCCTTATTTATAGGATGTGTTGATTTATCTCTGAGCTCAGTAGGTCGGGGTTGTGGACCGTCCCGCTACGCTTAGATCAGCTTTTCTAGGATGTTGCCAGCTGCTGAGATTTTTCAGTATTTAGTTTTATTTTTTGTGAGTGATTTACCGGCTCCATGAATCATCAATACGGCTTCCCATTCTTCACTGCGGAACACCCACAAAAATCCTATTTTAAACTCATAGCGACATCTCGAAGAATTGAGTTAGACTCTCCTTGACTGGTCTCGTTGGTTCTTGATGATTTATCGTACCATGAGTGGTAGGAAGAAACAAGCTTCTCGCCTTGTATTAGGTCCAATCGAATTAATGACTTTAACGAATTGATATTGCTCTCGGATTTTTAGAAATAGAAATCGCTGATCGTTTAATCAAGACTAAACCTGTCTGGTGTCTAGAACTTCTCTTGAATGATGGATTAGTTTGAAGACATTATCATACAGGTTAGTTACTTTCATCTGCGCAAATCAGTGAAAATTGGCTTGCGTCCGTCCCCCCCTACCTTCCAAATCCTAAAACCCTTCAAATGTCATTAAGCGCCGGTGAATATTGCGAGAGTATTGTGTGTAGCAAGGTTTCCAATATTATCACTCGAGGCTGAGGTACCCAGTTATATCTATCAAGTCACATGCAATGAAATAACATAAGGTCGTCAGAGATAATGTCACTAAAATCATGTGAATGATGAGGAATACATGCATTTGGCAAGAATTTCATGTTTGCTCATCCATAGATGTCCCACTAGGCTCATCACGTATCCAAGTACGTAGGGACCCAACAAAAGGAATACTAGTCTACACTTAATTTGCCCATCTGAATGTACAAAGATGATGAAAAGCCGTATTCCGTGATAGTATTCAATTAATATTACCTTTATCACCTTAACTGGTTCGACCATCATAGTTCTTAAGGGGATTTTTACTATGTGTATGCGGGATGACAGCAGTTATCCAATTTCAAACTATATTTTTCAAACCATTTGAAGTTTGGAGGTGAAAATTTGCAGTTGGGAATTTTCAAGGGCACAGATCCTGATTCTTAGATCATACATGAGAAATTCCAATTAATGAAATTCGTCCATTAAAATTAATACTGAGCCTTCAAGACCTTTTTTGGGCGACCTTTAAATGCCACAAGCTCATTTTAGGCAAGTTTGTTTAACAAGTTCATTTTTCGAACTTAAGTTTGTTATAACTAGAAAACCAAATAAGATCGCTCCGAATAATCAAAAGTTCAGTCTACTCCTGCATATCAAAGTCGTTTTACGATTGACAGTCGTGTTGATGATTTTTTCCTTCCAACATTTAAACCCTTATGTAGCTTCATTCGATTCAGAAAGAGGTAAATCAAACAGGAAAAAAGCCCTTTTATTTCGGATGTATTTCACACCAGCCGCTCCGGCTCGCTTCGCTCGCCTCCACGTCTAGCCGGGGGGCAAGACCCCCATTAGATTGCTCGCTTCGCTCGCAAAGTGTGGCATGAGGGAATGTTGCTCGCTTCGCTCGCAAACGGTAGATCTCTGAGGGTAGGTTTAACGTGTGTAGGGGATGTTGCTCGCTTTACTCGCTCGGTATGGCTGTATAAGTGTAGGAAAAACCCTGGACCCCCCCCCCCCCCCCATAAGTTGCTCGCTTGAGGAAGTTATACTGCCCACCCAACTTGGCAGACGTTTTTTTCAGGGGGGAATTATTACAAACAAATTAAATCTTATAAAACTACGGGGAGCCACGAAAAGTTTATTAGGGGATGTTGCTCGCTTCGCTCGCAAGGTATACCTGTATATGTGTAGGAAAAACACGTACCTATTTATTCTGTTGAAATAGGCCTGCTCGCAACATTGTGAAACACCTGAATCATCGAACCCCAACACGTCTTCCTAGAGCCTTCTCCCGTCCACGGCACAATTAATTTCTGCTTTTAATCGCTTCGCCTCCCTTCCCCTCGCATTTTGACCGACTTCCTGTCACTATCCGATTTCGGATTCAGATTCGGCGGACCCAAAGCTGTATTTCGCCCTCAAAGACCGTTCCGAAAAACGTACCTTATGGGGTATATTTTAATCGGAAAAAAACAAATTTTTCGTCGGACTTTTCGAGAAAACGGGTCCGTACTCTCGCATTTTTTTTAAAGCATTTCCCGATACTTTTTTCGCGATCCGATCGCGCCGACGTCTTCCTCGTAGAAAAAACTACGAAACCGGTATTTTTCCGGAATTTTCGATGGCCGTTTAGAGGGGTAGAGGAAGCGGGGAAGTGGAAAAAGCGCACATTGACCGTTACTTCGACCCCCCTCCCGCCTTACGGCCCATGGTTCGGGTGGGATTAGAAAATTTCAAGTTCGCTTATGCCCCCTTTCGGAAAATCCCAAGAAGATCCCGCACTCGTTGACTCCCCCTACTCAGCCGTTTGGCCGTGCATAGACACAAACAGACAAACAAACAAACAAACAAACAAACAGACAGACGGAGTTTCATTCTTATAAATAGTATAGATAGATCTCGATCTGTGATTTTTACCCCAAGTTCAAGAAACTTTAACGGACTAGCTAGGGAGAAAAGGTCTGGACAGTGTTTTTTGGATTATACATGCCTACGCACACATTTCAGGAAAGAGGTTAGCATTTTTCTTGGTCGTTACAAATTTTTATTTATTTTTATTTGATTACTCTACAATTCAAAACAGCTATTGGATTTTTCAGTTTTTTAATGGATTTTTCAGCAAATATTAATGAATTTCAAGTACACTTTTCTGCATATTTTTTCAAAATTTAATAGTGTTCTATTTTGTTGTTGACTAGCTTACTCAAACAATGCTAAAATACATAAATTTAACCATTTTCAGCCATTTTAATCCATTTTTAGTTATTTTGTGAGCACATTGTTGGAAATTTGACAAATTAATATGCTCAAAAAGTGTTGGCCCACAAACTCACCTGTTTGTTCAGAAAGCTTGATTTTTTGGCGCAAGAACGGAATTTTTATCTCATTTCTAAGGAGAGTTATCGTCTGGAATGACACATATATACATAAATACATTCATACATACTATATGTGTGTGTTTGTGTGCTGTGCTGTGCTGTGTGTGTGTGTGTGTGTGTGTGTGTGTGTGTGTGTGTGTGTGTGTGTGTGTGTGTGTGTGTGTGTGTGTGTGTGTGTGTGTGTGTGTGTGTGTGTGTGTGTGTGTGTGTGTCTGTGTCTGTGTCTGTGTGTGTGTGTGTGTGTATCTATAAATACGTATGAAAAAGCGTTAAACTCTAGGATTTGTTTCAGAATGCTTCAAAACGAATTTTGATGAAAAAAATTTCAAAAATTTAATTTTTTTTGAGCCATTGCCATCAATAGTTTCATTTTTGACAAAAATTCACTAAAATGTATTGAACGTAATTAGCCAACATGAAACAGAAACATAGCTCATACATATGATCTTTAAATTTCTATCTCGCTGTTCAACGAACAAACGAAAGAATGTACCAGAGCGGAAAAAAAACTTAGTGCCTCGCGCTTCTCCCGCGTTTAGCGAGCAGCAGAGCCGCTGCAGCGTTGACATCCTTTGTAATCACCATCGATTTTTTTCATCCGTATCTCACTCCTTTGACCAACAATTATTGACCTTCTACTCCATTCCACTCCGTTCCCGTTGATCAGCGCAATGTTTTAATCAGTCACCAAAGACGGGGGTCCCTGATTGGTTGAAACCCAGAGGCGGAAAACGCTTGAAGATCAAAGGCTGTCTCTCCAACTTGCGTTTTTTCACGCTCACATTTTTTCTCACTGATTTTTTATTTAACCCCCCCTCCACTCACGTACACTCACAGTTCATTCCCTCTCGTGTTCTTCAAGCTTCGTCACATTATTAAACCTTTACTCCCTCTTTCTTTTGTATTTGGTGAGGAGTGAAAGAGGAATCAGCTCGGTGTGCAAGTTCTCTTTGATGATCGAACTAATGGAATCCGCGGGTGCTGTTCACCTCCCTTTTGTATGCGTCAACCAGTGTTATTTTACTCTGCCACCCTTCGTTAGGGCTAAAAGTGCTTCTGAAAATCCCCTTCAATCTAGTCAAAAGAAGATCTACGAAATAAATTTTTTAGCATACGTTCAATTATCCATCTTTGTAGTCTCACTTTATCGTGATAAGAGTGGAGATTCTTTATTCAAAATTCTGGGCACTTTTCGGTACATTAATTTCTTAGTCAAGAGAAGATCTACGAAATAAATATTTTACCATAAGTTCTATCATCCATCTTTGTAGTCTCATGTAATCGTGATAAAAGTGGAGATATAAAACAGATCACTAGAGTGATTCACAATTCTAAGTGTTCCACAGTTTCCTAGACTGCTTGACAGACGGGCTGTAGGAAGCAACTAGGTGTTGTATGATTTGTGATAACTTATAGTAGAAGTATTATATTAAGCATCCGAAGGACCACTCCCACACGGAGAATAATATTGTAGGGACACCTGTAAGTATATATATGCGAGGCGGTATAAGTGACTACGAAACAACCATCAGTTCACCCTCACAAATCTTATTAATGAATAATATTATTTGGGTGGCAATGAATGTGGAAAAAGAAAACTTTAAATAGGTTCACTTGAACCAAAACAACAATGTATGTAATTAAACTGATAAGGAAGGTAAGTAGATAAGCAGTTGCCTTGCCTTAATGTTCTAGGAGTGGAAAGTTCCCCAATATTGACCTTCACTGGAGGTAAATTCTAACCTATGTACCTAAACAACTAGAGGTCAGTTTGATCATGATCAGTTTTCACTATAAAGGTTCTGAAGAAAAAGCTACGGATATATGATGCAGAGTTACAAAATTGTGAAGTACATAATGTTGAAGAGAAGATGTCTATTTACCTTGCCATCTGCGAAATAATAAATATTCCGCAGATGGATTGAAGAAGAAACAGCCGTGTATAAGATTGCTGATGGTTGCAGTCATACATCAAATGTCCATTCCAAGACCATATGTAGGTACATGTGTAATGATGATGTGGCCGGAAAATGCGAAGAAATGATAAATATCTTCAGAATCCACCACTCAAATACTAATCCTGGATAAAATGTCACAGGAATGCGGGGATATAGTTCAAATGGTTCCACCTTGCACCACAACAAATTTGAATTTCGTGCAAACGGTTAAAAGAGCTCGAACAATCAAAACGATCAGACATGGAATGGTGAAGGGAGAAAAAGCAAAATGCAGGTGCCGCCGCGATAGCAGAAACAGTAGCAAACTGTCCATTCACCAACCACCACATTATACCAAAACTGACTTATGAATTAGTGAATAAATACATAAAGAGTCCATGGACAAAATATAAATCAAATATTAACTGAATTTGTGCGAATAAATACAAATCATCATGAACAATTGGCGACGTTGAATCGGTGCTTTCAGGAATAAATTCCTCCAATAATGTCATTATGTAGGCAACGATAATAATATCATCAGCTGGCTGATCATGTTTGTTACAATAATAATATCAATTTCAATAAAGGTGAATACAAGAATGTTGGTTATTATTGTGTATCTACATGAACCAGAAAAATAAAGTGTATGAGGTTGATATACGTATTGTAACATTATTTGAAGTTATGATTACAGTGGTCAAAAATTAAGTAAGTTTTGAACAGGTGTTGATAACTTGGGAAAATTGTCATCACAAAATTAAATACCAGAATAAATTTGTTTCATTATAGAAAAAAAGTCTAAGAAGTTGGGTGTGGTACATAACTTCCTCCTATCCGTTACATGAATCATTGAAATGTTTTAAATTATATTTTGATTCCATAGCTGGTTCCTGTAATTGAGGGAGATGGTAGATTAAGGTGGAGTATGAAATATCAGAATAGTTGTAATGCGAAAATAAAGCTTGGTAGAAGGATTACACATTCGCGCATGCGTAGCAGCTACTAATGATACAATCATGTTGAAATTGATATGGAATGTTCAAAACGTCTTCTCCCAAATATCCTCCAAATTTGAGCGAGATCATACGACTTGGAGTTATTTATTTGGAAACAATGAAACTGATTGGGGACCATCTGTATTTTAATATGCTCATTCCCTGAGAATTTCATTAAAATTGGACGAAAACTTTGGATGTTAATCTTGTTACAAGTTTTCCATTTGCCCATGCGCTGGAGCTACTATCGATACGATCAGGTTGAAATTGATATGAAATATTTAAATCATCCTCTCTCTATCCTCCGAATTTGAGCGAGATCAAACGACCAGGGCTTGAGAAAATGATGCTTGATGGAATCTACATTTCCGCATGAACAGAGTGAAGTATTTATTTGGGGTCAACGAAACTGATAGGGGATAATTTACACTCTAATCCGCACGTTCTCTGATATTCCATCAAAATCGGATGAAAACTGTTGAAATTAAGCTTGTTCCAAGGAATTGCGGACACATGACAGACAGACAGACACGGAACGAAAGTTGTTGAGAATGGTCTAAAACGTAAAATCCGAATGGAAATTTTGATTTTTGAGATAAAAAATTGATCATCATCCTAAAGTGAAAACATTGCTTCCGCTACATATTGGTAGACTCGGATGCAATATAACTGGAAAAAAATCCGTTGATCTTATATACCTAGAGATTTCCTGCGTTACCGGTAATACTATTAATATTTGATTATATGATGATTTTTAGACCTGATTGAGTTAACATCTTGGAAAATGATAAATACAATATTTGAGGGTGGTTCTTCTAGGGTGGTCTGTTCTTTACTTACGTTGCTATTCTCGTCAGCTTAGATTTCCCCTTCCCCGTCACTTTCTTGTTCCGCTTCCGTTTGGTTGTATTCCAGTTTTCAAAGAGAAGCTCCTTTATATATTCAGATGTTCCGTCAGTGATAGGATCGCTAGGACAGGATCCCATCTTCTCACCTCCTTGTCTGTCGACCCTTCCGCTTGACATCACATCCAACCTCTAGGATGTCTTCAACAGCCACTTGTCAGTTTAGTTGACGAACGGCAGTTGTTGTAGTTTCACCGTTGAGAGTCCTAAGTGTTCTGTCAAAGCTCTAAACTCAGGCTTCCGTGTAAAATGTGATCTCATTCCTACTCTGAGGCCAATACGACAGTGACCTAAGATAACGATATGCATCGTTTTTAAAATGAAAGCCAAAGATTTTTGTCCAAAGGGAGGTGTGTTGAATGTGTTTGAAAAATTCGAAATTATCAAAAGTGACAGATCTGGTAAATGTTTGAATGAAGATATCCCTCAGTATATTTCACCTCTGACAAGTCCATTTCTATAAAGCTTGGAAGTATCCCTTCAAACTGTTGAAACCAGTAATTCTTCTCCTCTTTTCACTTCATTAGCTATAATCCCTCGTCACTTAGCTTGCATTTAATTGGTTGTATCTCCAGCCCCCTTTCCTTTCTCTCGACCAATGGGATTCAATCTCCCTTCACCTGTGACTTAGATAAGCTGTGTCCTTTCTAATATGTCTTCAGTTATTGTTTGTTACTGATTGTGGCCTAACCGTCGAAATCGATTTAACATTGTAACTCTTTATTTTTCGTGGAAATAGACAACTTTTTTTCACTAACTTCCGTTTTGAATCCGTGGAAACCCCACAGCATCGTCGCAAGTGATTTAGTTCGTAAATTAAAGCCGCCTAAACGTCCAATATTGTTGGACCTTAAGGAATATTGTCAAAGGTTATCGTTCGGAATGCAGATGTATAATTTTTTTTTTTTTTTTTTTTTACACATCTTCAGAAGATCAATATTGCATTAGCTTGTGAAATGTTGCCTTTGCTCTAGAATATTTTTGCCCAAAAAATCATCTTACAACGGAGTTTCCCTCAAAATTCTGCCTTACCACCATAAAATCTCAAAACAGTACATTGTGAAAACACACCTGAATCTGCTGGTTCATGGTCCCTGTGGTTTTTAGAAGGTTCCTACATACAGAGGGGCGACTCCCTCGTTATAGAAGGCCTCGAAACTGCGTGATTACAGCTCTAGGTCCTGATTTCCCTCTGCTAGCCCCAGGTGCTCCATTACAAGGTGCCGAGCACCAACACCGTGTTAAAATGCAAATAACAGTGATAGAGGGAGCGACTTTGCATCGGGGCCCCGTCTCTTTAATGTCCCGGAGTTCACCTATTATACCTTATCCGAGAAGGGAAATCACCGTCTTTAGACGCCATCCACTTTTTCCCTACCCCTGTCTATCATTTCTTCCCGCACTCTCCCTCCTTTCGCCTGATTATCAATCATTATACCATTTAACATGATTTATTGCATTATAACCACGGGGTTTGGTGGCCTCTACGCGGCATGTTCGTGCTGTAGTAGTTTAAGCCGCTGAAGTTATTTACAATTCTTGTATGGAAATTGAGCGTGGTTCTGTGATTTTTTGAGCTTGGTTGGATCAAAGCCATTAAGAACTGGAAATACTCATCGTTTTCCACTGAAACTGCTGACCACCTAACACTTCCAGTAAACCCAAAGAGCATCGTGTGAAACAGACCCGTAGTACTTAATTCGGAATAGTTAGCCGGTGGCCTTGAAAATCTCAATTTTCTGACTGTGAGATTTTTTAGCCGTTAAAATCCTATAAATAAGCTCTTTTAGTTCAAATAAGTCAGAAAAATATTTAATTAACGAACGTTTGGATGAAATTGTCGTAAAGAGATAATAATATGTTGGGCTGATCAAGGATTGATCGTGTATTCGTGAAAATTTATAAAATGAGTCCTGGTAGGGCGTGGAAATTTTTTCGGAAACTCTTCCAGAAAAGAAGAAATAAAATGAAGAAATAAAATAAAGACTGAAAGAAAAAAAGAATGAAGAAATGAAATAAAGACTGCTTGAATCTTTTCCAAACTGTAACCTTGCTTTCCATGGAGAACGAAGAGTAGTACTTATATTGCCTATAAAACTAAGAAGTATTTTTGCTTTTGAATTGAAAAGAAATGAAAAGTCCAGGGAAGAAAGGGGTGATATCCATTTTTCGTCGGTTTTGAGTTAAGGTTGGCACCGTGTAGCCCTTAAAGAGTAGTTTCACGTGAGCTATCAAAACAGGGAAGAAAGAAGGTATCTCACAGAGAAATTAGGGTTTGAAAATATCATATACTGGGAAGAAAGGGGCTATGTCGGTGGATCGCACGGGGCTCGGCAGGAAGTTCTGCCTTTCAATCAGTTCATATTGCTATCGAAACTGTACAAAAAGCTGCGGCCAATATCAAACGAGAAGTATAGAGACCTCGATCACCTTAAACAGTTCTGTAGCTGTACGAAGGCAAGGGAGTATTACGAGGGACTACCTCACAAGACAAGAAAGAAGAAAGAACTAGTAAAAACAAAGAATAATAATAAGGAGAAGAAAAAACGATCAGCAATGTAAACAAGAATGGTCTTTAAGTCAAGTTTTCCCTTTATTGCATCCGAGACTCCAAGGCAGCGGAAGCTTTGTTTTCACTTTCGGAATGAAAAAAAATGTTTTGCTTCAAAATCAAAATTTCCACTCGCATTTTGCGTTTCAGAGCCTCCTGAACAAATTTGGTTCCGTGTCTGTCTATCTGTATGTCTGTCTGTCTGTCTGTCTGTCTGTCCGTCCACATTTCCTTGTAACAGCCATAACTTCTACAATTTTGATCCGATTTTAACCAAATTTTCAGGGATCGTGTGGGTTAAGCTCTAGATGGTCTCCTATCAACTTCATCATGATCGAATCAACGGTAGCTTCTGCGCAGGTCCTAACGTGAATTCCTTGTGACGGTCATAACTCGGTCAATGTTGAACGGATTTCGGTCACATTTTCAGGGATGATGTGGGTAAGGACCCTTGAAGTCCCATAAGACAATCATCATAATTGGATTAGCGGTACGCTCTGCGCATGCGTGAACGAAATATTCTTGTTACGGTCCTTGCAACAGCCGTAATTTCCACAATTTTGATTCGATTTTCTTCAAATTTTTAGGGATCGTGCGGGTATAGCTCTGCATAGTCCCCTATCAGTTCCGTCATGATCGAATCAACGGTAGCCTCTGCGCAGGCGCAAACAAAATTTTCTTGTTTCGGTCATAACTCAGGCAATTGTGAACGGATTTCGGTCAGATTTTCAGGGATGATGCGGGCAAGGTTTCTTGAGGTCCCGTATCACATTCTTTGCGATCATCAGCAGCGGTACGCTAGGCGCATGCGCGAAAGTGATGTTTTTGTTACGGTCACAGCTTAGTTAATTTTATCGGATTTAGTTCAAATTTTCTAGTTTTCTGGAATTTAATGGTGACGTACTGTGAAGGTCACGAGGAAGCTCATGTGCCATTTCCTTGGCAGTGTACTTTTGTATGTCGTGATGATGTTAGTCAAATTATTGCCCCCTTTCTACTGTGTTTTGATGGACATCACCCTTTTCTTCCCTGTTAAGTTGGAGTTTTGGTTGAATAAAAGGTTTCAATTGATGGTACGTATTTTATTTTTAATTCCTGATGATTCATATACATTAACTACTAGTTTAGGAACCCACTGGATCATTCAGCAGACATGCAAGACATACATACTAATTTTGCTGAACTTTCAAATTCGTTTTTTTTTAATCAGAAAAGAAGGATATCGCCCCTTCCTACCCTAGCCTCTTCAAATGGTTGACTGGAATGCGTGGCTCGTACGCATATAGTTGCCTGTTATTTATTGTTCAACTTCTTCATCTGGAAGCCTGCACATTAATGTCTCTTCACTCTCATTCCTTCGCCACTATTCCATCTTCAGGAGGTACATGTTCTTCAACAACTGAAAACATGTTACATCAAAGGGGATAGACCAGGGGGGGTCCTTCGGGAACCCATAAGAAGACAAGGAGGGGATGAACTTCCCGGCCATCCTTCTACACATGTCTTCGTATGCCCTATTACCATTCCCCCGGGTTACCATCGGAGACCAGAATTAAGAGAGCCGCTCTCCTGCTCCGACAAAGGGGAGACATCAATCCACGTCACCTCGCTCCGCACTCTTTAAGGTTTTTGTCGGCAAGACAGACAATGGCCGTCCCAACAGTAGCCGGCGGATGTGTCGAAACGGGATAATTAAACTCCTCCTTTGAAAAAGGTTTCCAAGGAAAAATGGCCTTATGTCAACCATTTTTTCTCCCTCTCCTCTTTTTTTTACATATACTGAGCGGCTTTGCGTCCCTTTCAACAATGGGCATCAAGTCCCGGTCATAAATTACATGAAAAGGAAAGAGACTAAAAAATGAGAAGGTTGACACCTCAGTATGTATACCTTGGATACTTATATGTCTCGGGATTTCAAATAGGAAAAATTATTCATGAGCCGATTTACGTCTCGCCTTTCTGAACTATAAAATATTCTACTCTCAAAGAAGTATAGAATATCAAATACGCAAAATTCAACTTATCTTACACTCAGCTTCTACTGATATATACCTAGTGAGTTTACGACGGTTACCAAAATAATTTCTTCTCGTCAAAGTAAATGATTTAGGAAAATAATCTCTCAATGGAAATAGGAAAATGATGCTTTGGATGCTGAAATATGGAAATTTGATGTAAGTTATAGACCTATGACGTCACTCACGCTCTAACTTTTGGAGGTTATGATGCATATTACATGAATATACCGTCGACTATTCTCAGAAGCTGTCAATGGTTATCGAATGTATTGATTGCCACCTCCCTCATATCGCTAGTGTTGGAAGAAAATTTACCTGAAACATGGTTATGTTCAAGGAACCCTTCAAATCTGCGTGAAATCACTGGAAAACAATGTATATGTGCCAATTAAATTGCAAATAACCATTCTAGAGATACTCGCGTCCACCAATTCTGATGCTTTGGATGCTGAAATATGGAAATTTGAAGTAAGTTATAGACCTATGACGTCACTCACGCTCTAACTTTTGGAGGTTATGATGCATAATACATGAATATACCGTCGACTATTCTCAGAAACTGTCAATGGTTATCGAATGTATTGATGTTTGGCCACTTCCATCATATCGCTAGAGTGTTCAAAGACAATTTATCTGCAACATGGTAATGTTAAAGGAACATGAAGGACCATCAAGGAATAAACCAATAGAAACACATGAACAAACGTAATTTTTGCATTTAACGAATTTCGCAACATCTATGGCTTCACTAAACTAAATTTCACTGTACACTAGTAGTCGGTGATTTCAAGGGTCCTGTCCCAGAATCATTTATAAAAATAAATAATAAGCTGACGGCAAAAAAGTTTACAGTTCACATTTTTTGGCTTATTACAAATTTCAATTTCGAGTTTTCTTTCTCAGAAAAAATTTAGGGATACAGGAAGTGGGAACGTTCATACCTATCTATACTATATACCTATATAATGGCTGTTGTAATCAATTAAACGAGCTACATGAATTTTAGCTGATGTTCTCGATATGGTCTTTTCTAAAAATAAAAAAAACACATATCTAAAGGTTGTACATTGAGTTATAACATATGTAGCTAACATTTTATATAAGTTCAGTTTTTCGTTACCTTTAGTATAAGTACTAAAGACACCTGTATGTATACTGTCTGTTGATGGAAATGGATGAATTATGTTCGCTGTGTTGAAATTCGGTCTTTCAGAAGTGTTTTGTGTGTGTACCTAGCTTTTGTAGACTCATGCCACTACTGCAGACAATGTAGAGGTTTGTTGCTTATTGTTGTATACTGTTCATTATGCTCATTACCTACTGTATACTTACATGCCAACAATGGGACACTCGCTTTCGTAATGGTCGTTTCATCACTCCTATTTCATCATAAAGCATGTACATGAAGAGCGGTTAATCGTGTGGAATGTCTTGGAAATGATCGCTAGTTGCTTGGGTCCTTCGTGAAGGCTCCAGATGACGCTGACAACGTACACAGGGGAGGCTAATGAGAGAAGGAGACAACTGACGTCTTTGTTAGTGTGGTGGCGACAGACCGAAGACTTGGGCGTAGGGTTCGGTGTTGAATTTCATAGGAAGTCGTGGTAGCTATACCTACGTACCGCATCTGTTCTCAATCACGAACCATATTTCTCTCACCTTTGAACTCAGTAAAAAGAAACAAACGCTGCGAATAAGGTTTATTATATCAATATTCGATAGCCTTTCTACGCAGATCACAAATCTATAATTATTAAACGAGGTCGTATATATAATTTTTTTATCTTCATTCTGTCGGTTTTTTAAACTTTTTAACAATTTTAATCACTATTTGATTGGGATACGGTATGGTCTTGTTGGAGTGAAGTAGCTGGTTTTCATGAGTTTTTCTCCTCTTTTTGTTCAGTCCTTTAGTATAGGCAATGGAGCCCTATCGTCTGCTCCCGATCCTCTCAATCTTTGGTGCGTTCCTCGCAGTAGCAATGATACAGCTCTTATTATTGAGAACTGGATCTTTATCCTTGCCCACTCCATAACTTGACCAAAGGGCTTTTGCCACTTCTCAGATCGGCGTTCTGGCAGTGGGCTTCAAGAATGAGGAAATTTCTCGGTGGAGTGCATCATCGCAGCTACAAACCAAAGAGGTTAAGTTGCCTCTTAAATCTTCTACAACCCCACCACATTTGTGGTGTTTGCTGTTGGCAGTGTATTTCGCATCTAATTTCCAATCCTGGGACCGATAGGAAGGGGCGTCTGCATTCTTTCTTGAAGCGGGTATCAAAGAACGTCACTCTCTCTCAATCGCAGACTCCAATGTCACCGACCAGTTGTGGGGACCCATCCTCAGCTTCCTGAATAATGGGTTCGATGGTGACACCTCTCCATGCCATATCTGCAATTTTGGCTATTTCGTCTCTGAGTTGGTCGTGACCAGTCTTCACCAATCCTCCTCTCTTGCAATTTAGAGAGTGGTTTGTGTCCATGTCGCTACCACATCCATCGCATTTTCTTGGGAGGCCCACAGGTTCCCGAGTATAGCGGAGTGCCAAAGCATCTCGAAATTATGACTCTGCGAAAATTGGCAGCACCTTCAACAATAGGAAAGCATTATTATCGACGATGCAACTGATTGAGCGCTTCTGAGGAGGATTAAGTCCATTGATCACTCGCTCACTCTTTAATGCTTCTTGTGTCCTTCTGTTGGTCTTCTTTCTTTCCACCTCTTCAGAAACTACATTTTCATGCTGTGATGATAATAGGGGATCACCTGTAATTATCGTTGAGATCAGGAGCCTTGAGGCTTCTCTGGAAATAGCAAATGCATTTGTTGCAGCAGAGTGAAGATTCTCTATTTCCAGCCCTCCCAAACGAATAGGTAACTCAAATAGCTACTGCTCTCGATCATCAACTGGTCGTCCAATTATTGCTGGAATCAGCTAGTGTCTGATTACGTTTCTTAGTGGAATATAACATTCTTCACAATTATCGGCAACCCTCTGGACAAAACACCACTCTCTCTTTAGGGATTTTACGAAAACTGCATGCGCTGCCTGTGGGCTTTTGAATCCTGCATACGCTAACGTTCTCACATCGTCAACCCATTTCTCAACTTTTTCTTGTACTATTCTATCAAAATATAACTGTACAGGCGTAGACGCCTACCGAGGAGAAATAAACAGTCTAAAACAAATCACCTACACATTAACTGGTCCTTCAGTTTTTAACCAGATCAGATATAAATGCATACATAGTATATCATAATGCAAGTATATCAACATTAACGTAGGCTCTCACTAACTGAAAATGAATGACATAATGCAAATCACCTACCTAAGCTTCACAAGTACATCTATAGGTCAAAAGTATTATTAACTTGATTTCGTGAAGTGATAAGTACATTGAAATTAAACAATATGATCAACGTAGTTTATGAGGCGATTCACTACCATGTTGAAATGGTTATAGGGTAGAACACGCTTTTACCGGGACCTAAAAGTGAAAAAAGCTGCAAATTATTATATATTATTTCTGTGTTAGATAGCCCTTCTACGCCGTTCATTGGTCTATAATTGTTAAACCCCGTATGTAATAAATATGATCAGAACATGGCGCATCGTGCTTCCAAGAAGGGTTCACACTTTTACAGTTCCTAGGCCTCGCAATTTTACGCTTCACAGTAAAAATCTCTCTTTGGGCATGCACAGAAACAGTAGATGTACAGAAACCGCAGAAAGTACGAGTATTAGATAGTTTTAACATCAGAGGATATCAGTTTATATCATACAGTATAAATACAGTGGAACCTAGATAATTCGAACTTCTTTAGTTCGAATATTTCTCTTAGTCCCTAGCATTGTTGTCACAATGCTAAAATATTGTGGATAATTCGAATTTTATTTTGGATAATTCGAATTTTCGGCGTGCTAATTAAGGTTTAAGCTGCGACTCAAAATAATTGTAAATTTATCGGGAAATACGTTTTAGTAACGATTTTTGGCAAAAGGTTTGCGTTAGACCAAATCCATGGAAGTCAGTGCCATCGTCCAGTCTGATAATTCCCCTTCCCCTCTCGCCTATCAGCAGAAGAAGTACCGGTGCCGAGTGCAGCTGACGCCATGAATCACGTACAAGAACTTAGACGTTTTTTTGAAAGCCGAATAAATGTAAGTGATTCATACTTCAACTCTTTGAATGCGTTGGAATCTTTTAAAATGGCCGAGAGACTTAATTCAAGGAAACAGGCCAAAATATCCTTTTTTGAAAAACAATAGATTGTTTTTTATGGTTGCATACCATTCCAGGTGTCTTTATATATATTGTTCAATATTCTGTTGGTCAATACAGTATTCAATGTTACTGTATGTACTTTACTTCGTACTGTAGTTTGATAAAATATGATTTATTAAAAACTTCTTTAATTCGAATTTTTGATTATTTCGAAGTTTTTGACTGGTCCCTTGAGGTTCGAATTATCCAAGTTTCACTGTATATAGTTTCGATTTTATAAATATTTGAGGTGTTTTATTTAACTTTTTCAAATTCTACAAACATTAAAAACAATTTCACTCAAGTCACTGAAAATTTTGAGGTTCTGCCAGTCCTAGACCATAGTGTGCCATCCAATAGTGATTTTTGTGTCTTATGCGCAATACAGTAGTCCATTCAACGGTAGGTACGCACTCGTATTTTGAACAGCACACGCTACAAATTCTTAATGTTGCCATAACAGAACGGTGCTAAATAACTCTTGTCAAGCCCACCACAGTTCCCGTATGATTAATGGGAAGCCCACACTCTGAAACCTTGATACGTCCTAGCGCCTCGGATTTTCACCGTCGTTACACGATATCTCAATGATGCAATAGGAATTTCTAGACGAGGGCGCACCGTAATAAATTACCAGGCACGAAAATGTTATTAGTCATCTCATATCCCCCTTCCACCGTTCAAAAGGGAGTTCGAATTCATTAGTGACGTCATTTGAGGGCGTGCCCGAATAGGCTACGCACAAATGGCAAGGGGCGTGAAAAGATGCATGGTGATAATTATAAAGTCCAATAAATCATAGGAACCCCCTCTATATCCCCTTCCTCGAGCCAAGCTTGTGATAACTTCCCTTCCTTTTTCTCGAGGAGATTATCAGATAATGACTTGGACGTGCCTCCAGGCCCTTCAAGCGCCCTCGTTTGCTGCTTATTTGTTAAATGTCATGTTCAGCGTAAAAGGTTGCCTGTGTACAATTTTATCGGGCCACACATATCACCTACTGATATCGCCTATACTCAGAGCTGTCAAATAAAATAACCCATGTGTAAGGTCTACTCTCCTCGGCCTCATAAGAAGTATACCGAGTTTTCAATTATTCTTATCGTTAGAAAGGAGTTGATGAACGTTTATTTACTACAACTTATTAAATAAAAAGTTTTATTAATACCTTGTTAGATTACCTTTCTGCTCATATCAATGGGCATTTTTGATTAATTGCGATAAATCCGTCACCCTCTTCCTTGAAGATGTCTTGAAAATCTAGCAGGAAAGGTACAACGCGCAATGCGTGATCCAAAGATTTAATAATTTAGATTTTTTATATATCTTTAATAGTGAACCTTTGACCAAGAAGAAAGATCCCCCCCCCCCCCCCCCCGAATTTGTTGATTGACGTTTCAAGATGCTTAATTTTTAATTAATTGATATTTATAATAATTAATTAAAATGATTAATTAATACGATAGTTAATATTAGGAATAATTAATTTAAACTGTTAATTTTAAAATATCCGTCTGTCCACCGTCAGCCCGTACACCGTACCCACACAGTGGTGCCGGAGGACGAAACCCCCAAAAATGAAAGTCCTTCAATCCCAACGGCTCTCACTTATATCATTTAATAATGATTAACAGGACGTTTCCATTTGTTTTCGTCACGTCACGAGCGTCACGTCACGGTGAGATTTTCTATTGATTTTCTCGTACCACCAATGCGTTACTAGGGAAGTGTAACTCCCTTAGTTTTCATAGCAGGAAAATCGTTAGTCACTTTTTGGAATGCTCTCATTTTATCACAGCATCTCATAATCCCTAAGCCTCTGTAGTGTCAAGGAGAGCTGATTTATTACGCTCAGTTATAAACTAATATTGCTAAGTAACCATAATGAACTAATAATGTGTAAAACTAATCATTATTAAATTATCTTACTGTAGAACCGTAGGTCGACCGTCCGTTTTTTTATACCTGAATACCTTCTAAGGATCTACAACAGCTTTTTTAAATGATCTTTTATTTAGACTCTCTGGTAAGCGATTTATTCAGCTTTTTTCTTTAGAATGCTAATAAAAACTGCCAGTTTTAGGCTGTTCTTCAAATAATCCTCCTGCCTGTATTCAAATTTCCCCAACTTTGAACTTTAAAATTCCCTTTTAGAAAATTTTTATTATGTCTAATGTCTCGAAGATAAACACATAGATTTAGTTTTAAAAACAACTCTAAAAAACAAATACTGATTACAAAACAACTGATACGCGGTTTATTATCATGCCGAATCCCAACAGGTTCTAAAATACATAACCAACACCGGCTGTGGAGGGCGGTGACCAAATTTACAGGAAAAACACTTTAATTGTATCAGATCTGAGTATACAGCTGGTCGTTTACTGGGTCGGTGGAGCGGCGCGGCGCTAAAATCGTGAAGTTCGTCCACAATGGGGCGGCGCGGAGCTAAAATCTTGAGTAGACCCACAATATGTATATTGTCAAATTATCAGGATAAGGGTCAAGACCCCTATCCTGATAATTTGACAACATAAAATCTTGAAAAAATCTTGAGTTTATTTATTTAATTTAACACGGGCATAGCCCAATAGCATAATATTAATAATATAGCGATACAGGAACGGTGATAGAGAATTTAAGTAATGGACAGCAATAACAACAGAATATAAATCAATTCAACAGTAGAAATAAACAGAATAATACAGGAGCCTAAAAAAAACCTTTAAGTGATAACAATAGCCAGTTCAAAGGTAAACAATGGTAACAGGAGCTCATCCACTATGGGGTGGCGCGGCGCTTAATCTTGAGGTTCGTACACTATGGGACGGCGTGGTGCTAAAATCATAAGATTCGTCCATGAAACTTGTCCAAAAAAACTACGTTTTTTCAGCTTTAACCCCTCCATCCCCCCTTTTCCGCCACAGAATTCTAAATTTCCAGGGTTTGCTGCACAACTAGACTGAAATTGGGGTCGAACAATGAAAGAATCGAGAGATTATCGACCCACACATTCATATGTATATTGTCAAATTATCAGGATAAGGGTCAAGACCCCTATCCTGATAATTTGACAACATAAAATCTTGAGGTTCGACCACTATGGGGTAGACTGACGTTAAAATCTTGAGTTTATTTATTTAATTTAACACGGGCATAGCCCAATAGCATAATATTAATAATATAGCGATACAGGAACGTAGAATGCGGCCACCGTGATTACAAGAACACTGCTGCACCACATGATATAGATTCACCTTTTTGCCTCAACAGGCACGGCAAAGGGTGTCTACTGTCCCTCGACCACTCCTCGAACACCTCACCGAGGTGGCTAGTGTAGCAATGCCCTCTGAAGCCCATTCCACCCACTGGGAAGAAAATGGGGATTCAGAGCACTGTCGGAGTTCTTTACCATCTACTGATTCATGCAGAGCAGCAGCGACCTCAGCAGATGAGGTGGGTTTGGGAGCAGTTGGTGTTGCTCGGTCACACCACAGCTACTGCTGCTTGACGAAGCCAAGGTCAGCAGCAGTGCGGGCGACCTCCCAGCTTGAGCCCCTTAGGGCAAGCAGGCGCTGGGGGCGTAATGATGGGATGCTGGAAAAAAGAGAGACAATACTGAGCCCACCGGCATTGACCGGTGCGTGGATGTAAGCACTTGGGACGTAGGGTGGGAAGCCTATCCAAGAGCTCACAGCAGAGCGAACCTCACGATCTAACTCAAGCAGCCTCCCCACAGTAAGCCTGCCAAAGACTAACCCATAGATTAACTTCGGCAGTAAGTGCGTGTGAAGGAGGCACAGCTTCTGCTGTGGCTTCAATGGAGCCTTGGTAACACGAGCTAATGCTCCACCAAGGTCCACATGGCTTGCGGCTAGAGTGGCCACACCCATGAAGTCAACCCCAAGGTGCAGCCAGACAGCAGCAGGGATCAGTGTCTGCCCTAATACAAAGCACTTCTGATCCACCACCTTCTCCTTATGCTGGGGGCCTGACGGTACTAAGGAGAATGACCCACAAGGCATTGACGGCGATCTGCAAGCCCTCACGGGTTTCAGCGAGTAGGATGATATCATCGGCAAAAGCCAATGCACCTACTCGCACCCCAGGGGCGAGATCGAACCCTATTTCATCTGGCAGCTTACACTAGGCTGTATCCACGACCAGGTTGACGAGGAGTGGTGATAGAGGATCCTCCCCAAGCCCAATGACAACATCCTCTGACATCTCACCTCCTGCCTCGAGGACCGTCACGCCTTCGTGGTACAGACAGGCAACATACTCAATTAAATGAGCAGGGGCCCAAATACCACGAAGGCAGTCGGTTAGGGCAAAATGGCTTACAGTGTCAAAGGCCTTTGCGACGTCCAGAGGGACAAATTGGAGCTGCTATTTCTTGATGCGGACTAGCGAAATGACAGTTTGGAGAACTGTTAGGTTCTCCGCTGTGCCATCTGCTGGCAGAGTGCTCTCTGGACGTCACCTACGACACCAGCCACTTGGAAGCGAGATGCCAGAATCTTTTGAAAGTGGCGGAAAACTACCGACGATATAGAAATGTGTCGGTAACCTGTTGGCCCGCTTCCTCCTTTCTTTGGGATGAAGATGGTCCGAGCACCGATCAACGCTTTTGGGGGTCTTCCCGAAAGAAGTAACAGGTTGAGGATGAGCAGCTTGACATTTTTCAGGGTTTTATTCCAGCGTCGGGTAGAAATACTATCAGGTCCAGCAGACGTGGAGTTTTTGACAAGGCACTTTTGTGCCTCTTCATGAGGCACTGGAATTCACATAATGCTGCGTAAGCATTTATTATGAAATTAATTCGTGGGCCCCTCCGCCTTTGAAGAGAGTTTATTTGAAGAAAAAAAAAAAAAAAAAAAAAAAAGTGCTTGCGTGGTCTGTCCAGCACTATGTAACATCACAATCGATTCAGTAAACATCAAGAAACCCTATAAATAAATCGTAAACCCTTAAATAGTGAAACTAGAAATAACTTCTGAATCAAAGCGAAAAATTCAGAATGGTTCTGATTTGTTGGGTACTTACACATATTCATCAATATCTAAGAAATCGAGGTATATTGAAGTAATGTAATGCTCAATAATTTGTAGCCATTATATTTATTACAGTCTTCTTACGAATCAAATCGTAATGAAACGATTTCTAAACTTCTCCTCCGAGTTCGTAACTCAAACCGGACTCATTTGAATACTGTTACAGCGCATCTCCGTCATCGTTACCACAACCATTAGGACCACTTTGAAAGCGATCGGGAGACCACGGAACGAGTTATGACGTCATAAGAAATTGGCCAAATAAATCGACCCGTCCTCCCATCTCAGTAATAAACGGCTCCCTTATTTCCATTCATTTCCTTTCGAAACGCTTTTTAGGGCCCGAAAGATAAATCGGTGAGTGTTTATCATTTGAATGGATTCTATAATATCGAATGTATCTCGTTTTGTGTGTCGAGCCCTCCCGTTCTCAAGACCATTTAAAAATCTCACTAATTAATTGCGGTCATAAAGTTGTGAGTGAGACCCGTCACGAGTGGGCGAGGTTATAAGTTAACACCCAATCGGATCGTTCTCTCAGATATAAACGGTATTCTTTGGCCAGTTAATTGTCCGTTACGCTATCAGATGGTATTACTCTTGCGAGTCGTGACCTGCGCGCTCGCCGCACTCTATTCCACGCTAAGCCATTGAATACAATGAGATATTAATAACGGGCTGCGGTATAACTAACTCGGCATGTAACCCCCCTTTTCGATGCTGTTCGTGGTACTGTATTTTAAACGGTATCTTCCTTGTATCTAATTTATGTTTATGCCTGCATAGGTCTAGATTTCACGATTCTCCAATACCTACATCAAGCAAGACACAACTTAACGTCGCGCAGTGGTTCAGACATCCCTTTTCCCTGGCCAAAAATCAAAAAGTCGAAAGTCTTTGGAAGGAGTAGTTTGATATCCGGAGCTGTTCAGATGTTGTTGGAGAGTCACTAACACAGGTTCCCACTGGTATAAAATGTAGGTACCAAATGTAAGAATACTACTGGTATAAAGAACAAATTTAAGTCAGTTCCAAAGGTCAAAAGTGAGAAAAATTGTCAAGAACCTATTTCTTGGGTCAAAGAAGCTATTTTAGGTATAGGGAATGGAGCATATTTTTATTCAGCTCAAAACTTTCTATAAGAATAGCTAATAAAATAATTTTTTCCACCTTTAAATAAAATAATTTTTTTCAAAATTATAATGTTGGAACTCCATTTGAACGATTGGGCATTGATATCATCGGCCCCCTGCCAATTACAGACCAGGGGAACTGCTATGTTGTGGTAGTCGTTGATTATTTCACAAAATGGCCCGAGGATTTTGCACCCTCATATTCAGGCAGAGGCAGTTGCCCAAGATCTCCTGTCCAACATCATCTCTCGTTCCAGAGTTTTACTGAAGCTTCATTAGGACCAAGGAACTGACTTTGAATTACCCGTTTTTAAAGAAGTGACTCTTCTCAATGTCCACATGACCCGGGCTACACCACCTCATCCGCAGAGCTCGGTTTCGGTTGAACGATTCAATTGCAAACTGTGGAAAAGCTCTTGCCAATAGTAGCCAGCGGGACTGGGATTAGAAGTTACCCTGCATCATGTTGGTATGCAGAGTATTCTACCACTGGCCCCTCATCAGCAAAAATGGTCTTGGGGAGAGAGCTGATGCTTCCTATGCATCTCCTAGTTGGACTAGTGTCTGATGCTTCAGTACAGACAACCTACGCCCAGACTGTAAAAGAGCAACTCAATCAAGTGCACGAAATCGCCCATAAACAGTTGCTCAAGGCAGCTGATACCGTTCGTAGTATGACGTATACACGGATATACTACGATTCCAACCTGGAAATTATGTCTGGAACTTCCGACCATGGCGACATGGACAACTGCTCCAAATTGCAGTCATCCTGGTTAGGACCTTGTGAAAGTGAGCGAATCCTTCCCCTCAACAAAAAGGTATTTGTGTTTCATGCCGATAATCTCCACCCTTACCAAGGCGCAAAAGAGAAAAAAAAGGATGATGTAGTGACGGTAGAATGAAGATTTAAAATACGTAGTTGAGGACTTAGTAACAACGTTGTTTATAGATTCTAATACTTCTCGTTTTGTGCTTCTAAGAATACGCTGTTCGATTGATATTTTAGTTTATACGCCTTTAACACACTTAAAATATATATACATTGTGTCAGCAGGATGCAGGTAATTGAGAGCTCTCAGTTTGATGAGCATGGAATGATTTATTAGGCAGCTCTTCCTGGCCTTATATACAGGATGGCCGGGTTGGGGGGGGGGGGTAACCCCACTGGGCCAGAGTACACATAGATTAGGGTCCACGGGTAAGGTGCATACACTACAACTCTCCCCCCCCCCCCTCCCCCTGAAATTTTATTTTTTTCAAAAAATGAAATTGCATGTTTTCTGTTTTCCACGATTACAATTTGTGAGAGTTTTTTACGGTTCTTGACCCGTTCACAATGAATTTGCGGTTTGTTGTAGTTGTGGTGACGGGTGATGCGGAGCGGAGATTAAGAGCTGTGGTTGAGGGGAAGCGTGCTGTGTGGTGTGAGATGTGCTGCTGAAGGCGGAGCAGCAGGAGGAGGAGTCAGACAGACCCGTGGACGAGTGTATGGAGCCAGGGAAGCCACCTGAAAGAGTAGAAGTATATTAGAGACGAGTAGTGATAAAAAATACCCGTGGTTGACAAGAAAAAAAGGGTCAGACATTTACATTATGTCCGTAGCACCAATTGCCAGACTTATCAAGCTCATGGCACTAATCTAATAGCCAGGCCACAAGGGCCTGCAGCTCAAATTAATAGCCAGACCCCTAAGGCCTATAGCTGAACTATAATCACCAGACCACGAGAGCCCGTAGTTTAATAACCATCACCATACTGCGAGGGCTCTTAGCCTAAAATGGAATACTGAAAAATAAAAATAAAAATTATAAACTAAAAGGAAATATCCATTGTATACCACCCTGAAGTAAAGAGAGATAAGGCAAACAAGAGGTTTGGGTTAGGCTGGAAAAAGAAGGCAGTTCTTGGCAGGTAGTAGCTTGATCAGAATGAGCTCTGGGGACGACAGCACTTGTTTTTCTATCAGGCTCTGATCATATTTATTTGGTGAAACTATAAGATGAAACCATGATTTCATTGAATTAATTGGTATGTAAAATCTACGCCCTAGTGAAAAGAAAGAAATTCTTGCTCTAACTTTTGATAGTGTATGCATTCTGGTTAATCTGGGTAACCCACTCAACTATGCAAAAAATCTATCTAACACGAAAATATTAAACGTTGGAGTGATAAGGTGCAGCATTTTAGAACTTCAACGATTATGGTATAGAAATTCAACTGTAATTATCTGTCACTTCGTCATATATAAACTAAAAATGTCACTATTGCATGGAAAATAAATTATCTTAAATGATTGCTTCCTCCGCTTCACACATGCTCAAGCAGCCCCAAATCACAATTCATCATATTTCTGGTCGTTCAGGTTGACGCGGAAAACCCCCTTGTATAGATAATCCTTTGCAGAATGCCTTGTAAAAGAGCGTTGATAAATCATTGGGAACTGACAGCCATTTTCCTTGCCGTCTCCCCGTCGATAAATTACCATTCATTCAAGAAATCAATGACTCATCAGGATCGCACCGACAGATAAATCTTGTCCCTCCTCGATGGGGAGGTCGCGAGTCGGGTCCGTAACCTACACGGCGAGTTCCTTTTCGATGGAAATGACGCTATCGAAATTTATTGCCGTCTTTCACAGAAGGAAACTCCGGGTCGTATCATTAACCCTAATGAGACAGCCATGTCTCGAGTATTACAGCTCATTCATCAACTCCAACATAACCGTACACAGTATCTGATTCCCATTCATTATTGATCTGGTCTGTGGTTGTGGTCACGATGGTTCACTAACTGTGATCTAATCAGGGATAATTCACTATTAAAATACACATAATTTTCTTATCTGTGAAGTATGATTAAATTGATTGAACATAATATTTTCAATACACAAATCACTCTTGGAGGGCAGCAGTGCACAAATCGATATGACCACTGTTTTAGAATTGGCACTTTTCCGTTATACCCCCCCCCCCCCCCCCCAGTCAATATGTCTTCAACCCGCCCACCTTATATTTCTAGGGATTACTTCTTACTTAGATTACGTTATGTTATGTTACGTATTTTTGAGATGCGAGCCATTTCGCATTTTTTGCGACGTCATTCTGACCTACATGTCCAACTAATCTGTATTTTTACTAAGGGATTGACTACTTGATGTTATATAATTTTGAGATGCGAGCTTGCGAGCATCCAGACCACTAACCTATACACAGCATTCTGATCTATTTTTGCGAATTCATGTGCATTCTGATCTATTTGTGCGAATTCATGTGCATTCTGATCTATTTGTGCGAATTCATGTGCATTCTGATCTATTTGTGCGAATTCATGTGCATTCTGATCTATTTGTGCGAATTCATGTGCATTCTGATCTATTTGTGCGAATTCATGTGCATGCTACTCGTGCGAAGTCATGTGGAGGCAATCAAACCACAACCACGCCAATTTGTTTCAACAAATCCTCACCGACATCGGCAACTTCTGAAAACACGCTAATTCTTTTTTTCCTTCTTTTTTTAATAATATACCTAATTTCTTCCCACAGCTTGAAATTGTCACCAATTCTACGTAAATATGTAATCTAAGTAAGAAGGAATGCCTAGAAACATTGGGCGGCGGGCGTGTTCAAGACAAATTGACTGGGGGGGGGGGGGGGGGGGGGTATAAGGGAAAAGTACCTAAAAATTTTCTGAGATCAATTCTATTTAGTTATTTTTCCTTGATGTGATCCAACAAGGGAGGTACATAATATATCAGGCCGTGATAATTTCACAGAACAAAAGGTTTATTGTGTGAATGCCAGACCGAAGATGAGTGGGGGGCGGTGATTCTCTTTAGTTGATGTTTGTTTTGAGTCAGAGGCAAATGCTCAAATATCATTTTCAAATTCGAAATCCGATCTCCTGAAGAAACAAATAAAATTATTTATACATTTACTATCAACAACGAGTGAAACTTGACATATATTGAAAAGGGGGTAACGAATAAATCATTTTAGAAGTTTAGCTTTCATAATATATTTCTAAAGCATCAACGTCACACGCTGATACATTGTGAAATAGATATGGCGCCGTAGACATTCATGAATGAAAGAATTTGCCCAACTTCCCTCTGCTGAGTTGGGTCCTCATTCGGTTCTAAGCTAATTTGGTTCCTTGATATGATATGATCACCTTCCAAAGGGCGGTAGTGAACGTCGTTCGTCCAATGAGTGTTCATGATAGAATAAAACGGACGAATTAAGAGAAATCTATAAGCAACGTGCAATATTCAGAGACAATATTGTGATGTCTAGTATTTCTAAATAAATTTAGGAGACGTTCTCCCGAACGTTGCTCCCTTAGTCTGTTAGCCTTCAATTCGCCCTTTTCATGATAAGAGACCCCCAAAAATTTTTTCATTGTTGTTTCACTCAGTTTCAAGAAGCACAAAACGACCAAATGTATCAAATTTTAGGATTTTTAGTTTCAGAACAACAAAGTACCGGCTTACCACACAGGATGTCCCAACTATAACCTATCTATAACCCAACTAAAACCAAACTACAACTATAACCTATCAAGTTTTGAGATATCGAAGTGAAACATGGAGAGCGTTTTCGGGGAGCCTGATACTAAGTTTAAAGCAAATAAAAATCATGAAAAAAATCCAAAAAAGTTTGTACTACCCAAAAGGGTCCAAACCGAAGTATTGGGTATTCAAAAAAAGTTTTCGATTTGATGCCGAAAGACGCATTATTTTGAAGAGTTGCTAGTGCTGAACGCGATGGTGAAACCAGAATTACGATATCTTATTCCGTTCTTGGATTAGAGCTGATGAACCAGGAAAGTACGTAATTTCTCCCTGAAAGTAGGTAGGTAGGTCTTCATAAAAAATCGCGCTTCTCCATGGTTTATCAGCTCCAATTCAAGAAGGGAATATGGTACTATGATTCTGGTATCACCATATATATATATATATATAGATTAGAAAGGAAAACAAACAAAGATTAACACTCACTTCTGAATATTTCGCTTGACGCGTTTTCAACAGACTGATTTCGCTCTCGGGACGATCTTGTCATCATGACGGGGGAGTAGAAGAGGGGTTGAGGAGGGGGGTTGCCTTGTTGCTTTTGATGCTGTGCAAGGAAATGAAATTATTAGTATAATTTTGTGACTGCCAGATGTTCTTCTGTTTAAATCTGCAATAGACTGGTTTTAGTTTCTTCATTGAGTTATACCTGTTTGCAACCTGTGATGTATTTACTGATCAGTTGGTCGCTGAGTAATGTGATATTCACACTGTAGTTCACCTCTGAGCCCTGAAGAAGATAATAAATTTATCGAAAGCTTGGCGAAAGAGGAGGAATTATTTGTTTGGCCCCAATCCTGATAATTCCACGACAGAAGGCATATTACAATTGATATAATGCAATTTTGAAGTACCTGAGTAGAAGCCTTGTACAACTTCTCTAAACAAACTTTTGAAATTCACTGCCTTCGATTATTGCATTCCGACCATCATCCAAAGCTACAGCATCGACCCCTCGGACCATTACCAGGAGAAATACTCGGCACCGAGTTCTCGGCATCCCAAAGGTCGAATTATCTTGGCATTCGGTTCGGTAGGAAGGCTTCCAAAGAACGCTGCTGGAGGCTGGAAGGTCCGCACGGAATGCGAAACGATTCCATATTGCCTTCCATCATGACGAGCTTTTCAAACTCCTTAGACATCTTCATTTTGAAGTTGTAAGATGAGCGAAAGCAATAAAACTAATACTGAACAACACTCTCTGTTGGCAAGGCGCAGAGAAATCTCATCAGGGAGTAAACAAATATAAATCCTTTTCCATGCTGAAATGCAACATCTAACACCTTCAATCGGGAACCCACTCGTTTGGACCCGGGTTCCGATTTTAAGTTCCGTTTGTGTGTTATCAATGCCATGAACAAATAATATACGAAAATTTCAGGGATTAGCTTAAAGATGGACCTTAAATTTTATATCATCGTCATACCCAATAGAATTGCACACACCGAGAGAGAGATAGAGTGAGAAGAAATTTATTGACAGAAAGCTTACAAAATAAAAGTAATGTACAACCTGATAAAATAATTAACCACATAATAGTTCAAAAGGGGGAAAAAATATGTCTGATACAAAAAATTACTACTACCAGTATACTAAATTGTAACTAACTATAAACTATGACTATTAGTGTAACTTATAAGTTAACATAAAAAACAAAATCTGATGGATATGAGCACCAACAAGCCCAAAGCATTAGTCCGAGGTCTGTGTTACGAAGTAAATCACTCACGACGAAGTTGTGGAAACCCATTTCAAAACGGAAGTTAGTGAAAAAACGTTGTCTATTTCCACGAAAAATAAAGAGTTACAATGTTAAATCGATTTCGACGGTTAAGCCATCATCAGTAACAAACAATAACTGAACACACATTAGAAAGGACACAGTTTATACAGTCACGTGTGAAGGGAGATTGAATCCCATTGGTCAAGAGAAAGGAAAGGGGGCTGGAGGTACAACCAATTAAGTGCAAGCAAAGTGAAGGGGGGTTTTAGCTAATCAGATGAAGTGAATGGAGAGGAAGAATTACTGGTTTCAACAGTTTGAAAGGGATAATTCCAAGCTTTATAGAAATAACCTTTCAGGGGTGAAATATATTGAGGGATATCCTCATTTGGGTGACTACGCGAAGCTCCCCGTCTGAAGTGAAAGTAATTTGCGCTGTACTCGGTGCTCCCCGGCAAGTTCTAGCAGGCATACGCGAAGCGTCCCGTGCCGAGAGAATGGGTGTACGTGATGCTCCCCGTCGAACTTTCTTCCCCTTTCGAGGCGTTTCAAGTCTTATCAGTGATTTGAACGGACTGGCTCTCAGTGATCATCGAACAACATGAACGTATCCACGTTTGTAGCATCCGGTACTCGTCACGGTCGCTATGTGCTATTGGTGGACAGTTTTAAATTTTAAGGAAGGCTTTGGAAGATATCTCATCCCGACCATCAAATGTTAGTTTAATTAGTTAGCTTATTACGACGACTGACCATTTCGATGTTTATTGTTACGTAATTTCCTTTATTAACGACGCTCACGATATTATTCTGTGACATTATTAAATTAATTTTGTTTTAATATACTATAATTATTCATGCATGATGTTTTGTTCACCCCTTATGATCTACCCTGATCTACCATGCAGTTTATTTAAGATGAAATTGAAGAGAATTTTATTGATTACTGAACTTTATAGTGTAGAATATTTTTTTAGCACAGGTGGCGGCGGTCAATGGCTGTTGTGCCGATGGTCTTTGCCGTTGTGTTTCTGGCATGGGGAGCCGCCATGGCGGGTGGGGGTGGCTCCCCGCCTCCACCTGCTTTCTCTTTTATTTTTTTCTCTCTTATTACGTGAGGAGGTGTGGTGGATATGGATAATTCTCCCTCTCCTTCTTCTTTTCTTCTCCTAGATAATGCCTGAATCAAACTTTATCAAATAATTTTTTTTTGCATTTTGACTTTTGTAATGCCTAAAATCTAGGCTACTGCATTAGGTGACTTTCTTGTATAGGTGACGGGGATCTTCGCGTAGATGAAGAGAAAGGAGGCGAGGAGCTTCGCGTACATGAGGGGAACGGAAGCGGGGAGCTTCGCATACACGAAGAGAAAGTAAGCGGGGAGCTTCACGTATAAAAACTCGTCGATGGGGAGCTTCGCGTATGCGCCCCCTCATTTAAACCTATACCAGATCTGTCACTTTTGATAATTTCGAATTTTTCAAGTACATTCAACATAGGTACCTCCCTTTGGACAAAAATGAAGAAATGCTACAAACTGATTATCTCTCAAATCAAAATGGTAAGTATCATTGGATTCCTTAAGATTTTTGCAAATGTAGACCTACCCTTATTTTCCTTGAAATCCTCCTGATTTAATTTGATGTCTGTCTGTATTGATCAAAATTACTTTTTATATGAAGGGCAACGTTATACACAGCCAGAGGGTTGCTATGGGTTCTCCATTATCTCCTCTGCTTGCAAATATATACATGGATTATCTTGAGCAACACCTATTTACAACTTGTAACACAAATAATCTCCATTGGTATAGATATGTCGATGACATCATCATTCTATGGAAGGGCACAGAAAGATAACTAAATTATTTTCATGAAAAAATCAATAAATTAGATCCCTTTATCAAATTTACCCTCGAATTCGGCGGGAATAAACTAAATTTTCTTGATCTGTCCATCTCTTTGGTAAACGAGAAGCATGATTTTTCAATTTATAGACACGATACATATAGCGATATGACGATCCATAGTACCTCAAATCACCCTTTAATCCATAAGCATGCAGCTTTCCATAGCATGATCAACCGAGCACTATCTATTCCAATGAGTGAACGAAATTTATCAAAAGAAAAATCCATTATCAAAAGCATAGTGGCCAGGAGGAGATCTCGTTGATACCATATGGGATAAGGTTCTTAGGAAAAAGAGTAGAGATAAAGTTTCCAATCTGGTTAAGGAAGATGTAACTGTAGAAGAAAATCAGTGGATAAGTATACCTACCTTATTATGGGAAAATTTCTGATAAAATCGGCTAAATTCTATCATCGAGGGGTTATAAAGTGGATTTTAAAACTAGAAATAGTCTTGAGGCATTACTAGGTTCCTTTAAAAACAAAATAAATGTCCAGGATAAAAGTGGGGTTTATAAACTAAAATGTTCTTGCGGCTACGAATATTGCGGTCAAACTGGTATTAAATTTAGGGAAAGAATAGAAGAGCATCAGGAGGATTTCAGGGAAAGTATCTAAGTCTACATTACCAAAACCTCTTAAGGAATCCTAACTGTCGAAATCGATTTAACATTGTTACTCTTTATTTTAAGTGGAAATAGACAATGTTTTTTCACTAACTTCCGTTTTGAGGTCTATGTTGATGAGGGGGGGGGAGTGCTTACAGTCTTGAATGTTACTTAGTCCTATTGAATGAGGCAATATGGTGTAATATTTTGTTTCGATGGGAAATATACAACTTTTGTGTGACATATTACCATTGATGCAGTGTCCATAATCTACTTTTCACATTACAAAATAGAATTTGTAAATTTTATTTTAATAATTTTAATTTAGACTTATCCATTTATTTTAATTAGCATATTGGCTAGTTGTAACACTCTCGATGTTTTGATGGCCTGTTGCGATAAGAAAACTAGAAATCCTTCTTTTATAGTTGGCCCTGGTAAATTGCCTAGGGTTTCTAAGATTTTGATCTAGGTGTTTATGTAATATAGTGAGCAGGTAATCTAGACTACGTGTAGCCAATTGGAGCCGAGGTCAAGTATTTACGACATTTCCCAGTAATTTGTAGCTTGTAGAGTAGTTATGGGTGAAATTCGGGGTAATCAGGGGCCTATTTCATAAAGCAACAAGTGACAAGTTACTAGCCGATTTTATGTACAAGTTGTAAAAAATGTGCAAGCGTTTTATAAATGTACAAGTGTAGACTTGCGATGCACTGTGAAAATTATACATGTGTACAGGCGAAGTTGGACAAGTTACAAGTGTTTCGCCATCATTTTGAATAAGTCACTGTTTTACAGTTGTAAAAAATTGCCGATTTTTAACCAACGTTCGTTCACCTGTAATCTTGTTATTTTCCACCACTGTGGGTTGACAATTTTTCGGTGTTAAAAATGTGGGAATCATCTTCTGCTGAAGAATAGGTACCGACAAGAAAGAAGCATTCAGCGTAGAAGATGCCAAAGATTTTTTCGGCCACGAATAAACGCTTATTTTGTGGGTATTTTTGAGTTTAACGAGAGCTTTAGGATGTCTTCCGAGACCCTTGAAAGATTCAAATGGTGCGTGACTCTGTGAAATTTTTCCTGATCGGGTATTGAGGATCCCCCCATCATTGAAGAACTAAGTGAAGTGTGAAGATCATCCCGAAGTTTCAGAAAACATTCCTAATCTAGCAGCATTAAGACTTGATGAACTGATTAATCATTTCCGCTGAATGAAGGAGAGAAATCCGATTATACCAGCCATCAAAATAAGTTGAAATCAAATACTCACTTTCTCCACTTTTCGGTTTTTTTTTAATCTAATTTTGAAAATCAAAATAACTCATAACTTTAAATTCGATTTTTAACAACAAAAAAAAAACTGGATAATGCTGATGAAGAAGGTACAAATAAAATGAATAAGGCAAATCAGCTGAGTTGGAAGAATTTATTAAAGCATTAATTAAAGAGTAATAACGTAATGAGGCTACCACAAAAAACCAATAATGTTGGCTGGTGATATCAACTTAGATCTAAGAAAAACGAAAATCAGTGACTTATTACTTTTATGGAACAGACAGTCGGACTACAACTGAAAACGAATCCAGGTGTACTTATCTACCACTCGTGGAGGATCATTTATTGACTTAATTGTCACTCGCAACATTAAATAACTTGACTCAAAAACTTGGCTCAGATTATACAACTTACTTCGGTTTCCATAAACCAGTATTTTTAATTACTTCTGTGGAATAAAATAAAACCAATTACATCTCTGCAATTAACAATTTTAATGGATGCAAAATTATGTTCCATGTTCTGTCAAGAGTTATTGCTTTTTTAAATTTATTTTTTTAGCATGGAACATGGTTTAGCTGGCGAAAAGTGTTATGTTTTTTGGGAGATGGCGATATGTCACGAAATTTTTTACAATTTATAGGTGGGTTCACATCCATGCGTAAATACGGCTATCCGATCATGCGTTCGGCCTTCTGATTGGCTAGCGGCAGCCGGAAGAGTGGGGTGAATCTTGCCGGACAAGCACTCTTGAAACGGACTGTACACATTTGAAAAATTAGATATTTTACTGAATAGCCGCATTTACGCATGTGCGCAGTTGCCCATTGCGCAGTTTTCTTTTGTTTGATAAAGAAAGATAAGATAAGAAGGTAGCGAACCTTCGTTTCTCTTTGTTGGTTTCTTTCTATAAAGTTTTGATTGTATTTGATAAAGATGAAGAGCTTGCGTATAATAATAACAATAATAAATTAATAAAACACTCAAATTAAACACGGTTTTATGCAGATGAGGCCGAGTTGGGTTAAATATACTTAGGTGTAGGTACCGATTTTGCGATCTCACTAACAATCTACCTTCCTGATGATCCTATTCCATTTGTGTTTTGAGACATTTTTTTATTATAGATTAGCAATTTCCTGCTTGTTGAATGAGTAGGTATTTGAGAAGAGATGGCCAACTTGTCCTTACGAAATGGACAAATTAACTACGTTAAGTATGTAAGTACTTCTTATGGTGCATCAATGCACTTAAATGATTTGAAATGCGCCAACCTACACATTTTTTCGGGTAGAAATACCCATAATGTTATCTTGGGAAAAGTACCTAGTTGATGAAAGGACCGAATAATTACCCAACAGTCTCATTTCAAAACGACGTCGCCTTTGCAGTTTTAATGTACATACATAACAATTTCTTCTGTAAGCCCTTATGATTTTTTATGAGTTTATTATTCAACATTGTTTATGGAGCTGTAATGTTTGAGAAATGTTTGATAGTTAGAAGAAAATTCGGGAGGAAATATGTCTCTTTGGAAAAAGGCAATGGTAATAGAAGACAACAACAATGATAACACAACCGGATGGTTGTGAACGGCCTGCCGCATTTCCGCACTCCCCTCCACTACTTCCAACCCCCTCCACTAGTTAAACACAGCCGCATTACCGTATTTACGCATGGATGTGAACCCACCTTATGTCTTTACTTTGGCACATAAACGAAAAAAGCGTTAAAAAAAAGCGTTACGGTTGGTTTTCTGATGATTTCCACTTACAACCGAGTCGTTGCTAGGGAAATGGTACTTCGTCGTTTTTCATCCCACAAAATTCTTTGACCATTCGTTCGAAAGCTGTCGATTTATCCAACCATATTATGTTATACTACGAAGTGCGTGGCCAACAAGCTGAGTTATGAGCAAGGTTATATGAATAAATGTTTACACACAGGTGATCATTCTCAATAATTGATACTGTGAGCATGATTGCAACCGCTTGTTAATTTATGATGATTTCATTGAGCTGGTGTTTCGATGATTTGATTCATAGCCGGTGATCTGAGAATTGCGAGAACGGTTCGATTTGTGAAGCGGTGATTAAATAATTTAAATAGGTAATATCTATACTTTGCAATTAGGTAATTTCGTATGTAGCCTCTTTAGGACATTTACTTGACGATGCCCAGGGTCCGGATCAGATGAGTGGCTCTTAAAGCTAATTTCTATATGCTTTACACTCTAGTATGCTGAAATTTCGTATGTAGCCTCTTTAGGACATTTACTTGACGATGCCCAGGGTCCGGATCAGATGAGTGGCTCTTAGAGCTCGCATACGAGTCTGCAACTAAAGACATAAAATGTTCCTATGTGTTGCAGACTCGTATGCAAGCTTTTCTTCACATTCGGTTGTGAGGAAGCATTAGTAAAAAGTAGATCAATAAATAATAATGAAAATAAAACTAGTTACCAGCAGGTTTTTTCTTATGATTTTCTCGTACAACCAAGCCCTTGCTAGGAAAATAAAACTTCTTTAGATTTTATAGGACAAAAATTGTTTCCCATTCGTTGGAAAGCTCTCGATTTATCACTCATTTCTTTCTTACTTGTTCTTTTATTCATGTCGTAGTTTTATATTTATGTTATAAATGGATATAGTAAACAATGCCGCTGGTTTTGTTTTCACTTGATTGAGAAGTTAATCTTGGTTATAGTAATTGTAGACGCACACCATAACAGAAAATTACCTACCTAGGTACTTCCTTCTGATTTCGATTCCATTTGTCGTATGAAGCTCCTGAAAAATTTGGTTTTTGTTACTTGGTCACTTCTGCCAGGCATGTTCCATGTTTCTTGACATTTAGCGACGGGCTCTAAGTATAACATCCGGGGGGTCTGGGGGTCTCCCCCAGCAGGGTCAAGGAGCAGAGCCCCTTGCTAGGCCCGAAGGGCCGAGTTTTCTATTTATTATTTTTTTTTTTTTTAAATTTATTATTATTATTATTTAATTTTATTTATTTTTATTTATTTTTTTTTATATTATTATTATTATTATTATTATTTTTATTTATTTTTTATTTTCATTTATTTATTTATTTTTATTTATTTTTTCAAGCAAGATGTGTCTTCAGCGGTCAACACACAACCTTCCTGTCTGTTTGAAGTTCGCATAGCGCCGCCTAAACAGTCGTGTGAAAAGCAGTGAATTTATCCAATCTAAAGCTGGATATTGGAGTCACCTTTAACTCAAACAGCCATCAATTCGATTAATCGAACAGGAAAGAATCGTTCAGTTGATAATATAAACACAGTTTCTCCCTTCCACTCATTTGTTAGTTAACAACTACCTGCCAAAATGAGGAGCCGAAGGGAACGAAAATAAGACGGCAACGCCAGATCAGACAAGAGGAAATTAATCTGCGATCGTCCATCCTAAAGGAACGATCGATAATTATCGCTCAAGGGAGAGAACTGTTTCCTAAACGGGCCAAACTTCCAATAAAATGACAGCTCTCCCTAATTATTGGGCGGATGGGGCTCAGACCCCTTCGGCCGAAGATAACCGATGCCGCTCCAAATGTTTTGCCGAGAGCTGTGAAACAGGTCCTTCCAACTCTAAAGTCGGTTAATCAAATTCAATCCTTGGTTTCTCCTGCATTAATCATCTGGTCGGGAGAAAATCTTTCATGACTTAATTTGTACTATTGCTTCTGGAAGTCCCTATACGCCTAACCGGTTTTCCCCTTGTACGGCTGGCACGTTTTGATTGAAGTTCCACCGTTGTTAATTTAGGTTTTGCTTTTAAAGCCCGTATTTATAATCTCGAGGGTATCATTCCTTTGAGATCGAAGCGCATTATATATAAGCGGCTTTTGCCTTCCACGATGAAACTAATGGTTGCAATTATTTTAACTCGACGTCTGACGATCAATTTATTCGAAAAGGATTTTATACAACATCCTGTTGGATGTTTAACTGAATTCAATTATGGGAGTGAGCAGCAGGTTTTGCATTCTGAAACCTAACGATAAAAAATTACAGTGATACTGCGGATGATTGCTGGTTGTATTTTCGCCGTGTGTTCGTCGATGAACGGTTATTTCAATAATCGATTATATTTTATCTTAACTTCTCCAGTTTGAATCATAATTTTAGTCAATCAATAATATTGCAAGTCAGCTTTACCATACTGAGGAAGAAATTTAACCAAGTCAAGAATTGAATTTCATTGATTGAAATAGAACATCACACGCGAGAAGGCGAATTTGAATAGAGTAAAGATAATCGTCCTGCAAATTGTTATTATTCAGGATATCTCTATAGTACCCCCCCCCCCTACCACCCTTCAATCTTTTTTCAACATTTTTGAGGTATCGAGATGAGACTTAAAGAGCATTTTGGAGTGCTTAATATTAGGTTTTAAGCAGACAAAAATAAGATAAAAGTCCAAAAGTTTTTGGAAATTGTTTTCTTCATCTTTTGCCGAGAGACACCTCATTTTGAAAAGATTTTAGTTCTGTGCACGGTGGTGAAACCTGAATTACGATATCTTATTCTGTTCTCAGATTGGGGCTGATGAAGCATAAATTAATAAGAGCATTTTTTTTTAAATACCTATCTTCAGAAAACATCGTCCTTCTTCACTAAAAAAATCTTTAAAATGAGGTGTCACTCGGCAAACAAAGGAAGACAAAGAGTTTCATGTATCCAGTACTACCTACCCTTTGAGTAGTTCAAAAATTTTAGGATTTTTTATGATTTTTTTTTTTTTTTTTTTTTTTTAAACTTATTATTAAACAGCCAAATTCTCACCAAATTCCTCTCCATTTCACTTCGACATCTCAAAAATTGATGGGAAAGGTTGGATGGGGAGATGGGTCACTTTTGGGGCACCCTGTATTGGTTGTAGAGTCGAGAGCCAATAATCGATTACGAGTATTATTGACATTAAATCGGCTCTTCTCAGCTGATTGTGAAGGGGCGCCATTTTTTCACTCAATTCACCGCAGGGGTTCTACGCATCTTTTGAGAGGGCTTATCTATCCCGCTAAATTACGATAGAAAGTGGTTCTACTAAGAGACCAAATGCTTCCAGCAACGTAGTAAAATAATAATAAAATAAATCATCGAAAATTGGTTGAGAACAGCATGAATAGTAGGTTTCTTTTCCTCATCTATCTCACCTTTACACTAAAATCTGTCATCAAAATTGATTCTTCGGTTTTTAGCACATCTAAACCAAAAAATTACAAACAAACAAAAACATTTTTTTTTTTTTTTTTTAAATGGAAGAGATAAACGGAAATATCATGATTTATCGGAATCACCCCAACATTTACCCACCATCAATAAATTTGAACCTTCCTGAGTTTTTTTTTTAATTACTAGACTGAAATCTGGAAAAAAAAGTTACGGAAATCAGATGACAAATAGATAATGTAACGTAACGATTTATTAGAATTACCCCCTACATTCACCCACTTCCAAATTAAAATTCGAAACTCCTGAGATATATTTCAAACAAGCAGGCAGACGAAAGTCACGGAACGAAAGTTGTACAGAATGGCCCAAAACATAACATTTGAGTGAAAGTTTTGACATTGGAGAAAAAAATTGTTCATCCGAATATGTAAACCATGCTTCCTCTACCTATTGGTAGACTTGGAAACAATACAAGAATATCGCTACAAGTTGCGCATGTTTGCGTGAGTGCGCAATGCGTAACTGTCATACACCTCTTTTTTTATCCCATAAATAACAATTTCAGTAGCAAACTTGCAACAAGACGCTAATTGAATACCAACACAAACACACCCTCAAAATGAGTTCAGACGTGAAGCTACATAAGCCAAGCCACACAAAAAAGATGAATAAGCACACATTGAACATGGCTGGAGAGTGTTGAGTAATATGGCAGGAAGAAGGCGTGCTAAAATCAACGCTCTTCTATTTACTTCCCGTCATACAGATTTATTTGCCATCTCCTTATCACCCCTTCTTTGCCCTCAACGCCTCATAAACCACCGTTGCAAGGCAGAAGGTGCATCAAGAGGGTACGAT
The DNA here is from genome assembly GCA_030762985.1 of Adelphocoris suturalis. NCBI lineage: Eukaryota > Metazoa > Arthropoda > Insecta > Hemiptera > Miridae > Adelphocoris > Adelphocoris suturalis. Next base: position 78,733,786 of record CM061046.1, read on the forward strand.
GGATGAATTCTATGCCAGACCGTCTCAAATTAGGTACCAGCTTCTAGGTTGAGAGAGACGAGGAGAAGGGGGGACGAAGAGTTTTATTAATACTGCCTCGAAGGAAATATGTCTTTTTCTCCCTGACCAGGAAAAGCAGGATTTACGGTCTCCTGCGGGGGCAGCTTTCCTCCCAGAGATGAATAGCCCCGTTATAATAATATGTAAAGTTGGTTTGAAGCGAGGGTTTTTTCCTGAGAAAGCAGGCGATGCTCTTATTCTCAAAGTTATGAACCACTAATGCTTTCACGTACGTAGGTACTCATAAACAAGTTATGGCTCGTTGGAGCGTGATAAAGACGTTTTTGATTATCAGATTGATGCGATTAATGGGCTACCTATGTATGAATAAGTTGGCACATTGCTGATAATTGAACACGAACGACCCGTATCCGTTCCAAAACTGCGTTAGAGCCGTGTGTTCATCAGTTATTTAATTATTGAATAAAATCTTCAGCATTCACAAACGGAAACGAAAGCGTTTCTTATTCACAGTCACTGGAGCGGGGAGAGATTGTGTGAAACATGCTCGTGGTGATTGGACCAAGGGAGCAGAACGGGATATGATGTGTTTTCCAGCTGGCGGATTGAGAGATGCTGTAAGGGAGGAACCATCAGCGTAGTTATGAACCGTCCAAGTGCAAGAAACAAAGCCTATAATCACTAACTGATAAAATCAGTGACGAGTTTTTGAGCATTGTTATGCTGAAGAAAAGGAAAACCTACTATAATATATTTTACTATAATTATAGCAGCAAAGAAAATATTATTGAATATGATACGATTAGTCACATTGTGAAGGAATTAAGGTAAAGTCTCTCTCCTTGAGCTAATGGTATTGACAACATGTGAGCCTCATTGAGTTCTGGAATAAAAAACTCGTTCATGTATTTTTCCCTTGAATGTCGAAGTTTCTTTCAATAACCTAGTGTATTTATAATTAGATTTATGAAAATCAGAGTCTTCTTTGTAGGGGGGGCTAGTTGAGCCTGTGCTGAAAACTATGGAAAACTATACTCTATATGTATTAATTTAAGGAGAGACGAGCAAGTTTTGTTGATATTTTTTATTGTCTGAAGCTAGTTATTTCATCACGTTTGAAAGTGGGGTTATTGTTCCATATTCTAAAGAAAATGTTGTAAGTTTGAGGAAATGGTAATTCGGAAAAGCTTAATTCGGTTTTCTCCATGACTGATCCATGAGGCTCCAAATGTGAGAAAATCGAGGCAGAGCACAGTACTCAAAAATTTCTATCTCTCCCATGTTAAAAGGTCCAGTCATGCAGCATGTATGAACGAATTTTCCTAAATAAAATTATCGTACTATCTTGTGTTAAATTTTTTTGAAGATTCAGCTCTTCAAGTAGATAAAAATGAATTTTTAACAACCAATTTTTTGGCAAAAAAATCGTTCTAAATAGATGGTATTAAAAATTAAAAAAAAAAGGATTTTTAGTGTTTTTCAGTTTTAATCTATTTTTGGCAAATTTAAGTACATTTTGCAGCATAGATTTTTTAATGTTCTTGTTCATCGATAATAAACCTCTTCTGACTAAAATATTCTGCTAAAAAATATAAATGTAACGATTTTTATTTGTTTTTAGCCTTTTTATTGATTTTTCTAGCACATTTAAGAAATTTTACCAATTTAATTTGTTCAAAATGCTGGCCAAAGAACTCAGCCTTTCGTTAGCAAAGCTTGATTTTTTGGCTCAAGAACGCAATTTTTATTTCAATTCTTGGGAGAGGTATCGTCCGGAAGGATATACGTACCCGATGTTCCTCAAAGGATGGATATGTATTTTTATCTCCATTATTTAAAGGGTTAGAAAAAAATTTCAAGCGGAGAGTCATTTCTTCAACAAATTTTACTTAAAATTCGAATCTGCAATAAAAAATGGGGGTTGTCATTAGAAAAAAACAAAGTTGATTTGCAAATCACACATTTCCGCTCATGCGCGATGCGCGCAGATGTGATATTTGAATTTTCTGTAAAAAATAGAGGGGGGGTTGAAGTTTTTTTCTAAACCTCCAAATAACGGAGATAGAAATACATATTCATCCTTAAAGCGTTAAACTCTAGGATTCGTCTCAGATTTCAAAACGGACTTCAATGAAGAAATGTTTCGATAATTTTTATTTTAAAATTTTAAATCCATTGCAATAGCTTCATTTTTTACGAAAATTAGCTAAAAACATGTTTCAAGGTATACTCAAAATTAGGTGTCTTTTCATTTTTCTTGTATTGAAACCTTTAAACGAATATCAAATTGATACGGCCATTGCAAAGTATAAATACTTCGATGGTTTTTTTTTTACTCGGTCGATATTCAATTATTCAGGATTATTTAGGACCTCACCAGTCGTTTGAAATTCTGCTTTATTTGCAATATTTCGGTGCCATTGATGGGCCACCCTCATTCTGGCATGGATATCACCTGTGTACAGTGAGATCTCAACTTATTGACTAACAACACAACTTATGACCTACCTAGAAGTATCTAAGCTTGGTTACAGAGAGATGAAATCACATGTAATGTAATAAGAATAAAAACGAACTATGTATGTGAAAAGATCAAAACAAAACCGAAATTGCACATGGAAATATATGTATATAAAATAATAAAAACAAAACCACAATAAATATGTATATAGAAAAATAAAAACAAAACGGGTAACTTGTTACTTACAGTGGTGATAGAGACTTGCTACTTATAGTAGTGGTCATTTAGTGCTGTAATCAACCATTGTACACAGGTGGCATTGTCCATGCCTGAAGAGGGTGGCCCATCAATGGCACCGAAATATTGCAAATGAAGCAGAGTTTCAAACGACTGGTGAGGTCCTAAATAATCCTGAATAATTGCAAAGTATCATCATCACTCCCCTTGTAAAAGAAAGTCAGATGGACCATGTCCTTAAGCCAAAAGGTCTCCCCATGCCTACCTCGCTCGAAATGTTTATTCAGTTGCGAGCTCCCAAATGTAGTGACGAGAACTTCAAGGGTGGCCTTTCTCAGCGAACTCCCTTCAAGTGACAAGTGTAAACAGAACAAGATTGATTGTCTAGGATGGAAGCAGCGTGTGTGGTCCTTTCTTCAACGGTCCATCAGGAGACATTATGTGCCTTCAGGACGGTCTTCCGTTCAACTTTTTGAAACGCCATGAGAATGTAAAGAGAAATCTCCCACTCAATGCTATCATCAGACAATGCAACTGTGACCTTGACTGATGACTCCATTCAAAGCTCTTACCTGTGCTATTGAATACTTGATAGGTACCCGTGGTGCCAATGAAATGTGAAGCCTTAGCTCAAATTCGGTTCATTATTAAAGAATCCCTTCATTTCGACAATTTGTCAAGACATGAATGTGAAATCAATAAAAGGAAAATCTTCAGTTCCTGAGAATATTGCCGTACAAATTATATCTCCACAAATTTAATATCTCCATCGAAGAAATAATAGAAAGCGTCAATCCTTGTCCAGAGAGGATTTCCCGCTTCCCATTAATTATCTGGATGAAGAAAAACAATTCACCTTAAACAATCAGATTTGCTCTGCAATAAGCAATAACTAAATAATGCAAATGTTACTCGATATTATTCAATTTAAACATTTATGTTCAAACTGCGAATTTTCCAGTAGTTTGTCATATATGGAACTGAATGTTCCAAGTGAACCTGTGATATTACGTATATCGTTCCAAAATTAGGGATTTTAGGGAAGATTTGGGTATACATATCTATAGATGAGACATGAGTTTTTGGACATTCTATGATGCTTAGAATACAAATAGGAGTACAAAATCTGTATACCTTTTTGTGTAAATAATCTGCATAGTATACATTTTTAATACGGATTCTGTATAGTAATTTGTGCAGTAGCCTAACTTATTAGTGCTTTCGTATTTGACGTATTATATTCCTTTCCTACGATTCTACTTCTACGACAAGATGTGTAGTTGAGTGACAGGTTGTCAAATAAAAAGGCAAGAATTGTAATCTAATCTTATCTGGAAGTATGAGGATGGGAATGTTGTTATAGAAACGTATTTCCCACTGTACAGTTGGTCTGAGGTTTGCTAGTTGTGCAACTTTAGGAAATTGAAATCATCCCTTCACCCTGGTTTCAATGTGTGGGTTTTTCCAACCTTGCTATACCTACTGGTGTAAAGGTAGGTATTGAGAAATACATTTTTAAAATCATCAGCATCCTGCAAGACCTGTTGTACCCATCAATTGTCACATGTTACTTTTGTTGAGAATTTTTCATTTGATCCTTGTTTTAAATACATTTTGTGGAGTGGTATATATTTAGTATTATGGTTATAAAACCAAGTATATCGTGGATTTGTCTCAATCACAGGCATTGAAGATCCCAATATCTTTGGATATCACAACTGTCGTGAGGGGTGTTCTTTACTACTGCCCCTGGGACTTCTCCCATTCAAAATATCGCTTTCTCATTTTGAAAAGACGATTTGGATTCCTCAAAACTCTCTCTTTTTTGCCATTATTATTTGAAACATCCCAAGTAAGATTAACATTCATTAATTATGGTTTGGAAAATTATGGTTTTTAAATACGCAAAACTTTTACTACTGCCTTTACTTTAAACAATATTTGAAAAACCTCCCGTCAAGGAATTGGTTATAGAATTAGGAGGCTTGAAATCCCAGTTTACTGGATTGTGACGCGAATTTCTTGTCGACAATATATTGCAACGGAAGGCGAAAAACTCAGTAGAAACGCATTGATCAGCAGGAGCTACGAAATGAAAGGTCATAAAAATAGCTGTAAATCACACGTGTGTTGCCCAAGCAGCGTCACGTGTTGGCAATATGGTAGGAAATAAAAATTACAGCGGTCGAAAGAGCTTTCGAGAGCAATATCAGAAGATTTGCGGGCAGCTGGTTCCAAGAGGACCGCCTTCCGTTTCGAATGATGGAGGACTACTATAATTCTCCTAGAAGGAGGTGTTCCAAGTGTTATCTGAGACCATTAGTTCTTTCGTCATTTTCAACTATAACCAAAATAATAATTCTGTAACTATGGAGCATTCTCGAAAATATATCTTCAACTTCCGTTTTATTAACTTATCAGACACCCATTGGTCGTATTTGAATATTATCATTAGCAATATTATATGTATATTAATTGCTATGCAATTCTTAGGCCGACCCCCTACAATTTTTTTTGTAACGTCCGTGACGAAAATCCAGCACCTCCAAGCAGCAGGTTCATGCGCATCGTGGGTTCGAATCCCAGCCAGGCTTAAAATTTTTTTCATTTCCAAATTTTTTTATATCCATTCTTTATGTAATTAAAATTTGTTAATTAATTAATCAATTAATTAATCGTCGCTAGCATTGATAATATGCAATTAATAAATTGCATAGCAAATTATCCTCGTTTTCTACGCAGTACATATAATATAAATATATATATATATATATATATATATATATATATATATATATATATATATATATATATATATATACTGATTTGAATGGTTTTAAACGGTTTCAGAGGAACAATATACTTTGGCACAGATGTGCGGAGAAAAATAGCACATATATAAAGATAAATGACAAGGAAATTTGTAATTTTCCACATCTATTACAAGGAAATTTGTAAATTACAAGAAAATTTGTAGTTATAGCACTTTTAAAATGTTGTAAGTTATCTTTATATATGTGCTATTTTTCTCCGCACATCTGTGCCAGAGTATATATATACTTTTTTCTTTGAAGTCTTGTAGTTGTTTGACGATTTAGATGACCACCTGACTCTAGCGATCTTTAAATATGATTTCAATGATCTTGCTCACCGGGCTAGAAATGCAACGAGAAAGTTACTTCACACATAACTTGTTATTGGTAGTATTTGGCCGTGTGCCTGCTGCTTATGTTTCAAAAATATCGTATTTAATAAATTTAGTGGCTGGTGTAGTTAGGTAATTATATATTAATGTTAATAAAACTGATAAATAGAAGCATTGTTTGTAGAATGATATATAAATGAGGGCCACTAGAGTGTTGGGAATTCTCACCTCAACGATTATTTATTATTTAGCGATTGTCTTTTGGAATTTATTTGCCTGGAACTTCTCTAGATCCATGCAAATTTGTACGTATTTGAATTTAAAATTGTATGTACCTTTTAATTAAACCGTGAAAGGTATTTGATTTTATTCATTAGCATAACTACCTATTGATTACAATTGTTCACGGAATAATAAACGAAAATGTTATGGAATGGTTTTTTGTGAATATTCTCATAAGGAAGCAAGTAGTACAACTTGCAACTTTTGATAATGTGCTGATATTACTGCTCTACTCCTTCAGTGCATTATTGAAAGATTGGGTATTTAATGATGACTGTTGATGATGAGGCAGGTGTACCTACTTTTAGGTAAGCCAAAGCATAAATTATTATAGCTGTTCGCTTTGCTATTTGCTCCACGTTCCACCTAGAAGATACCTTTCACTATGGATCCATTAAACTACTTCTACTTTTTTATTCAAGCAGTCCTATAATGACGAAAAGGAATAGGGAATAGAGGGCTATGAAAATGAAATTTTAATATGTACTCCTTTCCTAGACCAAGGGAAATAATTCAGTATCACTTTGAGTTAAGGACGAACATGATGATGGAAACTACATTTCACTTCTACGTGAACAAAAGAAGAAGTAGAAAGGTAATTTTCTGGCTGTTTCGTGAAGATTATTTTCAATTTTGGATTACATTAGACATGAGCGTTCCATTTCCTTCCTACGCAAATTACTCCATTTGATTATTCAAGTCACATGTGAAGGTAATTTCAAGCGTTCGTTTTGTTTTCCCTAATCGTAGACAATCATTCCATGGCAAAGAAAATCACCAGCTAGCTAGGATTATTTTTATTCATAGATAGGAATATTTACGCATTCACTGGAATGACCGAATAACTCACCACTTATTTGCAGACTTGGCAATTCATGGGGTGTGGCATAGGGAACGACTAGCGGTTTCCCATGCCCGCCTAGAATGGACCCAAGTAGCTCAAAATGCTGCAGCTTCCAAGCACGCAAAATACGATACTGCAGCCAAAGATTTGAGAGCTTCCTTCACCCCCCTTGTTTATGCCTGTGACGGATCTTTGGGAAAAGAATTTGAAAGGTTGCAGAAGCAAATGGCCACAGCACTCTCGGAAAAATGGTCCCGCCCACACTCACAAACGGCTGCCTGGATAAGAATAAAAACCCAGTTTTTGGTCATACAAGGGAACACACCAACCACCAACAATATCATCCTATCCCCAATATCATCCAAGCAATTTAACAACGTATAAGTTCCTTATCCTGTCATTATTATTATAATTATAAATTTTCTTTATCACAACCAGTAAATATATAGTCGATTTATTTTGGCTGGTCGACTTATACTGTTGGCTTCAATAAAACTAGAGTATTAAAGAACCTCTACTTAATATCATTAACTTCAATCGAATAACTAAAAAGTTCTGTTGGACTTGGTTAATACTCATCAGTTTAATTCTCATTAAGCTGGTTGAAAAACAATTAGGTGGACTCAAAATTAAATTTTCATCGATCAATCTGAAGCGAATATTTATTACATGGTATTTATCCTGCTCCTTAAAGTTATACTTTCCTTGATTGCACCTTCATTAATTAAGTACGGTATAATTTTTGCCACCTTTGTGAACCTTCTTAGTGTCATTCTCCGAGAGTCTCAAATTCAGAATTTGTGTTTGAAAACAATATACCCTCAGAGCCAAAAAGAACCAAGAGCAATATCGTGAGAAAACATTGACTAGGGGCTTGACTGGAAATGTATAAGGGGAGTGAGGAAACCCAGCGTGAAGTCCCCAGGAACAGGGGGTTGAAACTGGAGAAGAAATATGTCGGACCGCGTCCCATAACCGTAAACCAAAGGGAGAGACGAGGAAAAGGGTGGAAAAGGTTACAAATGGCCGGCAATAACAGTAAATACGCTGGCCTATTATTTATATGGTGGTGAAGACGCGGGGAAGGTAGGGGAGTTGGGATGACTTAATCGGAGTGCCTCTTTTCCCCTCTGCCGTTCAGTAAAACTGAAAGGGGACCAAGGCATTTTCCGACGGGTACTCGATGTTTTCCGGAGGCGCTGCTGAGTCGAAAACACCTCGTTTCAACAAAGTAGTTTATAAATGGGTAGGTAAGATGCATTCAATATCACAGAACGTATACCGTATAAATTTTCGATTGCGCCAGGAACTGCAGAAGCTCAGGGCAAGATTGGAAGTCGCTCAATACCTCAGCCACTACTTCGAGGTTGTCCGGGACTCACTCCTGCCTATTTATCGGGAATGCTGTGATGTTGGACAGGCCAGCTGGCTGTTCAAGTCACATTGGTTCATGTGAACATCCAAAGATGCTGAAGCGAGGCTGCCTAGAGATGCTCGCTGTGCAACCTGAAGCAGCGTGATATTCCAACACTTTCTGACTGTCTGATCGATTCTGAACGAACTAAGACACAAGTGGTTGGAGTGAGCAAATTAAAAAAAAAAGGAGTACTTAGTTGAATGAAGTAATGGACATGAGTATTGTTCCATTTTACTCATATTTCGCCCACAAATCAGATTCTTACCCTCCAATTTTTCTTCATTAATCCCTTTTCGTTCAATTATTAAAGCGGCTTTCACCGCTCATTTAAGGCAAGCAAGGCGGATCACTACTTCATCGATTGCATCCCTAGCATCTGGAAGAGAAATTACGAGTATTAATTGGCCTCATAAATAAATAATCAATTTACATAATGAAAACTCCTTCGCGTAAATTGTATTAAACACAGAAATGTCATTAAATGCGATATAAATAATTCTTTGTCCGGCTATTTCTCCTCTCTTTAAGATATACCAAATATATTGGTGGAATGTATAAAACGCTGCAAATTATTACACAAAGATTTATTATTTCTGTATTACATAGCCCTTCTACGCAGTTCACTGATCTATAATTATTGAACGTATTGTATGGTACGTTATCACTATATAAATGAATAGACGTAGATACCTGCTGAGGAGACATTGACGAACTTCAATATAGAACATCTACGCTTTAGTAGATCTAATGTACGTTACAGGAGCTTATACCTAAGTACCAACAGTAGGATACTAGTCCCCTGCAAGGTTATTGAAAGGTTGCCACTGCAAGGTGATAAGAGTTTATTACTAATAAAAGTTAAATTTGTGATAGAACTCAAGGCAGAAATAGAGGATGACATTCCCCACTCGACAGCACAAGCATTGAAGTCACCTGCTACTAGTACTTCCCCTTATGCAAGTACTACTTAACTTCATCCTCTACACTATTTAGCCAATCTCTCGTCAAAAGCAGCTATGGGCTGAGATAGGCAACAGCTAATGTTGGTCACTCCTTTATTCCTAATTCAAATATAACCTGACTTGTACCAAAAGTTTCATAACCAAGGAGCTTGCATAAACACTGCAGCTCGGTTCACCACCTTTATTGCAGCAGTTTTTGATGGGACTGTGTACCATTCTGGTCCCAGTTTGTTGCTATATTGCTCCGTGATGAGCATTAAATCTGCCTTTTACTCTCCAGCAATCAGCTCCTTCAGGCAGCTTGGCCTGACCTTTGACCTCAGGGACTTCAAATTTGTATTTATTTCTTTACTTCCTCAAGAGTTCTCCGAAAGGCTGTGCACCCTATTATTCCCGGGATGTGGTTTGCAGTCTGCTTCAGCTCTATGAACAATGGGCACACAGGTGTTTCTGCCTTTTTAGTGGGCCTGGCTTCCTGTGGGTGCCTGGCAGCGATAGCACATTTTTGTGCGATCTAGGCCCTTGCAGTTCCGAACAAAGTGTCCAAAACCTTAACATGTGAAGCATCTGGGCTTTACAGTATCTCCACAGGGGACAGGTTACCCGCCCTACTTTCAGCCTGGCTGTTTCCATCAGCATTTCAGCCCCTTTGCGTTGCAGGTCTTCAATTGCAAGTACGATTGACCTGCTATTAAGTTTCGTTAAGTTAACCTTAATATCCTGCACACCTCCGCCTATCTAATGATTTCCGCTGTTACCTTGTCAGCCATTGTGCAACTTTCAAGGTCCAAGACTTCCAGAGATGCTCTGGAGGTTAGATCCTTAATCAGGTCTTCCCCCGCTGTTCTCTTCACTGCCTCTCTAAACCTTCGTGTCTTCGAGCATCTCTATGATGATGTCTCCTATTACAGTTTTTCGTCAAGTACGAATCTCTGTGTTAGTCACAGGTGGTTTCACCCCCGCTTCAACTGTTTTTGAACTTCTGCATATGGCAATTGTTCTGTTTCCTTCATGACCATTGCCTCAGGACGGAGATTCTTCTTATCCCAACTCACCGACCTGTTCGCTTTTTGTTTCTGATGGGGCGTCTCTATCTCAACCTTACCTGAGTTTGGTACCTTTTTCCCCTCCATTTTTCCTTATTTCCTATGGTTCTTAGCCTCTATTTCTTTTTTGAGAAGTAGATTATTATCTTTTCTTCTCTTTTCCTCACTCTTGGTCTTTGCTGCCACCTTCGTCCTTCCTTCCCAAGAAAATTGCCATGTCCCTCTTAACTGGAGGACTAGGGAGGTCATCGAGCCAGCACTCATTCCATTAGCCTATTCAACATTTGCGTCGAGTCCGTCAGCATTGTTCTGCATCCTTCTTCCATTGAGCTAGCAATTGGTCCTTTTTCCTACCTCACGTTTGCCTTCCTTTGAAGGAGGACAATTTGGCCTCTAATTCTTCCTGACGTTTCCTCAGCTTCCTGAGTTTTTCTGTGAGGGTTTTCCTCTTTTTCGAGTGTGTCACCTTAGCATCTCTTCTAGCCTGCTCATACTAAATTTAACTACCTGACTAAGTTAGGCTGTTTCCTGCTAGCTGCATCCATTTCTTTCATTATCTCCTGCATCTTGTTTTGAACTTGCTCGCTCTTCATTTCCGTCAAGTTCTCTTAATGCCCTGCATGCATAATTATGCAAGACTTTCACCCTTCGTTGGAGCTACATGCCCATAGGATGCTCCTGCTTTAGGCTGTTCGTTTTCCATCATCTCTATATTTTCTTTTGTGTTTTTTTTTTTTTTTTTTTTTTTTTCGTGAACCTTTTTTTTTACGTAGAGTAGCTGGTCACGGGCACACGTATGGTGATCTTTAAGGCAGTTACAGACCACTCCTTGGATCCTGTACACTGGGGACTCAGCCTTCACTTAGCAAGAACCAAAATGCTAGACATTCTTGACTTCCCCGCAGTACTGCAGGGTCCGACCTCTGCATTCACCATGCAGATCAAGGACCCGAAGGGGCTGGGTCCTGACAAAACAGAAATGAGAAGCAACTCGGCAGTGCGAGCTTAAATCAGCCTTTAAATAGCAAGAGGGAACCCCTCCCCCCTACCCCTGCCACCACCCCTGCCGGTTACCTTCCCTTGCTGCATTCAACACTCGCAGTGCCCCCATCCCTCTGCCAATCTGGCGCTTCCTCTGAAGTGCAGCAGTGCAGCACTTACTCCCTGTGAAGAGAACTCAAGTTGAGGTTGAGGCCAAATAAAGGCAGCATATGACTCATTATTCTCACCACCATGGTGACCATAGGCTCAGGGGCGTGCGTGGGGGGGTCCGTTCTTGGTTCCTAGTGCAATAGCTCACCCTGCCCAGGAATTTTCTTATATTTCAGCACTTCAGAGTTGATCGAAAGAGAGTTATGCATTGCTAGTGGTTTTAAAATCTTTAAAAAACTAAATCAATAATTATATTGGTCAGCAGATTGATCAGTTTAAGATTTAGCCGTTGAATTAGCCATGCAAATAGTAGTAAAAACACCGCAAATTATTATACAAAGGTTTATTATAGGTTTGTTTCATCAGACAATTTTGCTGTTCGATTTCTGTCGTCAGCGGGACAGCTCTGTTGGAACACTTTGCTGTCAACAGTTTATTTGGCGTGACACGATTTCATATCGTGTCACTGTGAATTTCATGTTCACTGCTGATTTATTCTGAATCCAAATTTAAAATATAATATGAAATATTAAGTAGGTGCTAAAGTTTGATCACGATTAGAATTTAGAAATAGGTGTTTGTTCAAACTGTTTTGCGGATAATTAGTTAGGTACCTACCTACCTAACCTCGTTCTTTATTAGATGATGTATGATTCATCTTTGAAGATTCTGTGATTATAATATAGTTATATTTATTGTCTCACAAAACCTTTCTGCACTACTTGGACATCATGTCTTTCTCAATTATGCAAGACATCAGCCTGAAAACTTAAAATTTGGTGAATATGGTGGACGGGCTGGAACATGGACAATTAATTGTCATGATACCTAACAGGTACAATCTGATGACGCGACTGCAATTACCAGGACGGTAACTGAAGTAAAAACTCATATTTCTAAGCACTTATCATCATGAATGTAACTAACTATACCTTGCAGATATATTTCTCTAATTTAGGAAATCCCTTCACGTCTGAGATATCTACGGAAATTTAACCCAATAAAAATATAGTTAACACCAGCTATTTTGAATTCCTAATTAATTCAACTTTTCATCAAGATAATATGTCATAATCATAACAATCAAGGATTAAAAGGCAAAATTCCCATTAATCGCTGATCCACCTAACACTGATATTTCGAATGAGATTAATCCAACACAGAGTTCGTTGGCCAACACTTTTTGAGCATATTAAATTGGTCAAATTTCAAAAAAAGTGCTCAAAATATCAATAAATGATTAAAAACGTCTAAAAATAGTCAAATTCATATTTTTATCAGAATTTTAGCCAAAAGAAGTTTATTATCGATGATGATATTGAAAAATTTATTCACAAAATTATGGTGAAAAATGTACTTAAATTTCATTAATATTTGCTGAAAAATCGATTTAAAAAACTGAAAAATTGCTAAACATCCAAAATCTTTTAGAATCGTAAAATATGATTTAGAACGAGTTTGTTTGCCATAAAATCGATCGTTTACAATATCTTTTGCACTCAAAGTGCTCAAATTTCAAAACAAAATAACATAATATAACGCGATGATATACGAAAATTCGTTCATACGATCATGCAGCATGACTGGAACTTGTTTTAATTTCATAATCGTAGGTTGATTAGAAAAGAAATTAGCCTCATTGGTACCCTCAGCTGATCAGTCTACACCTAACCATTGTTTTCAAGGTGTTCCAAAGGAGCTTCATTTAAAATTTAGCACCGTTTTTCGATTAGGAAAAAAATTAGCCTGAGGCCCCTGAGATGATCAGAGCTCAACCGTAGACTGTAATTGTATTCTAGTTATCCCTAAGGATATCCAGTTAAATTTTCAGCACCTTCGGTTGATTATGAAAGTAATTAGATGCGATTTCGTGGTGGTCGGGCAGAACGATGACTTTGTCCATGTTGTACCCCCCCCCCCCTCCCGCCAAAGTTCTACCCCTTAGGGAGACCGAACGGCTTAACTTTAAGTGACCCGGGTGGTTTCTTTTGATTCTTAGGGATGACATCCATATGCCTTTGTCTTCAATAATGTCTTCGTTGATTATGGCACCTACCGGGCGAATATTATTGCAATCAAATAAAACATCTTCCCTTTACAAGTCCCTCTAATCTAAGCATATAGAACTGATTAGCATTAGACACCAACTAAAAATGAATGAGATAGAATAAATCAACGACCTGCACTTCACCAATCCATCATAAGCCACTTCATAGGCCACTTCACCAGTCCATCAATAAGCAACAATAGTTATAGCAAATTCAATTTAGTGAAGTGAGGATTACATTGGATTCATATCAGCTGATACAATGGTAAACTAGGTTTTCAAGGTAATTAGCGAATTTTTGAAGAAAATTAAGCTATTGCTCTCGCCTCAAAATTTGTAGAATGTGAATTTTTGAAAAAAAATTATGCAGAAATCCGTTTCAGGCTATTCTGAATCATATTCTGAAGTTTAACGCATTTTTTTATGTATGTATATATGTATGTAGGTATATATGTATATATGTATGTATGAGTCATTCCAGACGATAACTGTCCGTAGAATTGTGCTAGAAACTTCAAACAAATTTTAAAATGTTAAGGGCACAAAACGAAAGTTCAAGTTCGTTGGCCAGCTTGATCGGATTACATCTTCGGGTTGAAATTTTCAAAAATGTAGTCAAAATTTTCAAAATAGCCTGTTTTTTGAGATTTGTCGTGCGAAATAATTTTTTCAGCATACTAACACTGTGGTATATTCGGAATCAGCGTAAAATTTCCTATAAGAATATGTATCAAGTTTTCAAAAATTTCGAAGTTGAAAAATCAGTCAAAAATCGAAATAATGCCGTTCGCTGGTTGTAAAAATCGGTAATATTCTTCAAAAATTCGCTCATGGGGTCATGCTGCATGACTGGACTTTTTTTTACTTTGTTCCACCAGTTATGATTTGCTCTCATGTCGTCTTTTTTCCCCTGCCAAAGTTCTACCCCTTAAGGAGACTGGACGACTTAACTTAAAGCGACCCAGGTGATTTCATTCGATTCTTTGGAATGATTTCCATTAATGAGAACAATAAAAACTTGAAATTTATTGATTATTATATTTTTTTTATGAAATCGATTGAATTACGGTTTGCTATTTCAACTTACCATTGAGTTATTCAAAGAATGTTGTTCGATCATTATGGTTTTAGCTTGGAATGCTTTGAAGCTTTGCGTGTAAGCCCAAAAACTATACAGAAACCAACGCAAAGATCACTTGCTCTGTTTCCTGTTATAAAATCTCTCTTCTGGCCGCCCGACTCCAAAACAACCTCAGTAATTTTTTACTATTTTCATCAATATCTATTGTTATTGCTTTCCTATGCACCTAACATGTTGCTGCAGTTTGAAATTAAGCGTATTTTTGATTGGTGGGGGATAATTAAAGCATGAGGAACAAATGTGAACGAATCAATTTAAAGGGAATATCACGTTATACGTTCTTATCATTTTGACTGATAAGCTTTCAGTAGACCTCCTTGTTCAAATACACACAAGAACAGGATCTCTTCCCTCACGGATGTCATTAATCTGACACGATCAACATTTTTCAAAACAACCTTGACCACGTTTCATTTCGCCCTGTAGACTCATAAATAAATTGATAAAAGCAATAGAACCAGGAGCAAAGTTGGCGTTATGAGTGGGACCCACGTAAAACGGCTTGCAAACTGTATATGATTCAGTGGAGCGTTCTGGAGGTGATATTTCACGAAGAGGGACGGGCCTCTAATGTGGAAGGCGTGTGGAGAAAGGAGTAACGGGCTGAGGGGAGCAGCAAGCTCTGAAAGTTGGAATTGTGATTTACGCCGAAGAACCGGGCTCGGAAAAGTAGTAGGGCTGCTACCATTTCCTAAACCATACTCAACCCCCGCCCTCTTATGTCTTACACCGAATTTACACTATTGCCTTCCCTGAAGGCACTATTTCAACCTCTAAAGCGCGATGGGGAACGATAGGGAGGAAAAATATTTTCTTTATCCTTTCCCTTGATGTATTAACGAGGATTTATCGTCGTGTTTCGGGGCTTATTTTCGTTGGAAACCTTTCCAAGTGTTCCGAAAGTGAACTACGATGGATATCCGTCCCTCTTGGTTCCGACGTTGGACTTTGCCAGAGCGTTCCATCGTTGATCACTCGTACCATAAACGCCTGAAATATCACTTGAATGGGTTGGTGTGACTCAATTCCGAAACATCTTCATTTTAAAAGAGATAGAGAAAGAAGTTTAGCTGGAACTAGTAGTCGTTGATATGGCTAGTATTAGGGAGTTTTTGCAACGCTGTGTCGCAGTCGAGTGGGAGTTACTACGAATAGAAATGGAGTATTGCGCATGCGCGGAAAATGCTAAAGGTTAGAAAAATCCTATTCGGAGCTCATGGGAAACCGAATACAGCTCCGATTACGCATCTAACCTTCCATGACAACCTATAATGCTATAATAAATTTTTTTTATTTCCTATTTCAAGGTGGCATGACATGCGCATTGTAATATTCGTGATTTTCAAAAAAAAAATGGCTGGTTTGTAGGATTCATCCTAACTTAAATTATGCTGATACCTTATAATGGATTCTAAAACTTCACGATCTACCATCAGTCCGATTTCGTTCGAGGGTATTCGGGTACAAGTCTCAGGATGTCATCCTACTAATTTTGTTGAAATAGGTAACCATTGCACCTGCCAAACCTGAAATTGGTTGTTATAGACGAAGCTCCGATACTGATAGATCGATTTTGATGAAATGGGTAGGGATTGTGCCGCAATACAGAGAAAATAGAGACAGAAACGGCTGTCTTTGCCCTTTGCCGTGTATTAGCAGATATCCCACTATCTGCTTTACAAGCAGATACCATGTAACATGGATATGTCTTTGATTGGGGATTTCATAACAGTTGTCCTCGAGAGTTGTAAACAAATCCTTTAAATTTACACAAATCCCTGGGCCGCATCCCAACTAATTCCAACAAAAAAACGGTTTACTTATAGAAATGTTGAAAATAACTGTGGAGAGAAGCCACTACAATCAGTTGTTGTTAACAGTCGACTGTTGTCAAGAGGATAAAAATGTTTCCTATGGAGTGGAGTAAATGATGCTATTGCTTTACGTTAAGAATATTGTAACCGGCTCATCAAAACTTAGTTTAGGAATGTAGCCAGGTACGTAAGGAGGGGGAAATTGGCCACTTGAGATGTGAACATTTATTACATAAATCAAGCGCTTTCCAACGAGTGGCGAACGATTTTTGTGCGATCAAAACTGCGGAAGTTCCATTCCCCTAGCAACAACTGGGTTGTACGTGAAAAACACTGAAATTGTGACACAAATTTTGCGTCACGGAAATTTTTGGTTGACCCCCCAAAGCAAAGACATGTCCATGTCAAAATGTAAAATATTGTACATATATGTAGGTATTGGGTACAGATAGGCAGGTACATGTTTATAATATAGGTATGTACATCTTGATCGTTGATCATGTTGAAGTTCCCTAATGAGATTCTCCTAACCCAAGGCGAATTTCGATGTTGCCTTGAAAACAAACTACCTACCCTTCCAAGTTCCCTTCCTTCTTCCTCTACATCTATTTCTAGTGAACAAATTAAGCCACAGACAAAGCTGTTGCTCGAAGAGCCCGAAGAGCCGAGTTTTAAATTCGATTTTTGGAACCTAAGCATCTCAAAGCGTAAACAAACAGTTTTTATTTTTTATTTATTTATTTATTTTTTTTTAACAAATCCAATTGTACCCCATACCGAAAACAGACATTCCCTTTGACGCAGTGCACATGGACGTAACTGGAAAATTTCTAATTCCACCTTCATAGGTTGAATAGCAAAGAAATTTGCTCTGGATGCTCCTAGGGTTATCACCAGGGCACCGTGCCAGGACCTATTTGCTTCATAAAAACACACACACACACACATTAACAAATTAACATTAAAAACATACATACACACACACACATTACCATTAACATTAATAAATTTCTTGAAAGAAAATTTTAAGGTGAAATGGTTGTGTTCGCTGATGATACGTGCCTAGTAGTAGAGGGCGAAGATTGGAATAGTGCGATTTCCAAAACTGCACGGTGTAACAGAGTTACCTCCTGAGAGGTCCATCAAGCTCCCGTCAGAGCACCAGAGATAGCGTTGGCGGCGTCCCGTTGAGGAATCAATGGGAACCACGCGCTGTTCTCGATCGTTTTAGACAGCTGGTTTGGCGTCGGATGGTTTTCTGGTGACAGGAATATCAACCTTCCCCGAACATGGCTCATTAAAAGCTATGACTAGGGGTGGTATCTCTCTGACGGGATGCCTCTTTACCTCCTCTACCTTTTTATGAGGATTTAGGCCCCCATTGCACCTCTGGGGGGGGGGGGGGGGCACCTAAATTCCTTATATGGTAGCAGAGCGTGGTTTGGATAATGCACGGCTGACGCCTAGTAGTCCAATCCACTATTTTTGGGGCGTTAATGTTTCAGAAGAAACATGGCCCGGGGTTCCAGAAGGAATTCCCATTATCACCCTTTGGTATATAAATAATTTCATTGGTCTTTGAATTATAATTTCTCTTTTATTCCCTTTTTATATTTTATATACCATATTTTCTTTCAATTTTATGCCACCTGAGTATTGCTATAATGTCAATTACCAGGTTAGTGCACAATTTAAGTCCCCTAAGTTGGGCAAATTCATTTTATATTATTTTCTTTCAATTTTTTCGCCACCTGAGTATTGCTATATGTCAATTACCAGGTTAGTGCGCCATTCAAGTCCCCATAGTTGGGCAATTTAATTTAAAAGTCCCCAATGTTGGGCAAATTAATTTCTATATATATTTTGATTTCCTAAGGTATAAGTCTCCATAGTTGAGCATCCGTTTTGTCCCGATTGTTCAATGAAGATACTTCTTATGAAGCTTCATTGACAATCCAGTTTTAATTTATATTCCCCCATCCAAAACGCCAATGCAGCTATTTATGATTGAATGAGCATTAGTTCTCAGCTATTCACTATTCCACCCAACTACCATACTTGATCTTCAATCAAGTATGTCTTTAAGGGGAGGAGTGTAACAGAGTTACCTCCTGAGAGGTCCATCAAGCTCCCGTCAGAGCACCAGAGATAGCGTTGGCGGCGTCCCGTTGAGGAATCAATGGGAACCACGCGCTGTTCTCGATCGTTTTAGACAGCTGGTTTGGCGTCGGATGGTTTTCTGGTGACAGGAATATCAACCTTCCCCGAACATGGCTCATTAAAAGCTATGACTAGGGGTGGTATCTCTCTGACGGGATGCCTCTTTACCTCCTCTACCTTTTTATGAGGATTTAGGCCCCCATTGCACCTCTGGGGGGGGGGGGGGACCTAAATTCCTTATAACGGTCTCTCGCTTCAATGATAATTTATTGTATTAGAGCCTTACTAATGAAACTTAACAATAAGAAGACGCATTTCATGGCATTTTCGTGTTTGAAAATGAATATTCCAGAAATAGGGTGTATCAAATGTCAAGCTCCTGGATGAAATAATATGAGTTGCGTCTGTCCTGCATTTCAAGCGGAGGGTATCCGGTACCTTGGTGTCTAGATAAATCAACGCAAGAGGTGGAATTCGCTAATTGACCTCATGTCAACCAGAATCAGAAAATTAGTCTATATTTTTTCCAGAGGTTAGGAAATTCATGAATGTTAACACTCTGCGTGTTATTTGCCAAGCTTTGGTTCAGTCTGCCCTGATGTACCCTGATGTGCTGTCCAGATTCGCCATTTGTTTCTCAAAAACTATGCATAAAGGTGCTTCAAAAAAAGCAAAGGATATTTCAAACAGCATCCCTCTTTAGAGAGTTCAAGGTGCACATGACTAAACAGCTGATTGATCGCCTCAAGGTCACTAAACGTTTTAGAGGAATAGAAGATGGAAGTGTTAATTTTTTTGAGGCGATTACGAGATCTAGCATCAAAATTTGCCTTTCCGCATTAACAGAATAGGACTGAGCTGTTACGATGCACATGGTGCTAACATTTTCAACAATTAACCGCAGGAATTGAAAAGGATAGACAGGCGGCATCTTTATTCATGGCGGCATTAAAAGCCCATTTCCTACAAAACTAGTGTTAGTATAGGTCGCTTAATTCATTGTAAATTTGTCGATGATCGACTAATTCACCTCTTGCTTTCTTTGTTGGTTGTTTATTTTGGGGGTTTTCATGCGTTATTTTCCAAATCTGCTTTGATTCAATTGTTATTTTATTATTATCATTTTTTTTCTTAAGTTTACTTATATCATTTTTTAATACGATATTGACGAATACAAATTGATTAAGTAGGTATAATAGGTGTAGGTATAATAGTAGGTTTGTATATGAGCTCTTCAATCTCACTCTTATTTTATGATGAAACATCGTTGAGATGGTCCTCGCCACTATTAGTTCTTTTTCATATCAGTTATTCAAGTTATTTTGTTTCCAAATTCTCCTTTCAGCGTAAGCTTTTAGCTTAAGGAAAGAAGAAGCATGTATTTATTTTTGTAACCACGTCCAATTAATGAATAAAGGCGATTAAAAAAATCTCACTCAGCTCATCTTGGTGGCTCTGGACTTCATGAGTCGTTTCTAGACGTCCCAAGGGTTCGCCATTCCAAATTTTATCTTCATAGGTTGAATGACAAAGAAATTAGCTCCATAGGTTCAATTTCAATATATATATATATATATATATATATATATATATATATATATATATATATATATATATATATATATATATATAGCTGATACTACACTCATGATCATTAGTTTGTAAACAAAATATGAGAACTGTTATGCCCATAGCTCTGCTACTCGCACAGAGTTATGGTGAACAGGAAAATGTAAGTCAAATCGAGAGCTTTCCAACGAGTAGTGAGTGGTTTTTGTGGGTTAAAGAGGGAAGAAGGTGAACAAACGTAACAACGGAGTCGTTGAATGTGAAAATGATCAGAAAGTAGTCCGTAACGTTACTCTTTCCCGTTACGCTTTGTGTGACGCAGCTCGTAATTGACATGGAAATGTCAAAATCAGACTTAGTCAGAGTTTTTTTTTTTTTTCTTTTTTTTACGACGGTTCAAGAACATTTTGAAGGCAGAATAAGTTATACAGTTTTATTGTGTGTATGAGCTCAGCCTAAATTCGCTTGATAGAAATGCCTGCAATAAGTAGGATTAGGTGAGCAAGACCCATTAAATTGTAAGTATGTTGTTTGGTTCAGAGTTAGAGTTCAAAGTACACTTTTAGCTGTAGAGTAATATAAACGGGTTTTAGAAAATGAGGACCCATTACATCCCGTGCCTTCAACAATCATTAACGATTTGACGGTGAATAGAATATGAAGAGAATTTCCCCGCCACTGTCATTGCCTTGCCTTTTAGGTAAGCAATTTGTCACATCCATCATTTTTTACTGTGATTACAGAAGCTCCCGGAGTGTCCCACCCGGGATAATCTGATGAAAGAATGTTTGTGGTTTTTTCTATTTTTCGTTATTAATGGGTTGACAATTACTGAATGGTTGAAGGCGTAAGGGAAGAGTTAAAATGTGGGAAGGGAAGGGGAGTTGGGGGGATTTCGACGTGATTGATGGGGTTGCGCCGTTTTGATTGATCGGTCCCGCGTTGGGAGTGGCGGCGGTAGAATTAAAATCATTCATCATAGGCAAACTAAACGTCATGAATCACAAGGACCAGTGACAAGGAGAGGTGGAAGTGGTGGATTTATGACTCGGGGGGCAAAATCTCCCACACCCCGATGTGCGCGTCCCTCGACGGTGATGTGCTCATCACTCCGCAGCCATCTTAGCAGGCGGCTCACCCTTCATTTCATATCCTCATCTTCGCCTGATAGTGAGGGGGCTCAAGGATTCGCACCTATCAACCGATCGGTGATGGATGCCTCAATTCCTACTGTACTGTGCGACTAGCTAATTGAAAGAGACTTGAGGCCAGTGTTGGGCATAATCTTATCGTCGAATACGAATACGATTGTAATCGGGATAATTATTCGTTGATTCTGAGTCATCTGCGATTATATTCGTATTCGTGTAATCGATTCGTCTGTCGGCGATTTGTATACACGAATACAACCCATAAAAATGCGTCACGGTCATCAATTTCAATTGTGCGTCCCTCCTATAGTATGCGAAGCCTATTGTATAATATCCAAAAAACGAATAAAAAATCCGCAGTCTTCCGCAGTATTGAGCGTTTTCCTAAAACCTGTTACTGCACCAAGATTTATGAAACTTTCAACAGAAAGGTATAGGGCATACTCCGGGTTCTCGGCATCACTTTCAATCAAACCTAAAGGGCGAAATTGAAGAGCTGAAATATTTTTAAAAATGAAGGTCTTGAAAACTTTTAAAATAGAGGAATGCTTTTTTATTCGTTATTAATCGCAAATTTCTCAATAGATCAAATGAACCCACCCGGATTCCCCCCCTTTGGCTGTTTACAAATTATGGAAATAATAATCCAAAAATCCGTCCGTCCACCACCAGGAGCGGTTCTCCGAAACTGCTGGACCAAAGTTTATGAACTTTGATAAAAAATTACGTACCGTCTATGGGGTTCAGTTGGTCCTGAATCCTCATCACCACTTTCAATCAACCCTGTAGGGTAAGATTAAAGAACTGAAATGTTTAAAATTTAGATGTCAAACACTTTCGAAATGACAGTAGTGATTTTCTGTTTGTTAATTATGGAAATCACTTCAATGAATCAATTGAGCGTTCATCCGTTCCCTTTCCTTTTGGAATAGGAATTTGGCAGGAAAAAAGAACGTCAACCTGAAGGGGGCAGGGGGAGGGGTGATGGAGAAGGAGTGGGAGGGGGGGCTAGTTAGCGTTTCAACCTAAACAACAGCGCTTTAGTGTTAGATTTTAATTTCAAAAGGTAAGCATCCAAAGGAAAATGTAGATGTGTGGAAAGGATGCAATGTGTTCCTATTGGAAGAAACATACAGTTGATTTATGTACTTATGGTTTTTGGTTTGTGACAAGAGTTAGGTACTACTTCATTATTATCGACGTACCTACCGACGTGAGCTCTACTCCATGCGTGATAGATGCCATTACGAGACCCTCTCGAACGAGCAAGTTTGTCCCCCACCCCGGCAACTACTTGGAACCGTTCCCTACAAGAAGAACTATGAGTTCTTCAATTCCGTTCAACGCGGAGCAGCTCATGAGTCACAAATGAAAAGTCACATTTACGTTTCTAAACTGTTATGTGATCGTGTTATGAGACCACGAAACTATACACTTCATTCTGATCTACATATCCAACTAATCTGCATTTTTACTAAGGGATTGACTACTTGATGTTATGTATTTTTGAGATGCGAGCTTGCGAGCATCCAGACCACCAAACTATACACTTCATTCTAACCTACATGTCCACTAAACAGGTTGAACGGAATAGAAGAACTCACAGTTCTTCTTGTAGGGAACGGTTCCAAGTAGTTGCCGGGGTGGGGGACAAACTTGCTCGTTCGTGAGGGTCTCGTGATGCCATTATCATTATTGTGACGTGGACATTCTGATAATATTCTAGTTCATATCCAACTTATAAAACAATATATAATTTATGATTTCTGAATTCTACCTTTACAAATAGTTCGTTCGTTCAATATTCAAAATTTAACTTAACAGTTTTACTTAACGAGCCAGAGGGTCTCGTGATGCCATTATCATTATTGTGACGTGGACATTCTGATAATATTCTAGTTCATATCCAACTTATAAAACAATATATAATTTATGATTTCTGAATTCTACCTTTACAAATAGTTCGTTCGTTCAATATTCAAAATTTAACTTAACAGTTTGCTTTTCCGTATTTGAGTTCTAGGGTTTGTTTGAGGGTGAGAAATAGGTTATCTTCTCGTATTATAGTTTATTGTTGCTAAGCACCTTCGCCTAATGGCCTCGTCATAGCTGAAAAGGTGAGTACACCTTAAGTACAGGTTTGCATTGTTAGTGTAATTTACTATTTTTAATGTAGAATTAAGTTTAATTTAATGTAGTTGTTAGTATTACCATATTGTATAGGGGGTACATAATAGGGGGGGTACGGTGGGTAGGTACATTTCCATGGGGTACATAATTTTAGTCAATCGTTTCCACTACTGCAGTCTGTAAAGAAGTTATTTATATTTAAGTAAGTATAAAGTAGATTCTTTAGAGGTGAAGTATTTTATTATGTTTATTTATTAATTTAAGGATTATATTTATAGTTACCTTAATGTAGGTATTTTTATTGCAATCAGTAAGGGGACCCATCCTCTTGTTGTTGTTCTACACTGGTGTAGGTACATAGTTAGAGGTTGCACCCAGGTTGCCAACCACCAAAGTATACACATCATTCTGACCTACATGTCCAACTAATCTGTATTTTTACTAAGGGATTGACTTCTTGAAGTTATGCAATTTCAAGATGCGAGCTTGCGAGCATCCAGAACACCAACCTATACACAGCATTCTGATCTATTTGTGCGAATCCATGTGCATTTTACTTGTGCAAATTCTTGTGGAGGCAATCAAACCACAACAATTTGTTTGAACGAATCCTCACTGACATCGGCAATGTCTGAAAACATGGTAATTCTTTTTTTTTTTTTTTCCTTATTTTTTTTTTTTATTATTATCATTATTTATTTATTTATTTTTTTTTTTTAATAATATATTTCTTCTTACAGCTGGAAATTGCTACGAATTCTACGTAAATATGTAATCTAAATAAGAAGGAATGCCTAGAAACATCGGGCGGGCGTGTTGAAGACAAATTGACTGGGGGAGGAGGGGTATAACGGAAAGGTACCTAAAATTTAACTCAAGGAAAAAAGGCCTGTATTTCGAAAAGTCTTCCACAATATTTAAATTGTCCAATAAAATGAACGATTGTTAACGAGTGTTAAGCCTATTGAAACAGTGCTCTATAGACTCGATGGTAACAGAGGTTGATGGTAGGTACTCCCATACATAAATCATTGCAGGTTATGGTTCCCGGGTTAGGTAAGCCGCCGCCTTCGTATTGGTTGACCCCCATTGATGCAATGTCGTTGAATATAGACTTTTCCCTTATCAACACGAAACTACTGTCTCCAAAAGCCGGTGCCGGTTGGCTACATTTATACTTATATCTGGCTTGAGTAACTTGGGCGTGAATTCCACACATCGGGTACATCAATGATATTTTATTTCACGATTGGTACTTATTTTCGTTCCCTTGCTGAGGAAAGTAATTCACTGAGGCTTTGGAGAATACAGTAGCAACACTTTCAGCTACCGAGAAGGTAAGCACTACATTTTCTGCCACAGGGGAGTGGTTTTCACCACACTCATGCTCTATACATGCATTAGAGCCACGCAACTACTTGTAGCAGCTAGTTGCTGCTGTCATCTCCGATCCTGTGAGTTGGCATTTGATGCTTTGGGATATGGGCTGAATATTAGCCCATCATTAGGAGGGATAACGCCACTGGTAGCGTACTCTGCCGGTATCGCTTCATAAATGGTAGTAACCAGGGTTTTCGACTCAGCGGACTTGCTGAGGGAGAGATTGCCTGCGGTGGGCTGTGTTGATTTTGCTTTGTGCCTCGTTGTGTAGGTATAGTTGGAAGACTTCCCCCACTATTTGCTGAGCTCATCGAAAGGTTTTAAGACACGACCGAATATTGAAAACTAAACTCGTAAAGTTTGGTTCTTACAATGGAGCTTACTTCGGATACTTCTTATATTTTTATTTAATAAGAGTACCTACTGCATAGAAATGAAAAGAACAATCTAGCAACATTTATAACATTATCGCCGAATGGCGCTTCAATATTTATGAGTTTTATTTCTATTTGACAAAAAACCTACACAAGAAAATTGACATGAGGCAGTTAATTAATGCATGCAGTAAATTAAATTTCAAATCATCAGTTAATCAGAGAATACATTTTTCGTGAATTCCAGTGAACAAGATTATTTTGCTTCACAAATTTGTACATATTTACTCAGGAGCTTTCTTTTATCGCCTAGAATGGTTCGTTAAAAGGGTAAACACCATGACTCACAAAGTCATAATTCTCCATTTCGGAAGCGCAGAAAGTTAACAATGCATTTAACCAGTTGAAAAAAACAATACAAAGGCCCGTCAGCCTCCCAACTGTAATTTATTCGCTATGAATATTTTTCTACTGGAGTTTCCCACACTTTTCCTTTGCAAGCACCACTGGCAAAGAATTATATCCTCACGAGATATATAGCCGTATAAGGTTCTATATACGGGGAAAACGGAGAGGAAAGGGAAGGGCACTTCCCCGATGTAGGCTCCATAAATACTGCCGAGTCTCTGCAGTGACTTATTGGTACCATAACTTCGTGTAACACAATCAGGTAGCAAAAGCGAATAAGTTATGATGTCCGGAGAGACTGTTTCTGGGATATACGGGCTGAAATCTGTTTCTCTGAGCTGGTTTTAATGCTCTTTTAACCAAATTGAAGACAAATCGCTATCGCTGTACATGACATTTGTCTTTCTATAGCCATAGCATCAATCTCATGTTAAGCCCCTTTTGTTCCATTTTTATTTATACATACCAATGTACCTAGTTATTTAGCAGTGCCAACGTATCAGTATGGCACGATTTTCAATTCGCCATCGATCCATATTCTTTTTGATGAAGGTGAGGCAGGTGGCAAAGTCATAACGGAATAATGCCTTTATACGAAAGTAAATTGTCGTGCCCGACCTATTACCTATATATTATTAGGTACTCCAAAGAATCAATTGCGAGCCGCCTGATCTGCACCTAGTAGGGATGGTTAGGGATGGTAGCCCTACTACCTTGGAAGTGGAAGTCCCTGCTGGGGACTAGAATATAAATATGGCAGTAACAGCAACTCCGTCGGGAACTCAAATATCATTCTAGCATTTTCATTCGACTTGTTCTTCTCTTCAAACACCCACGTTATCTTATTCCAATCTAGAGCCACGGTATCACTGACTAGCTTTTTCCACTGATTGGCTACAGTGTCACCAACTCCGGCTAGTTCTGTAGTTTTCCTAGTCTTCGGTATATCAGACTCCTATCGTCGGGCATTAGTCTTTGGTTTTGCAGACCCCGAGGTAATGTTAATCCCGTTCTTCCAAGCACCATGTTCAAATAGTTTAAGGTCAAAACAGGGCTTTATTAGTTTAGAGGTTACGCGAACAGTTTATTCCGATCCTCAACTAGATTCACTTTGTATGCGTTCCGTCACAATGTTGCTAGACTCATATATTAGAGAGTTCCTAGTAGATCCGTAAAACACAATACGTCGTGCGGTATTGACAATCCGGTGCCGTAACTCTGACACAATGAGTTGCGGTGACGCATCCTTCCGTACAGATACGTTACCGGATCATAATCCGGAAAAAACGTAATCGTCTTAACTAACCTTCTGCACGGATAACCTTCGATGCGTTTTTCGCGATTGTTTTGTTTTCAGGTGACACAAGCGTTCCCGCTCCCGCTGTTCTCCTGTCAGTTGGTTTTAGTCTCCTGTGGTTTTTATTCACCTGATTTGTTTAACCTGTATTTATTTGCCTTCGGTTTTTATACCTGTTTGTGGATATACTCATACTGGAATATATATGTTAAGGTAAGTGAAACACTTCCAAAAAATTAAACGAAAAAAAGCACGAGAAATAGAGAGAAGTGTGAGCGCGAGGATTTAAAAGCAGCAAAAAGGGATGTAGCGTTACAACTAGATCCGTGAAAGACTTGACGTGACTTTAAGGTGCGGTGCATTTTGCTCAGCTGTGGTTAGCTTTTCAATTGCTAGCCCTAACCGTCCTGGTTACCGCACCCCGCGCCGTATTGAGACCGACGGATCTACTAGGAACTCTCTATTAGGTAATTTCCGTTTGCACGCAACCATGACATAAATTATTAATCATTCAACTCAATATGACGCATTGGTATGTGATCTAAGTTTGTAATAATTAAATCTGCATACACTATTAGCATTAGGTAGAGGAAAAAAGACTGCGAAATTGGCTGTGAAACATACTTGAAAGTTCCTCGTATTAATAACATGATTGTACAGATCATTAAAA
This sequence comes from Adelphocoris suturalis, assembly GCA_030762985.1. Lineage (NCBI taxonomy): Eukaryota > Metazoa > Arthropoda > Insecta > Hemiptera > Miridae > Adelphocoris > Adelphocoris suturalis. Next base: position 78,761,494 of record CM061046.1, read on the forward strand.
TTAATTGATAACATTGTTTAGAACGTTATAATTTATAAACTGTTAGGTATGAGTGTTTCACAACTTCACGAAATTGCGAAAATATGGTTTTTATTGATTGTACTGAAATTGAAAACAGTGTTGAAGGATTTTTCATTTTTCCAGGAACAATGAAATTCAGTGGTGAACATCTCGATCTCGTTCCCTGAGAATTTCTTCAAATTTAGATGAAAACTGAAAACGTTAGGCATGTTACAAGAATTTCCCGTTAATGCAGAGGCAACTTTTATTTCTAGAGCAGTGAAATTCAAACAATGTCTGAAAATTATAAAGCTTGTGCTCGTTACAGAAATTCTACGTCTTTTTCTACGTCTACGTTATTCTAGTGCGTAGATTGGAGACCTGTATATATCAATAATGTAGTATTTATCTATCAAATCTACACAACATGAACAATTAGAAAAATGAGATAAGCAATTAATTGTATAGGCTCAAAGCGAGCCAATTGATGCTCAATTCAAATCAGCACCAGCCAAAAATGCATCTTTTATATCCTTTGTCAACTTTAACCACTAAATTCAAAATCGAACATACCAATGAACCGTCATTGCTAAACTAAACTATTTCTCTCGTGAGTCATTTTTTTCCGATTTAATTTTCGTCGATCTTGGCATGGAATTTATTTGCTCTCTCCACAACATGAAATCGAATGTATCTTGAATCTAGTCTTGTTGATGGATGTTTGCGGGATCGCCCTATCGTGTCACTTACACAAGACTGCCATTAGGGTTAGAGCTCCGTCCACTGCGACGGAGAAGACGAAGGCACATCAGGGGGGTCACATCCATCAGTGCTCTGACTAGTGGGTTCTTCCATCAATCTTGGAACAACGGCGCGACAGTTTGCTAAAGGCCGGAGTCCAGGTGGGGCCAAACCACAGACGCGATAGGTCAATCAGTCTATACGGTGGCTGTCACGAAATGACAATAGGGCTACAGACACTGATTCGAAATAAATCCTAGGCATTGACACTTGAAGAAGACCACCAAAGAAGTGCCGTCGTTAATCCTCATAGCTGTGAGTTCCAGCAATCATTCACGGAACGAAAAGTAATTTAAAAGGCCAGAGCTCACTGATTTTCTACGGGTGCCACATTAAATCAATTTAACAAACTGGTGGAGAAATAACCTTGGGTGTATCTAACGAGTTGTAGGATTAGCCAGCAATGAAAGGCCAGATCATGTAACCTTACCAACAACAATGATACCCATCTAATAATATCATCGAATCGAATGGTTTTAAGGTCCGATCTTACCTACCGCCCTTGACATACACATACGGACTCGGAACAGAGATGCTTACTACAGCATCGGGGTGCTTTTTTCAAGTTATTGACACCAGCAATTACAACCCAGAACCTACACTTGTAAACAAAATATTTGAAAATGAGTTGTCATGTTTGAGAGTATGTAATAGCACAATTTGTAGATTTCGATTATTTTAACTTATCGATCATTGCAATAGTGCTGTAAATGCTAGGAGACCGAACGAGACCTTATGTTTGAGTCATTACTGTATACGAAATAAGCTGAACTAGCTGCCACAGCAAATCTCACGTTTGTTGGTCTGTATTATCAGTAAATTTAGCTTCAGCGCGGATGCACTGTTTTCATTTTAATTTAAATTGCATTCATATTTTACGTTTCAGACCTCTCAGACCAATTTTACAACTGTCGGCCGAATAACTTCCAGAATTTTCATGATTCTAATATTGAGATTTTAGGACGCTGGTTATGCCCTAGTTAATCACCTATGGAAATCAGCTTATAAGCTTCAATAAGAAGTGTCTCTGCACATGCGCAAATGTCAGATGCAGACTGAAGTCAAATGATTCTTTCTATGAACTTCATCATTTTCTAATAATATATATATATATATATATATATATATATATATATATATATATATATATATATTTTTTTTTTTTTTTTTTTTTTTTTTTTTTTTTTTTTTTCAAGTATACACAGACTAACACGGATTTCAGGGGTAACACGGATTAAAACTAAGTATTGAATATACCGTACAATAACGAATCACCATGTAATATAATTGAATAATATTCTTTAGAAAACCATGAAAGACTGTAGAAAGATGAAAAAATGTTAATTTTTCAAATTCTTTGGTCACGGAACAATAGAAGCATCCTTACAACTTTACTACGTTATGTTGTTACTTGTACGTCGTGATTCTTGCTGGAAGAATGTCTTCTTTTTTTCCTCTGCCCGTGTTTCTTGTGACGAAGACCTTTAGCTATAAAGCACTAATTTAATTTCTCTGCTATGATTTACTGCCATAAATGAGCCTTTTATTCTGGGTTTTAATAGCACCCTCGGCGCCACAACTTGGAATTATCCGAGACGACTGAACCAACTATAAGAACATGGAACAGTCATTATGCTAATCAAAGGATCTTGCCTATTACGAATAACACCTTCCTCCAACAACGTGGCACCTCGAATTAAAGTCCAGAATGATTAGAGGTGCACTGTCTAACTATCGAACGGCGATGATAATTGAATTAATTGCTTGGAGGCTGGAATATGGCCATAAGGAATAATTATTTTTAATGCGTGAAAGTGGAAATTGCAATTTGATGTAGATCGCTGTTAATTATTCATCAGCGGAAATGTTTAATTGTGGGACCTAACCGACTTTCCGGGGCCGGTTTGTGATAGATGTCGGTATAATTCAGAAGTTTTTCTTAACACTTAACGAGCCATGTGAATGAATAGTCAATGATTTAGGGAAGGGATTTGATGGGGAGTTTTTATCACGTGGCTACATAGACAAAGGGTTCAGACGGTAAAGGGTGATGACGTGTACACCAAGTCACTAGTTCCTTATTTATCTACTAATTTGCATGGAAATTGCCCCCTTTTGCTTGAGCAATAATCTTTAATAACAATAAATTGCCTATTATAATATATTCAACTCTGGAAAAAAATGAACCACTACAGATTATCACATTGGAAGAATCATCAAAATGAGCGAATTCCCTTTGACTTGCATATTTTCTACACTAATCAACAATTAATAATTAGGTAATATCACAACGGTTGATCTTGGATCGGCAAGCATTAGCTGGAAGAAAGAATCATCATAACATAAGTTTGATTGTACGCGCACAATACGATATTTCGAACGTCCAACTCCGGAAAAATCATGTGGAGAACCTCGATAAATAAGTACCTAAACTTTTTAAATGCAGGAAAAATCGCAAGGCAAATTTAGTTCCTCTAGACGATGAATACTCAATTAAGAGGGGCCACGTACATCCGATTGGGAACATTATGAATTCCAATCCGTTACACTTCCATGAAGGAATGTCTTATTTTATTTTGCTAAATTAACCGTTAGCTTAAAACTGTTTTCGTTCTTTTGTGTGTTTATGGATTACTGTGGAGCTGTATGACTTAGAGAGCGAAGCTTGCTCTAATGTGGGCTCTTAGCTGGACCAGTTGTTGCAAGGCTATCTATTGAAGCAAGAATCGCCTGAGTACATCATATTATTGGTTACGCAGATATTACGTATATGATCTACGATTCTACAGCAGCTCTTTACTTAACCCACAAACGATTTTATGTTTCAAAAAGTGTTTTATATTTGCAATGTTACTTCAAATTCCGAACAATAAAATTCAACTGATTACGAAGACGAAAGGTGTGATCTCTTCTTTAGATTGAAGGTAAGCAAGTGCTTGTGATTCGGTAAATCTATCGCATAATTTGACACTATCTGTGAGCTCAAGGAGTGGTTTCTATCTCATGATGTGGTTGTTAAGCAGTCAGCAGGTCGTATTTTATCTAGTAGAAAGAGGTTAAGATGAAGAGGATATATATGCATGATATTGTCACTGTCAATCCTCATGGGTTCCGTATGGTTCTCAATGCTCGAGACCACGAACAACAGACGGACAAGCGAGAGAAAATATATAAACATGATGGACAGTATCAGCAGGTTGAGGATTCCAAACAAGGAGTACCTACTGGCTATTCAGGTTGCACGATTGACGGTGTCTGCTCTGTGTTCAGTGTGGGGAAAAAAACCTCAGAATTACGAGGTGTGTAGGTGTATGAATGAGATTATTCAGTGGTGTCACAATTTATATCTTGATCGGAAAATATATCAACTGGTGGCTATTTTGTGGAGCACTCCTTTTTTTAGAGCTTAGAGGAGACACTTTCCATGTGATGTTCATGGAAATCTCAATAACCCACGACTGTTTGACGTATTAGTTCAAGTTTAACTTCCCAGGGAGGACAGGAGAGAAATTAGCTCACTCAGCTGATTATGAAAGAGCCCATTATTTCTATCGTCTCTTAATGACCCCGAGAGTCTTCCCTATCAAATTTCAACTTCCCAGGGAGGACAAGAGTGAATTTAGCTCACTCAGCTGATTATGAAAGAGCCCATTATTTCTATCGTCTCTTAATGTCCCCGAGAGTCTTCCCTATCAAATTTCAACTTCCAGGGAGGACAGGAGTGAATTTAGCTCACTCAGCTGATTATGAAAGAGCCCATTATTTCTATCGTCTCTTAATGTCCCCGAGAGTCTTCCCTGTCAAATTTCAACTTCCAGGGAGGACAAGAGTGAATTTAGCTCACTCAGCTGATTATGAAAGAGCCCATTATTTCTATCGTCTCTTAATGTCCCCGAGAGTCTTCCCTATCAAATTTCAACTTCCAGGGAGGACAAGAGTGAATTTAGCTCACTCAGCTGATTATGAAAGAGCCCATTATTTCTATCGTCTCTTAATGACCCATAGAGTCTCCCAATCCGATTTCAACTTCTTAGGGTAACAGGATAGAATTTAGCTCACTCAGCTGATTATGAAAGAGCCCATTATTTCAATTATTTTTTAATGGCCCAGTGAGTCTCCCTATCAAATTTCAACTTCCAAGAGTGCACAGGATAGAATTTAGCTCACTCAGCTGATTATGAAAGAGCCCATTATTTCAATTATTTTTTAATGGCCCAGTGAGTCTCCCTATCAAATTTCAACTTCCAAGAGTGCACAGGATAGAATTTAGCTCACTCAGCTGATTATGAAAGAGCCCATTATTTCAATTATTTTTTAATGGCCCAGTGAGTCTCCCTATCAAATTTCAACTTCCAAGAGTGCACAGGAGAGAATTTAGCTCACTTAGCTGATTATGAAAGAGCCCATTATTTCTATCGTCTCCTAATGACCCCGAGAGTCTTCCCTATCAAATTTCAACTTCCCAGGGAGGACAGGAGTGAATTTAGCTCACTCAGCTGATTATGAAAGAGCCCATTATTTCTATCGTCTCTTAATGACCCCGAGAGTCTCTGTATCAAATTTCAACTTCATTGGGTGAACAGGAGAGAATGAATCTCACTCAGCTGATCGAAATCGTCGAACCCAAACACGCCCGAAGAAAAGCCCTGAGCTGCGTGTTGGCAACCATAACAAAATTTCAGGATCCAAAAAAATCGGTTTTCCGTCCCGCGATTCGCACGAATATCAAACCGCCGCTAACAAACTGCGTGTTAACAAGTTTGATTGTTATCGCATTCGCCGCTCGTCAAACGCGTTTATATGATGTTTTTTTAACCTCTTCCGACATTTTGAACTTGTTTTCGTACTTTCTCCTCACGTTTTCTTCTGTGAAAACGGACTTAGCTAATATAGAAACGGCCAGTTTAACATTTATTATATACCTTTATCGAGAGATGCCCAGTTTCGAAGAAAATTACAATATATTGTCTAGTGTTTCTAGACAATGGTAATAACAAAATATGAAGGTTTGAGTCATGCTCATGTGATTAAATTTCATTAATTGTTCAGAGTATGTTTATGTTTGATTGTTTTGAAATTTGAGGAATTTTTCTGGAAATCTTTCTGGTAGTTCCTATTATTCTGCCATTCAAATAAAATTTTGGATTCTACCATATTTGCTGTTATCTTTTTTTAAATCATTGTAACGAATTAAAATTCTTGTTGAATATAATGGTAAAATTCTTCCTTAATTTTGTTCACGATGTAATTGAAGGTTTTTACTGTCATTCATGCATATGATTTAAAGTGTTATTCACTTTCCCTCAATTCGGAGTAGGTATAAGTAGGTTTTAGCATTCAAAAAAGACCTTTAAATTGTCACTGATCTAAATTAATCACTGAAATTAGTGATAATTGAAAGGTCTTTTTTATATGTATGATAAAACCTCATTATGGAAGATTATCACACAAAATCTTCAGAAACTGTTCTAAGATTATTGGAAAGTGATGAAATTTTCCAAACTCGCTCTGGCTTTCAAGTATTTCCTCGGCCGGTCTCCTTTTTTTTTTAATTATTTACAGCTAAATAATACGAAAGAGCCGTTGAGCTGGTCACTAGCGCAAACTTGTTGATCGACGGCATGATTGCAAAATCAAATTGGAAAAATGAAGTTGAAAACACAGGTGGTGAGAACAGAAAAGGTTAACTAGCTAAACTACGAAGCATTTTTGCGGTTCCACGTAGGGCACCATTTTTTCTCCCGCGCTGCATGACGCGGCAACGCGCCAACGCTCGTTTTTAACGCACGGCTTGACGCTCTCGGCGGAGCCACGTAGGACACTGCCTTAGCAACCATAATAACAAAAGTTCGGGAACTTGACAAATCGGTTGCGAAGGGTACAGCCGGCTATAGACTAGAAGGATATTTTGGAGGTTCAGACCAAGCCTATGTTTTGCGCTCCCATTGGAGTCGGTCCAGCCGTTTAGCCGTCTATTGAGTACGTACATACGAAGATACAAGCTTTGAGTTTTACATATAATATTCGCTTATTCTATATGGTTCTTTGAGTATTCGGTCGTGCATATTCTTTTCAAAGGATACCTGTTCCCGCGATGACGTTGACCCCTGTCTCTTTAGCAGTGTTGGGCATAATCTTATCGTCGAATACGAATACGATTGTAATCGCGATAATTATACGTTGATTCTGAGTCAACTGCGATTATATTCCTATTCGTGTGATCGTATTCGTCTGTCGGCGATTACACGAATACAACCCATGAAAATGCGTCACGGTCATCAATTTCAATAGGGCGTCCCTCCTGTAAAATGAGAAGCCTTGCTAATATTACCTAGCCTCAGAGGGACGTCCTTCAAGCGAATTCAACGATTGGAGCCCAGGCTATTTGCCTCAAATCTATTTCATTAGGACGTCCCTCTGAAACTGGGTAATATTATCAAGGCTTCGCATATTATAGGAGGGACGCCCTATTGAAATTGATGACCCTGACTCATTTTCATGGGTTGTATTCGTGTAATCGCCGACAGACGAATACGGTTATACAAATACGATTATAATCGCAGTTGACTCAGAATCAACGAATAACTATCGTTGATTGTATCGTATCAACTGAGATACAGTTCCATAGTAACGATTTGGTTGTAAGCGATAATCATCAGAAGAAAAAATTATAGTGCTAAAAAACGCTTGCATACGAGTCTGCAACATATTGGGACATTTTGTCTTTAGTTCCTACCACCTCCCCATTTCAACAAATGAATAATGTTCAAAACAATAATTTTCATTAAGTAGGTACAATTGTAACAATTTCAATGATTTCAATAAATTCTCGAAATAAAGCAATTATCTTCCCCCCGGCTTCATTTTGGCGTTTTCTCGAAGTGATTTCTAACGGGGACACTAATAACAACAAAACAAGCGCATTGTTTACTGCATCCATTAATAACATTAATGAATATAAAATGGCGACATAAATACCAAGAACAATAATTCGAAAAAAATGCGTGATAAATCGAAAGCTTTCCGACGAATAGTGAACGATTTTTGTCCGTTGAAAACTTGAGAAGTTTCATTTCCCCAGAAACGGCTTGGTTGTACGTGAAAATCATTAGAAATCAACTGTAACGCTTTTTTATAACGCAGCGCTTTTCAAGTCCATATGACAAAGTAAAGACATAAATTTCCGAGGTTCGTTGCACAACTAGACTTAAACGCTTGCATACGAGTCTGCAACACATTGGGACATTTTATGTCTTTAGTTGCAGACTCGTATGTGTTGCAGACTCGTATGCAAGCTCTAAGATCCACTCAGCTGATCCGGACCCTGGGCATCATCAAGTAAATGTCCTAAAGAGGCTATACACGAAATTACAGCTTCCCAGAGTGTAAAGTATAGAAATTATCTATTAAAATGATTTAACTACCGTTTCACAAATGAAACCGTTCTCGCAATATTCGGATCACCTGCTATGAATCAAATCATCGAAACACCAGCTCAATGAAATCATCAGAAATTAGCAAGCGGTTGCAATCATGTTCACAATATCAATTATTGAGAATGATCGCCTGAGTGTACACAATTACTCAAATAACCATGTTCATAACTCAGCTTGTTGGCCACGCACTTCGCAGTAGTTAACATAATATGGTTGAATATATCGAGAGCTTTCGAACGAATGGTCAACGAATTTTGTGGGATGAAAAACGACGAAGTACCATTTCTCTAGCAACGACACGGTTGTATGCGGAAATCATCAGAAAACTAACCGTAACGCGTTTTATAATGCTTTTTTTAACGCTTTTTGTTAACGCTTTTTTCGTTTATGTGTCAAAGTAAAGACATAAAATGTCAAAAACATAAGTTAGATATACGGGTTTTCAATGTTTCTTTGTTATTGTAGCAGAGTTTAGCGTGTCTGCGGGTAATTCAGTATACGTGCATTTAAACTTATATGTAAAGGGGAAATATATATATACATATATATACATATAGGTATATACCTATATAATTTCTTTTTCTTCTAACTAGGTAATTTTTCAGTTGTTAAGAGAGCAGCTGGATCGGGCATTTTCTGTCCTGAAAAAAGTCATCGAAGGAAATTATTCTTCCATAATTACAATAGTGACTCGCATGCAAAGGTAATAAAGTTGCCAGGACGAAAAAAACCACAGTGGGTCAGGCGATGTTGCCGATAAATGCCGCTTTAGCCATAGAAAAACAGGCTATCGTGAAAATTCTGAAGCGATAGATATAAATCTCTACAAACACATTCCGGCTGTGATTATGTTGTAGGTTGATTTACCAAGTCCATTATTATCTTTTTGTTTATTGTTTCCGAGCGGAGTCCTGGCCCCTTTTAATTACGGTTATGATCGTCAGATAGCGCTGTTGGTCGATCCATTGTCTTGACGAAGAATTAGTATACGCGTTATTACGAGGGCCCCGACATTATGATTTAATCTCGTTCGAAGGGAAACTCAATGTGTTTTAGCCTCATCGCGATGACATAAATGATAATTTATGACGTTCCCAGATGGTTATCTCAGCTCTTTATGAAGGCTCAATATTGGTGTGATAAATCCGGCCATGAACGGTAACTGAAACCAACGGCACATTTCTCCAATGAGGAATTCCCATAATTTAGCTGCTGATGAGATGGATATCAACTGTATATAACTCTGATCACATTAATGGACATCGTAAAAATATTACCCAATTAACTGATCGGTTTAGGGGGCTAAGGGCCGGTTTATGAATTTCCTAGTTATTACCTCAAATAATTAATTTAGAATTTAAGGATGTTAAGAGGGTGTTCCTGATCGAAGTGTTGAATCTTGCGTTTGTGTTACAGTACGAATGCAGTTTAACAAACGATAGTTTATGTATTTAAAAATAGCACTACCATCAGAAAAATAATAAATATCTCCTTCAAAATTTTGTCAGCAGTCCTGTGGTTCGAATTACTTATATTTGGTATCTTTCATTCTATTATCTACTCATAGTTAGGCAGGCATTAGTAGACAAAAAAAATTTTTTACGTTCATCGCTATCTACTTTGCTTTGTAGATGGTCTCTTCTGATTTTGCCATTTTTTTCTTCGTGTTTTCGACCCCACATCACTAAATGGCCATATCTCCCCTAACTTACAACCTAATCTTAAAAATAGGTATACAGTTGGAAAGAACGTTAAATTTACCATCTCCCTAAGGTATTTGAATTCTTTTTACAGTAAGACAGGTAGGCGGGAAAATTGGACTAAGCACGAGAATTTCTCACGTTTTGAAAATTACTGTTTTTTAAGGTGCGTTAAGTATAAAAACAAAATTCTAAAAAAACCGTAGGCGTTGTAGGAAAAACTTACCTACAGTCTAAGCTTTTCAATAGTAGGTATATCGGTTTTTACTTTGCTTTTCCTATTTCAAGGAAAAAATTAGGTTTTTCTGAAAAACCTGTGTTTTTTTAAAAGAAATCGAGGGTTTTTGTGAAAAATGACACCCTAAGAAAATACAAGGTCGGGCCCGGTTTCTAAGTATTTTTTCACGCTGAATCGAATGGTAACACTCGCAGATCTCTCCAACGCAATTTTACACTTTACCTAACAAATGTTACCCTTAAAAACACATAAAATTGAGCATAACAGATAAGCTAATATCTGGTTAGTTTAAGTGTAAAACTCGGTTGTAACGGAGTTAGAGCGAGTGTTACCATTTGATTCAGCGTGAAAAAATACGTAGAAACCGACCCCAAACTACTAGGTATTTTTTTAGGGGGTCATTTTTCACGAAAACCATCGATTTCATGGAAAAAACACGTTTTTCAACATACAAACATACTTTTCTCCCCAAATTAGCAAAGTAAAATAAAAAACGATTATACCGTTGGAAATTTGAGATTTTGAGCAAGTTTTTCCTGCAACGCGTACGGTTTTTCATAATTTTGTTTTAATACTTCACGCACTTTAAAAAAAACAGTAATTTTCAAAAAGTGAGATATTCTCGTGCTTAGTCCATTTTTTTTGCCTACGTGTTTAATCGTAAGGAGAAACTTTTTGTTGGAAATTAGTTGTATTGTATGTTCATTGAGTTGTGTGTTGTCTCTTGGTTTTGGGTTGTCCTAACAAAGACGATGCATCTTCACATATCGCACCCATCCTAGAATAAGGGTACAACTCAAAAATTGTCATTTTCGGCAAATCGCATTCAAAGTTTTCCTTCCACACCATTGGCTACCCGTTCTTTGGAACACGATGAACATAATTTATTTTTGCGAAACTTGTTTCCTACATTATTACTCTAACGCCCCATGGTGAATAAATAGTTTTTTTGCCAGTGGGAAGGGAGTGGGGGGAACGGTTTTGTTGATTTTTTAAGAATTTTTTAGTTGTTCCAACTCAAACAATGAAATCTCACCAGTCAGGATGCAAAATGTTCAGAAAAGAAAGACACAAGTTAAAATTGTCCACACAAAAAAGAAACAACTCAAAACGAGACACAGACTGCATGAACTCAACTGAGTTGTGTCTTTCTTCTTAGGACGTGAATTGGTTACTCCCTCCATAGAAGAAAGACACACGCACTCTCTAGCGGAATTAGAGTGCCCTACACATATCTCTACCTTCTACAGACAAACTAGACCGTTTCTACTTCTCAGAACCACAACTAACTCAAAAAACGCCATTTTTGAGTTGTACCCTTATTCTAGGACGGGTGCGATATACTGGATCAGACACATACAAACTCACCGACCTTTTCCGGAAGGAAAGAATCGCGACTGCATTCAAAACTGACGATTCTCTTAGGAAAAATTCAAACACTAACATCGACATATTCCACACATACGACAGAAGCGGAGTTTACAAACTGACATGCACCTGTAAACACGCATACATCGGACAAACAGGACGCAACTTAATAACTAGATTCACTGAACATATGCGATCTTTCAGACTGGAAACTTGACGATCCAATTACGCCAAACACTTACATGATCACGTATCATGTTTTTTCACGTCGATCGTAATGTTGCTCAATACCAAATTTCAGCTTTCTCCGTCTATTAGGAGAGAAACTGGCTCTCGAGCTCGTCGATCCAGCTTGTCAATCGTACACAGAAGTCCTAGAGGTTCCATACCGAATTTCAGCCTCCTAGGTCAGTTATGAGGACACAAACTCAATAGAATTATGACATCATGACGGCTCGTGCTGAATATTTGAGCGGAAAAGCTAGCGGTAAAATGTGATAGGTACGTGTTGAAATAAAATGAATTTTATTAAATCCACCTAACTTATCTCTTCTTATTAATTGATTTATTTTATTTACAATGGCAGTGCCCAATTTCACAGATTACAATGATCTTCTTAGAACAAACTAACCATGACACAAAGGGTTATTATGTTAAGATGTTCATGTATTATATTATCATAAATTTTAATTCGGTAGCTGCTTCCGTCTCTGTAGTCATACTTAAATAATGTGGCGCATTCTTCATTTAATTATAAATTTGGGACAGTGATCTACGTAGAAGGGCTATCTAAATACAAAAATAATGAATTTTAAGTAATAATGGGGAAATTTTATGGCTATTTATTATTCTCTCAGTAAAAAGAACTGTGTTTTCCAAAAAGGTGTCATATATGGGTATCTGACCAGTAAAACGGCTCTTGAAATTCATTTGCACGATGACGTCACGGCTCCCGCCCGCCTGGGGGAAGCCGTCAGCTCCCTGCCCTTCTACGTCTAGCGTGATTTTCCTACCCGTTTATTGGCCAAACTAAACGGTATTTTGAGCCTGAAATTGCTACTCAGAGATTTTCAAGTGCGCTGAATCCTAATCTGAGGTCGAAATTGAGAAACTCCAATAGATGAAAGTTCTCTATTCTCAGCGTTTTCGGTTTCTGATTGCAACTGATGGGCCCTACTGGGGTGAATGGTTTGTTAGGACTGTGACGTTCCTCGCAGGAGAGGGAGGGGGGGGGATCTAAATCCTTGTCTAAACCTAATATCTCGTTCACAAGTTAGAAGCTGAAAATGAAAATGAAAAAAATAATTTATAAGTTGTTCGGGTGATGGGATGGCTTGTTGACAGGGTATGTTTTCTGATTGGTGGAGAAGTCTGTCGTTAGAACCAATCAAAAAAGGCGAACAAGTGGGTTTTGAAAGCGAACGTACCTCCCGGCCTCAACATTAATGATTGAAATTATCTCCACCTAGTGATTGACATTATCTACATGCATCTCCCTGTCAACAAGCCATCCCATCCACCCGACGAATTTTTAAATTATTTTTTCATTTTCAACTTCTAACTTGTGAACAAGATTTATATTCGAAATATCAAAAACATCTTTTTCCTTTCTTCGTTTATCTATTATACATACAAAACAAAGTATACCTACATATATATACGAGTAGGAAAGCTTGGTTTGGCTCCATCGTCCATAGAGCGATAATAACGAGATTGGGGTAATAACAGAATTAGGAATTCTTTCAAAAACCATGCAATCAAGCTCAATAATGTTGCTCTAATTTAGTGTTGACCTTTGATACCACTGTGAAATGTCAAATTTAATCAAAGTTATGTGACGCTTCGTACCTCTGTTTTATTTTTTATTTGTCCATTTATTATATTTTCAAAAAGCTCCATTTATGTTTGCAACTACACGTACACACTACGCAGATCACAAACAGATCTTCAGTTTTGTCATAGTATTGGATTTCTGAATGATCTGAAATTAGCCAAATTAGCTGATAATGATATGGTCATGATATTTCACGTACGGAAACGCATTGTAACTATTAAATTAATTATTCACGCAATAATCATTGTTCCAAGGAAAAGTTCAACAAACCAAATAAGTACTTGCGTGCAGTGTTGAGGATGAAAGCTCATTACGCTCGGTCGTATTCACAAACAAACCCAATAACAAAATCAAGGTTTGATCATTAACAGCTAGTGGTTTATTTCACTTGTCTTGAAAGAGATTGAGGTTAGGGCTAACTTTACAAAACTGAGAGGCGTTTTATTCGGAATATTTATGAACCCGTAACTAATCATGTTATGAAAACACATCGTTTAAAGTTGTTTGGGTTTTAAACGGAAAAAACATCAACAGCCCCTTCACTGAAAACATTCATTCACTGGAAACGCTTGTCAGCAGAAGGCCTTGATTGATGGGCCTCGCGGCCGAATCAGCTATAAAAGCTACTTGGGCGGCAAGAAAACAAATACCTCCCTAGACAAACAATTAGCAGTGGGGGCAGGGGGTTGGGAAGTGAGTTGTAAATATCCCACGGAAAATTTACTGTATGGGCCCCCGAGGCGGCTTTCCGAGGGGGCGGAGCTCTCGGCCCTTCATTTAAAGTCACATAAATAAAGTCAGGGTGGTGCCGCGGAACCTGGCGAAGGGGTGAGGGAGGGGGGCGAAGGCATCGGAGTGTCCTAATCGATGTCCCAGGGTTTTTACTGCCTTCAAGGTACTTAAGTTGTCTGGAGGATAAACCGCCATCCAGGAAAAGGGTGAGTCCACCCCCTACTGTTACCACCCCTATCACGAGATAACCGATGTGGGTTAATCCTTTTAAAAGTTCCAGCTTGTTCGACCCTCCTCCTTTTATCCTTTTCAAGTTTATTGTTTCGTTTAATCCATTTGTTGGAGCTGAAAGAATCACGATCCCATCGCTCCGAAAGCGTGATTATACGAGTCTTTATTCATCCTAGGGTTTGAATTATTTAAAATATACTGCACAGATTATTACACATCGATTTATGTGAGATTCGTAATCCCTTTTAAGCAGAGATCAATATATACCTTACTTATCTATAATTGTTTATTCGAGTGAAGGTTAGTGCAAAGGTTTCCTCTTTACTTTTATTATTATTCTTTTAGCTTACTAACTGATCGCACCATTGAAGGCCTAATTTGGGATCAATGAGAAAGGGGGTAGTTCTTCACTAATCTACATATCTTTAAACCTCTCTACTTCTGTCTACAACGAGTTTTTTCTATCTAACCATCAAACGATACGATGGGGTTAGCGCCAACTCCAGGATGCGACGAAACGCAATGCGCCTTCGTTAAGTTATTTCCTACCGCTATGCCTTTGAATACCAAACTCACGAGTCACATTCCAGCTGTTATGTACGATACTGGTTCTTGGCTAAAAAACTCAATATTTTATTTAGAAACAAAATCAACTTTCGGACTCAACATACTCTACTAAATTCTTATGATTTGGTCTCCTAAATTAAGGACATTCAGATGCCTCCAACTGCTAAAGTCGGATCTTTTGACGTGGTTAGTCTGTTCACCAATATCGATGTAGCTAGCTGCAAAGATGTGTTATGCAGGCTGATTCACTCCTCTAAACTTAATATTTTTGAAAAAGATGAACTTTTTAATTTGATATCTGTCTGCAGGGATCAAAATTACTTTTTATTCGAGGGGCAATGTTATACACAGCCAGGGGGTGCTATGGGTTCTCCGTTATCTCCTCTGCTTGCAGATATATACATGGATTATCTTGAGCAACAAATATTTACAACTTGTAACACAAATAATCTTCTCTATTGGTATAGATATGTCGATGATACCATCATTCTATGGAAGGACACTGAAAGACAACTAAATTCTTTTAATGAAAAAATCAATATATTAGATCCCTTTATTAAATTCACCTCGAATTCGGCGGGAATAAACTAAATTTTCTTGATCTGTCCATTTCTTTGGTAAACGAGATGCATGATTTATTCAATTTGTAGAAAAGATACATATAGCGATATTGTACTTCAAATCACAATTTAGTCCATAAGCATGCAGCTTTCCATAGTATGATCAACCGAGCACTATCTATTCCAATGAGTGAACAAAATTTATCAAAAGAAAAATCCATTATCAAAAGCATAGCAGCTAGTTATGGCTACGGAGATCTTGTTGATACCATATGGGATAAGGTTCTTAGGAAAAAGAGTAAAGTTTCCAATCTGGTTAGGGAAGATGTAACTTTAGAAGAAAAACAATGGATAAGTATACCTTATTATGGGGAAATTTCTGATAAAATCGGCAAAATTCTATCATCGAGGGGTTACAAAGTGGGTTTTAAAACTTGAAATAGTCTTAGAGCATTACAAGGTTCCATTAAAGACAAAATCAATGTTCAAGATAAAAGTGGGGTTTATAAACTAAAATGATCTTGCGGCTACGAATATTGTGGTCAAACTGGTAGGAAATTCAGGGAAAGAATAGAAGAGCATCAGGAAGATTTCAGGGGAAGTAAGGGTAGGTCTACATAATTGCAAAACATCTTAAGGAATACAATCATATTTACAATTTTGATTTGACAGATTGATAGACAGTTAGTATTATTTCATCATTTTTGTCCAAAGGGAGTTATGTTGAATGTACTTGTAAAATTCGAAATTATCAAAAGTGACAGATCTGGTAAATGTTTAAATGAGGATACCCCTCAATATATTTCACCTTAGATAAGTCCATTTCTAAAAAGCTTGGAATAATCCCTTCAAACTGTTGAAACCAGTAATCCTTCCTCTCCTTTCACTTCATCTGATTAGCTATAATCCCCCTTCACTTTGCTTGCACTTAATTGGTTGTACCTCTAGCCCCCTTTCCTTTCTCTCGACCAATGGGATTCAATCTCCCTTCTCTGTGACTATATAAGCCCTTTGTGTCCTTTGTAATGTATGTTCAGTTATTGTTGGTTACTGATGATGGCCTAACCGTCGAAATCGATTTAACATTGTAACTCTTTATTTTTTTGTGGAAGTGGACAACGTTTTCACTAACTGTGTAATCAATACTCCTGTAGTGCAAATAAGAGTGTTCGAGGCGTCTAAAAACTTTTAACTATTGCATATTTTGCTTTGATAATTGAGTAAACTACTTTTTGGTCTAAGAATTTACTGAAAGTTTTATTTTTGTGATCAGCAGTTTTATTTCATTTTTCACTTAAATGAAATTCAAGTCGCGTGTTAATGGATAGTTTGAATTCGAATGTATTTTTGTGTCAGATAAACTCATCTTACACTATCGTAACTCTGTTCTTATTAATGAGTAGAGAGGGCATAGATAGCATACTAACTAAAACATTTAAAAACTATTTGTGATACGTAAACATCCCACCGTACCACATCTGCCCTACTGGTTCGTCGTACCATTTGAAGGATGAGAAGGTAGGTTATTTTTCCTACCAGTCTAACCGCAATAAAAAAAAAAATATGTACGTTCCAAGTTTTGTAGAAATGAACCCTCATGCGCCCAGGTTATCCTGTCTCCCTAAAATTCATATGGAAGGAGCGCCGACGAGACCGGTGGTGTCTTATATTGGTGCTCCTGCCTACAAATTGGCTAAAAATTCAATATTTTATTTAGAAACAAAATCAACTTTCGGCCTCAGCATACTGTACTAAATTCTTATGATTTGGTCTCCAAAATTAAGGACATTCAGATGCCTCCAACTGCTAAACTCGCCTCTTTTGATGTGGTTAGTTTGTTCATCAATATCGATGTAGCTAGCTGCAAAGATGTGGTATGCAGGCTGATTCACGGCTCTAAACTTAATATTTTCGAAAAAGATGAATTGTTTGATTTGATGTCTGTCTGTATGGATCAAAATTACTTTTTATTCGAGGGGCAATGCTGTACACAGATGGGTTCTCCGTTATCTCCTCTGCTTGCAGATATTTACATGGATTATCTTGAGCAACAACTATTTACAACTTCTAACACAAATAATCTTCTCTATTGGTATAGATATATTGATGATATTATCATTCTATGGAAGGGCACAGGAAGACAACTAAATTCTTTTCACGAAAAAATCAATAAATTAGATCCCTATATCAAATTCACCCTCGAATTCGGCGGGAATAAACTAAATTTTCTTGATCTGTCCATCTCTTTGGTAAATGAGAAGCATGATTTTTCAATTTATAGGAAAGATACATATAGCGATATAACGATCCATAGTACTTCAAATCACCCTTTAGTACATAAACATGCAGCCTTCCATAGTATGATCAACCGAGCACTATCTATTCCAATGAGTGAACAAAATTTATCAAAAGAAAAATCCATTATCAAAAGCATAGCGGCCAGTAACGGATATGGAGGAGATCTCGTTGATAGAATATGGGATAAGGGTCTTAGGAAAAACAGTAGGGAAAAAGTTTCAAATCTGGCTCTGGTAGATGTAACTTTAGAAGAAAAGCAATGGATAAGTTTTCCTTATTATAGGAAAATGTCTGATAAAATTGGCCAAATTCTATCATCGAGAGGTTATAAAGTAGGTTTTAAAACTAAAAATAGTCTTAAAGCATTACTAGGATCCGTTAAGGACAAAATTAGTGTTCTGGATAAAAGTGGAGTTTATAAATTAAAATGTTCTTGTGGCTACAAATATTGCGGTCAGACTGGTAGGAAATTTAGGGAAAGAATGGACGAGCATCAGGAGGATTTCAGGGAAAATAAGGGTAAGTCTACATTTGGGAAACATCCTAAGGAATCCAATCATAGTTACAATTTTGGTTTGACAGATAGACAGTTTCTAGAATTTCTTCATTTTCGTCCAACGGGAGGTACGTTCAATGTACTTGAAAAATTCGAAATTATCAAAAGTGACAGGTCCGGTAAATGTTTAAATGAGGATATACCTCAATATATTTCACCACTGATAGGACCATTTCTGTAAAGCTTGGAATTATCCCTTCACACTGTTGAAACCATATTTAGTTATTTCCCCCTTTCACTTCATCTGATTAGCTATAATCCCCCTTCACTTTGTATGCACTTAATTGGTTGTACCTCCTGCCCCTTTCCTTTCTCTCAACCAATGGGATTCAATCTCCCTTCACCGGTCACTATATAAGCTGGGTCCTTTCTAATGTGTCTTCAGTTATTGTTTGTTACTGATGACGGCCTAACCGTCAAAATCGATTTAACATTGTAACTCTTTATTTTTCGTGGAAATAGACAACGTTTTTTACTAACTTCCGTTTTGTAATGGGTTTCCATAACTTCGTCGCGAGTGATTTAGTTCGGGGGAGACCGCCCGAGTGCTCCCGAGGGGCTGAAAAAACACCTGAGTGCTCCCGTAGAAAAGTCACGCCAGTGCTCCCGCCTCACCTGAGTGCTCCGCTAGAAAAAAAGCGCGAGTGCTCCGACACGCCTGAGTGATCCCGTGTTTGAAGAGTAGCCAGTACAATACGTTTTGTCAATGTGAAACATTTACTTCAATTTCATTAAAACAAGCTAATAAATTAATAAAACCCCAAAAAAATGCAACAATCTAAAAATTGGTCTTATGCAGCTGAAAAAGTTTATTCGGAATAACAGGTATAAAATAGCGATATATTTTTCCTCTAATTGCCCGCATTTCTAACCAATTCAGCATAAATATTTTTTTTTTTAAATAGAAAGGCCTACCTAAACGCATGAAAATATAGCTGTTTCCTCTCTTGCCACGACGTTTCTTTTGACGGCCGCCCGTAATTCGCTAGTTTCTATTGTGGTCGTGGGTTCATGGTTATGTGGGGTTTATTGAACCATCTCGCATCCATCTGTTTTAGAGTATGATTTACAGCGAATTTGCCCACCCCATGCACTATTATTCCACCTTCTCACACCCCCAGCTAATAATTTATGATAATTGTATTTGAATCCGTCAATAAATACAACAGCCTCTTGACGGCTTCCGCCACTAACAAATTTCACGTCGACATGGTGCACGGAGAGAGGTATCGACTAACTGATGGTACATGTCCCAAGGATTCATAGAGATTCCGGTGCACTTTCTCTTATCGTCTACGGGATCACTCGGGACAATCTATTTTCGAGATTACGAAGTGAAGGGGATCACTCGGGTGTCTCAACTTTCGCCCATCGGACTCGACGGGAGCACTGGAGCCGTCGCCCTAGTTCCGGCTTCAGAATTTAAAATTCATTTCTAGATGTTCCAAGAGGCCTCTCTTTTTCAAATTTCAGCTTCATAGGTTGAATAGCTAAGAAATTAGCTCCGGATCTCACTCATCGAAAATAGAGAAACGGTGAGTGTGGAGGGTCATGTTTGAACATGTGTTACTCAAGAAACTTAAATTATCAAATTTTGAGGGAGGTAAACAAAAAACCTTTCTAGATCTATTACAAACGTTCATTATTGAAAAATAGCAAACCAAAAATAGATTCTCCTTTTTTCAAACTTCGTGAGGGACTTGGTCAGGGGTTTACCACTATTACACCGCTAATGTTTAATTCATCTTTTTTTATGTTTTAGGTCCGATTTCGGTAATTTAATCGTCCCAATAACACTATTAGCGATTGTAACTAATAGAAATCCTTCAGTAATAACTCGAGCAATACTATAATTACTATTGTAATTATATTTGTTACGATTTTGTTGATAAAAATGGTCAGTAATTATGTGATAGGTATCTATCCCTAATAAAATCCAGACTCGCCTTTTCATGATGTTCATCGTTTCCCCGTCCAAGAGTTTGTTTTACTAAGGGCAGTTGAGTCTCCTTTCCAGAAGTTTGATTTGGTTGGAATTGGTTTACAGTTGGTTCATGATGGTGACGTCTTGCACATCTTCGCCCGAAACATTACTGCTTTTCATCACAAGAACACCGACTTATTAATTGCCACCATCCCTGCTATCCCTGCGTTCTTTTCTGATTCTTCAAACTGAGGAAAGACTGGGCAAACTTGAAATAATTCGTATTCCCAGATCTCATGTGCCCCCCTATGCGTGATTGATGATGATCGTCTTGTCAGTTCCCTGCCGCTGTTCTTTTGTCTGGCACGTTTACGTGTGTTTATCTTCTCAGCACCAATCAATTAATCATTTCTACGAAACCTAAAACTGGGTCTTATGCGAAGCTTCATACGACGTTTCCATCAATATATGAATATATAAAAATTAATGTATGTGAGGACCAAAATGGGTGGACTGATTTTAATGCAGTTTTTCTTCTGTGTGAGGTAGTGTATAATTACAACTTAGTGTATCGGTGTGATCAGGACAGGCAGTGTTGCATTGCAGCTATGATCCTGCACTAAATTGCGGTAAAGTGGACTGTATAAACTGCTGATCGAAACCCTACTAACCAGATGATCAAGGTGTAAAATTAGACTGCAAAGACTCAAGTGCGGTAATTTTATTATAATAAAGAGCAAGTAAGTAATCAGTGCGTGATTCCTACTTACCTAACCAAAGTGGCCACTTGGAAGAGTGCGGTACAAAGCTTGATGATACAAGAGAATAACTGCCTTTCTTACAGGAATTTTTAGCCTGAGAAGTTGGAAATTTTTAGTCCCAGCAGTTGGGAAATTTCGAGCTTCACCTCTCCAATCTTTTTATTGGTGCGACAGCCTTGACCACATTGTCTCCCACCTCTCAATGCACTTTGATGAAATGCTGGTTTTTCCGCAAGTTTCTCAGAAAGAATGAAGTTCTTTGTTTACTGAGAAAGAAGCAGGTTACATTCCTAGAACATGGAAAGTAGCTATGCCGATTTTGGAAGTCCTTTCTAACATTGACGTCACTCTAATAGGTATATTACACTCGTTCAGTTTCTGAACCATTTGAACTACTGTTCTGGATATGTCAAGTAAATGCTGACCTCTGATTAGGCTATTTATTGTTTGTGTGGCGCGTTGAAGCAACTACTTTTTCCGGCGACATTTACAACTAATGATTGCGATACCGTTCGCAATTCATGGCAGGAGACCTGCTGTTATCAGTGTTGAAAATAGGTGACAGCCGTTGTAAAGAACGAAACGAAATGCTCAATAGTCGCCGTGACCTCGCCAATAATCTGTTCCGCCCTCTACACAATAGTTGTTTCCTTGAAGTCACGTTCCAGGGGTATAAAAATATGATATTCCAGTTGAAAACCTGATGGTAGTATATAAAAAGCTTAGGACTTTTCTTCAATCTACCTAATCGACTCGATCCAATCAGCGCTTGACCTTACTTGTATATTTCATGAATATTGAGCTGCAACTAGTATGACTTGCCATCTTTCAGTGGCTCAGTATCGAACGGTGTGGTTCGTCTGCTAGCTACAACCATATGATGCACACAAAAATATAATTAATATGGATTTTAAGTCTGTTTAAAATTTTTTTACTCGTCAATAATATGCGGTTCGATTTACCTCTTTATTCTTATAGCCTCGCGTTGCAATGTGATGCTAAGAAAGTTAAACTACGTAAAATGGGTTTTCCGGTATTTGAAAGAAGTTAATCAATTTTAAACTAATACAAAATAGCCGAAACCGAAAAATGTATAGTAGTTATAGTGCAAGTAGTTTCACTATATGAATAAGTGTTTTGTCTTTTATTATAACCAGATGCCTTATTCACTGACATCTGTATATTTAAATCATTAATTTAATTTAATTAAATCGCCTAATATATTTATCTAAAATCCATCTGCAGCGGTTTCAGAGCCGAGTGTTGGGGGATACAAAATGGTTCATTAGAAGGTTCATATTTTATTTAAGGATTTCTCCCTTGGAGCCTCAGTACCTTCTGGTACCAAACTCATTCAATAGCACATTTTCACCAAGAACTTTAAATAACGTCCCCTAATATCAATCCCCTAATCCAAAGCCTGCCTGTTTCACTACACCGAGCCACAACATTAGGCATAAACATAACTTTCATGTGGGTGCCGAGCCATGTAGTTATTCACGGCAATGAGTGTGCTGATGCCCTAGCAAGGAGAGGCATCGGTGATGACTCCATCGAAATGTTGTTTA
This sequence comes from Adelphocoris suturalis, assembly GCA_030762985.1. Classification (NCBI taxonomy): domain Eukaryota; kingdom Metazoa; phylum Arthropoda; class Insecta; order Hemiptera; family Miridae; genus Adelphocoris; species Adelphocoris suturalis. The sequence continues at coordinate 78,784,068 of CM061046.1, forward strand.
TACGCATTGAGGATTAAATCTCCTACATGCAGCATAAAGCCAATTCCATCTGGCTCGAGCAATGGCACGGCGAGGTCACTGGTCTGCGTAGAGTCCTTCAGTTGATCCTTTCGTGACCCACTCAATCGGGACCCGAATAGTGGTCAATCGGGTAGCCACTGCCCATACCCGTCATATTCACAGACACCTGCTAGATCCAGTAGCTCTGGATGTTGTGTGTGGGAGATGTGGGGGTGGTTTATCTATCCGCCACTTTTTGGAGGATTGCCCAGCCCGCATGGACCTCAGGGTCCAGCATTCACCCCCTCAGTAGATGGATGTTCTGTCAGGACCAGACAACGTCCAGTCCCTGTTGGTGTACCTGAAAGCCACTGAGCTTTACAACGAACTTTGATATTCTGATCTGTGATATATTTGTGCAGTATTCCTCGGGAGGCTCCAAAATAGGGAAGTCATCTTCTTGGGACATGGTTGTTTAAGTAAATTCACTGTTTGAATAATGACTGTATTGAACAACAAGAGGACGATAGGTATAACACAATGCCTTCACTCTAACTGATCCTTCTCTATTGCGTCGTTCCCTTTTTCTATATGGCGATGGTGGCGCCTCCCCGCAGTGAGTCCTTCAACCTCAGGTAGCTTTCGGAGGGTCAGGATCCCACACGGCCAACCCTGACAATCGGACGTCCTCGGACGAAAGCCCTGTAACGAACGGGGATTCGCCGTACACAAAGTAAAGCACAAACTGTCCAACTTGGACAACATGTCAAGAAAAATTATAGGTTCAAGGGCCGTATAAAAGATAGGCCAAAGCAATAGACAAGCAATAATCAACTAGGATAATCGATTTATGAAGGTGCACTGGAAATCATCCAGTGTCTGACACCAATAGGCGCGCCATATCCCCCATGACGTCTAACGCCCTTCAATAGACCATAATAACATTACGCATTGTCTGACACCCAATGGTGCAATGCCTGTTCACAATTTTACACAAAAGTGGCGCATCATGATGATTGCCAATGTCTAACATCCACTGATGCATTGCAACATATGATGTCTGACGCCGTTAGTAGTTATCACCATACTGAAAGTGTCTGACGCTGCTCTTGAGCGCACTTTCCCACAATATTGCAAACATAGAATTTGAGCGCGTTGATTAGGTACCAATCAACGTCTGACGCTCTTCACAACTAGAAACACAGATTCTCTGTACCGCTACCGGAGCCATGCAACACAAACACAATGTATGACGACATGATGTTCTAGCATGGGGCCATAATGGAACACGGACACAGAGAAATTCACTAGATATCCAAGAAAACTTTATTATTCTTATTTTAATTATTTTGTAACATCAATAATCAAAAGCTTGTCGAGTGCCTTGTCCTTTAACTTGATTAATAGACTGAGTCAGTAACAAATTTACAAAGCTGAATTGTCATTTAAATCATCATCCTCACTCGAGGAATACGTATCTAGGTTGAAATTATCAGGGGCCTTGCGTACTCTCTCATGAGGGTACTTGTACGTACGATTAGATGATAATGATTTTAACAGATATCTATCATTATCAAGAACTTCCATTATTTTAAAGGGCCCTCTATACTTGGGGTCCAGTTTAGTTTGATTACGTTCTTCATTCTTGATAAAGACATAATCTCCCACAGAATGTCTTTTTACTTTTGCTTTAGTCTTATTAAACTGCTCAGCACCATAACGGGCTGAAGCTTCAATATTTCGAAATGCTTTAGCTCGCAATTCCTCAATGTTCACATCCGCTGGTTCCACTATGTCATCACCCACAGAAACAACACCCATAGGTTTAGCAATCTTTCCCAGCATTAGCTCAATAGGTGAAGCTTTAGTTGCTCGATTCTGAGTGCAATTGAGAGCCAATTGCACATCTGGTAATGCATCTTGCCAAGACCTATTTTCATCAGTTTCGGCGGCCGTTAACAAATTCTTTAAAGTAGGCATAACTCTCTCTACTTGACCGTTGGCACGGCTTGCACCTGTGGCGACTAAATGTAGGTCAATTTGGTTCAATGCACAAAATTGTTTGAAATCTTTCCCTATAAAACTCCTACCTTGGTCGGCGATGAGGCGCTTGGGCACCCCGAAAAGAGATATTCCAATTTTCACAGCTCGTATACAGCTGGCTGAATCCAAAGAAAATGAATGAACTAACAAGACAAATTTAGTAAAACCATCAATTAACACCACCACATACTCTTTTACATCATTTTTCCCACTTAACTTCCCAGAAATGTCAATGTGAACAGTGTGCCAAGGAATGCTTGACTTAGGAATAGGGTGAAGCTCTATTTGCTTTCTCCCAGAATCAGTTTTTGAAACTTGACATGTGATGCAATTTTTAACAAAATTTCGAACGTATTTGGACATTCCTTCAAACCAGTAGAGTTCGTAAAGTTTTTCGACAGTTTTGTCCCATCCCAAGTGCATAAGTGAATCATGCACATTGTATACAATGGACCAACGGAATTTTCGGGGAATTACAGGCAAACAACGGGTACGACCATTTCGTTGGACTTTTCTACAAAGTATCCCTTTCCTAAGTTCATATGTTTGTCGAATGGTTTCGTCTAGTTGTTGATCGGATATTTTCTTTAAAAGTTCTCCTATTTCATCATCACGTTGTTGGGCAACCTTCAGCCAATCGTGAGAGAGATTAGTGAGATCGATCCGCTTTTGTTCACAACGTAAGTCATGAATTGGAATTTGTAATGACGCAGAAGATAATATGTCAGTGGTATGGTCAACTGTGGTTTGATTTATTTTAGCTGGTTGAATTTCTACTTGCTCCTCTGACTCATTGATAGGATGTCTAGAAAAATAATCAACGTGAGCCATCCGTTTTCCTTCACGGTATTCCAGTTTGAAATTGAAAGACTGTAAAAATGCCCACCAACGCTGAACGCGAGGGTTAAGATCTTGCTTGTTTTGGGATGCCTTCAGGGATAAACAGTCTGTTACTACTGTAAAGAAACGACCTTGCAAAAGGCTATGAAAATGGGAAATGGATTCAACTACCGCCAATGTCTCGAGATCGTAGGAATGATATTTAGCTTGGGTGGGGGTAGTTCTTTTACTAAAATATGCGACAACTCGCGGTTTCCGATCTACGATGTGTAATAAAATTGATCCAAAACCAACAGACGATGCGTCACAATGTAACTCGATAGGGTAGTCCGGATTAAAGATCATAAGCACTGGTTCACTCGTGAGGCGATTAATAATATGTTGTCGGATCATTTCATGTTCAGGAAGCCATATAATTTTTGAATTTTTTGAATTTGATTGAGAACTTGTTAATCGAAATAAAGGAGCCATTATTCGTGAGAAGTTTGATATAAATTGGCGAAAATATGACGCCAACCCAATGAATTTCCGCAAAGATGTTATGGAGTTTGGTGGGGGAAGAGATAGAAGAGCCTCCACCTTTTGAGAATTAGGTCTTATTTCCCCTTCTGAGACGTCATAACCCAAAAAATCAACCCGTTTTATTACAAACTTACATTTGGAAAAATTCAGAGTGAATCCAGCTTCAGTTAGGACTTTCAGTGTTATGTTTAGGCGTTCAAGAGCTTGTTCTTCAGAGTCAGCAATTAGAAGGAGATCGTCCATAAAAGCTACAACAAATTCATGAGCCAATGGACCTAATGCAGACATAACAGCTCGGGAAAAACACGCAGGGGCGTTGCGGAGGCCAAATGGGACTGTTAAATATTCCCATTGACCATCCTGTGTGACAAAAGCGGTTTTCTCTATAGAATCCGGATGGAGAGGAATTAAATGAAAACCGGAAGCCATGTCAAGACGGCTGAAAAATCTAGTCCAAGCTAATCGGAAAATTTGGTCAGAGATTAAGGGAAGTGGGTACTTTTCTGGAACTGTGATAGAATTTAAAGCGAGGTAGTCCACACACATTCTATATCGCAAATGGAGATTTACTTGGGCGGATCACATTTGCTGCTCCAAGCTCTTCTATTCTTTCTCTTATAATTTTTCTTTGTTCGGGACCTACACGGTAAGGGCGCCTTTGAATGATTTTAGATGGGTCAGTTAATCGAATAATCATTTCGCCAGTGGTTACTCGAGAGTGAGGTATACCATTACAGAAAAATTTTCGATAGGTTTCTAAGATCGAGATCAGTTGAGACTTCAAATGAGGAGATATATCAGAATCTATGTGAGCAAATGAAATGTCATTATCGGCAACTCCAACTGAGGCGACAAAATTGTAAGTCGATTCTTCAAGTTCGACACAACTAGCTAGATCAACCTTAGAAATTGGGGCATTTATGTCATCTCTGTGAGTAGTGACACCGTGGTCAGCATTGACTATAGTAAAACTTGTACAATTTTCTGTATTAGTTTGAACGTCTACCATATCGTGATATGTTTTAATTTCACATTTGTTGGATGAAAGCAATACTTTCAAACAATTAACCAGAATTTCACGTCCAATTACAATTGAATTACTGAGGTATTCGTCAGGGACGAGATGAAATAAAATTTTAATATTGATGTCATCTAACATTACGTCACAATCTAATTGCACATTACACGAAATTTGTGATTTTCCAATACCACTAAGAATAACATGTTTGTGGATTATAACACCCGTAAAATTGTGGCTCATGGTAAATGTAATAAGTGAGCATTCGGCTCCAGAATCAAACATATAAGGAAATAACTCACCCTTATGCATGAGTACGCCCTTGGGGTTGACCTCACACAAATCTACGCGGCGGTGAACAGCGCTGCCCTGGGCCGGTTGGGTGGCGAGACATCTCGCAGCGACGTGTCCAGGTTGTTTACATCGGTGGCAAACCACCTTCTTCTCCTTATCGCTAGTCTGGGGCGTTGTGAAGGTCACTGAACTTGAGGTAGACATTTGGGGTGAATATTTTCCAGCTGGCTTAGAAAGTCTTCTTCGACATTGAGAGGCAGCGTGGTTTTGGAGACCACAGTGTACGCATTTTGGGAACCAATTGTAATGTGAAGATGTAGAAGGTTGAGCTGAGAGACTTTGACCTTGAGATAGCCTTGCCACTTTTGCATTTCCAGGTCCAGAGGTCGATGGTGTAGGGAAAGAACGCTTACCGTGTGAGAGGGATTTCAATTCCTTTACCAATTTTTCTCGGCTTTTCAATTCGGTGGTGTAGGCAAGTCGGCGAACTCGAGTATCATTGCGTGCGATATGGGCTAAAACCGTTGACATAGCGATTTGTTCATTTGAAAGCCCTCGCCACTTAATAGTAAGAGCTGTCGTCATTTTAGTGAGGAAATTCACGTAATCATCCTCAGTAGGGTGTGTATTGAATAAGTTCAATAGACTAGCAGTCGGAGTTTCACTAATATCATATTGAGCAAGAAAACCAAGAAGTAGCAGGTCCTCTGAGGGCCTTACTTAAAGCTAAAATTAATTTTCCCCTTTCCAACGTGATTTCATTCATTATAACATCAACTGCTGAGCACCAAACTTTGGCATTAGAATCTGGATCGTTTGGGTTAAATATTGGCAAACGAAAATCAGCGACCGACTTACTGTTGTTGGTTTGGTTGCAAAGACGCTCTAGAAGCTGACCCAACACATGGGGTAAAATATCTGAATTAGGGCGTTGATATGATCCCACTTCTGATGTGCAGTATTCCTCGGGAGGCTCCAAAATAGGGAAATCATCTTCTTGGGACATGGTTGTTTAAGTAAATTCACTGTTTGAATAATGACTGTATTGAATAACAAGAGGACGATAGGTATAACACAATGCCTTCACTCTAACTGATCCTTCTCTATTGCGTCATTCCCTTTTTCTATATGGCGATGGTGGCGCCTCCCCGCAGTGAGTCCTTCAACCTCAGGTAACTTTCGGAGGGTCAGGATCCCACATATTTATTTATTTATGTACATCTAGTCATAAATTTACTTAACTAAGATATATAGTATTTATCATCATATATTCATCGATAATATTTATGTAGGATCATCTAGTCGTAGTATAGTTTTTCTTATTACGGGGTATGGACTGAAGACAAATAAAATAATATTATAAAATAATATAAGGTACGTACATACGATCAATACATAAAGTTATGGCATTTTAAAATGCTGAAAATTATTACTCAAAGATTTACTATTTCCGTATTAGATAACCTTTCTCAGCAGAACGTCTATAGAGGTACTGGTTTATAGATAAATTATTAAACCTTAATTATTTAATTATATTTAAAGAATTAGAATGTAACAAAAGTTATGGTTCATACAATTATATCGATTTCTGGAAATTTGATGTAATGAAATGTAATGATTTCAAAAATTCGAAGTGTGACTACACAACAACTGGCAAATCACAAATTGCAGTTAGTTTTTTATGCTTAAATGTATGTGTTTAGACGGTTAAAACTACTTAATTAAAGTGTAAAACTCGGTTATAACGGAGTTAGAGAGATCTGCATATGTTTCTATTCGATTCAACTTGAAAAAATACGTAGAAACCGACCTCATACTCGTAGGTTCATAGATGGACATTTAGCTGTTTTCGTAGAAAATATTTGCGATAGCCAAAAATTTCTTCATAGAAATCCGTTTTGAAACATTCAGAGACGATTTTTCATATATATATATATATATATATATATATATATATATATATATATATATATATATATATATATATATATATATATATATATAGGTATATATACTTAAGATTAAGATAAAAATCCCGTTCTTGCGCCAAAAAATCAAGCAATTTTTTTTAATCTCCGAGCGGTTCACCCTGTATTCCTTAGACGAACACAGCATTTCCAAGACCAATATAGAAAACATTAATTTCCATAAGCAATCGGCAAAAGAAGCTATCATTCTACAAAATCATTCTAAAAAAAAAATAAATAAATAAAAAATGTAACCCTTTTTTATTTTTGTACTAGGTAAGCAAGTCTAACTTAAAATGTAGCTCAAAGACTTTTATACCAGTACAAGGCAAGAAAATAGATATTTCAGATTTATTTATTTCCTACTCATAGTTCCACGAGTTGGTTGATGACACAATTGCTTTGTTTTCTACAAAAATTCCCTAAAACCACATAGCGTTATTATATCCAACGAAATAAATAGGCAAGTATATGAATATAAAGTTGATACGATATTCGTATGTCCATTTTTGTTTTGAAGACTGTAGCAAATCCTTGCGGCAATACACATGTCAGCATCTACACGTATACGGCGAAAATAGTAACAAACAAAATCTATGAGCAAACTAGACTAGGCAATCTTTGGGGGAATAATAATGGAATAAAAATAGCTCACGGAAGTTAATGATTGATGATTACCATTATTGCAGTTGTTTTGGCTATACTATCAGTGACTTATCAATCGTCCATAGCACGTGTCTCTGTTCCAGAGTTTCTTTTCAAGTTTGACCAAATTCCTCAAGCTCAAAGATTGAGCGCAGGGAACCCCGAATGAGGATGTGCCAAGGGCATAAGATGTGTCAAAGAGATTTCACCAAGACAAAATGACGATTCACAATGGATGGTCGACATTCAGATCCTTGTCTTCCTCAGATGTCGACGATAATCTATACATGTCAGTGCCAATGGCCGTATTGTGTCCGAACCATTGTCAACCTATCGGGTTCTCCCTCTTTCCCTTTTGTGCCGCCTTCCCAAAGGAAGGGCCGCTTAAGATTGAATTAAGCCTGACGTCGGGCACTTGCGCAGATTGGTTCTGCTGTTTCCGGTATTTTAATACCAAGACAACGTAACAGTCGAAAATGCAGCTCCTCGAGCTGCGAAACGAAAGTGCTAATTAAAATTTAATTAAAACCATACCTGGCATGGTGTTTGTCTTCAGGATATCATTTTATAATTAACATGCCTTCTTTTGGTGAACAATAAATATGAATGTTTGTACAAGAATTACATTGACATGTTCAGGAAAATATGGTGTTCTACAAATGTTAGGTGCCTACTACATACTGAAACATCTAAACAATACTTGCCCAGCAAAATTTAATTCATACCATCACGTTATTTCCTGTCTAATACAACAATGTTTAGAAACGAAGGAAATTCATTTTTCCCCATAAAGCGAAACTAGTAGATGCGAATTCCAGTGGCGGCCGGTGGTCTGCAAAAGGAGTTGTTCACAAAAATATTCACCTATTTGACAGTCAAGAAGAGTATTAGGGTTTTTCTTCCATTTGTTTTGCTTCCAGTGTGAATTAATTTTGATCTAAACACATGAAACATAAATCCCACATGGGTCTTGTCAATTGCCATGGGCAACCGTTATGAAAGAATATGACTACTAAATAATAATAAATCATGATCATAAAATATTATTGATAAATTAAATATTAATAAATTAAATTCAAAATACTATCTTGAAGTTTCATATTTACTAAGTATCTAAATTTTTTAGAATGGACTGTATTATTCTTAAGTATTAAACATTATCAAGGCTTCGATTTTATTGCACTAGTGAACTACTTAGGATAAATAATTCTGAATGAATATTGAAGAACTCAAATTAAATTACCATGAAATTATAAAAGTGTGAGGTCAGACGTCAATTAAAATTCGGATATTTCAAAAGGCTATAGAAATTTTGTCTAACCCCACAACCACCACTCACTTATGTATAACCTTTTTCTTTAATGCAACATTTGCAGAATGATCAATATTCTACTGAAAATATTGATTTGAGATGTTTTCGTTACTCATTTTGCATGGTTTTGGAGGTTCCTTTGAACACTCAAAGGTGCTCTTTCCCAATGTGACCTCAAAATATTGTCAGTTTTGGCTGTTTTTGTTACTAAGTCCAGACAAATTCCTCGGTTCAATGAACTATCCCTCTCATCGTGGACTCTAACTCCTACTTCACCACAAAACTTGATGCAATCTATAATTTCAGAAAGTTTACATCTATTTCTGTAAACTTGCTCATTGTGTTTCTTGATAGCAAGTTGATGAGCTGAATCTAACTGAATAGCTATGTTTGCTCAGCCAATCAAAGCTAATTCTGTGATGTAGTTGATATGTTTTTATTAGATTCTTGAGATTTAATCCGATCTGTCAGATGTTTTATATCAGTCACACCATTCCAAGTCCACAACAACCCATCTCCACCTAATATCAAGCAAGGAAAACAAAACAGAGCATTCTTTCTAGGGTACCCAGTGATCCATGTGTTTGCTATAAATTTCAGAGTTGAATTTACGAGTTCCCTTCCCGTTTTTCGCATCTTGTGTCAATTTCAAGTGTCTCTCCCCAAACTTTTAATGAACACCCTCTCTTCCTAATTACGATCTGTAGAGGATTTTCACAGTGTTTCGCCACTGTGGAATTCGCCACAGTGTTAGACTCGGGTGGAAACAATACTGCAAAGTTCCAATAATGTAAGTAAAAACAAAGTTAATATATATGTACAAACGACAATGTGGAATAAAATGTGAAGGAAACTTATCTTAAGTCCCAAATCGTCCTTATTCTATCAGGATCAAGCGCCAGGTGCTGTTATTGAACATAAATCTACCTATCCTTATTCAAAGTTAAGACGTGCATAGTATAAGAACTGGGAATGTATTAGAGAAATACTAACACATTTTTACATTCAAAAAAGCAGAATAAGTAGGCTTCTACTACTGGCTGAACCATGATCTTACTTCCTACACTTTATAGGTTGTTGTAGTTATCCACAGCCATCAGCCATGGAGCAAAGAGAACTCGTAGCATGGATGGTAGGGAAGATATCACAGAGTAAAAGAAGGTATGAAACTAGAAGTGGTTCTCCTCTTTGAACCATGGAATGACTAGAAGAGAATCAGTTTGGCTAATGGATAATAAACCGAAACTCCTCTAGAGGAAACCACTAATAACGTAAATTTCATTCTAGGGTCTTTAGAAAAGTGGAAACACTGTATGGGGCAAGGCCCCGAATATCATAAGAAATATCCCTTTATCACCTTTCTTTTCCGTTTTTTGTCCTTTATTTCCCGTTCCTTGACCTTTATTCTCCTGTACTTACCCCTTCACAGTCTAACCTGAATCGGTGAAATTTCTCTCTTGATAGGTTGATGTCGCAATGTACGTATTTTTTGTTGGTAGATGGATCCTTGGCACAAACCTATTCCTTCTAGCATCCACCTTGGAACCACAGCATGGTGCTAAACACTGCCCTTTCCATTCTAATTTGAAACAATGAGTTGCTTGTAAAGGCCTCATTCTAATTTGTTACTTTCTTCTGGGGCAATGTCTCAAAGCCCCCCCTCACCAACCGCCCCTGGCGAATTCAATCCTAATTCAACAAAATTGCTTACATTTATCCGGAAACATGTATTATAAAATCGAAGCTTCTGGTTTATTTATAAAACAGGTTACAATATAGAATCCGAGATAGTCAGAGAATTTCAGTTCATTTCTGCTAACCAAGCTTACGAGTTTCGTGTTAGCGAATTTTAGTAGAACATAAGGCTCACGAAAATCGGGCAGCAAAAAGGAATCACGAAAATCGGACGAGAATGTTAAAATATCATGAATTATCAGTATTATCCCTACATTCACCCCGTACATTACCACCAAATTATTCATTCAAAATTGCAATCAATAATTTGTTGGTAATGTACGGGGTTTTCCATATGTTGGGTGATTGAGCCTAACATTTTACCTCTAGCTGTGGTGTAGGTTGGGCATATCATAAGTATGTGTTCCAGCGTTTCATCCTGGCAGCCACATTTTGTGCATATTGGTGATTCTCACTGTCCGGTTCGATTCAATGTTCTATGTTCGATCGATGTTCTATCCATTTCCATCTGATGGAATCATGGTTTTATAGAAATCTGAGGATTTTCCATTCGATATCTTATTCCCTCTTCAGCGTTGTCGTACGTTCAGTTGTCGATAGAACATACACATCTATATATGGAACCTTTAAATTTAAAGGTGTGCCATGATGACGTCCCAGGTTTGAGAGGGGTCTGCAACTTCGTTACCTCTTACTCCCAAGTGTGATCTAGTCCATACAAACTGAACGTGGCGGTCGGACGACTCTATTATGTTGACAAGTTCCACGATTTCCATCAGAATATGGTTAAAACTGGAGTCCAATTTAAAATTGGACAGCTTCATCAAAACGTTGAGACAGTCTGTTATAATCACAATAAACCGTTCCGTCCTGAGTCTAGTGTATCTGAGAGCTTCTCTTATAACCACTGCCTCGCACGTAAAAACCGATGCTGCTTCTGGTAGTTTGCAGTATTCACTGTAGAATTGTTTGAGTTGACATAATTGGTTGGATATGGTGTATTCATATCGTTATCGATTTATTCATTAGCCAATTATTCCAAGCAATAAATTTAAAACTATACCAAGTCCTTAATTCAATTCATCCTCGTATTTGAATCTCATGATAATTTACATCAGCATCAATTTGATACTTTTAGTACCTTTCTAATGGGTATTTCAAAAATACGTTTGCTAATATTATTGGAAATCGTCACTGGCTGAGTGCAAATGTCACTTGATCGTGAAGGGATCTATTGTAACTGTACCACAAAGATTTAAGAGCCGCGGGTGATTTGTGTGATTTTCATCCTTGAGAACCCCCTGTAGATCAGTATTAGGTTTCCTGGGTTGGGGACAGCAGGAGGTCTTGAGATTATAAAGAATTGTAAATATTGTGGCTATCCAAGCATGATCCAGAAAGAGATGCTCCCTGCTGAATCACAGGTGAGGGCTTCGCCAACAATAGCGTAACACAATACGCTCCGAAAAGGTACCTATTTTGTGCTCTCCCCAGGGGTTTTTGGAGTGTGGGGGATCGTACTTGAGCCGCCACGCCGAAAACTAATTTAAGGGTTCTGACAGCGCTTTTGTGAACGGAACCCTTTTTTAATAGGGGTTTTCCAATGACTGAAAGAGCTAATCCCACCCTTTTCAAACACGTTCAAGTTACCAAGCTGAATAGTTTGACAAGAAAATTACTGGTCTTGAGAACTGTCATCGTTTGGATTTAGTATGGAATTACATGCCATGTCCAATTCGTTACAAACCTGAACTATCAAGTTACTTGTTGTTATGCAAAATATTAAACGTGCTGCTGTCTAAAGGCCTTTAGTTTGGACGAATCAAAATTTGAAGTTTTTGTATCCAATAATGATCCTCTTTATTTAAAAATTGGAGAAAAAAATGTCAGATACCTATCTCTCTCAAGATTTATTGGTTTACTTGGTATGCTCAATAAGATCTCAGACATGAAGAGGCTGAGGATTAAATGCAAGAGTTGAATTTTTCAGTAATCTCAATAATCCATATTTAGATTGATTTATCATCGTTCATATTCAGAAATTAGTCCTGAATCGAATGAATTCCTCGTAACTAAAGGTATGAAAAATATAGTGCTTATCGTAACAGTATCGAGGGTATGATGAAGGCTTTATGTTTTGGTTTTTCATTTTATGAACCCATCTGAAAGTGATCGAGTAGACGCTCAGTGCTTCGAGTAATGGACAAAAATGAAAAAAATCAACATTTTAGTTAACTGAAACTACCAATGTGGGCTTATTCAGAAAGGTCTATAGGTGAGAAAAACATCACTAATTAAATCTACATTGATCACTTAATCACGATGGCACCCAGTGGCGTAGCTACGTCATTTCTTATAGAAGGGCTACTCTTAAGGATTTTGTGGAAAATGACTTCAAGTTTAAAGAATTAAGATTTATGTTAATCTCAAATAATAGGTATTAATTTACATTTTTCCCTAGTTTTTCCAAAAATAATTATCCCACATGTTTCCTTCAAAAATAAAACACTTGCTATTTAACCGTCAAGGTGTGTGTTTGTCTATCGAAATAATTTCTAGTGGTAATTTAGGTAAACGTTTATAGTTTAATTGTAATTTCGCTCGTTTTTTCTGTTTAGTTCGTGGGACGTTTGTTTTCTGATTTACATCACTTTCTTACGACAGTTCCTGATATTTAATATCTGGCGACCCTGCCAGGATCAATCTGCATAGTTTGTTTCAGATTGTGCAAGAAAGTGCCCGACGTTCCATGGCGTCAAGAAAATGGCTGGAGGTCCAGAGATCTCAAGCAAGACGAGCTTTTACCAACACGGCCAAAGAACTCGAGAATAATATTGAAAATAAAGAGGCCCCACTCGAAGTTATCATGGCATTGAAACGCAAGTTGGAAGGCAAGCGGGAGCAACTCACTGCGCTGGACTCAAAGATAAGTGAGGTTATGATAGAATTAGAGGAGACACCAGAAAATGAAGAGCTCATGCACAAAGAGTTGGATGTAGTTGACCAATATGTTGATAGGTGGCATGATGTGATGACAAAGTTTGAGTTTCGGATGCAAGAAACAGGTGTAGGTTCAACTCATTCCATTCACAGTCACGATGTTTCATTTCAGGATGAGAGAGGGTTGAGAAACATCAAATGTACTTATAAGCTACCGAAACTGGAATTATTAGTTAAATTTGATGGTGATGTTCGGAACTGGATAGGATTTTGGACTATTTATCAAAAGATTCATGTAAATCCTGATATTCCACTAGAGGATAAGTTTCAGTATCTAATTCAATCTATGGAAAAGAAATCTCCGGCCGCCGACTTGGTATCCAAGTATCCTCCTTCGGCTGAAAACTATAGCAAAGCTATTGAACAACTAAAAGCAAGATTTGCAAGAGACGAATTATTAATTCAAGTTTATGTTAGGGAATTGCTGCAATTAGTGTTGCATCAGGATTCTGAACTGCTTCCCCTTACTAAACTCTATGATAAACTAGAATCGTACTTGCAGGCACTAGCTACACTCGGAGTGACCACTGAAAAATACGCTGCCATGCTATACCCTCTTGTTGAGTCTGCGATCCCTGAGGAGACACTGAAGGCCTGGGAGAGATCAAGGATCAGCAGTACTTACGAAGGAGATAGCCTGTTGGAACCCCTGCTGATTTTTCTTCGGAAAGAGGTAGAAAGCGAAGAGAGGCTTGCATTGGCCCGGGGAACTTTAAGAGTAAATTATAAAAGTAAGGATCGATTTAAGAATAATACTCCGAACGCTGCAATGCCAACTTCTAGTTCTTTGCTGGTGGTAGACACAAAAGATTCAGGAAAATGGTGTTGTTTCTGTAGTCAACCCACACATGATACAGCTATATGTACTGCCGTATCCGAGTGCGATTTGCCAGAAAAAAAGGAGAAATTGAAAAAAGCCCGTGCTTGCTTTACATGTTTACGACGAGGTCACTCCAGCAGTTCTTGCAAATCGCATCCAAAATGTCTACTTTGTAAGAAACGACATCACACGATAATGTGTAGGAAACTAGAGGATATGAGAGCAGAAGCTAGTAGAACGAAGGAAGAGCCAAAATCAAATGAATCTCTCCTAACACAATCAAAGATGTCTACGGTCTTGCAGACATTGGTCGTTCGTGCGTGTCATGGGAGGAAGAGTGCTCTAGTTCGTGCTCTCATTGATTCCGGTTCTCAAAGATCGTATATTACTAAAGATATAGCTGACACTCTAGGTTTAATCACACTCAAGGAAGAAGTAGTGGGTCATAGTTTATTTGGGGGGCTGGAGACAAGAAGATTGCCTCATAAGATGTTTAAGCTGACTATAGAAGCCTTGAATAGTGATTTTAGCCTTCAAATTTCTGTATTGGATCAGGATAAAATCTGTAGTTACGTTCCGACGGTCAATACTCCTAAACTTCAAAAACTCTTGAAATCTAAAAATATACAGTTGTCGGATACTAGCGAAAAATCAAACCAGGAAATAACACTCTTATTGGGAGCCGATGTGCTGGGGAGGCTTATGACTCAGGAATTTGAAGAGATTTCGGACAACTTAGTCGCAATTAATACCAAGTTAGGGTGGACATTAATGGGTCAGATAGAAACCTCAAAATCGAATGCTGTATTATCCTATCTTAATCTAGAAACTATCGAACTTTCAAACCTTTGGCGTCTCGATGTTCTCGGAATAAATGACCCGGCTGAAGTCAAATCTCGTCAGGAGAAGGAAAAATTTGTTTTAGAACGCTTTTACCAGACCTATAGTACTGATGGGGAGGGACGTTATATAGTAAATCTCCCGTGGGATGAAGGACATCCGGAACTTTTAGACAATCGCGAAAACGCGGAGCGACGTCTCATAACCGTAACGAAAAAATTGAAATCTCAATCCGAGGTGGCAATGCAGGCGTACGATCAAGTTTTCCGTGATTGTTTAGAGTTAAACATCATTGAAAGGGTTCCCGAGGAAAAGATATCTCAACGTAAAAAATGTCATTACCTTCCACATCGACCAGTTTACAATGAAGATAGTGCAACGACAAAAATTCGTCCTGTTTTTGACGCTTCCGCAAAGGATTTCAACGGGAATAGTTTAAACGCTTGTCTTGAGAAAGGTCCGAATTGGTTAGAGTTAATTCCTCCTATAATTAAAGATTTTCGTCGAGACAACATAGGGGTTACCGCTGACCTTGCTAAAGCCTTTCTTCAGATTAACCTTTCCGATCCTGATAAGAATTTCGTACGATTCCTCTGGTACGAATATTGGCGCGCACAAAAACTGGTTCATTACAGACACTGTAGGGTCGTATTTGGTTTGAAACCTAATCCATTTCTTTTGAACGAAGATATAAAAGTTATATTGGATAAAGCCCCTGAACATTTCCGAGAAACTGCTAATAAACCTAAATCTTCTTTTTATATGGATAATGCTGTCACCTCTGTCCAAAATATGTTGGCCTTGGATAAATTTATGTCAGAATCACAATGTTTGATGTCGAATGCTAAATTGGATTTACGTTGTTGGTGCTACAGTGGGATGGAAGCTGATTCGAACGATAGAGCTCCAACTTCTATATTGGGATCAATGTGGAACTTCACCATTGATATTATGTTTTGTAATATGAAAGCGTTTACACAGCTTTCAGTTCCACTGACCAAAAGGGGATTGCTGTCTGTCGCTCAATGGCTTTTCGATCCAATCGGATTCACTTGTTCAGTTAGTGTCGTACCGAAATCGCTTCTCCAGAGAGCCTGGAAGAAACGAATAAAGTGGGTATTTATTCCGCCTTCCGCACCCTGGTGGGGAGGATGGTGGGAGAGTTTAATCGGGTTATTAAAGGGATTATTGCGCAGAAATTTAGGTAAGTCGACAGTCACATACGAAGAGCTTATCACACTAATCGACTGTGAAGCTACGCTAAACGAACGTCCTCTAACCTATGTTGCAGATGATCCAGAATTTATACCCCTTACACCAGCTTCCTTTTTGAGGGATATCCCGTTAGGAGACGTAACCGATATCGAAATGGTTGATCGAGATTTCCAAAAGAAGAGAATGGTCCACCTTCAGAAGCTGAGAGAAAACTTAAGATCGCGTTTCAAGAAGGAATATCTAGCGCTTCTTGTGCATAAAGGAAGCAGAAAAAATCAAGACTTGAAAATTGGAGAAGTCGTGCTTATTGGCTCGGATAACACGAAGCGAGTGAACTGGAAACCTTGGGCACACGAGAGTAGTCAGGTTAAAGACAGCCAGTGGAAAAATCGTTCGTCCGCTCCAAAGATCGTACCCCCTAGAACTTGGAAAGCAAGATCATCTCCTAAAATTTGGGAATAAAGAAAACGTCATGTCGCGCCAAGATCTTAAAAACCCAAAAGATGTTGTAACCCAAAGATTACAACAGGTGGGAGGATGTGGAAAATGACTTCAAGTTTAAAGAATTAAGATTTATGTTAATCTCAAATAATAGGTATTAATTTACATTTTTCCCTAGTTTTTCCAAAAATAATTATCCCACATGTTTCCTTCAAAAATAAAACACTTGCTATTTAACCGTCAAGGTGTGTGTTTGTCTATCGAAATAATTTCTAGTGGTAATTTAGGTAAACGTTTATAGTTTAATTGTAATTTCGCTCGTTTTTTCTGTTTAGTTCGTGGGACGTTTGTTTTCTGATTTACATCACTTTCTTACGACAGTTCCTGATATTTAATAGATTTCATTTTATTTTACAGTTTTTGTAGTAATTTCTAGTAGTTGCTGTCAAACGTTTGTCCATATTCCTTGGCTATTTGTCATGATTTTAAATCGCGAACGCTTTCATATTCACAAACCTACAAATTGATTATTAAAGCATAACACTATTTATAAAAAATATTACACGATCAGCTAATCCGAACGTTAAAAACTACGATAAATACAAATACCAATACTGCCTGCAAAATCATATCTGTGGACGTTTCTCCCTTACAGGTTTATCCTAAATTGTTAGGTATTTCAGCGCGAAAAACACTTTTTCTAGACAATATCACACAACTGTAGTATTTAAGTAGGTACGTGAAATAAAATACGGGGCATGAAACCGAGAGGGGGAAACGTAACAAAATGTAAACAAACTCAAACCAGCAATATGTAATATAAATATTGCTACAATAGAATATTTTAGTCATTTCTATTAAACTATTTCAATCACCACTGTAATCTTCTATGTATTGTATTGTTGCTTTATTTCAACTGGGATTTTAAACGTAAACGCTATAATATGTAACCACGATATACCAACAATCACAAATTAATTAAAGATCGAATATTCAGGCATGATCGGGTAGGCATTGAAAAGTAGGGAAGTTCGTAGGGGAACTTTTGTGTAAACTGAACTATGGACATTTTTCTAAGGAAAAATCGCATATGGGCTAGCCCCGGAAGGTAGCTGGGAACGACTTGATTTAGTTTTAGTATCCACATTTCCGTTTCGTTTATAGCGATTTTGCTTCTCTCCGTAGGGCTGTATAATATCCACGCCATTTCGCCCTAACACAAACCTAAGTAGAACTTCTTTATTTCGAAGAGCGTCTAAAGTTACTAGGCAAGCAGATTCGTATAATAATAATCGTTTTTTACGAATTGCATTCTCCAATTGAAGGTGTTAGGTACCTCCTGAAATTAGAAGCGTCAAATTATTAATTTTAATTTTATTCATACAAAGAACTTCTGCATCCTCTATGATTCACTGATGGCACCTGTAAGCAAAAGAGTGCTGAGGGAGAGCAAGATACAGTCGTATACGGTTCCCCGCTTTAAAAACGATGGCCGAGCCTGTGAGAAGGTGAGAAGTATGTACAAACATATTTGATGACATTTGAGCCGGTACCATTGATTTTTTTTAATTTTTTAAATGTGCAATATGCAGATGCCAAACTTGCTTACGAAAACACGATTAGTCAACTTCAAACAGCATTTTCTCCAAAAAGCTAAAATCGTTTTTGGGATTTTGTTTTTAAAATGTTCGTTAAACCCTCCTGAATCTAAAGAAGAAAAAATTATTTTTTTCCAAAACTTTCCTCAAAGGCCCTTTTGTTGAGTACTGTGTTATTCTGCGTTTCTATGCATTTGATATTGTTTGGTATTCATGTGATGTTTTTATAAATATACTATTTCTTGTGAAAAAGGTGAACGAGTGCGTCGTATTTTGCAGAATATTTAACATATTATGAGACTTAGGCTCTGTGAAAATAGAAAGTAGAAAAATAAAAACGAGTTTCCGAAGAAAATTCCCTCTTTCGCCTTCTTCAGACATTTGTCCCTGTCAAGACTGTTATCATGTAATTGTAAAGGTCATATTGCTCGATATTGCCCTCGAAAAGAAAGGGGAAATCGACGGATGCAGGGAACGATCATCAACAATGCAGCTGTTGTTAAAGATCTGTATAATGATGAGTTAGGATTCAACGAAACATTTACGTCAGTGGAAAATAATGTCAGTGAAAAGAATCAATAGTGCCTAGATAGTGGGTGTACTTCTAATACGTGCAACGACGAAAAAGTTTTCAACAAGAAATCCAAGTTCCACAACAAACACACAATGATACGAGTTGTTATATTTATACCCAAACAATGTTATATTTACAAAGTTAAATCCATACCTTCGCTGAGGAGCTACAGGGCGGCTACGATCGTGAAAAGGAAAGCGTACAGTTTCATTTTAGTCGATCTGATTTGGTGATGCTAGACAGTAAACTGATGGAAAATTCGCGGTTCCGTAAGCCTTTATACTCCTAAATGTGGAGGTCACGCAATTATTTTCCCGCGATATTTTAAAACTTGGCAGGTTATCAATTAACAACAGCTATAACCATTATACTAGTTATAACTACTATCAACTGACAGCCTTATTGGAGCAAACATTGAGAAACGTGATATTGTTAATTGGTTCCCGATCCTTTACCAGTTTGAACTGATAGTAAAAAAAATAAATGAGATCGAAAAATACCATTTTCTAAAGCTCTTGAACTTTATTCATTATGTTCAGCTCTTTATTTATTAGCGGGCTTTTTATTTCTTGTTCTTTTTTAACTCTTTCTTTTAACTTCGATTCTCTTCTTGAGCTTTCGAGACAAAATTTCAGATCGATTTTTAACCCACTTCCCGATATCCAATCGATCTGAAATTTTGCACACGAGTTCATGATGGCGTACATTTTAATTTATCAAATTTTCGCGAAGAAAAAGTTGGTTATACTATAAATTTTCGAAAATTTGAAATTTAATATGGGAAACCTTACAAGTGTTTATATATATATATATATATATATATATATATATATATATATCCCACTAAATATACTATATATACTAAATATACAAACACTCCACTCAATGTTTAAATTACCTGTTCAACGTGATGGTAAATTAGAAAGACTACCAAATTTGAATGTTCAACAATGAATACATGTCTTATCTTATATCCCACTAAATATACTATATACTATTGAACGTCTGCATAAAATGACAACGAATCCAGGGTCAATAAAATATTAAATGATTTTCCTTGTCAATTTAATTTATTATCAATGTGATTTTGAAACAATGTGATTTTGTTTCAATTTACTGTTGCCAAGAAACTAAAAAATATTGAAACAACAATAAAATTAACCGAGGAAATGAGAAAAAGAAAGAATTACATTAAAAACTTGTTTTTATGGGTTCCTTTTTTATTTCTATATTGACTATGGGCAAGGGCTCCATGATTGATAAGGGCTCAGAATGGTTCAGTATTTGGTCAGCGATTGGTGTCCGATGAACTACATAGTATAAAGGTTTTTTCAATGGTGAGTCTGGCATAACAGCACAATGTTTAAATGAAATTATTGAGAGTTGATCCCTTGATAATTAAGTATTTAAATACAATAATTGGCAATAATTATTGTCAGATTTATTTTTCAAATTAGTATAGAAGGTGAAAATGTATGTTTATACCACGTTTAAGCTGTAAAAGTAGTACGAACTACACGAACAGAGCGTGCAATGTTAAGCGGAACGGGGAACATTTACAAGACTCACCCCTTGTACCGGTGGGGTGAAACGGATTTACTATTCGAATAATGAGAAGTGAACAAGCGTCGGGCGTGTCCCTAAAACCCGCCTTTAGCAAGTACATACCACCTACAATCTACCGAATTCGACGACCCTTTTAGGTACTCAATGTTTTACAATATGCATCTTGCCAGCCAATGGTGTCGTATTTTGGCTTTTAGATTAGCGATGCACTGCAATGCTTTTCAGTTAACGTGACTGAATTGGTTAAAGTGTAAATGAAACGAATTTATTTGCTCAAACAGTAACCATGTGGCATATTAAAAGAACAAAATTTAATTCACCAACACTTCATTGTAGAACGGAATCAGGACTGTATTGATTCCGTCAACGAATCTTGTCGTCGTTACGAAACAAAATTAGCTACTTAATTTTTTCTACCTCTCTGGGTTTCGGAAAAAATTTTCCTCTTTATTCTTCTCAACATTGGTACTTGTCTAGATTTTCTGTGTGGATCATCTTATTCTGGAATTGGGAAGAAGAAACACAGACTGCTTTCTGTTTTTTTGCGAGCGCTTTCGAGAGATACGGTGCCCCCTTCCCTAGGGTCTGTAATTTATTTCCACAGTATGAAATACACTATAATAGAACATGACTTCTGGTAAAAAATTTAATCACAACCAACCCCTCATTCACTTTATTCTCCAAACAATCAACATTAGTAGGCAAATGAACTGTGACTAAATTTTTCCCCACTCAATAGGGTACGTATCCTTCTGTCGAAATTTGATCGACAATGTAGTCTTAAGCAGAATTTCATAAGCGAGGATCGCACAGCATTGTATAAGAAGATCAGGGACCTTGATCATCTCAGCTCGACTGAATTTTTTCTATTGACACTTCCAATTATTCAAGAAGATCTGGAACAATAAGTTCAAACTTGATCACCAATACAAGAATGGTCAATTGGAGTTTTCTTTGAGAGAATTCCCATTCGCAGAATCTAGTATCAATACGATTGAATACGAGCTCTACCGAATTCTATTGCAGTACTTGGGTACCTATTATGCGTCAAGTATTTTTCTATAATGTTCGATAATGTTCTATAATTTTTCGATGTGTTCCAAATTCCAACTGTCTTTGTAAAGTAATTATGCAGACAACTTGTATTTTTCTTTTAAAATAGTTTTTCAAATAATACCACCAATCTTTATGCAAGGGGTATTACTTTCATATAGTTTATGGGCCCAGGAGCTTCCAAGTCTTTCCACACCGACAAGATGTCGGTGCCCTCATGTACTTGATGGTGGGAACTAAACCCGATGTAGCATTTGCAGTGGGTGTTGTGTCCAGGAATCTCGAAAATCCTACGCAGAAAGACGCCATCCGAGTCAAACAGATATTTCTTTAAATCAAGGAGACACAACGCTTTGGGTTATCCAACAGACCGAATTGCAGAAAAGAATCACTGGAATGTTTTAGCGATCACGGTGATGATTTTTCCACAAGGCAATCAACAACTGGAGTACTTTGCCTATATGCTGGCTGTGCAATCACCTGGCTAAACCATCACCAAGCAATCTGTCTCGATATCGTCAACGGAAGCAGAGATCGTTGCAGCAAGTGAGGCAGCCAGAGAATTCTAATGGCTAAGACGGTTGCTCGCTGAAATTCTGAGTGTAACTTCATCAATTCAGACGCAAACTTCAGAAATCGTTTCAAAATGCCTCAAAACGGATTTCTATGAAGAAATTGTTCAAAAACTTTGATTTTAAAAATTTCCGAGCTTCATTTATCACGAAAATTTGCTGAGTCGAATAAATTAAAGAAGCCTGAGCCAAAGCTATGACTGAGTTAATTTTAACCATATCTCCTCGTAAGTTAAAACAAATGAAACATCGAGAAACAACCAAAAAAGTATGGGGCGTCTTGAAGAAAACATGAAAGCGGAGGGCCAGCTAAGAAGGATACTTTTTTAAAGAGATTAGTTGAACAACAAATGAGAAAAGGTGAATCTGTTCTTGCACATACCAACGCATTCGTGGATGCCGCAGATAAGTTAAGAGACATGAACATCAAAATCAAATATGATCTTCTTAGTATTGTGATGTTATATTGTTTATTTCACACTTACGAAAATTTCAGGATGGCGATAAAAAGCCGCAAT
This sequence comes from Adelphocoris suturalis, assembly GCA_030762985.1. Classification (NCBI taxonomy): domain Eukaryota; kingdom Metazoa; phylum Arthropoda; class Insecta; order Hemiptera; family Miridae; genus Adelphocoris; species Adelphocoris suturalis. The sequence goes on from CM061046.1 coordinate 78,806,601, forward strand.
AGTTTGCAGAAGCCAGTAAAAAATAGAGCTGAAATTAAAAATCTTTGAATTCGTTCATATAAAGATAATGATACTACAAGAAACAAAATAAGCCACATTTCAGAAATAAGGAGATAAGTAAGTAGAATCGAAAAATGCACTCATAAACCGAAAATGAGATGAAATATCAGTGGCAGAACTAAGCATATAGCAGGCGATTGTAGAATAAGAAGAAAAAAACACGACATTCAATGTAGAAGAATTCAGTAATAATATAGATTTTCTAGAACCTAGAAAATGGTATTTAGATGTTTGCTAATTGATCAAATTTTGATGTGATGACAACCATAACCAACGTAGGTGGAGTGAAATTGGCAAATGGAAAAACTGAAGAAATATCAAGAAGTGGAGCCATAAAATTAAAATTAAAAAACCTAGGATACAATAGCTATTTCAAAACTCCTATAGTTCCACAACTAAAATCAAACTTATTATCCGCTTGCAAAATAACTGAGACGTGATGCGGTACAGTTTGACAAACAAAGCTAAAATTAGAGACGAAAATTAAAACTTGATGGTCAGGGATTATACTAAGTACATATAATAACAAATAACCGGAAAATCAAATTCAGTGGCTAAATTGAAATTTAAGAACATTTTTCAGAATAATTTTTTGTCTGTATTTTTTAATGACCTAGTTATAGGCAATAACCTGTAGTAGGCAATGCGGACCAATGAATACGTTACAGTTTACCAACGATGAACAATCATCACCGTTCTAGATGTCATATTAATTTATTTCGTTGATCCTGAAACTAACGATCTAGCTGATGAGTCTGATACATGATGCCTGAATCGGATAATTATTCATTAATGTATTTACTGAATTCAAATTTATTAGTTCTTTATTGAAATATATATGATTTTTCTTTTTTCCCTCTCAAACACTTGTTTCTCTAACTAAAATATGACTTTATCTGTCTGTTGTTCATTTAGATGTGACATGGTTTAGAATTGTAATTAAATGTACAACACTTTGTACAACATATCGTTCTTGGCTTTAATTCAATTATTCCAAAAATTAAATGTATTATGAGTCCGTGAAGAAGGGGAATCAGTTTTAAAAAAATGATTATGATTTATTTTAAACCCAATGTATCTTACCGTTTCCATATTACAGATAGTAAGTTAAAGAAGTGTTGTCTTTAGAAAACATTTTTAACTTCCATGTATAACAAATAGCGTTCAAGTTTAATTTATTTATGTTGTGAAATTTCACTTTCAACGCTTATAGAGAAAACAATACTGCTGTTACTGGGTCGCTCTCCCGGGTTGTTATTCCTATAAATGATTGACTAAATGTTAGTAGGTACTAGATTGTATTGAACTGTAATATACACCATGTTTGACTGTTTCTCTTCATAACTGCAGTTTAGACGGTGTTGGGCATAATTTTATCGTCGAATACGAATACGATTGTAATCGCGATAATTATTCGTTGATTCTGAGTCAACTGCGATTATATTCGTATTCGTGTAATCGTATTCGTCTGTCGGCGATTACACAAATACAACCCATAATGCGTCATCGTCATCAATTTCAATAGGGCGTCCCTCCTATAATATGCGAAACCTTGCTAATATTACCTCGCTTCAGAGGGACGTCCTATTGAAATAGATTTGAGACAAATAGGCTGGGCTCCAATCGTTGAATTCGCTTTAAGGACGTCCCTCTGAAGTTAGGTAATATTAGCAAGGCTTTACATATAATAGGAGGGACGCCCCATTGAAATTGATGACCTAACGCATTTTTTAACTCTTTCTATTAACTTCGATTCTCTTCTTGCTTGCTTGAGACAAAATTTCAGATCGATTTTTAACCCACTTCCCGATATCCAATCGATCTGAAATTTTGCACACGACTTCATGCTGGCGTACATTTTAATCTATCAAATTTTCGCGAAGAAAAAGTTAGTTATACTATAAATTTTCGACAATTTGAAATTTCATTATGGGACACCTTACAAGTGTTGTGTATTGTAGGGAGGAGGAGTGAGGGAGGAGGCGGAGGAGGAGGAGGAGAAGGAGGGAGAAGGAGTGAGGGAGGAGGAGGAGGAGGGAGGAGTGAGGGAGCAGGAGGAGGAGGAGAGAGGAGGAGGAGGAGGAGGGAGGAGGAGGAGGAGGAGGGAGGAGAAGGATACTATTGAACGTCTGCATAAAATGACAACGAATCCAGGGTCAATAAAATATTAAATGATTTTCCTTGTCAATTTAATTTAAGTTATTATCAATGTGATTTTGAAACAATGTGATTTTGTTTCAATTTACTGTTGCCAAGAAACTACCAAATATTGAAACAACAATAAAATTAACCGAGAACATGAGAAAAAGAAAGAGTTACATTAAAAACTTGTTTTTATGGGTTCCTTTTTTTAACTCTTTCTTTTAACTTCGATTCTCTTCTTGCTTGCTTGAGACAAAATTTCAGATCGATTTTTAACCCACTTCCCGATATCCAATCGATCTGAAATTTTGCACACGAGTTCATGCTGGCGTACATTTTAATCTATCAAATTTTCGCGAAGAAAAAGTTAGTTATACTATAAATTTTCGAAAATTTGAAATTTACTATGGGACAACTTACAAGTGTTGTCTATTGTAGGGACGAGGAGTGAGGGACGAGGAGGATGAGGAGGAGGAGGGAGGAGGATGAGGGAGAGGAGGGGGGAGGAGGAGGAGGGGGGGGAGGAGTGAGGGAGGAGGAGGAGGAGGAGGAGGAGGAGGAGTGAGGGAGGAGAAGGAGGGAGGAGGAGTGAGGAAGGAGGAGGAGGAGGAGGGAGGAGGAGGAGGATGAGGGAGGAGGAGGAGGGAAGGATGGGGGAGGAGGAGGAGGGAGGAGAAGGATACTATTGAACGTCTGCATAAAATGACAATGAATCCAGGGTCAATAAAATATTAAATGATTTTCCTTGTCAATTTAATTTAAGTTATTATCAATGTGATTTTGAAACAATATGATTTTGTTTCAATTTAATGTTGCCAAGAAACTACCAAATATTGAAACAACAATAAAATCAACTGAGAACATGAGAAAAAGAAAGAGTTACATTAAAAACTTGTTTTTATGGTGTTTGGTCGTGACCAAAATTCATAATTCCCGCCTCTAACCAAATTCATATCTCCCGCCTCGGAGTTCATCGAACTCCCGAGTCGAGCGCTAGTGTAGCTGTATCTGAATGGAACAAGGAAACTACTACCCGAATGTAATTAAACTAATTAAACTTAATAAGTGATCTGTGCTCCAGAAATTGTATAATGTAATCAAAGGCTGTTGTATTCATGTTAACCAATTTATGTATATTAATTGATATTCATCAACCAGTGTATAGACAGTGGCGCTCTCGGCGCATGTTGCGGAAGAAGGAGTAATCTTTATTCATTCTAGTTCCCGTGTCTTATACGTTGTATTTGCTCTCCCAATTATAAACAATTTACCGCTGTAATATCACAATAAATTGTGTTCGATCCCGTAATATTGTGTTGTATCGTCTCCGTGAATTATTCATTGGTGCCGAAACCCGGGAAATTAGTTCGCAGAGCTGAGCATTAGTTCCAGTCTGTGTAACAGGATCCCGTTTTCGTCAAGCACGCCGAGTGCGCCATATTGAAAACCGTGAGTTTTATTCGGTTTGGATCCCGCAGTGAAATTATCGTGTTTCATTTCCGTCCGAATTCCGCATCCAGTAAAAAGAATTCGTAATATCAGGATGCCGAAATCAAAGCGCAGATCCCGTCAACCTTCACCTCCGATATCGTTGCCGTCAGTGGAGAGCCTAACCATGACGGACGCCAAGCCAAAGGGGTTCCGCATGGAGCACGGCAAAGTAAATAAATTACTGGAGAATTTCAAGATTATATACCGCAAAATCTCGTCATGGATCATGGCATTAGATCAGAACCTAAATGACGATAATCAAGAACCTCACTCCGCAGTTCGAGTAACCACGGACATCCTCAATGAAGGAGAACTACTTTTGGAACAAGTAAATGGTTCTGACATCAAGGAAGAGCTAAGATTAGCCTGGATCCCGTATATTATCGAAGGTTGTCGAAAAGCAAAAGGGCTGATAGCAGAAAAGGAGGTAGCCATCGCGGCCACGCGCACAAAAAGTGAGTTTTCGTTCCATGATGTTAAAACTCCTTACGAAGCAGTGAAAGTCATGCATATTTTGCTTCCATCCGTTCCGACTTATGATGGAGACATCACCAAATTTGCGCATTTTATCAGAAGTTTTAACTCCGCAGTACATAACGTACCGCATCTTCCGGATCCCGTGAAGTTCGAATCCCTTAAAGGGAAGTTAGTCTCTCAGGCGGAACAATGGCTCAAAGGGACGGCGCATCAAGCTGCTAATTACGAACAATTTGATCAGTATTTGTGTTTGGAGAACTCCGGAAGATACAGAATAGCCAGAGCCACCTTCGCCAAAAGATCTACGATCCCAAAATTGAATCGGATGGACGCCAGTACTTTCGAGCAGTATCTATCTTCAGCCAAGGCATGGATAGAAGCGATTTTTTCGGTGGAAGCTCCCGATCTAACGGGCTTCCTGTTGTTCGAGGCTCTCTTCTCGAAGATCGACGCCGCCCTTCAGCAGAAATTCAATAGGGAGCGAGTAAAGGACGAGGGCTTCATTCCCACGCACGTGCAGCTGTTGGAGTTCCTTGAAGAGGAATTAAGGGTTGTGCAGTTACAGCCCGTGCCGCTAGATTCCGCCACACGCGCCAAAGGAGCCCCAAATCCCGTTCCCGCCGACCATCCTTCCGACTCCCAAACAAAGTTGGGACCATCTCGCAGAGCGATCCCGTATCCGTGTGCGTTCTGTTATCAGGAGCACTTTCTCTATCTCTGTCATCGTTTTAAGCGACAATCGCTGGCTGAGAGAAAGAATGTAATTAAACGCAACAATCTCTGCACTAACTGTCTTTCCCCATACCACCGAGTGATGAACTGTACGTCTAAAAGAAGGTGTAGTGAGTGTAATGAACGTCATCACTACCTTATATGCGAACCCGTCATCAAACCTGAACAAAGGCGTAGCCCAGCCTTTGAAAGGGAAACCGTGCGTCCGAGCAATGCGTCCAGTAGTCTGGAGAGGACGCCCCTACCGCCTCAGGATTCCGCCCGCTATCGCAGTCAGTCAAGTGAAGTCAGTGATACAAGTGCATTAAGTGTCGGCAGTATCTCAAGTCGCGAGTTCAGATCACGTAATAATTCGCAAAAAAGTAATTCAAGTTTCTGAAGTTTAGGCCACGCCTCTTCTAGGCGTGGCGAAAATGTATCCCGCAATTTCGTCCGCCGTTCCGCTACAATTGGTGAGTTTAGTCATCGTTTTCATTGTTCCGTTCATGATTGTAATGCTACTAATTGTATTTCCGCCCAACCAAGTAAATCCCGATCTACTCCTGTCTTTAGAAAAAACTCTCACCCAATTGATACTATTAACAATAAACAAAGTAAACTCCAACACCACCCCAAATCCATTTTAAAAATACCCTCAATTAATGACTGCGTAAAAAGAGCCATCAAATTTAATGTTCCTAGCTTGATACCTACAGCACTAGTTTATATATCCCCACCTAGTAGCTCCCGCTCGCAACGCATCCGAGTATTATTAGACTCTGGTGCGGAAACTAATATAATTTCCTTAGAAGCGGCTCAAAGAGCCAAGCTCCCTCTGGATCCCTGTGACGCTGAGATCTGTGGCGTTGGCGAAGCTAGACAATCATTGAGGTTTACGACCTCGCTAGTATTGCATCTTAAGGATGGTACTTTCTTAACTGTAGGAGCCTCGGTGATCGACAAATTAACCATACCTATTCCGAGTCGATCTTTCAATATACCAAGGGCAGAGGGAAAATTAAGATCACAGTTAGCTGATCCCGAGTTTAGTAAAAAAGACAATATTGACATGTTATTTAGCTCCGGTCTCTTCGCAGCACTCATGCTCCCGGAAACAGCAGCGCCTAAAGGTCAGGGGCCCCACTTCATGAGAACTCGTGTAGGTTGGGTAGCTTTAGGCAACATACCCAGAAATTTTCCCAATAACTATGAGAAAAGCTATCGCTTCCCCTTCCTCAAGGAGAGGAAGGTCCGATTTGATGAAACGGTGAAGCAAGGGGGAGACACCCCATTGACCCTGAGGCCAGCTGTCACTGACCTAGTTCCCGTTGACGCTCCCGCTAGCTTGACCTTGAATCCAGATGTCAATGACCTAGTTCCCGTAGACACTTCCATTGACTCTCCCGCTCGCTTAAGCTCGCCACCTATTTTCATACGCAATTTGTATTCGTTAGTTCCTCCCCTTGTCGGACCAACAGAATCTGTTTCCTTGTTTACGATTGCCAATAAGTTGCAAACCCCCCAGGGAAAGAGTGTAGTTCCCGAACACGTTTGGTGTCAAGTGTCTAACCTTGAAGTCAGTTGTAGTAGCGCGACAGAATCGCAAACTAATGAACTTCTCCGTCGCATGTTTGAAATAGAGTCAGTAGAAGAAGCTTCCCATTATACTCCTGCTGAACAGGAAGCCGAGGAAATTTTCTTAAATTCCGTTTCCCGTGATTCGTTAGGAAGGTATGAAGTGGCACTTCCATTCTCGCAAGATAAGTCATCTCTAGGTGACTCCCGCAACATTGCCCTCCGCCGACTATATAGTGTGGAAAGTAAATTCAGAGCTAATAATCAGTTAGCATCCGCTTACAGGGAATTCATGTCGGATTACCTTAATCAGGGTCACATGAGATTCGTTCAGCCTCCAAGGTTAGGTCAACCCCATTATTATATACCACACCACGCCGTTCACCGAGAGGGCGACCCTCCAGAAAAAATAAGAGTAGTTTTCGACGCTTCGCAACGCTCCTCAAATGGGAGATCCCTCAATGAGATATTACATGTAGGACCCAGTCTCCTTCCCGAAATATCTACGATATTAACTCGATTCCGGCTATTTAAATTCACATTCATAGCCGACATTAGGCAAATGTTTAGGCAAATCAGACATCCCTCTCAGGATCAGGACATGCTCCGTATAGTTTGGAGAGATTCTCCTCAGGATCCCATTAAAGACTTTGCGCTTACCACAGTCACGTACGGCACAGCATGTGCTCCGTTTTTAGCCAACCGCGTGATAAAACATTTAGCTGAAACCTCCGCGGAGGCCTTTCCATTGGCATCCCAGGTGTTGCTGCAAAACACTTATGTAGATGACGTACACGGGGGAGGAGACTCTATGGAAAAGGCTCTTAGAGTAAGAAAAGAACTTCAAGCACTTTTAGCCTCCGCTAGCTTAGAGCTCAGAAAATGGGCTTCCAGTGATCTCGCCCTACTAGAAGGGATTCCCGAAGAGCACGTCAGTCCGCATACGGTCTGTGTAGATATGACCGGAGAGGAAGAAAAGCCTCTCAAAATGTTGGGAGTGGCCTGGGATCCCAGATCGGACTCATTCTTTTTCAAGGTACCGGTTACACCCATGGTTCGCACGAAGAGAGAGTTGGCTAGTCAGATAGGAAAAATCTATGACCCAGTAGGTTGGGTGATCCCGATTGCGGTGTTCGCCAGATCTATACAGCGAGAAGTCTGTCGCTCAAAATGCGACTGGGACGACCCTATTTCCGAACACCTCTTGAGAGAGTGGCAGGTGTTATCCGAATCCTTGGATTTGTTGCAGCTCCTTAGGATTCCTCGTCACGTTCCCAGCTCCAACGTTTCGCAATGGATAGTGGGTTTCGCTGACGCCTCAGAGAAGGCGTACGCTGCCGTGATATACGTGGTCAGTGATGTGAATGGCCAATATATTCCCAGATTGATTATGGCTAAGGCTAGAATAGCTCCCTTAAAACTAGAAACAATTCCCCGTCTTGAGCTGCTCGCCGCTGAACTGTTGAGTAAAACGATCTCGAAAGTACGCCCCAATTTCCCTTCCGTCACAGACAAGCATATTGTCACCTGTTCGGACAGTGTCATAGCTCTATCTTGGATAACTGCTGATCCCGCACCAATATGGAAGGTCTTTGTAGGAAATAGGGTGGCAAAAATTCTCAATCATGTTGCGCCCGATTCGTGGTTTCACGTGCGTTCTCAGGACAATCCCGCTGACGTAGCTTCGCGTGGAGCTCTACCATCCCAGATAGTGAATGACTCACTATGGTGGACTGGTCCGGAATGGCTGTGCACACCAAGAGCGGAGTGGCCCATTAGAAGGGTACGCCCTGACCTGTCCTCCCCCGATGTAACCTCGGAAATCCGAGCTTCCCATGCCATTAATTTAGTCACCAAGACAGGGGATGTACCTCTTGACATTGAATCTCGCTTTAGTTCCTACTCTCACTTAAAGAGAGTTATAGGATGGGTGTTGCGTTTTGCGCACAATTGTCGGGCGTTCAAGAAGCGCACGGGTCCACTGACTACAGTTGAACTTGGTTCGGCGGAGAGAAGATTAGTTCGCCGTGCGCAGCAAAGGCATTTTCCACAAATCTTCAAATCCCTGAAATCCCGTGGGAAGGAGGAGAATTTACCAAAATTCGTAGCTCAACTTTCCGTATTCCTTGCCCCCGATAACTTACTCAGAGTGGGAGGTAGATTGGCCCTGAGTAGTTTGGAGTATCAAACTCAGCATCCCGCCGTGTTGCCTTCGGAAGACAAGTTAACCGAACTGATAGTTAAGCAGGCACATGAAGCCTGTCTACATGTTGGTCCCCGCGCCACTCTGGCATACCTCCGTTCCCGCATATGGATCATCAATGGTCGTGCAGTGGTGTCCCGTTGCTTAAAGGGTTGTGTCCGATGTTTCTCTATAAAACCTGTGCCATATGAAACAACTATGGGACAGCTGCCCGAAGGTCGTGTTGAACGAGCCTTTCCGTTTCAAACAGTCGGCATTGATTACGCAGGTCCATTCGAAATCACTTTGCTAGGAAAAAGGGGATCCCGTTCATTTCAGGTGTACTTAGCTGTGTTTGTTTGCTTCGCTACAAAAGCAGTACACCTAGAAACCGTAATGGACCTTACAACTGATGGTTTCCTTCAATGCCTTGAACGCTTCATGGCACGTCGAGGAGTGCCCACCACCATCTGGTCCGACAATGGCACCAATTTCGCCGGTGCCGCCCGACTATTTTCAGAAATTCGCAAGGCCATGGATTCGGGTATCTCTGAGAGCTTACAAGTGCGTTTAGCCGCCAGGGGAGTTGAATGGAAATTCATTCCACCCAGAGCTCCCCACTTCGGGGGCTTGTGGGAAGCCGCAGTCAAGTCAGCCAAACGGCTGCTGATCCTCACGTTACAATCCCATACCCCTAATTTACAAACGTTCACCACAATAGTGTCTCGTGTCGAGGCAATTCTAAATAGTCGCCCCCTAGTTCATCAATCAGAATCACCTGATGACTTCTTAGTTCTAACTCCGGGTCATTTTTTAATTCAGAGGCCTCTCACTGCCCTTCCCGAATCTTCGGTCGCTGAGTTCAGCTCGCGTCTCACTCCCAAGTGGAGATTCGTTAATGCTGTAGTCGAGCAGTTCTGGAAGAGATGGAGAACTGAGTACTTACTAGATTTACAGTCCAAACAAAAATGGAATACCCCATTCAAAAGAGCCCAGATAGGTGATGTTGTTCTGATCATGCAAGATAATGCTCCCCCTCTCTCTTGGCCAAAGGGCATCATAGTTGAGTTGATCCCCGGCAAGGATGATGTCTCCCGCGTCGCAAAGGTACGCACTAGCTCCAACATTATTGATCGACCAGTACGAAAACTGTGCCCCCTGCCTATTGACAATTGAGATCCCATGTTAGAATTCCGCTGGAATTGGGGGGGGGAGGATGTTTGGTCGTGACCAAAATTCATAATTCCCGCCTCTAACCAAATTCATATCTCCCGCCTCGGAGTTCATCGAACTCCCGAGTCGAGCGCTAGTGTAGCTGTATCTGAATGGAACAAGGAAACTACTACCCGAATGTAATTAAACTAATTAAACTTAATAAGTGATCTGTGCTCCAGAAATTGTATAATGTAATCAGAGGCTGTTGTATTCATGTTAACCAATTTATGTATATTAATTGATATTCATCAACCAGTGTATAGACAGTGGCGCTCTCGGCGCAAGTTGCGGAAGAAGGAGTAATCTTTATTAATTCTAGTTCCCGTGTCTTATACGTTGTATTTGCTCTCCCAATCATTAACAATTTACCGCTGTAAAATCACAATAAATTGTGTTCGATCCCGTAATACTGTGTTGTATCGTCTCCGTGAACTATTCATATGGGTTCATTTTTACGGGTTGTATTTGTGTAATCGCCGATAGACGGATACGATTACACGAATACGAATATAATCGCAGTTGACTCAGAAACAACGAATAATAAATTATCGCGACTACAATCGAATTTGTATTCGACGAGATTATGCCCAACACTGAGTCTAGATTATGAGTTATTGTAGTCCTGAAGTACATGTTGAGGTACATTGTTCATCAGAATCAGACTTTTCGCCGTTGATTCAACAACAATACCTTCTAAAACGCTGTCTCCTATCGTGCAGGGTTTGATAGGTCCATCCCCTTCAGTGTTCACGAAACATCTTTCTGACATTAGGGCCCCGTGTCATCCAAAGGAGGCGCGTGATACCGTTTCAAAGATAGAAGCGTAAAAACCTCCTTGAAACGAGAGGGGCGAACTTATGAAAAGAGCACTCAAACCTTATCGTGGATTCCACCCCTTCTTCCCCACAGTTCGAAACACCAAAAGATCCTTAATGCCTCCTCTGGGAAGCAAAGGGGAGAAGAGGTAAGGTGATAGCCTTGTACGCCGGGGATTAGCAGGTAGAAGATGCGGCACGTCTTCGCCGGAGAGCTTCCGGGCTGTCGAACATGAACAGAGTGAAACTGGAGATGTTTGCGCGGAAAATCCAACAAAAGAGTAAGCTATTGTATTCTGAATGGAAAAATTATTAACTATAACATAATCACCATGGGCATCGTGCTCATCGATCGCAGCGCTCGAGGTGGCAGCTGGCGAAAAAGTGGCACCTAGCAACCGGTGTTGCTTATCGTCGAATACGAACACGATTGTAATCGCGATAATTCTTCGTTGATTCTGAGTCAACTGCGATTATATTCGTATTCGTGTAATCGTATTCGTCTGTCAGCGATTACTCGAATACAACCCATAAAAATGCGTCACGGTCATCAATTTCAATGGGCGTCCGTCCTATAATATGCGAAGCCTTGCTAATATTACCTAGCTTCAGAGGGACGTCCTTAAAGCGAATTCAACGATTGGAGCCCAGCCTATTTGTCTCAAATCTATTTTAATAGGACGTCCCTCTGAAGCTAGGTAATATTAGCAAGGCTTCGCATATTATAGGAGGGAAGCCCTATTGAAATTGATGACCGTGACGCACTTTTATGGGTGGTATTCGTGTAATTGCCGACAGACGAATACGATTACACGAATTACGAATATAATCGCAGTTGACTCAGAATCAACGAATAATTATCGCGATTACAATCGTATTCATATTCGACGATAAGATTATGCCCAACACTGATTGCTAGCAACTGGGTATTTTGTTTATCTATTTATATTACGGGAAAGCCAAATTATACGTAATATATTACAACAAATGGGTAAATATAACTACAAAAATATGACAATATATAACGACGCATCAATTTAGTACAGTATATAGGAAAAGGAAGACAATGAGAAAAGATAATGAAACAATTTGATTGACTTGACATAACTATAATTACGCTGAAGGTGGTTAGTAAAATGGCTTAAATTTTTTGGCTGAGATGGTGAAGATGTAGGGACTTCCATCCTCTACGGTACGTAAAAGTTGGTTGTACTCCTCCAGCACGCTGCAAAATGGATGGTTTCGGGGATTGCCGTCTTGGCAAAGTCTAGTGGCAGAAGGAGGGACGTAGATATTGAGATCAGGACAATCGAATGTAACAAGGAGGTGATGGAAATGGAGTAGTTACCCCGTCAATTGCACTGCGTGCAGTAATTGCACTATCCGTGGAGCAAAGCCATCGGAGATGAATCATTTGTCAAAACTACAACTTAAACCATCAAATATTGAGTCGTTCAAGATTGGAATGTCAACTCTACAAGCGAGAACCCGCTTTATAGAGTACCTACATCCTACACTTGGCCTATAAAACTTACCCTTCAAATCTTGGAGAACGTCCCCGCTGACTGCCCAAATAAAAAAATAAAAAACCAAATTTTATATTCAAGAACATTTCAGAGATAAATTGGGACAAGGTACTTGTAAACAGGGACAACGAACTGTGGTAACACCTCTAGACTCTTCTTTCAGAACTATTCTGCCACTGCCGAAATAACGAAAATTGACGAAAACTTAATAAAACGATTAACGACTATTTTGGAAGTGATATGCTGTAATTATTATATCGATGCAGATAAATTTCACAAGTACACCTTTCAAACAGCACTAATTGCTGTTGAACTGTACCATTGGTACTACTTACCCGCAAGCGTGCACAAAATTCTTATGCACGGCAAGGAGATAATTCAAAATGGCACTTTACCTATTAACTCTCTATCCGAGGAGGCTCAAGAGAGCCGCAATAAAGATTACAGATTTTACAGTTCACACAATAGCCGAAAAACATCGCGATCAGCCACAAACGAAGAGTTTTCCACGTGTTTTTGATCGCATCTGACCCGAAAGCAAAGAACGTTCCAGTGAGCGAGGAGGCGTTAAGAAACGCTGAATGATTTTTTCTCTCTTATTTTCAGAATATTTTTGGTTTTTAGTGGTTCCCCATTCATTTGTGTGCATAATTTATAAAATATACATTAAAAAATCTAAATACCTAATGTCGCTATGCAGAAGATTTTGCCAATAAATTTATGCTGACACACAAAAAAATGAAAAAAATTGTTTGGTATTGTGATTTTTGCATTTTCTAATCAGTTCCTCATAAGAAATTTTTGTCGATACTAAGAACGACGTTTTTTATAATTTCTCATGAAACTAGCTACTTTACGTCTTCTTTATGGTTATATTTGTGATCAGTGGCGAATTTCGTATAAAAATAGTCGTTTTCAGATTTTTTACCGAAAAATGTCCATTTTTCCCCTACTGTGGGGTGCCAGTACAGTCAATAATAGAGAGGTTGAGGGGGTGGGGCGGTGGTTTGAAACCAAGCTCTGCTAGCATGTGACAAGGAGTTGATGGAAATGAATTAGTTGCCCCTTCAAATGGTAAAGGCGATTAGCCTGCTTCACCAAGAGGATATTCTGAAAGCTGAAAAGCCCAGGAATTACCGTAAAGGAACGTATATATTTCCAAGTAATACCCCTGACGGAGTAAGTGTGAATAATGGGCGGCACTGAAATGAGAACATGACTATGGAGCATTTGTTTGTATTTTAAGGTACAATTTGTTCATCTGGTACTATGTGTACAAGGCGAGCAGTGAATCCTGAAGAAAATGTCTTAAATCAAATGACTACGTAACCTGTGATCCAAGCCAAAAGAGTGACCAATCAAAGAAGCCGAAATTATCAAGTTTATCCATTTTATTTATCAAGTTTATCATTTTATCAATTAGGATCTCATAGGATACCTACCTTATCAAACGCCTTGAAGATGGCTGTGTACACACTACCCACTTGTGCACCGGCAGCAAACGCCGGTACAAACCATCCGAATGTGACCAGGCTAGTTGTACATGATCTTCCAGCAATGAATCCGTGCAGACTTGGTGACAAGTAATTCCGCAAAATAAGTGCAGTCTGATCTACAATTAATCATCTCCAGAATCTTGGGAATTGCGCAGGGGCACACCGGATGACAGTGATCGTGTACCTTGCAACTGGTACATAGCTTTGGCTAGGAATCTATTAAACCATCCCACGTTAATGACCGAACGTCTTCCAGGAGTTACTAAATAATAATCATTGATACTACAAAACTTAGCATGAATAATATTTAAAAAGGAACTTTGTGTCCATAAGGAGAAACTGTGAGTAGATACAACATGATCAATAATATGCTCATCTGATGTAGGTACATGACTGAGATGTTGTTACTATGTGCGTTTCGGTCCGTCGACTTGTACAAGGTAGATCAAACTATATTTCATTTTAAATTTAAAATTCCTTTATTTTGAAAAGAATTTACTTAGTGTAATGCGTGCTAAGTATTGTGTTGTTGGTTGTGGCAGTTGAGCCAAAGACCCAAGCGAAATAATTTCTTCCTACCGTTTCCCTCAGAAGACAAAAGCTTCAAAAGACAATTTATGAAAAAAAGTGAGTCTAAACAAGTCACCATAATAATACCTAGGTACTGAGAACAATTATTGGGTACAGAACTGAAATTCGGGGTGGCTAATTACGTCTCCCTACGTACATAACTTTCTACACATAGGTAGATTTGTATGTATGTTGATTCGTGTCTCTTTTCAACTCGAAGATAAATATTTTCGCTGAGAATTTCTCACAAAATTTTGACTGTCTATTAAACATTTAGGTTCCTAAATAAACTGTTGCCATCACTAATGATAGTAAATTTTATGACCCTAATATAGGAAACAATAGCTACCTACATTCCATCGGAAACCATGACATCAGTCTCTAGAAACCTTAGAATTTGATGAGTGATTATGAAGTTATATTAGGTGATTAAGACATTGTTATATTAGGTATTTCAGTGTTATATAAGATAGGGACTGTCATACGTATATACATAGAGCAATGTACTGTTATTGTATAGATAGATCGTTCTCGTTTCTCGCCAGTGCACGAGCCTATACATGTCAGTACCGATTAGATATAACTGAGAGATAAAAATAAACGAATAAGATGAACGGCAAATTACTTTTACAAATACTCAGTTGGCAACTGCCACCTTGATTTCTGCACTATATTAGCTCACTTATGAATCAAAGTTCGACTGTCATTCATCTGCTTCTTTCATTGTACAGGTGATACAATTTACGACAGAAACACGAACTAAATATTCGATTGAAGTAAAGGCAGGGCTTGAAAAATAATTAAATTAAACTCGAAGTCAATAATAATTATGATAATGATAATAAAACATACTTTTAGTCCAAAGGAGTTGAAAAGAAATGAGCTTATAATCAATCGTGATGTGAACTTATTTAAAATAATCTCTCTTTCAATCAAACTATCTATATCTCACAGGTGAATATCTCTGGTATGTACCATAATATATAATTAAGGCAATCAAAGCATTGGGATGACTTTTGAGATGTGTTGATAGTTTTTCCTTCAAAATCCAAATTTCTACTTTCATTAGACGTTTTAAACCTTCCTGAACAATTTTGAATTCGTCTTTTGGTGTTTATGTGTTCGCTAAACCCTGCAACGGGTGAAGTATTTAAAGTTTGGTTTCAATAATATTTTTAGGAATTGTTCAAGTTTGGCCGTATATGGTCTCTCATATTAAAGTTTAAAATAAGGTACCTATAATTATAGGCCTGTCGTACCTATAATTATTTTTGGTTGATTAACGGCAATAATAATTTCAAAATCTTAAATCAATCCACCTCCAAATGGCGTTTTGTTGCTATTTCACTTGGTAAGTTTATTAATATAGGCATGAAAATAATGGGGCTTGAAGGCTTTTGGTTACTTATTTTAATCTATTGGAAGAACTTAGTTTATGAGTTGGAGCGAAAAAGTCGAAGTTTCCGGGCATTAAATAAGTGTAATTATTGTATTCAAATGAAGCACTTTAGAGTTGGGATGCTACGCCCCCGGAGCCTGTCTGCTTTATTGAAACTAATGGGGTTCCTTCTATCGTTACTAATTTGTGAAGTAAACTCCGACGAGAGATGTCCTAATCTGGACGATATGGTTTGATTGATGGTACGTATCCATCATAGTCATCCCTCTAGCTTCTCTTCCTCTCCCAACTTTCGTGAGCTTGAACATCCTCGTTTCTAAAGCTTGAGTAATTGCTCTGGATAATTAATAAAGAACCGTTGTCTCGAGGTAGCCTCGTTGTTGAAGCCCCCCTTTTACGTGCGGTCTAGAGTTATAAACAAATGCCTCGACCAAACCCACGAGAAAACATCATATCACATCTGTGGCAAATCCGCTTTCGATTTCAAAAAGTAAAGACGCAACTGTTTCTATGTTCCATAAGAGAAGTATTTTTTGACATGGATTCGTCTTACCACTGGGGGTCATCCAAATTTTCCTTCATGCTATTCATGTGACGCCGAACACACTCACGTTAGCAAACCACGTAAAACCGTTCCGTTGCTAGGGAACTGTAACTCCGTTAATTTTCATCTCAAGAAAATCGTTCACCAGTTGTAGGAAAGCTCTTAATTTATCTCAAAACATATTGCTGTCAAATTCCCTCTCCTATAACTCCGTATTTCACAAAACTTCTTAATCAATTTGGCAAGTACCTACATATCTTTTAAATTATGGCGAGAAGACGTCAATGCTATTCGACGGGATGATGAAGCAGATTGACAAAACTACCTACTAAGTACCTAATTCAGGTTTTAGGTCATGGTTACCGCGATCCATCTCGATCAGCTGAATGAGCCAAATTCTTTCCGGCTCACCGTCGGAAATTTAAATTTGACAGGGAGTTTCTCAGGGACAAATAGAGTCGAATCGAATGAAAGATTCCACCCTGATCAGCTGAGTGAGCTAAATTCTCTCCTGTGCACCCAAGAAAGTTAAAATTTAATATACAGCCTCTCTAGGATATATTGAGACGATTGACATGTGACTCCGTCCTGATGAGCTGAATGAGCCAAAATCTCCTCTCTTCACCCCACAAATCTGAAATTTAATAGGGAGTCTCTCTGGAATCTCAAGAGACGAATGAAATGACGGACCCCACCTGATCAGCTGAGTGTAAAAAAGTATCTACTGTTCATCTTTAAAGTGTCATAAGACACCGTAGGCGTATTTATGGTATCATGTGACATATCCATATCATCAGCATGTTGCGTCAATACTCCACTTTTTGACCTGAATAAGTTTTATGTCTAAAAATTCTGTTATACCCAAAACGTTACCGCGTTTTCTGATGATTTTCACATACACCCAACTCGATTCTAGGGAAATATAACTCCTGTAGTTTTCAACACACAAGAATCGTTCTCTATTCGTTGGAAAGCTTTCGAGTTACCTAATCGTGTTATGTTAACCACTGCGCAATGCGTGACCAACAATCTGAGATATGACCGTGATTGTGTGAATAATTGTTTACATGCAGATGATCCTTCTCAATTAATTTTGTAAAAATGATTGCAACAACTTTTGGGACTTTCTAGTTTGATTTCAAGTACATTTTGGTTCCAAGTCTTCATAATTAATCGCAACTATTACTTTAGCTCCCGTTTATTTAGTACATGTCACTACTACACGCACATTTTTATATTCTGTATGGGCACAATACAGGGTGATTAAAAAGTCTTGAGACGATTCCGAAAAATCAGAACTTTTTTTTCATTTTCAACCTATAAACATTATTCAATGCATAAAATGTAAGCAAATACTTTTTTTTTTTTTTTTTTTTTTTTTTTTTTTTTTTTTTTTTTTTTTTTGTTAATGCTACAAACTTTTGAGAACTATCTCCATTTGAGACACGGAATATCTGCCTTGATGATCTGCAAAATTCATCCCAGACGTTTTGTAGCTTGTCCCCAGTAACAATGTTTGCTGGAGTTGTGATGCGTTGCTTCATCTTCAACATTAGTAGATTGGTGGGGGGGGGGGGGGGGAGTCTCCACAAAAAGATATCGTACAGTTGGTTCTAGGGAACGTGGAACATTCCGGAGTTACACCGAGTTTAAATCGCACCAAGACCCTTGAATCACCCTGTATAACTGGACTTTGGAAAATATGAAACTGATTGCCAAGGGAAGTGTTTAAACTAAAATGTATCACGCAAAATAACAAACAAATAACATAACTGAAGAGCAGGTACTTTAGATGAGCATCAAACAAGATTCGTTCAGGTACGCTAAGCTATAAGTCACTAAGGCTTATGAATACACAAATTAAGGGATGTAAGCAAAGCAAGAACACATGTTTTGAGAAACCTAAAAAATGCAATTATTTTCTTACCTTAGGCGCAGCGTATGGATTGGACCAGAATAGTTATAAAATAGTACCTAATACTAACTGTGTTTTCACCTTCTACGTAGAGATGCCGCACAGTGGTGTTAAGGCGGGGGGGGGGGGGGGGGGGGAGAGAAAACAGTTGAAAATATCGTATTATATTGTGACTTACATGCATTCTACAAGTCGTCCCCCAATATTTTTCACTTTGCACAATTAGCACTCACGATTTTTAAGGCCACATTCTAATATTGAATAGAAGCATGTAGTTCGAGGTCGAATCACAAAATAAATTTTATTTTTAGAATTGGGCAACTATTTGTTGTTCATCAATGACTGAAAGTTATTGGGGCAATCTCGAGTTCCAAATGATAAAGAAATTATAAAAAATTTGGGTCCATTATTTGTTCCACAAAGACATAAATCGTCAAAAGTTGAGGTTTAATATCGTAGATCGCTTGAAATCGCCCAAAAAAACTAAATCCATGACACAGGGTTTGAACTCTAAAATCCCGTTGTCCGATCTTGCCTATTCCGGAGCTATTAAAAAGTAAAGCAGTTGGACCATTGAAATTATTATAAACTCAAAAAAGTTGGGAAGTCGAAAAATTATTCTGGAAGTTTGAAAACGTCGAAATTGACGTATTTGATACCTCTATTTAGTACCCTAGATTTCATGACGATCAAAATAATTATGATCATCATAACATTTCTTATATAAATTGCTGATGAAATGATTTTTTTGTCTCTTCAATATTGTATTATCAATATCTATATCTATGTCTCAACTACCGCTAAATTCTGGCCTGTCATCAAAGCTAAGGAGGTGGGGTTGGTCTCATTCGATTAAAAATTTAAATTTTTACACATTTTTCGTGGACCAAACAACTTTCTTTTTTTTGCCAGAAAATCTATGTGCTGTGTATTTTCTTGGGCATAGGAGGATGTATTCAAAGTCAGCGCGAAATTTCCTATAACAGTCGCTAGTAACATTGCCATGTCCAGAACAAAACGCATTTCACCCCACTGTGAGTTGGAAGGGGAAATCGTAGTCCAGTTATAACTGGACATCATCAATAGTACAAACGCCAGATGACTGATTCTTTTAAATCTACTTTCTTGAAACGTAAACCAAGACATTTTTCTTCTTGGTCAATTACAAAGGTTCGTCAAACATGCCACATCTTTGACAGCCATTTATTTTTGATGATATATTCTTCATTTTAGTAATGCAGCGATTATATTAGGATGTTTTTATCATTTAATAATGATTGACAGGACGTTTCCATTTGTTTTCGTCACGTCACGGTGGAGTTTTCTATTGATTTTCACGTACAACCAATGCGTTACTAGGGAAGTGTAACTCCCTTAGTTTTCATAGCAGGAAAACCGTTAGCCACTTTTTGGAATGCTCTCATTTTATCACAGCATCTCATAATCCCTAAGCCTCTGTAGTGTCAAGGAAAGCTGATTTATTACGCTCAGTTATAAACTAATATTGCTAAGTAACCATAATGAACTAATAATGTGTAAAATTAATCATTATTAAATGATCTGACTGTAGAACCGTAGGTCTACCGTCCGTTTTTGACATTTCATGTCTTTGCTATGGCACACAACCAAATTTTCGTTATGTCACGTTACGTTACGTTACTCAATGATTTCTGATGATTTCCGCCTACAACCGAGTCGTTGCTAGGGAAATGGTACTTCGTCATTTTTCATCCCACAAAATTCGTTGACCATTCGTTCGAAAGCTCTCGATTTATCCAACCATACTATATTAACTACTGCGAAGTGCGTGGCCAACAAGCTGAGTTATGAGCATGATTATATGAATAATTGTTTACACACAGGTGATCATTTTCAATTATTGATACTGTGAACATGACTGCAACTGCTTGTTAATATCTGATGATTTCATTGAGCTGGTGTTTCGATGATTTGATTCATAGCAGGTGATCCGAATATTGCGAGAACGGTTTGATTTGTGAAGTGGTGATTAAATCATTTTAATAGATAATTTCTATACTTTACACTCTAGGAAGCTGTAATTTCGTAGCCTCTTTAGGACATTTACTTGACGATGCCCAGGGTCCGGATCAGCTGAGTGGCTCTTAGAGCTTGCATACGAGTCCGCAACACATACGAGTCTGCAACTAAAGACATAAAATGTCCTAATGTGTTGCAGGCTCGTATACAAGCGTTTTCTTTTAGTTTGTTATATCTAATTACCTCACTGCTGAGGATCATGAATGTTTTTTCATTTCAAATTGGAAGCTTTTACTTTCAAATTGAAGGATAACGGATATTTAGTAAATGCATGATTTAATTCGTAAAAAAACAGTAAGCAAATCAACTAGTGAAACAAATAATACATAATACATAGTGAAGGAACTTGTAAATATGAATAGAAATAGGTATGAGCAGGACGAGACGTTTCGAGAGTCACAACGAACTCATAACGAAAATCATGGATAATCAACAAACATGAATGAAAATAATGAGCAAAAAAGAATTAATGGACTTAATTTTTTAAATCCGTTTTTGAGGCATTCTGGAACGAATCCTAGAGTTTAACGCTTTTTCATAGGTATGTGTGGGCACCTATATATCAATTTATGTAGGTACTACCTACCTGTATAATATGTGTTATTCCAGACGATAACTCCTCTTGAGTGCTCCTATTTCGTCGACCAACACTTTTTAAGCTCATTAAATTGGTCAAATCTCAAAAAATCTGCTTAAAAAAATCACTTAAAAAGTTCCAGTCATGCAGCATGATCGTATGAGCGAATTTTCGTCAATTATTGTGCGTTATTATGTTAAATTGTTTTGAAATTTCAGGATTTTAACTAAAGAGGAAATGTTCAATTTTTAATTTAAAAAACGCTATAAAAATATTACGAAACTCTCACTGGTTAAATCAGTTGTACTGCGTTAGATATGGAAAATGTGCCATGGATAATTTTCCAAAGCTTGTAAATATTTCTAGTGGAACAAAAATTATCGCTTACTTTTGTTGGGTTATGAAGAAGTATAGTGTTAAAGTCACATCAACTTAATTCAGCTATTTACGCTCAATAAAACCTTCTGATTATCATAATGATTATCTATGGGAATGATTTCGAAACAAGAAGAAATCACTTCTTCGGAGGGGCTTGAGTTTTGATTAATACCACAACCCAACTGTTTATGCTAATGACGCTTGAGGGTCTAACGTGTTGTGTTTACAGGCTAATTTAGCCGACCAACGCCATCTGTTCAGAAAGGCTGACAAATGGTACGGAGAAGGCAGGACCGTGTATTCTAATAAGTAGGTAGCTGGTGGTGGTGAGGGGTGGGCACAATACGACTCCTTGAAGCAACCCCTATTCATCCTGGAGCAGCCTATCAGTCTACGTCACGTTTGAAAAATGCCTTCCAGGCACCAACCATCCAAGCCCCCCACTCACACTGTTCCATTTCCACCGCATCAGTCATGAAAGGGGATGATGGAGAGTGATTCAGCGAGCTGATCTATGGTATGACAAACTCTGGCTCTCAGAACCGCAGACTCGTCTCCCTTTGACACATGAGATCTCCTTTTTCCTAACTTCAAGTACTACATTGAAATAGGAACCAGAAAGTCTAGTATGAAATCAACTAAATCCATGTTTCATTCACAATAGAACTATATATATGTTGAGTTGAATCAAACCTGATTTTGAATGTATAAGTACTTATGGTAAATTATCATAGCTTCGTTCTCAATGCGAGTTCTGACAGTTCTCGAACTCATCAGAACTGGGACGGAAAATCCCGGGGCGTTCCAAAACTTGCGGAACAGCGTTCTGCACTGCATGGAATAATCTGTGTTGTTGTTTGTAACAAACTCTTCGTCGTCGAACCTTGGCACAATTTCGTCGAAAAAAATCGGGTTTCGTGGATGTAGACGAGATCCAACTACAACTTGAATCTCATCCTCATCGTCAACAAACCATGAAACTTCACCACCATCGTCGAAACTATCGCTTTTCGAACTTGACGAGCTACTGGTTGACATTTCGATTAAGAAATTCAAATGCAGAACAGCGAACAGAACAATGCGAAATTTTACAGTGAAAATTACACGCGGCAAGCAAAGCCGAGGGGAGCGTATAGTTAACTCCACGAGCTTCGAAAAATTGTGAAATCCGCATGCGTTAACTGTTAGAACCGTTCGAAACTGGGTTCGCAAAACACTGCGAACGCCGAACTCGGCGTTCCGGAACTGGGCGTTCTGGCACTACGAACGACAAAACTCGGCTTCGCTTGCCCAGAACCGTTCCGAACTGGCCGAACGCACACTGAGAACGAACCTTAAGTTTACTGCTAGGTTTTGAAGTCATTACAATGGTTCATAAGTTTGCACTGAGTACCTACTAAAAGATGAAAGTTGTGAAATACAAAAGCTTGATTTACTTTGCTTACAGATCATGTTTTAACATGTATCATGTTTTAGCCCTGGGGTCCTAGCGAATTTTGCGAGTCAATTTTTTTCCGCGCACGAAATTAATTACAGTGATTTCCGCCTACAACCGAGTCGTTGCTAGGGAAATGGTACTTCGTCGTTTTTCATCCCACAAAATTCGTTGACCATTCGTTCGAAAGCTCTCGATTTATCCAACAATATTATGTTAACTACGGCGAAGTGCGTGTCCAACAAACTGAGTTATGAGCATGGTTATATAAATAATTGTTTACACACAGGTGATCATTCTCAATAATTGATATTGTGAACATGATTGCAACCGCTTGTTAATTTCTGATGTTTTCATAGAATTTCGAATCAATATCGAGGAGAAAACATGATACATGGTTGAAA
Source organism: Adelphocoris suturalis (assembly GCA_030762985.1). Lineage (NCBI taxonomy): Eukaryota > Metazoa > Arthropoda > Insecta > Hemiptera > Miridae > Adelphocoris > Adelphocoris suturalis. Next base: position 78,829,571 of record CM061046.1, read on the forward strand.
TTTTTTTTTCTAGAACAGAAATAAGTTTTTTCTAAATATTCGGTGTCTAAAATTTAGGCGGATTCTACCAGTCTGCACAATAACAATGAGGAACTTCCTATTTCCTACGGTTGGTGGAACGACTGCAAAACTGGTTCAGGTGTCAAGGATGAATCTTCTACCTTCACATCTTTAACATTCTTTCGGATGTACTCATCACGATCCCGGTAAAATGCATTTTTTTCCAAAAACTCTCGGAACGGCATCCGTTATTGGTGGAAATCGCCGAGATGATCGAGAATTTGTATACCCTTGTACGTAGTTACTTACTGCTTTTGACGCATTACTTAGGCAGATGGAGGAAAAATAGAAAAATATAGGTACATGTCAACGCTTTACCAACAACTTGAAGAAGTAAAGATCAGTGCTCTTCAATAGTCCATGGAAATGTCAAAATCTTTATATTGCGACAGGGTTGCTGATTATTATGGCAATTGTCAGTCGCAAAACCATTAGGACAATACACATAACCTAATGCACGCCAAACTAAAATAATAAGCCCTGAATGTTATGTACCTGGTGAAGAAAATAAATCTTCAACGTCCATAAAACCAACTTTCAGCTAAACATCAATGTCTATCTCCATTGTAAAACAAGTTACGTTCGTCACCACGTTCTTCTCACTTCTCCCACGGCAGTAAACCATGCATCGGAGAAACAGTTGCTGATAATGAAAGGAATAACTACTTTATTCCTCCGCTCGGAAGCCTTATCCAGCAGTAACGGGAGACATAAAAACGTACGAATCCGCCAACTCAAGACAGAAGACTTGATTTACAAGGTAATAAACCGGCTGACGGGGTCGCAGTTTGAGTGAATCAGCTCCTCCAGTTATGACAGGGAACAATGTCAGAACGGTCTCTTGGACGTTTTACGGCGGTTTTACTCCCATCCATTTCTTGTCCTGTTTTTTCCCCTTCAGGCTCTCCGAAAGCTGTGAAAAGGTTCCAGACGAAGGCCTTCGAGCTGCCGCTAGGAGTTTGCGTCGTCGTATATCCTTCGACTTTCTGACAAAAAACATAATTTCCTTCTGATAAAGAATTTAGCTCTTCATCGTTCCTTAGTTTTCTGTTTTTAATTCAGGTTCTAGTAGATAAACCTTATTTTACTGCATAACATTGTTATTCTAAGACACTCAACTATTTTCAACTATTTTTTTATGCAGCTGTATTTTAATATAATTTTAGCAGCTCCTTATAGTGATTCCTGTTGCAACCGATGAGGGCCTGGGAACGAATGGAGAGGAAGACCGCTGATGATCTCTGTAGGAGTAAAATACAAAAATATCTATCTATTTGACAATTTTAAAGTGGAGGGAGTAATGAGGTGTACGACAAAATTCATTACTATCATTCCTTTCGGAGTTTCAACACTTTTCTTAGACCGTGGCTTGCATCTGACGTACATTTGTATTGTATGTGTCCAGATTTGGTCCATGGGAGGCTGATATATTTTTCCTAATTGGCTGAACTAATTTCTTTTAATAGAGGACTTTATATGCAAGAAACAAACATAATTTCAAATCAATTAGCAGTCCATTCGATTCATCTTTAAGGTGGAAAGTTGGCACTATCAAAAGGGTACTAACATTTACTAAAAATCGTAAAATTGGGGGACCTAAGAAGCACTGTGAAGGGGCTAACCCTTTTGCAAGGCGCAATGTGTCGAGTTTAGATAATGTACTACAGATTGGGTTAAATAATGACGGTCAATTGATCTGGATAAAAGAGATACTTAACTACTAGCATTTTACGTTTTAGACCATCCTGCACAAAAATTTAGGTCTCCTTCCTGTCTGTATATATGTGCCCACTAATCCTTGAAACTAGTACATAACTACAAGTCCTTGGCAGTAGTATGGTAACTTATAGTTCGATATTAAAGAAAATTTCAGAGATTGTGCAGATTGGGGTCAGGACAAGTTTTATCGAAGCCAGGCAAAATATAGAATCATAACCTGCGCAAACTTGAAATTCTAACACAGACAAATGTTAACAGATTTTTAGTTTTTGAAACACACATGACATCCCCTACTTTTAATCTTGATATGTAATTTTCACGAAATGTGTGCATTTCAGGGAGATAGTCACCTACGAAAAGCATTTCTCAATTAACAATAAAAGCTCCTGTACATCAGAAAACCCAAAAATTCAAAATGCTCTGCACGGTACCTTTCTCTAAATAATTAAATTCTTCTTTTAGCGTATTTTCAAAGAAAAAATGAGCTATTTCGATGGCTTTGAAATTGTAAGAATGGGTATAAGGTTTCAAACATCAATGAACACAAGCTTTTAACGTCGTATGTATATATTATTTATAGGGTGTATTTCCTGACGATAACTCCCTTTGATAAATCCGTCTTGGCAAAAGAGTTGGCCAGCCTGATCGCTCCAGAATTTCAGGCTGAAATTTACAATTTAGTATCAGTTTAATTTACAGTTAAATCAGTGGTCGTGCCCTTCACCCTCTGCCACAGAAATTTGAGAGGGAACTCTCCTTTATTAATGAAGTACTGATCCCACAAGACCGCACAATTCGCTATCTTGGGCATCACCTGGGCAGCAAGCTTACATGGGAGGACCACATAAAATATCTGGTCTCAAAAGTTCGTCAACGAACTGGGCACTTAAAACCACTACTTGGACATCGATAACGAGTTTCCCTCAGCATAAAAAAACTATTATACCTTTCACTCATCAAACCGATTTGGTAGTACGCTTGCGGTTTGTGGGGGTTGGCGGCGGTATCTCATATAAACAAAACGCTGCAAATTATTTCACAAAGGTTTATTATTTTTTCAATTGAGTATGATCGTAGTTTTAGTTGGCTTGCGTACATCATAAGGCCCGCCCAGACTCCTCGGCGTGTCCTATTTCGAGTTGCCACAACCTATACTTCTATAATTATATACGCATGTTTATATTTCTCGATTTGAGCTCCTATCTATTCAAATAGTTATTGCCTTAATAATATCATTATCTAAGTATGTACGAAAAGTCGAGAGGATATGTTATTAAATATGCGTAGGAAAAGCATTGATATTAACACACAAATATGACCTAGAAAAAAACATATATTCATGCCTCGAAGGAACGCTGTACCCACCTCATGGTGCCGCGGTGTATTATATGGGTATAACACGTAAAAGTAATAAATATCCATTCTCCTACACCTCTCTGCTACGCCCCTGGTCACTCCAGACACCACAAGGTGCCGCGGCGCCTCCTCTCACTCCACCCCCCGCTCACCCCCCTCGCCGCCCACCGTGACCCCCTGCCAAGCGTGCCAGGCGTGCGTCTAACACGTCTAACACTCAAAGCCTCGAAAAAGACACTTTTTCGCCCGTTTTTGGCCCATAGCATCTATGCAAGTAAAGCGATCGGGATGGTTAAACGTTAGGACCAACTAAACCCCAAATGGAGTCAATGTGCGAAAGAACGGGTTTTTCAAGTCAATTCTTAGGCCTTTTATGGCCCGGACTGTCGCGAACGCGAATTTATTTCTATAGTTTGATTATTTATTGATTTTGATTTATGTTAATTTCAATTTAGACATTAAATTAAGTTATTTGGTTACTACAATTTTATCCCAAAAGTACCATATGTTATTTTTGAAACCCCAAATGTTGAATATTAGTATATTGATCACTTCAAAAAATACAAACGAAAAGATAAAACGAAAAATAATTGTGTCTTCAATTATTAAGTACGTAACAAAAAGAAAAATAAACTGAATTAGGTACAAGGTAAATATCAAAAAGAAGACCACAAAACTGCCTTACAATCAGTTTCAAGACAGTTATTGGTAGCAGAGCTTGAGATCCAACGGAAGATGGGAATCGATAATGAACTTCGCTATGCGAAGAATAAAATTGAAGAGGTCGCAACAGAAGTAAGAGATAAGTTGGAAACAAATGAAATGACAGAAAGAGATGCGACAAGACTTCTAGGAAAACTGAAGAAATTCATAAGTATGTTCATTAGTTGTAAAGAAAAGTCTGATAATAAGAAAAGAGACAATAAGCGAACTGATGAGGATGACTACGCACTAAGTGAGGCTTGGTTCTTTGCTGAAGAAATGGTATCATTATTAGAGGATTTCATTGCTATTAATACAACTAATGTAAGTAATGCTCCACGACATTCTAACACTTGCGGGAGTAGGATCATACATCTTCCGAAATTGCATATTGAAAAATTCGAAGGTGACATCCTGAAATTTCAAGAGTTTTGGCAATTATTTGAAAACAACGTTCACAATGATTGTGCATTAGCTCCTATAGACCAATTTAACTATTCGGTAAGTTTATTAACAGATTGAGCAAAAGAATGCATAAGTAAATGCAATAATTATAACCAATGAAAATTACACAACTGCTTTGGATAAATTGAAAGAAAAATACGTAGACACTCAGGTTATAATCGACAAACACTAAAACGCATTAAATTATTTACCAAAAGCTAACAAATTCGGAAACAGTCTTCGGCAAACATTTGACAATATCGAAAAACACATAAGGTGTTTACAAAATTTGGGTGAAAATGTTGAACAAAAGATTTTCGTGACCATGATTACATCAAAATTTCCACCCCATATTAATAGAGATTGAAAAATACAGAGCAGAAAAAGATATTACAACTGAAGCACTAATAGAAATTCTACGAAAATCAATAAAAGCTTATGAAAGAGTTTATAATTATTCCAATGCAAGCGGAGAAAATTATCAAAATAAATTTCATAAAACTGAATATCCAAAATTCACAACAGAAGCATTGATGACTAATGAAAAAACGGACAATTCTAGAAAATGCATATTTTGCAAAAATAATCATTGGTCCGACGAATGTAATATTTATAAAACTGTAGAAGATAGAAAAAAAGTAGTTATTGGATCTTGCTTTATATGCCTTAGAAAATCACATTCAATGAGAAACTGCACAGTTAATAAGCCATGTGTTCATTGTAACGTAAGGAAAAATCACCATAGGAGTTTATGTCCTAAGAAATTTAAGAATGTAGAGTCAAGTTTTGTGATTACAGAACAAACGCCACACGAAACTTGTAAATTGCATTCACAATCAGAAATGGAAACGGGACTAGTTGCAATGAACGAAAAAGTAACGATGCAAACATTTTCTGCGAATCTACGAAACCCTGCCGAAAAAGAATCATCAATGCAAGTAAGAGGTATTCTCGATTCAGGGAGCCAACGAACGTACATCACGGAGGAAGTAAGAAAACACTTGAAATTACCTAGCGAAAACAAAGAAGTTCTGTCTGTGTATATTTTTGGAAGTACGCAACCTAACAATATCACTACGTATTCAGTAGAATTCGAAATAGTACTATCTGATGGTAAAACTATGAATATCACTGCAAATGTCGTGCCAACAATTACTGGTAGAATGATTAACAACAATATCGATATTTCCCGTTTAAAAATTGATCCTAAATATTCTCTCTCCGATTCGGATCGATCAAAACCAATTGACATCCTAATTGGAAATGACTATTACTATGACATAGTACTACAAGAAAGGAATGAAATACACCCAGGATTACATGTTATAAATACAAAATTAGGATGGGTAATTAGCGGTAGATATCCCGAAGAAAAACCAACATCAGACGTTGTTAGCTTCCTCACCTACACGACCAAAAATAAGAGCAATTCTTGCGATTTAATTTCTTGGCTAAAACCTAGTAATTTACCGTACGAAGATTTGAAAATGAACCGAAATGACATGAAGAAACTTTGGGAACTTGACTGCCTAGGAATAACTGATGCAATAATAGAAGGGGAAGATGACAGGGCGGTACAACAATTCAATGAGTCAATAAAATTTATAGAAGGTAGGTATTATGTATCATGGCCATGGAAAATTTATCCCCCAGAAATCACATCGGGATATGGTTTGGCTTTCGGACGTTTGAAATCGTTATTGAATAGAACAAAAGATAAATCTTTATTGAAAAATTACGACGCAATATTTAAGGAACAATTAGCAAAAGAAATCTTCGAACAAGTACATCCAAATTCTACAGAAAATTCAGTCATTCACTACTTGCCTCATCACCCCATAATCACCCCTGATAAAGCAACAACCAAATTAAGGATAGTATTTGATGGATCCGCCAAATCAAAGAGAGGGGATAGGAGTTTGAACGAATTGATGTACAGAGGACGTATTCTCATGGAAGATTTAGGAGGAATTTTGTTACGTAGCCGTACTCATAAATATTTACAGTCCATGTTTGCCTTGAGACGTTTCGTTGCTCGAAGAAGAACACCAATCAAAATTTCATCAGATAATGCACTGCAATTTAAACTCGTAAAGACAATTTTGGAAAATTTGATTTACGATAAAAATATTGAAACATGTTTGGCAGAGAGGAAAATTGAATGGGAATTCATTCCGGAATTATCACCTTGGTTTGGTGGTTTTTATGAGCGCGTGGTAGGAATTGTGAAAAAACGACTTCGACGCACTATTGGAAGGCGATATCAATTCAAATATAAATTTTTAGGAGACTATATAAATTTAAATAACATTTTGACACCTGCGCATTTTTTTGGCTCTCCGGGAATGTCCCACACTGGGAAAAGTACTGTGCGAACCTGAAGAAACTAGATACGGCAGTGGCGTAGCAAAGCAATTTATCACGGAGGGGCAACAACAACAGCCAAAGATTATAGGTATATGTAACTATAGTATAAAATGTGTATGGTGGGTACTACCAGTCACAAAGAGGGCATGGTAGCATGTATACAGGGTGTCCCACAGAAAGTTTACTCCCCCCCCCCCCCCCCTTTCCCCTGAATTCAGCGTAAGTAGACCTCAGGAAAAATACTTTCGCGTGCGCCACTTGCACCAGAAGTTTAGCAATTAGCAAATTAAATGTAAAATCACCGAAATTATACCTTATATCTGCATAAAACCGAAAATCCAAATTTAAAGTCCTTGTCAAAAAGTCCGGGTCATATAAAATCAATGGAAATCTGATATATAATAAATTATAACGAAGAGGAGAATGTAAGAAGTAGATGGGAAAAAGCGTTATGCTTAGTACGACGCACAATAGGTATTTATTTTGTACTTTGTCCCGAACGAACCTTGAAGTGACAATCGGTATTTTTACCCATCTGATTTCGCAGAGGAGAAATGCCTCCCTCGATGCCGATGCCAGAAATAGTTTATTGCAAAGGTTCATTGTTGAAAAAAATTAAACGAAAACAATCACTTTAGAATTACCTAATTTGAATTTGAGTCTTAGGTACCTACCTACCTACCGAGAGAAAATGAACATAAAAGTAATCATTATGTAGGGAGACACATTGTATTATTTTTACAGCATAACCTTACGTACCTTAAATTAAGGTAATTAACCCTTCTTTTGATGGACACAAAAAGAACATTCTTACCAAACTAAATCTGTCTTTATTATGAGAAAATGCTCATGAACTGGGGAGCACAAGGCTTGTCATTGACTTACCGTTTCCAATCCAATCGTCTTTGTAGATCTTAATGTATCCCTCCAAGGGGTTCATAACTCGTAACTTTAGCACTCACTTTTACACTAATTACGGTTCCTTTCATGTTAAACATTGTATGACAATTACCACGGAATAAGATACAGGATATAGGGCATCAAACGTTTATGAGAGACTCACAAACGTAAACAAACTGAAGTAAAATGATTTATCGGTTGGTTCACATATCGATTCTTTCAATCGTTTCCATTCGACTATGGATATTTCAATCACCACAGCACAGACATTTTTTAGTCCTTGTAAGATTCTATTAATTTTATTTTACCGTTATTCCTACTGGGACTCATACCAAAAATCAGGGACAATTGAAGACTTTTATGAGTAAGAAAACTTATTGATGGTAAGAAGGACGCAATCGATGCTACTGCATTGAATCGATCAATCGAACGTGAATCGGAGGGCAGTAAAGGTGGGGAAAGTTAGGGGCAGTGAGAGGGGCAAAATGACTTTTGGCTTCCAGAGGGAAATGAGGATGGGCCAGCCCCCCCTCAGGAGAGGGGGAACGACATAATTTCACCACTGTTTCACTTTATAGTATCCAGCATACCATTATTTTTACTGTAGTTATTTCGCTTCTGTTGGATGGGCATTATGGGCAATTATATTATCCACGGCGTTTGGCCCTCCCTGGAACCAGCCTTGGAGGAGCGTTCCTAGTTAGCCTTGAAGTTGCTAGGTAACTGGACCCACATAACAGGCGTGCTTTGCGGGTTGCGTTCTCGAACTTACCGTAATTGGTACTGACGTTAGTAATGTGAAATTATTAATTATTGTTCACGCAGCATCCGTTTCAAGAAGAACTTCTACATCCTCTGTGATCGTGGGGGGGCTCTGCCCACCCTGCCCCTCCTCAAATTACGCCACTGAGAAACGCGAACTATCCTCAGGTTCCGCCCGCCAAGCAAGATGACCTTGGCGGTTTCGCTCACATTCCTTTCGGAAATATTACAGGGACTAACCCGCATAATCAGAACATAAACGTCCCACTTGGTCTACCTACACCAAGTCAGACATATATAAATCCGCTACATAACATCAATCAACATAGAACACAAATTAATTCAAGAAGAAAGTGCTGAAGAACCTGATGATAACGAACAGGAAGAAGACTACAGCACAGCTAGCCAACGAAGACCCAGACGCAGAGCTGCAGAAAACGCAAACCGACGTATCGCCGAATACTTTTCAGTTGGCCGGAATGTCGCGAACGCGAATTTATTTCTATAGTTTGATTATTTATTGATTTTGATTTATGTTAATTTCAATTTAGACATTAAATTAAGTTATTTGGTTACTACAATTTTATCCCAAAAGTCCCATATGTTATTTTTGAAACCCCAAATGTTGAATATTAGTATATTAATCACTTCAAAAAATACAAACGAAAAGATAAAACGAAAAATAATTGTGTCTTCAATTATTAAGTACGTAACAAAAAGAAAAATAAACTGAATTAGGTACAAGGTAAATATCAAAAAGAAGACCACAAAACTGCCTTACAATCAGTTTCAAGACACGGGCGGCGGACGGCGAACGGCGGACGGACATTTCAAATTTGGATTCTACGCACCTTGAAACGTAAAGTGACAAAGTTTGAGGGGGGGTTTTAAAAATTTTTTGCTACACGATCACATAGGCTTATTATTGGAAATAATAAACCAAAATACAGGTGACTCAAAACCGAGTGCTGAGGCTCAGTACTGCGGCTTCGTGGTATGTACGAAATTCAACGCTCCATAATGATTTAGACCTCTAACTCCACACCCGAATGATAGATAATCCTAATCCTTTAATTTCACAATTTGCAGCTAATCCTCCACCTATACCGAATAGACGCAGACTGAAGAGGAAGCGACCACAAGATGCTCTCATTACATAAACTCAAGCTGTGTTTTGTGCTAAAGACTGGTACAGGACAACCACTGGGTTGTACCTGAACTACAAGTTTCATGTGAATTAGATATGTACTTACATTCTGCTATATTGCTATATTGTTATTGCTATCTTAACTGTAATGTTGATTTTTCAAACAATAAAGTTTACTGTGGTAAAAAAAAGTCTTTAAAAGATCGGTTTTTGGACAAAAAGGCATGAAATAAATTCTGAAATCTACAAGTTAGTATGTTCATAATGTAATGTTTATGAGGCTAATAATGTTATGGATAAGAAGAAGCTGTGCACCACGTATTGGCTGAGGTTTATGTTAATTTCATCCATATGTTTTATTTGGGAACAGGACAACTTGCAAAAATACGAGAGTAAGAAATTATTATGCTTTCCGATTTTGAAAACATTCGTAACCCCATAATTATTAGCTTTATCACCCATTACATTGAGTAAACTTGAAATTAAATTAAACGTTGGTGAATGCCTATATCCCGACGAGCTTTCTATTATGTTGATTCCAGTTCCAACCTCATCCGCCGGAATCTGAAGTTATGAGCGTTAGTCCCATTAAAAACCTGGCCACCCGTTTCTCTTCACGAGATAGATACAGAAGAGAGATAATTCTTCCAACGGTTATCATCCTTCTTTCCCCATAAAAAGTCCAATTAAATGCAATCTAAGCCTGTACCATAAATAATTATCTTGAGAAGCAAAAGGCCTCAATTAGCCCGTCCATTCACGTCAATTACGGGCAAATAATTATGATATAAACTCGAAGGTGCCGAAACGCCGGTCGGAACGGTTTAATAGCAATTCAAGCGGTTCTACCTTAATTGCCAAGAGCCAGGGAGGCAGTTTGCCTACTGAGGCTAATGTGCACTCAGCCACACAGGTGATGAAGAAGGGAAAAAAAACATGCTTAACGATTGAATATGGTTTTGATATTCAATTGAAAGTATAAGATAGTTTTTCACAAAAACAGGAATTCAGCTGAAATTAATTATGACTAATAATAAAATTCGGAATTTGAAGTAGAAAAGAAGGAAAAAACATGCTTAATGATTGAATATGGTTTTGATATTCAATTGCCAATATAATATAGTTTTCCACAAAAATTTTCAGCTGAAATTAATTATGACTAATAATAAAATTCGGAATTTGAAGAAGGAAAGAAGGAAAAAACATGCTTAATGATTGAATATGGTTTTGATATTCAATTGCCAATATAATATAGTTTTCCACAAAAATTTTCAGCTGAAATTAATTATGACTAATAATAAAATTCGGAATTTGAAGTAGAAAAGAAGGAAAAAACATGCTTAATGATTGAATATGGTTTTGATATTCAATTGCCAATATAATATAGTTTTCCACAAAAATTTTCAGCTGAAATTAATTATGACTAATAATAAAATTCGGAATTTGAAGAAGGAAAGAAGGAAAAAACATGCTTAATGGTTGAATATGGTTTTGGTATTCAATTGCCCCGTGCCGGGGTGTGGTGCGGGAAAAGCGCCACGGAGTTACTCGAGTTGGGCATCTCGGCAGGAGTACTCCGTGGTATCACCACCCGCGTCCTGAGGGGTTCTTACTTGAACTGGTGGTCATTTTATAGGGGCACTTCCTTTCATCCCATTCTTCCTCCTCGTCCTGCAACTTCCTTCATCCCTAGAGCCGGCGTCGGGTAAACCTGAGCGTCCTCCCCACTTTTAGCGAATTTTTGAAGAAAATTAAGCTATTGCTCTCGCCTCAAAATTTGTAGAATGTGTATTTTTGAAAAAAGATTGTGCAGAAATCCGTTTCAGGCTATTCTGAATCATATTCTGAAGTTTAACGCATTTTTTTGTGTATGTATGTATGTATGTATATATGTATGTGTCATTCCAGACGATAACTGTCCGTAGAATTGTGCTAGAAACTTCAAACAAATTTTAAAATGTTAAGGACACAAAACGAAAGTTCAAGTTCGTTGGCCAGCATGATCGGATTACATCTGCGGGTTGAAATTTTCAAAAATGTAGTCAACAATTTCAAAATAGCCTGTTTTTTGCGATTTGTTGTGCGAAATAATTTTTTCAGCATACTAACATGTGGTATATTCGGAATCAGCGTAAAATTTCCTATAAGAATATGTATCAAGTTTTCAAAAATTTCAAAGTTGAAAAATCAGTCAAAAATCTATATAATCGAAGATTTCTTCAAAAATTCGCTCATGGGGTCATGCTGCATGACTGACTTTTTTATTTTATTTGTTTATTTTCAATTTAATGGCGTGCCCCCTCCGTCTTTAAGGGGAGGTTGATTTAAAAAAAAAAAAAAGTGTGTGTGCATGGATGTTTGGTAGGTAACCAAGCTAAAATTTGTGCAAATAAAAATTATGTTTTTCATGTTAATTTTTACATACTTGATTAAAAGTGTTGGTCTATAACCTCTAAAACTGCTAGTTTTTCTAATCCGTCACTGGTGGCTGGAGTCATTTCCTTCTAAATAGGAGACATTATGTGCGCAATAGAAAAACAATTGGTACCCAAAGCAATCATCCTATTGTTTAACAAAACCGTGGCGCTGGTTCTTCAGGGGTAAATATATATATCAAACACTGGAAAAAAGAGGGTAGTAGAGTCGACCGGGGCATGACAGGCGGCTGTCAGAGTTGACACTTTAATCCTCCGCCAGGGGAGGGAAGCAGCCGCCCCCATCCGCAGGATTTCGCTTTTCCCGCTCTGACAAATGACAATTGTTTCACCGCTCCCTCCACCGCCTCCACCGCCGTCTCCCGCTAACCTCTCAGCCGTATCTGCTCCAGTCACTCAAAGCCTCTTCATTATTTGCTTTCCGCCCTCAAGCCTGCTAGTGGGGCATCAGCGAAAAAAATTGAGGCTATTCATGTCTGTCTCATCCCCGGAGGCAGAGTTTTCCAAATGGGTAGCTCCCAGCCAGTGTTGGGCATAATCTTATCGTCGAATACGAATACGATTGTAATCGCGATAATTACTTGTTGGTTCTGAGTCAACTGCGATTATATTCGTATTCGTCTGTCGGCGATTACACGAATACAACCCATAAACATGCGTCACGGTCATCAATTTCAATAGGGCGTCCCTCCTATAATATGCGAAGCCTTGCTAATATTACCTAGCTTCAGAGGGACGTCCATAAAGCGAATTCAACGATTGAAGCCCAGCCTATTTGTCCCAAATCTGTTTCAATAGGACCTTCAATAGGACAATAGGAAATTATTTAGCGTAATCTCTTCAAAATACTTCTGAATCCCTTTCCGCCACCTGATCAATGTATTTACACTCCTTTTGGGTATATTTCCATCACACATAAATCCATAGAGATCCATATTTCTGGGCAGTCTGCGCTAAGCTGACGTCCTTGAGTAAGACGGTATGGCCAGTGGCGATCCGATTGAGCTCTCCATGGAAGCTGGGTTATGAAAGGGCCAGCAGGGCACAAGCCCTGAAGGACACCACTCAGAACAGTTGCCTCACCCTGACTGCTTGTGCTAGATGGAATTGGCTTTATTTTGCTTGTAGGAGATTTGATCCTCAATACGTACCTATAGATAACATCTCAATAAAGTTATCACCAGTGACTCTCCTCGCAAGAGCATCAGCACACTCATTTCCATGAATACCCACATGGCTTGGCACCCACATAAAAGTTACTATTGAGCCCAATGTTGTGGCTTGGAGTAGCGATACACAGGCTTTGTATTAGAGGATCATCAGAGTATTTGTGTCCCTAATCGGTACTTAGTAAGCCGCTACAGATCACGTAATTCCAAACTCCCAACAACTGGCAGTGAAGAACAGATCTGCTGTGAACACAGACGCGACAGGTGGTAAGCGTCAAGTGACTTGGAAGTTGGGGCTCCACAGAGCAACGCCATATCATCAGGTGTCTTTGAGCCATTGGTGAGCAGATGAGCAAATAATTACACAAATGTTTATTATTTTCGTATTTTGGCGGACGGATGTTGGTTAATTATTTCCCATAATGAACCTTTGTCATCGGCCAGGAAAAGACAAATTTTTCCCTTCATAATTTGCTGGTATTCGTTTCAAGATGCGTAGAAGCAAAAAATGACTTAACAATATCCGTCCGACCTCCTGGGCCGCGCTGCACTGTATTTCGACCTGTGGGTTTTGATCTAAATAAGCCCAAAACCACGAAAATCGAGCTCACTCAGCTGATCAGAGCGGTTCCTCACTAATTCAATTCTACCTGTCTCATAGATGCTCTGTTTAAAATTTGAGCTTCATAGATTAAATGCCATAGAAAGTAGCTTACGAGCTCAATCAGAAGATTATAGTGGTTCCTCACGTTGAAATAGGAGGCATCAGCAATAGTCTTTTAATGTCTTTAAGGATAGTAATACTGAGAATAAGCCTAACTAACTTATAAAGATCATGACAAGTATAAGTAAAACTGTTGAACCTAAAGTGTTTAGACTTTTACCATCCATGAAGACAAATTATGTTTCTCTACCGTGAACGTTTTTAAGTCAACTCGACAACAGAAGAAAACTTAGTAAGGCAGGAAGTTTAAATAATTCATCCGATGACACTCGAGAGAGCAGGAAAATTTACATTCTCATGACGCTAACAATTGAATACCTCAATTTTTCCTCTTCTTTCTTCAGGATCGTACCTACGTGCCGTGAAGCGTCAAGCGGCTCTGAGTAAAAATGTGCGGCTCGGGAAAGACTCCCTGATCCTAATACTCGGATATTATCGGCACAAAGGCCTCCGTTATAGAGAACTGCCCCCTTCGCCATCGCTCTGGATACCCCGCAGACATCCCTCGAAAGATCCAGCGTAGGGCGACACTTACCGTTGTACGTGAATAGCATTGAGTAGGTGTCTTTTCAGCATCTGGTCTTCTTAGGGAGGATGAGGCGTTCTGTTTTTATTTACCCCTCAACCCCCTGCATGATGCCTTCATCCTCTTGTATCGCCTTCTCGTAAAATTTTTATATGCCTCCCTGTAATATCATGAATATGTTTGATACTCTTACAGTCATTCAAGAATAAAGGCAATAAAATTTTAAGGTTCACGGTGTGGATATGGTTCACCTTTCTCACTGTTGTGCTCCGAATTGCATCACAAAAGGATGAACTTTATGCCTAAATGCAATAATCTAGTATGGCAAACATACATACCTACATCATACATACATGTTGAACTTTTTAACCCTGGGGTGGGGAGGATCCGGTTCTGGCACAAGGGAAACAGATATGAGCTAGCCAACAATGAACAGTGCATGGTATGCAACATGGAAGCCCAAGAATCCACTTTGTGTTAGATTGCCCTATATACCAGCCCTCAGATCGCATTACCTCCAACCCAATGTTTTGCTGGTGTCATCTGGTGGTAGCAATCCAAAGGAGTTGGTATTGGCTGCTCTACTGGACCTCGGAGAAGACCACGCCAAAATGAACGCCCTCTACCAATTCACTGTCAGGTCTCTGATGCTGCGTGCCTTTGCCATGGAGGAAATTTGGTTATATTGAAAATTTGTGCTTTTAACGAATATCTGTAATTTCGAGAATTCTCTTTCCTATTTCAATTCAATTAAACTATCATCATCTTACTCGTACTACCCACTACTATCATTCATTAAAATCCGTACATTTTATCTGAAGTTATTCCATATATATATGTAAATGACACCGATAAATTTAGGAAAGCTGTGCTTATTAATTTTTGAATCTTTAATGAGTTACACATTGTAATCTATTATAGTATGGGAATTTATGTTATATATATGGTATTAGGTATTGTAGTCTATAATTTGTTGCATAGTTGCAAGTTGCAATCGCAGTGGAATCTTTCTTTTAACACAGAATGTGTTTTTGCGATGACCTACCGAAAAAAAATCGTCACAAAAAACCGACAGAAAAAACCGTTATGCGCCTTTTATAATGATTTTCACGTACAACCAAGCCGTTGGTAGGGAAATGGAACTTCCGCAATTTTAATCGCACAGAAATCGTTCACCATTCGTTGGAAAGCTCCTGATTTATCCAACCATATTATGTTAACTACTGCGAAGTGCGTGGCCATCAACCTGAGTTATGAGCATGGTTATTTGAATCAATTGTTTACACACAGATGATCATTCTCAATAATTGATATTGTCAACATGATTGCAACCGCTTGTAAATTTTCTTATGATTTTCACGTACAACCGAGCCGTTGGTAGGGAAATGGAACTTCCGCAATTTTAATCGCACAGAAATCGTTCACCATTCGTTGGAAAGCTCTCAATTTATATAGTATTTTTCTTGTAGTTACATATTTATTTATATAATATTTATAGGGTTTTAGACCAAATTAAATGTCTAACAATTATTTATTTTATTATTGCCAAATATTGTTATTATTCACGTGCAACCAAGCCGTTGGTAAGGAAATAGAATCATCGCAAAAACACATTATGTGTTCCTATGATTTCATACAGAGTATGGAAAAAGAAATAAACCGGGGGGTGCAGGGGGGCGGAGCCCCCCGCCGAGGCGCAAAGCGCCGAGTTTTCTAACAGTGCTCATTATAATTTCATCAACGTAATGTCAATTTAATCAACTTGAGAACTAATTTGATTTACCATATATTGTCTATATACGAACTCCTTGTAACAATCATGTATCATTTTTTACAATAATATTTCTTTGATTGATTGATTGATTGATGTTGAACTTTTCAGCACTATCCATGGTCCTTGTAAAACCCTTCCAATAAATTCATATCAAGCCTTCACATTTGGAAGGAATATATTATTGTCCGAAAATCAAACGGTTTGTTCCAACCTATTTGTCTCTGGACTTTTTTGTGTATAAAAATACTTATAGAATCCTTTGCTCTGTTAATAAAATGAGAGACACCGTGAGATCAGGAACAGCGGAGGGACCGGTGTATTTGTGTAAAACTATATAGGTTTGTGATAAAAAGCAAGAAGTGTGTAGCAATTTAAGTACAGTTTAAAAACAAATTTGTTACGTTCAAACTTTAGTTTGACAACATTTCTTGTATAATTTTATAATAAAACTCCAAATGGAGGGGGTAAAGCCGAAATCAGTAAACTGATGTTGGGTATCAACACTACATGCAGATACATCGGTACATGGATATGTTTTGATTTTCCCCATGTGAAATGTTTTGTGTCTCATGTCGAAAATGTTTCAATTAAATTAGTTGATCAGAAAAGACCCAATCATTTCAGTCGTCTCTTAATATCCCAGGGAATCTCCCTATCAAATTTAAACTTCCTAGGATGATCAGAAGATAATTTAGCTCACTCAGCTGATTAGGAAAGATCCAATAATTGTAATCGTATCTTAGTGTCCCAGGGAGTCTCCCTATCAAATTTCAACTTTCTAGGATGAAACATAGTAATGTACGTCGTGTCAGTGTCATACACCAAAGATGGGTAAGGTAAGTCATGTGAGTATCGTACACCAAAGATGGGTAAGGTAAGTCGTGTGAGTGTCATACACCAAAGATGGTGTTATTTTTCCTTTGATTCTCTCGGTTCTTGTGCATTTAGGATTGCACTTACCAATGTTCTTTTGCACACAAGAGAAATACAGTACTACCCACGTTCCTGAAAATGCTCACCTCACTAAATGTTATAGGACGTGTCTAACTTCATCACTAGGGCTCCAAGCTCTTGCTACTGGTGGTGCATTCTGCTCTGACTATAAAGTCTTAATACCAAACATCCTACCGAGTCTATCTTTGGGCAGGTGTAAAAAGGATCCTTAAATCTCCTACAGTTCCTGGGTGGTCAAAAGAGTAGTTACTGCTTCTGTTGCAAGTCAGAAAATGAGCTCTGTATGTCCAACTTGAATCTAAGCCGATGGATGGTGAAGTGCAAAGAGAGGAATAACGTCTGGAGTTACCACTTTATCCACTGGCACTCCGAACACTTCCACTGCTGTTGTTGCTGTGTTGCAACTCAACACCCATCCAATGGATGTTTAGTTGTTGGGAAGGCAATTGACGCTTCCAACCTATGTGAATGCTGAGGCCGATCATATTTAAAGTAAAGTAACGCGTGCTCATGATAATAAAGTTTCATCACATGTGACTCTATAAATTGAATCATACCATCTATATATCCTTGTACCATCTACTTTAAATGAATGGTAGATTCAAGATTCAAAGATATGTATTGCATAAAATAAGTTGCACAGTATTTTGAGTTCATTTTTTCAATACAAATAAAATAAGTATACTTACAGAAAGAAAACAGTAGGTATATAATATTCTTCCTGAAATTAAACAGCTTTATTCTTTCAATAAATGTCAGGCATTTCTTATTTTTTAACTTCCGATCTTCAGTTCATAAATACACAATTATCTTGACATAGTTCTGCAATAGTCTATAACTACAGTAGTAGGTACATAGTCTACAATATTACTATAATTAATGGCCCAAAACAACTCAACTTTACAATCTTGCTTCATTTATCAAATTTCCCAAAAACGTTCTAACCTTTTTATACGCCAGCAAAAATTTCCCTAACATAACGGCTTCCACGTTACTTCTGCATTTTATTATATAAAATATCTCAAATTCGCTGAGCGTTCGCCTTCCCAAATACCGCAGCCTGTGACATGCAAGTTGGGCGCATTCTCCAAGAATGGGCTTAATAGATTCAGCCTTACCAGAGTTGCAGAGGATACATTTCTGGACTCTGAAGCTGCATTGAAGGATCCTTTGATTGGGGTAGTCTATACAGCTTTCCATTCATGTATGAATCATTTTCAGGTTACAAATCTAAGTGGAAATTTGAATGCACCAAGTTGTGGGATTGGATAACTCGAGGTGACTATGCAATTATTATGCGTCCCAAATCCCTCAAGGTAACTATTCTCTACTTTATCTTTCAGAACGTGTTCAGAATGAAATCGCCCGAAGGTTCAACTCCTAAACAAGAAACGACGAGTTGTCCTTATGCTCAAAGAACAATGTCTTGACGCCAACATGCAATTTTCCACTCAACTTCAAAGGTTTTTTCAGCGTTACCACCCAAGTGCCTGACGTCCCCCGTCATGCCCACACGCTCCCTGCACTGTGATTAGGCCTCATTGTTCCTTCTAGAACCGAGACAAGCCACCATTAAATCAATTAATTCCTTTTCTGATTTTTTTTCTTTTAACATTATCATATGAAGAACAACTCTATCTTCATCCTATGAGGTGAAGGTGATTGGTAAGAATCTAAGGGAAATCTGAATGTGTGGATAGCTTTCAGCAGCAGCATTTATACCTCTTTCATGGAATATCATATTTATACTTGTATGCCACTTTTTTCGTCCCGCTTAAATCTGTGAAACTAAAATGAAGTGAAAACTATAAGAATGAAATCAATTTATTAAGTTTACTATAGTTTACTATATATATATATTTTTTTTTTAAGTGGCAGAAGTAGGATTCGGGGTTTTAGTTATTGCTTCATCTCAAACTTTCACAATTTCTTTGAATACTTTACCATTTTTTTCAATTTCTGGAGAATTAATTGTATCCATAAGACCTAATTCATAGTTATGAATGTCATTATAAAACTAAATAACCAATCATTTTTGAGAGGGAATGAAGCATGTCAAAAGTGTCTGTTCATGATGAAGCACAAGTGATGATTCATATACATAGATTACAATAACATCTTCATTATCTTACCTCACACAAATCATATGAGGCGTGGATGAGTTCAAGAAACAATGTAGATCTACACCAAGAAAAAATTTTTATTAACCCACCTTAAAATTTTTGGTTTACGTTTTTAGATACGTAGATTGCGAACTAAAAAAAACTGTCCGTACGGTCCGCCGTCCGAAGCTGCTCTCAAACTACGAAACCGAATCTTTGGAATTTTGGCTCACTCATCATACATGGGATGTGCCAGTAATCTCGGTATCACTTTTTTTTTTCAACCCTAAATTGAAGAGTTGAATTATTAAAAAATCGAGATCTCGAAGCGTTCATGCTATTTTGAGTGTCACTTATAGATATCATTCCAAAGAATCGAATGAAACCATCGGGTTAACCACCACTTTAAATCCGTTAGTTCTCCCTAAGGGCTAGAACTTCAAGCGCGAGTAGTAGCATCTTTAAATTATCGAGTGAGTCGCTAAAAAATTTCTTTAATGCCCGCTAGAATGGTGTCAAAGCTGTGAGTGGTTGTCAAATCGGAAATTGGTAAAACGCGCCTAATAAATTCCGACGATTGCAACAGCTGATTTAATTCCAACTGAATTCTGACTTCGCAAAAGTTGAATAAATAGTACTGTCACAAAAAAAAAATATATATATATATATATATATGTGTGTATATTTTTTAATTATACAAGGTATAGGTATATAAATTACCGAACAAATATTAACCGTCAAAGGCTAAGACAGTAACGACGGGACAAGAGCAGTAATCGAACACGACTTATACATAAGAAATTAATTTAATTATAAAGAGAAGCAAGAATAAAATATCATATTATAAAGAACTCTATTTATACTCAGGTACAAGTTACTTGACCACCGTGTAATGTAAACAAGTTGATGGACATTTGCCACGCCCTAAACTGCAAAACAGGGGGACAGGTCAAATACGGTCACGACCTGACCAGAGACCAGGCCGCATGGATGGCTAGCTTGGCTTTCAACTCTGTGGGGATTGAACCAGTGATGGCAGAGGATGAGGATGGCACCCCACAACTGGTTGCAGACTTAAAAATCCATGGATTGTGGGATGTAGAGAGGACGGCGTATTTGGATACTCGCGTAGTTAATGCTGACGCCCCCTCCTACAGCTCTCAAACATGGACATCAGTCTCCCAAAATGCTGCCAATGCAAAGCACAGGAAATATGACAGGGCAGCCGAAGATATGAGAGGCTCATTTCACCCTTGATGATATCCTGCGACGGCTCCCTTCACAAGGAATATAACTGCTTCCTGACGAGGGTAGCAACTGTTCTAGCTGACAAATGGGCCAAACCTCTTTCGCAAGTGACCTAGTGGGTACGGGTGAAGACCCAGATGGCTGTGATCCGGGCGGTTTGACCGCGGATTCGAGGCTCAAGGAGAAAAGTCTGCTGCCTTAGGCTTGAAGATAGGGCCTTGATGCCACTCAACTGAAGATATGGATTTCTTCCTACATATTATGTTTCATTTAGTTGCTCTAGGAAGCTTCTCATTAGCCCGATTTCCCCATTAGTACTGCTCCCTGATAAATAAATTGGTTGATTCATTATAAAAAATAAAAAGAAAGTAAACCATAATAACCTTAACTTGTAACCCAAGTTGACTGAAATGGTGGGCGAGTGGACAACTCCAAGGAATGATCCAAAGAATGTTCCGAAACCATCCATTTCTATCTGGCTAAGTATCTATTAATAAGAGACGTTTCTTTTGTTAATGGTGATGACTTGATCGTCGTAACTAATACACTTGTCAATTTTATGTACTATATTTGTATCATATCTTCAATTCAGTCGTTTGTAAAAAGAAGATAGAATATATCTACCTACTTATTTCATTTCCTGAGGGGGTTTGAGTTCATTGTTACATTGGAAGATCCTTTCAAATATATATACGAGCATATTTGATTTTCCAGTTATAAGAAGCACCTACCAATCTGTGACTCCACCACATTGCATATTATTGCAATTTTTATTTTTACTGAACCTTGTGAACGCTTGTACCGTATAATACTGCACTGCAACTTTGCCTCCATATAATAACCTTTAAGCACTCGTTGAGACAGCGGTGACCCTAATTGCTTGCGAGCTGGTCCGTCATTAGTTCTCAAAACGTACAATTACGGAGCACATCCCATCCGAGCTTCGGGCCCCAGCATTACTGTTAATACCACATTGACACCCCCCATTAGGCACTTTTTTAACCTTTGTAAATTGCACCCCTTCAATAGAGCTAGCATGTGTAATAGTAGGCATTTAAGGTAAGATGAATAACAGGCCTCCGGGAAGAGTTTTTAATGCATACAAAGCATACGCCAGCCTGCCAGTAATCGAATAGGAGACCATGTATTATGAGAGTTAGCTTACAGTTATTACTTAGGTGGAGAGGTTGACGTTTTTGTTCGGGTTTGAAAATAATGTGTTTCAACGGGGACATTGAATGAACGCAGCCACTTGGCGAATCGTCTGCTCAAATAGAAAATGAATTCGAAATGCCTCATTAAAATGCTACATTTCGTTAAGCTGGAATAGAAATAGAGACTATAAACTATGCATGATGTCGACAAGTATAGCTATATAAATGTACAGGTCTGCAACCTATGTGTGATACCTAGTTTTTAATAATATCAAAACGTAACTTACGATTTAAAAAAGTGCCTATTAAAGTGAAGCACCATAAAAACTTGGTTTATCATGACATAACTGAATAGCAAGTAGTTATTATGACAACTGAATGTCATTTTGGTTAATGTCTCAAAAGAATATGCAAGAATGAATAATAACTGCTGGGGTCTGCTCTATGACAGCACAAACGTAAATTAATGGATTACTTAATATACTTTTTCAAACTTCAAAATGCTCTTGAGTCCAAGTTTTTAAAACTACAAACCTTTTATTTTTACGTCTTGAAAATGATCTGCCAGAAGTCAACATAAATTAGGTTCCGAGGTAAGCAGATGGACGGATAAATCTTATAAATAAGTAAGTTCTTAATAAGTAAGTATCTTAATAATAAGTTCAAGTTGAATATCCGTAGCATTGTGTCTGAACTAATTATTAAAAAATTCAAACCCTTCAAGAGACATTCAGTTTTGTTCAAAAGTATACACATTTTTCACAAGTTACAAGAATTTGACTTTTTTGCAAGCGTGCAGGCTGATATCAGCAATAAAACTCGAACAACCCCTTAAAATTTCGTTGAAATTGGATGTAAACTGTACAAATTACTATTTTTCAAAGGATTTTAAATTTAGAGATGAGCAGAGGCAAACAAACTCTAGGGAACTGACCAGCCCCAACCAGCAAAATCCCTGAAAATGTCATGGAATTGGGATGTAACTTCGTAGTTTTGCTTGATATAGATATGGTAGGTATACTTAGATGATATATTTGTAGTGATAGAATTTATTAGATATGATAGGTTTTGAAAACAAACTCTTCATATATAATAAATTTTATCATCACAAATATACCATCTAAGTATACCCACCATATCTAATCAAGCAAAACTGTACGAAGTTACAGCCCAATTCCATGACATTTTGAGGTCTGTACACACACACACACACACATATATATAAATATATATATTATATATACAGAAGCAAACGCGCACATTTGTTTCGGCTAGATTTGTCAATTGGGTATCAGGGTACACACTATGTTTATATTATACTGAATTAAGATAAATTGTAAAAGACTATCTACAAATGTGTTTAGAAGTGATAATCCATGAATTATATATGTTTATTTATTTTTTTTTTTTTTTTTTTATTTATTTTTTTTTTTTTTTTTTTTCAGTCCAGGAAGTGATTGTGACTTATTATGAGATTATAATGCTATATTTGTACACACACCCACCAAAAACGCCCCGCGCGACCCCCGGTCATGGGGCTGTTATCAAATTACTTTATATTTTTGACAAATAACACTATTTCGTAATTCGTAATTCGTGTGTGTGTGTGTGTGTGTGTGTGTGTGTGTGTGTGTGTGTGTGTGTGTGTGTGTGTGTGTGTGTGTGTGTGTGTGTGTGTGTGTGTGTGTGTGTGTGTGTACACATACACATATATTTTTAAAATATAAAACCGATGTTTGTCAGAATGAGCGAATAAATTCTGTCTCTCCAAGGAAATAGGACGGAAAATCTCTGGAGGGAATCACTGCTATTATGACGTCATCAATAAGGTCAGAAGTCGATCATTTTTCTTCCCGGACCATTACCCTTCCTGACTATATGGTCTAGTACTATGCCAGAAACCCCCTTTTCAAACCCTCAGCCGTCCCAGCATTCAAACGATTCAATTCCCTTCCCAACATTAGTTATGATTTACAACCCGTTATCGTTTTGAAAACTGCTCTTCACATGGCCTGCTCCAAACGGGGCTTTGAAATACGATCTCGAGAAACACAACATTTTTTCCCATTGAAAAATGCCCTTTATCTCCCGGATCCTCTGCCCCATCTCCTCTTCTCCGTTTTCCTCCAGCTCGCTGGATTTATGAAGCAGTTACGTGCTATGGATTTGGGCGGGTATATCCCGATGTAATTCAATTGGGGATCACTTTTTTCCCTCCCGCAGCCGCGTGCGAGAAATATTGAATCTATAATGAAATTCCAGGGAGGATAACGTGGTAGTGAATCATTCGAAAGGTCTGGAGGAGCGCGTAGAATCCGTTTTATCGCATATGTTTCAAATACCTTCCTATACCATCTCACACCACCGATCCAAAAAAAAAAGGGATCTTGGTATTTCTTGAAAGGCACCTGATCATTTCCTGGAGACGCCTCTATTTGCCTCGACTGATGACTTGACTCGTTGTGGCTTAACTCTAATTGTAAACAATTTTAATAATATTCTTGTTTTAGTAAAGAAAGGAGGAAATAAAAAACATGAAATTAATTTAAAGAAAATCCATTCGTTCGTCTTCTGAAGTTTTCAAATTTTTACAATAAAACCAAAGTTTACAAAATTTTGCTCAAAACCATACGTATTGGCTCGGAATATGCCTGAATCTCGAACGCTAGTGCTGATGCTTCCCTCGAGTCACTTACTACGTTAATGAAACCATGGACTAGAGCTGGCTGCAGTTTTTTACTCAAAAGGAGGCGATGGGTTATTTCAGAAACCGTTACATAGGGAAACATGTAATGAAACTCCCTAACTATTTAACACCCCGCTGAATCACAGCTGATCCCACTACGAAGTAGGTACCAGTCCCAGTAGGAAAAATTGTGTTTATCTCTCTTAGCAACAAAAAATAGTACTGATTACGTAAGGGAAAAACAATGCAGTAGACCTTACGAACGAATTTTTATATCATTTTCTTTTTCTTATTAACATTTACCTAAATCAATGAAATTCAATAATCATCTGAAATTCTAGGTAAGATAGATTTTTAAAATTCAGAAATTCGAAGAGAACCCACGTATGTATTTCATGATTTGTTCGTGCTTTACTCTTCAGTATACTCTTGTATGGGGGACTCCGAACCCGAGAGGTGGACAGATTGTATTTTGGGCCATTTTTTAAGATATAATCAGGGATAGGTGGGCAAACATTAAGAGGACAGACTTTACTAGGCTCAACACTTTCTTTGCTGGTGTTGACTGGAGCTGCATGGGGTCTCAGTCTGGATATTGCTGTTGAGGTGTTTTGCTCTATTGTTCTCCCCCACAGATTTCTCCAGATGTACTCTCCTTTCTTGCAAACTCTTGAGCGAGAAAACCGCAAAGCTCACAGCTGGTTTAAGTCAAATGGATTATTAAAGGATCATTTAATTTTTTCACAGTTAGGTCACAATCCAAATCTCTCTCCAAGATATGTTACCAAGAATACTTGGAAGGTATTGAGTATTCTGTTAAAATGGGGAACTCCAAAGAATATTGGCACTTAGTGAACTTCTTCAGATTCAATCCGGGGATTCCTAGCTCAAAGGAATTCGATGGTAATCAGCTCGAAAATGCCAATGATATTGCTGATGGATTCGCACGGTATTTCTACTCTGTCTTTCACCCAAAAGTAAACCAACCCACCCCTAGTAACCAACAATGTTGTGACAGTGGAGAGTTTCTCAGTCAGTAAACGATCAATTTCCTCCAAGCTGGGTAAGTTGGATGTCAATGATGGGTGCTGGACCTGATGGCTTCCCGCCTGTGATTCTCAGGGCGGGAGTGAATCCTTGGCATCACCTTTGCCAATAATATTTAACCAGTCTTTATCTCCCCCCATGCCTGGAAGATAGGTTTTGCGGCGCCTATTCATAAGTACGGTAGCAAAGAGGATATACGAAAATTATCGCCCAATAAGCAAGTTATCATGGATACCTAAAGTGTTTGAGTCACTGATTGTTGACTCAAGTTCCTCACAGCGTGGCTTTTTGGTGGGATGGTCGGTGGTGACTAATTTGGCATCATTTCTTGAATTCACAGTGGATTTGCTGGAGATCAGTGGGGAGGTGGATGCAGTTCACACTTATTTCCTGCAAAGCCTTTGATCGTGTGAACATAGTACCATTGCTGATAACAAAGGTAAAGGCTGCAGGGATATATGGCACCACTCTTAAATGGATATCCTCCTTTTTAACTGGTCGCACCCTGGCTGTTTCAATTGGGGTTGCTAAGTCCATTCCTTTTAATGATATATCCACAGAGATCGCACATTGGACCATTGATGTTTTTATTGACATAAACATGTTTTTCTTGCATAAGTGACATATTAAAAAATGTACAGTACCTGATATTTGCAGATGACCTAAAAATATTCAGGGAAGTATGTTGTGACGACGGTGGTGTGATTCTGCAGGAATATATCCACCCCCTTAATGTGTATTGCATTCTGAACGGGCTTGAGCTCAGTGATGAGAAGTGCTACACCAACACGTTCTCCACGTCGACTTCTCCTATACTCACCAACTATTCTATTGCCGGGCAGGAGCTTACAAGAGTGAGGGAGGTAAGGGATCTGGGCGTGATTTACGATCACAAGTTGACCTTCTCAAGGCATATCGCATCAATGGTGTCGGGCTCAATGCAGCAACTGAGATAAGTGTCTAGGTGCACGAGACATTTCCGTGACCCCAGGTCCGTCAAATCATTGTACTTCTCTCTCGTCAGAAGCAGGCTGGAGTTTTCGTCGCAACTGCATAGTCCTGCTTATACAACTTATATTGCAGCCATTGAGAGGGTTCAGAAGAAATGTTTGAGGTTCTTGGACAATCCTTACGATCCTGACACGAGTACTGTTCGGAAGAGTGGGGAGCCATTATGGCATTGAATTGCTGTTGTCTAGAATGGTGAAGAATGCGATTGATGCGACAGACCTCCTGAGCAGGTTAAACTTCCGAGTCCCTCTTACCCTACAAGGGCCTTGACCACATTTTCATCAACGTTCCGTCGCACGAACTACGGACAGAACAGCCCATTCACAAGGATGGCAGTGTCCTTTAATAGCATCTCGTCTGATAATAGAGACTGATAAAGTCAAGAGGGTAGAATTAGCATTTCATCTTAGAGTGACGCTACTTATCTTCAAGCAACGCTGAACCACCAAGGGGATTTTCCCGCCTATCCTGTGTGTTCAGTTCCAGCATTTCTACGTTTCCTAGTTCTTTTCTTATTCACAAAAAGGTTTTGCAATGGCAGATTTTGAAATTTTATGAACAAGAAAATTAATGTAATTTTCATGAATCATGAATACCAACAAGAAATGAATATCACTGTTATCGAAGTGTAAGGTTACTTTGCGATAAGGAGGAAGAGATGAGATAAGTTGGTTCGGGATAAAGCGTATTATGTTTAGGTAAAATAAATTTGTCTTATCGGAGATGAGGCGCCTCATCTGCCCGCACATGCGCAGTAGTGTTTTCCGTTAACGATAAGGTGCCTCATCTCTATCTCCCTCTCGCTTTAGGAACTCTCTAATATCGACTTATTTGCTGACGATCTCCCGAGGTTGAAAACACCATTTGTTGCTCCCACTAGACCATGTACCGTCAATTAAGTGCCTGTGATTCTCTTTTGTTCTATTTATGTATTCTAAATTCAATTCTAACCGCAATATTGTCAATCTTAACTTCTAAATTTCTTTTCTTTCGTTCTCAGTTTCTCATTTATTCATTTTTCTCACTTGGTCTCTTTATTTGATTTGGCGGATTCTTATAGCTCGGCCAGTATCCATTTATATCTACATACTTATTATTAATTGGGAACATATCCCGTATAGTATAAATAAATATGCTCGGCCATCGTTGATGGTTGAGCTTGACAATGAATGAGCAATGAGCTGTAGCACACAAGCCTTCAAAATCTTGAGCATAGTCATCCATTGCTATACACCTTGGAGGGGATTTGGTATAGAAGTCTGCCTTTCGTGCTTGGCTCAACATTTAAATATTTTTTGTTGCCATCGACCACCAATGGTAATGTTATCATGAAAAAAAAAAAATGTTCTTGTATGCTTGTGGGGACAGAACCTGCCATAGCTGCACCAATAATCTCTTTATGAGAAGGAGATTATATTCTCGTAAGATCTTCTGAAAGGAGATTCTTTACTGTATGGGCCAAGGTCAAAGGTATCCTGCCATCACTACAAACCCGAACGAGAATTATGCACAACACTGCTGTCAACAGGAATATACACGGTCTGTATAATGCACAACTGACACATATATTTTAGGTATCAGGTCGGTCATATTACGTTAGGTTGTTGTTATCGCAATTCAAACTTTCCTGGATTCAATTTGTTATTAAATTTTGAATATTTCTCAATTTAATAACATATTGAACCCAGGAAATTAAACTATACTTATGAGGTCATAACTAAGAGGTTCAACCTGCAAACAATATGTGTTCCTCCACACAAATTTTCACATC
This sequence comes from Adelphocoris suturalis, assembly GCA_030762985.1. Taxonomy (NCBI): domain Eukaryota; kingdom Metazoa; phylum Arthropoda; class Insecta; order Hemiptera; family Miridae; genus Adelphocoris; species Adelphocoris suturalis. Next base: position 78,857,629 of record CM061046.1, read on the forward strand.
TACTTCGTTTTAACATAATTGACGTAAACAACACCTCCAAATACAACAGGTTATCACTGAGATGTTGAAGAGGGCCCAAAAAGCTTATATTTAAACATGAACCAATCAATAATAAGCTCTGATGAGGCCACAAGACGGCGAAAGCGCTCAGCTAACGAATAAACCTTATTATTTGAGAAGCCTATATGAAAAATTCTCTATCTTCAAACACCTAAACCTATGAAGGACAAGGCAAAAATCCATAACTAATAAAGACATATTACGTAATCTCTATTAGCTACTCTTTATATGCGATTGTAAAATGTGGTTTGCTCTAGCGTTGGGTTTTCTACTTCAGAACCCAAGGTCGGCGAGCAAGAAAGAGAGCCAAAAGAATATCTTGCGAGCCTCAGGAAGATTTGTGAAAAAATCAACAACTCAGCAAAAATTTACAACTACTTGCTTGAGTGGCGAAACTTAGAGCCTTTTGTAATGTTTGCGGCGGATTAATAAGAGAGCACAGGTTAGATATTATTGCAAATTTTGATTCATGAAAGAATTCCTGTTTGAATCTATGTTTTGGTATGGTATATGATAGGTCTAATGGATGTGCTAAGCTTAGCTTTATACTAATGCTGTCTGTATTTTACTACTTACTATTGTTATGATTAATCATGTTGGAATTTATCACATTTACATGTATATTATTCATTTGCGTACTTCTAAATTACTTGTATTGCAGTCAAGAGATTTTGTATGTAATCTATTAGATCATTGGCGAACCTACACCTATGTAAAAGCAATGCGATTGTACTTATCGACTCTCCATGTAACGAACAAAAGTTCAAAATACATTATTCATTCATTCATATTATGTAATCTTTATCAGGGTTTTTACTCAGCTAAGGTACCCTTTATCTGCGATTGTAATAGGTGTTTGCTCTAGTGTTGGTTTCTACTTCAGAACCCAAGTTCGGCGAGCAAGAAACAGAGCCAAAAGAATATCTTGCGAGCTTCAGGAAGATTTGTGAAAGAAGCGATCCGTTTTATAAAACAATGGCAGGCTTTCGCGCTATCAACAAAGGAAATCCTCGAAAATAAATATACTTGAAGGGAACGGGAAATTGTAGTTTTATTTGTCAGGTCGCGTTCTGGGGTCAGGCTAACAATGAACGAGGCAATAAATTTCTTTTACAGCCATCCCCTCTGCTCCTGCTTCTACTTTGGTGTTGATTATATCTAAGACAAGAGGAGGGAGGATTAATCTGCCGAGAAGGGGCGGCGAAGGCGGTATATCTCCTCAAGAGGCAGCCAGGGGGGCGGGTGGGGGCGGCAATGAAATATAAAGCTGGCAAGACGAAGTGCCTCTCCCGCCCCCGAGGTCGCCGCCCCCGCTCGCTCCCCCTCGACGGGAATTTATAGCTCTATAAAAACGTGGCGGAGAAAAGGAAAAGAGGGTAAAGTCGAGGGAAGAGTTGGGTAATGGCTGGGGGATGTGGCAGGACGGCTAGGGGATGGTGGGGGTGGAATGGGGAGGGTGGCGCCTAATTCAAGACACTTTGCTTTTATGTTCACACCTTGTGCCTGAGTCAGGGGGTTTTCGGAACGACTAGGAAAATTACAACTATAGCAGGCTCTTCCCCCAGCTCCATACCTACTTGGCAAATACTGAGGGTAAAAGCTTTTGACTTCCACATCAAGACTAGAGAGCGCGGGAATTGCTATTGCAAGAGTTGTTTACAAAATTGTACGGTTTTCATAGCGCTACACACATCTATTTTCCACAGTAAATTATGATGATTTAAAGAATTAGTCTTTATCTCCCCCCATGCCTAGAAGATAGGTTTTGTGGTGCCTATTCAAAAGTCCGGTAAAAAATAGGATATACGAAAATTATCGCCCAACAAGCAAGTTATCAGTATGCCTAAAGTGTTTGAGTCACTGATCGTTGACATCCAGACCACGCTCTATAAGTGCATCTTAAGTTCCTCACAGCATAGCTTTTTGGTGGGATGGTCGGTGGTCACCAATTTGGCATAATTTCTTGAATTCACAGTGGACATGCTGGAGAGCGGTGGGCCGGTAGATGCAGTTCACACTTATTTCCTGTAACACACTTTCACAATTATTTCCTGTAACACACTTTCACACTTATTTCCTGTATACTTACCAACTATTCTATTTCGTGTAAGCCTTCGACCATTGCTGAAAACAAAGGTAGAGGCTGCAGGGATATATGGCCCTGCTCTTAAATGGATATCCTCCTTTTTAACTAGTCGCACCTTGTGGCTGAGTCAAAATTGTACGGTTTTCATAGCCCTGTACACATCGATTTTTCACAGAAAATTATGATGATTTAAAGAATTAAATTCATTATATTAAGATGTCAAAGGTTTTTTTTTTTTTTTTTTTTTTTTAATGGTTGCGCATCCTAATTGAAGCATGTAACCATTAGGTATTTAACAAGAAGTAAAGTTATAACCCGGAGAAATTACAGTTCACTGCGAGATGGCATACACAAGTGAATGCCAGCACTTGCCATAAAATTCAACAGTTCCTTGAGCTCTCGAATAGTTGCCGTTTGTAGAAAATGCGCGAGATTTTGATGTTCGTTTATGAAATCGAAAGGTTGTCGTTCTTCGGTATAGAGGGGACAATTCATAATTTTATGCTCCATATCTTCCACCACATCTTCGCAGTATTCGCAGATCGGCGAGTCAGCTAGCTGAGTGAGAAATCGACTCTGGTTAACATGTCCGTGTCCTGTGGCGAAGGCGTATTAGCTGTACCATTTGTTTTCTTGGAAGTCGTTGTTGGAGGATGTGTTCTGGCAAAATGATATAGTCCTTTGTACGAGGACTGATGATTGTACCATTCCTGCCAGCCTCTCACCATCAGTTGTTTGGTAATGTGCAAAGCATCAGTTAAAGGGATGAATGGTTTCAAGGATATCGTGGAATGGGCACATATAGCCTCAATTTTAGTACCTCATCAGCCTTCTCATTTCCCCGAAGAACAACATGGGCTTGGATCCATTGTATCACAATTGCCTTGTTCTTGTAGATGCTCAAGAGAGATCTAGCTATATCGTGTACAATATAGTTTTTACCTCTCCTCTGTGGATATGGGATAACATAGAACAAGCTGTTTTGGAATCAGTTACAATAACTAATGGACAATTAAGTTCTCAATATTTATCTATCGCTATTTTAATTGCGAAAAACTCAGCACTGTTGATTTGGGAATTGAGCGGTAACGTGTAGGAATGAGCTTGTTTGGAATGTGCATCGTATAAACCAACGCCAACACCATCATCTGTTTTGGATGCGTCCGTATATACGTGATAATGGTTGGCATATTCATCAATCAACATCTCTTCAGTGTGTGCTGCTAGCACTCGTGATGTCATTTGCTGTCGTCCTTCGTTGATTCCTGGTACTTCTGCTCTCACTTGAAATTGTACTTCTGCTTCCTGGTACTTCTGCTCTCACGAGATGTTGCATTACTACATTTATCAAGTTCGAGTATACTGTGTGGTAATCCCTTACTTTTCTTAACTGATCACTAAACCATGAAACTGAACGGATCAATTTTTATAAAACTGGGCGCGACAAAAGGACAAAACCGGATTATAGCTTATTGGTGGGTAGGTTTGTAGAATTTGCTATTTTGGTGTGTAGCGCTCTGCTAGATTCAACCAGCTAAACCAATTTTGTTTTAACTCATGTATTTATTTATTTATTTATTTTTACTTATTTATTTATTTATTTTATTTTATTTCTTCTTTTTCTTCTTTGTTCTTCTTATGGTAAAATTTTATGCTGAGCACTATTCTTGTTAGCATAAAATGACACCCCCCAAGAAAAAAAAAACTCCACGCACATGAACTCCCAGCCACAAAGCGCATGATAAATACCATCAAAATGTGGGCCAATTCAATAATAAGATCGCCGACTCCTAGCACAGAACATGCATTCTCTCACTCTTTTTTACTGCGATTGGGAGAAAAACGCTTCTTTAACGGCTTGGTCGATTTTCGCCAATTACACAATAAACATCATTGCTGTTTTCCAAATGTGGTGGAGAAATATCACGACCTCTATATTGCCTACTATTCTTACAACTTTACTATCAACAACTTAAACACGAGACTAGCACAAAGTATTTAACACTGTTTCAGCTTTTTCTAATCCTGTTTTGTGAAACTACTGTCATACTATTGTGTCATCCTCTTGAAATTATTTCATACAATCACGTACAATCATCATACAATTACGTTATTTCTTAATAATGCACAGCTAAAGTAGACGAGAGCTTTACTAATCCACCGTAGCATTTGGAATCATTTCTCCATTTAATACATAAATGAAATCTATTGTTATCCTACATTAAGAATATATTTTCAGTCTCGGTGAGACGTATCCATCACCACACTTACCCGTTCGGTTGTGCGATAAGCAAAAATCGGCCAAGCCGTTGAAGAACAACAACTATTAGCCATGCGATACCTACCAGGATACGACGACCCGATTATTGGTTTGACCCTAATTGGATAATATCATGCGTTTTATGGCTTGACCCAAATTGGATAATATCATGCATTTTATGGTTTGGTGTCTTTTGTACGCAGAGCCCCTTTTTGTGGGGAATTTCTGTCCAAGATATTGAATTTCTATCTTGAGTCTACTGTATAGCGGGGAGGAGCTATTATTTGAAAGTTCTTCATTTTCCAAATTCATTTTAAGAACTCGGCTTCCGCTAATTCCTACATTGTTTTCATTGAGCGAATGAAAAGTAAGGATAGCCTGGCATTTCAGTGAAACATTTGTACTTTAAATCTTAGCATTTAGTGGATTGAAAGTATAGAGATAGCCGAAGAAGTGCGTTAAATGAAATGCGGTGCCACTAACTGATCTATTAGATAGAACTTACTTTAAGAACGACTTCAGTTGTGGTTCTACTTGGCTGAGCATCGCGTTATTATCATTGTTAGTCAGCTCAGATTTACGTGCAGACATTTCGAATCAATTTCGAATGAACCGTGGAAAATACATCACATCCCTGGAGAGGTATTCTTTGGTGCTCCGACTTGCCGCAAGGGTGAGCTTAAACATCATAATCCTGAGGTTACCGCTTCAATATTACATAGCTAGAAAACCACGAACCCGCGCAGTATCTAATCTCGGACTCATTACCTAACGCTACCCTCTCATTACACTTCTGGTTAAGGAATCCTCGGCCACAAAAACGTCTGATTACCTTTTAAATATGGATTACCCCTTTTCGATTTTCTCTTCACAGGCACCAACCACCAATCATTTCTCTCCCACTTCGTCCTCTCATCTTTTACATCCCTGATATTAAAGAAAATTCATGGTGTGGAAACAGACAATCATATCTCCAGGTAATAGGGCTTGAAATAGACCTAAGCACTGTATTATAAAATAGCGTTGAGATCCAAGCCGCGTCGACATAAGTAGCAAAACGAGCATAGTAACACAAGTAATGCAAAGTAAAACACGACTTGCTTCAAGCTGTTTTACGCTACCTACAACTTGTTTTACTTCTTTCCGCAATGGAATTTTTTTAAATCATTCAAAACATTTTGATGCCCCATACATTCATATTACAAATACGAAGAAGCTACCAAACCCAATTTGGCGAACTTTTTAATTTCATTTATTTCTTCTCCTAAGGTAAATTTCATTTGATCCCCCCCCTCCCTATCCATTTTGATTACCCTTTTCTCATGATCGATATGGAACTCAACACAAAGCTTGAGTGCGCCTTCTGTTAAAATTAGAGGGAGTTGAAGCAGCGGCGATAGCAGGAATTAATCGGTTGCTCCTTTGCTATTCCTCTTATTTCAATGCTGTTTTCCTGTCAGTTGATACGTGCCGCTGGCGTCGTGCTGGACCAAAAAACTGACGCTTCCCGCCACGCACCTGCTCGTGCCACGCAATAACACGTAGTGAAAAATTAAATCACAAAACATCCGAACAATTTGAGTAAGTATATTCGAATGCGATTCATAGAAAACTTTAATAGTTACCGCAGAATTTAGAATAAACGATTAACATCTCGAATGACATCAGCTGATCAGAGTACGACCGTCTTGAAAGTCGTGTACTTTCAGTGCTGCTAACCCGTTTCAGCAAAAAATCTCGCCGAATTCATGGGAAAAAATCCCCCCCACCAGAAAATCCCCCAATTTAAGGTGCCGATACACACAATATTGATCACAAATTGAATTATTAAGTGATAAAAGTTCATATATCAATGAATGCAATGGAGTTGGCGCATAGCTGATGCTGTTCCTTCTTGACAGAGTAGCGGCTTAGGTCAGTTGCACACACACCGATTTTGGACGGTAGGTAAAAAATCGGCTGATATTCTATCGGTAGCAGGTGATTGCAAACACATCGGATTTTTATCGGCAAAACAATCAGTTACTTGGTGTTCGTGACGCGAGATTCTTGAACAACAATGAATCCTAAACGTGTAATTGCTATGTGGTTATTGTATCGCCACATTAAGCGCCGTAGGATTATGCGCAAGTGGTGGATTCATCCTATCAATCAAAGAAGGGAACACAGTGGAACATTCTACACTCTTTTTGAAGAACTGAAGAACTTCAATTAAATTTTTCGACGAACTCCGTGAGAAGAAGAAAAAAAAAATAAATAAATAAATTGGTAGTCCGAAATCACAAAACTAGCCCCATATCACGAGAGCACTCAAATGGAATAGAAGATGCGTAGTTACTAGTAGAACTGCTGTAAATAATAGTTAATGTGCAAGCGTGTATTTAGTTATGTACGCCACTGTGGGGTCGGGTCTTCCCGGTACCGGCGGTCTGCAGTGGCAGTGGCCGGCTGCTCCCCGATTTTCTTGGTGTGTGCCAAGTCCCGTTCCATCCAATGGTTCACTATCGGAATTCGGACGGCCAGAATAAAACCGGCCGTCCAAAATCGGTGTGTGCAATAACACTTACATGGTTTGACGACTCAACTACCGCTAATAGCCCTCCACATTATTTATACTCAAAGGGAAAAAGGTACGGCGCCAGGTCTGCTTCAATTCGCCCCTTGAAATGGCGCCCTGTAATCCCCACCACTCAATTACTGATACCAATGAACCCCACTTCCTCGGCTACGCGGCACTTTAAAATAAAGAAAGAGGGCCTTGGAGGCTGCAATTTGCCCTTCCTTTCCGTTTTGCTTAGGTACCCAAAGTAAACAGCCAGCGTTTAGTCTGCATTGTTTGAGAAACGATGAAGCACCGATGTCTTGTTTTCCGTTCCAAAACTTACCTTTGTCAATGAGCTGCCTTCCCTCATCCACACACCCGCAAACACACACACACACCTCCTCGGATTAAGAACCAACGACTCAGATAAAATTCAGATTCGCCTTTTACATAATGTGATGGCTTTTAACGGAACTTTTAACATGGAATCATGTTTTAGCGATGGATCCCCCGCCGAAAAGTGAGACTATAAAGTGAGATGAAAGTAGCGCCAATAATTGTGATGATTTCCGCTTACAACCGAGTCGTTGCTAGGGAAATGATACTTCGTCGTTTTTCATCGCACAAAATTCGTTGACCATTCGTTCGAAAGCTCTCGATTTATCCAACCATTCTATATTAACTACTGCGAAGTGCGTGGCCAACAAGCTGAGTTATGAGCATGGTTATATGAATAATTGTTTACACACAGGTGATCATTCTCAATTATTGATATTGTGAACATGATTGCAACCGCGGAGCTAAAACATGATTCCATGCCCGACTCACAGATTATCTAACGTGTAATGAATTCTTTCATAATGGAAGAAGTATCAAATTAGCAACAACTTTATCTGTGGTTTAATTTTTTCACTAGAAATAGATGTAGTAGAAGAAGGAAGGGAACTTGAAAGGGTAGGTAGTTGTTAAGGCAACATCGAAATTCGCCTTGGGTTAGGAGAATCTCATTCGGGAACTTCAACATGATCAACGATCAAGATGTACATACTGGTTGTAAAACATCGTTTAGGAATCAGCAACACAAGCAATCATAAACGAAGACTTTACCTGCAACCGTTCAGATGAAATTCGCATTCCTCCATTGCACCATCACCTTATGTAACTTCACCTACACCTATTTTAACATGGAATCATGTTTTAGCGATGGATCCCCCGCCGAAAAGTGAGATGAAAGTAGCGCCAATAATTGTGATGATTTCCGCTTACAACCGAGTCGTTGCTAGGGATATGATACTTCGTCGTTTTTCATCCCACAAAATTCGTTGACCATTCGTTCGAAAGCTCTCGATTTATCCAACCATACTATATTAACTACTGCGAAGTGCGTGGCCAACAAGCTGAGTTATGAGCATGATTATATGAATAATTGTTTACACACAGGTGATCATTCTCAATTATTGATATTGTGAACATTATTGCAACCGCTTGTAAATTTCTGATGATTTCATTGAGCTGGTGTTTCGATTATGTGATTCATAGCAGGTGATCCGAATATTGTGAGAACGGTTTGATTTGTGAAGCGGTGGTTAAATCATTTCAATAGGTAATTTCTATACTTTACACTATAGGAAGCTGTAATTTCGTATGTAGCCTCTTTAGCCTCTTTCTATAATAAAGTGAATGTTTACTCGCGAGTTTCTATTAGGAGATCATCATCTCACAAGAGCTCAATCGTTGTGATCATTTCTATAATAAAGTGAGAGCGAGGAGCTAAAACATGATTTTTTCTTTCTCAACTGTATTTTGGCTCAGAAATTCTGTTAATCTGTTGACAGGTAACCTAAGGATAGTTACACAAAGTGTTTTATTACTTTCAGGCGAGTCATGACTGCTTAAATTTGAATATGGGCACTGCTGATATCGTCAAGATAGTTTGTTGATTATCCTCAACGTTTTGACATGGATATGTCTTTGCTCTGGGGGGTCAACCAAAAATTTCCGTGACGCAAAATTTGTGTCACAATTTCAGTGTTTTTCACGTACAACCCAGCCGTTGCTAGGGGAATGGAACTTCCGCAGTTTTCATCGCACAAAAATCGTTCGCCACTCGTTGGAAAGCGCTTGATTTATGTGATAAATGTTCACATCTCAAGCTACTAATTTCCCCCTCCTTACGTACCTGGCTACATTCCAAAACTAAGTTGATTGGACTATAAACAATTTTAATAAGCCGGTTACAATATTCTTAACGTAAAGCAATAGCATCATTTACTCCACTCCATAGGAAACATTTTCATCCTCTTGACAACAGTCGAGGACAACCGTTATGAAATCCCCAATCAAAGACATATCCATGTAACATGGTATCTGCTTGTAAAGCGGATAGTGGAACTCGTTTACGAGTTTCTGAATTTAGTCTATGCTTTGCACTCTACGTTGATGATGACTCCAGCCCCCAGCAACATTAAACTGGGTCAGCCAAGATTCACTGCTGGGAGTTGTGCAATATTACAATCCATAGTTATATTGAAATATTCATCCAAGGGGGGCAGCGGTGCTCCAGCTTCCGTCTTAAGACTGCCTTCTTCTAGGGCATTATTTCGATTCATAATTCGGAGGCGTCTTATACTTGTGCAGCAAATACAACGACATGGCCCATGTATTGCCATCGGAATTTTTATTTTTGCCCAACCTGCTATGTGTGACCTTGGTCGTCACCAGTGATCTTTGGAAAGCTGAGATCTCTCGGTGGATAACTCCCCTACAGGTGATGTGTGGAGTGAAAGAAGCATGGTTGTATTCTGCGACCACATTATATTTGCGGTGTTTTTCAGCAATATCAGGCCACTGGCGGGCTGCAAAAGAATCAGCTTCAGCATTTATCACGCAGGTGTCAAAAAAGGACACCCATATTAAAAGGGTGTCATGAGAAAACTCACTACAAAATAGTGAAATTTATTATAATTTCTGTATATTTAGATATATATTTTTCCTAGGTTTTATCATGCATGGGAAGTGGAGAAAATCTTCTGACGTCAAAATTTTCCCTCGCATTTCAGGTTATTGACTGTCCTTGAATTCGATTCCGTGTCTGCGAGCCCGGTAATAATCATTGTAATAGGCAAAATTATACTCGATTACTCGTTGGTCTTGAAAACATTTTCAGGGGATGTTTTATAGCCTCTGCACTTGTGCAAACATTAAATCCTGTCACCAGCATAACTGGTACAGTTTCCATCGCGCATACTCAAACTTATGATATACGTTTAAAAAATCAAAATTTCAACAATTTTTGTCTGATTTTGTTTACAGTCTCAAGCATTGTTCTGGTCGGATAGTCCTACATCTTCATTGATCATTGTTTCTGGCCGAAGTCTCTGCTCACCGCGACTTTTCAGATAAGTTGTCTACCCTATTAACATTAAGCAGTGAATTTCGATTCAGGTGGTAGTCTGTTGGATCACAATGAAAATACGACTTGCAAAAATGGTCAATAAAAACCGGAATTTAATAAAGAACGTTGTCCAATTCCACGAAAAAAGGAGTTACGATCTTAGATCGATTTCAACGGTTAGGTCATCATCAGTAACAAAAAATAATTCTTGTTTTTCGTTATTGTTTGTTAATAATGATGACTTAACCGTCGAAATCGATCTAATATCGTAACTCTTTGTTTTCACGGAATAAAACCACTTTAACTTCCGTTTTTTATTGAAATTCCACGACTTCGTCGCGAATGATTTAGTTCGTAGGACAGCAGTCCTACATAAAACACCTTCCAAACAGCCTATTTTGATTTTAGGTGTTCGTTTACTGAAATTCGCATTTCATGTTTTCCCATATTCGAACTATGTAGTGTTAATTAAAGTTTTTTTTATAGATATATAAATTTGTATAGGTATATAAATGCTTCTTTCTTCAAAATTTATTATATAAAGCTTACTTTTCAGGTCTTAGAGCAAGTATAAAATAAATACTGACCGTAAATCCACTGTCGCCAAGTTTTGAATTGAATTCTTCCCTGGATCATCAGCTACCTACTTGAAACGTATAATGCCTAAGGGGAATTTTGCAATATCAATCACTCTCATTCATAGTAGTAAGATATCCTTATCATCATGCAGTTACGAAACAGGTAGGTTTAATACGCTGACATATTCAACAACCTACTAAATTCTTCCAAACTACAATATTTTTTTCATGACAGCGACCAAGAATAATGTTAGCCCGAAAAAAATCTGTCAACCCTACATCCTATGTAGCTGTTACTGGGTTCTTAGGAGTGGTGCGATGCATTGGCGATCGCTTGTGAGAATACATCCCACAACACAGGGAATACATCGCTAGTGAGAATACATTCACTTCATAGTGTGAATACATTATCCACCTCAAAAGTCATAATGTGAGGAGCGATAATTTGGAGATCATCTGTCATCAGAGCGCACGTACTGGCCGCAACCGCAAGCGTTCAACTGCTAATCCTGTTAAGACAACCGCAATACGTGGTGGAGATTGTGCATGACAGCAGCAGATGCACTCTGGCCAGACAATGACGTGTTTACTATCTCTGAACGGATGGAAGGTCGCGGTTTCCGCGTGTCTGCTTCAGACGGTTTTCCTCTCCTTTGTAACTGATACAACACCCTTATCATTTACCTGGAGTGCCTTTAAGCCACCGTTTCAACCCTTCGCCTGGCGGCTATAGTTTGACATGCTTCGATAAATTCTGTTCGCCCTGTCATTGAGGGGCATGCACAAGGATATCCACGTGATTAGCTAGTAGGTATTAATACCTATCAAATTAATATCTAAGGGTTTGAAAACTAACTCTAGTGTTGAGTATTAATAGCTGCGCCATTCAACAGGCTAGGTAGACACTAATAACGAACATTATGACAATCATAGCAAACGTAATAAACGCATTTATAGTATAAACCAGAGAGTACTTTATTTAGAAAAAACTCATTTGCTGAACTGGCAGAAACCGTGAGGTAAGGTATCTAAATTTTAAAAAGTTTCTCTCTCTCTCTCTCTTTTTGGCTTATTTAATGGTATATATTTAGAGATGATCAAGAACTTGATGAATTTTTGTAGATAATCCACCCAACTTATCCTGGCAAACACATAATTTATTATTTTGTTTCAGTATGTTACACCATGTGAACTGAGCCTAGTCTGCAAAATATGGTCCCCCAGCGTTGATTCGAACCTGGAATATGTCCAATTTCATATTGTCGTAAAATAACTGAGTCAAGATGGTCAACGTTCTTACGGTTTAAGTATAGTCAGGTTTACAAGAGTTGGATGAGATTTAATTCGATGGTCTTCTACTAATGGCCTGGCAGACACCAGCGTTGTAACGAATATTTATGTCTTTTTCGATCAATTATACTACTACAACAGGCTCTCGAACCATTAGTAATGTCTGAGATTGTTAAACGAAAATCAGGTTCATTGTGATTATATCAAACTTGTGGATCAAAATAGTTTATCGGTGTTTCAATGAGACTGAATGGTCGTTTCTCGATGATTGAAGCTAGACAACTGTTTCTATTCTCGCCAACACCTGTTAGCCCACTCCTTTAAAAATTAAATAGTTGTTGACAAACGCTTTCCTAACAACATCGTTCTCTCTTCAGGTTCTTAGTTTTATTAATCACAACGTCGGGTCTCCGTTCCAACATTTCTCGCGTGAACAAATCTTCATGTCGAATGAATTCAAATTGAAAAGAGCGCCAAAGATTGGATTGAAACCGCTTGATTGCCTGCACTGAATTCTAGTTGAGCAACTTGTAACCAGATGCTTATGAGTTTTGTCGCCATTATGGTTCGATCATCGAAGTAGTTGAACAAGCTGTGCAGTGCGAATCAGAGTGTTCATATGTCTAATCGTAATATCTTCAGTACTAATGAGTATCGTGACAATGACGTGTTATATCAATCGGTTGAATGAGCGTGTTGGTGGGAAATCAAGAAGAATGATGCCGTCTGTCATGTATATATATATATATATATATATATATATATATATATATATATATATATATATATATATATATATATATATATATATACAAAAATACAGCAAAAGAAGTAAGCATCCTTCCTCTGATTAATAAAAGTATATATATATAAAAAAAAAAAATTTTAAAAATAAACAGTTAATAATCGCTTTAAAAAAAAGATAACTCCTTACAAGTTAGGGGAAAATATAAATACATGGACTACTTCTAATTATTATTTATTGTTGATTTACAAAATAACAAAAATGAAAATTTTCATAAACTGTTTTGAATTAGCAACTAATCATTCAGTAGTAATTACTGTACCATGTAATTAGCATAGGCAGAATGGAGTAGAAATATATCAAACATATTGATTTTTTAAGAATGCACATCCCAGCTTTACATCCCAATACTAAGAAATTCCACGGAGAGTTCAGCCTGTATACAGACAATATATGTTGTCCTACAACGCTGCCCTGTGTTGCGGGTTCGTCGAAACTCATTCTAGATGTGAAATTTAGTGTTGAAGTTTACCAACGTAATATAAATTAAAAATTGTCATTAGTATTCACGAGGCAAATAAAATAAATTCGGAATAGCCATATATTCAAAAACATTTTCGGCAGAAATAGCTAGGGAAACCTTTTGTGATATTTATTGACTTTGTAATGGAATTACATGAATCCGATTTAATAGCCCATTCAAATCTCCCCTTCGTGCTAAGTAATCTACTCTGAAATAAAAAGCTGTTAATCATTAAGTCACGAGCAGGGAAGCTGCACTGCCATGCAATAAAAACACCGCCCCAAAATCAAATGCAGCGTTTTTTTCAAAGGGCTTCCAATTATTTATAGGGGGTAGTATCTAGTGCTTTTCTGCGCTCTTTCACTGACATAAATCCGAAGCGGTGAAACCCTCCTGTTTCGCCAGAATGTTCGGCGGGGCCCGAACGAGAAAAAATCAGTATAAATCAAGACGGTAGTGATTCAATTAACCGCTACGAGCCTGAAAAATCACATTGCCCTCTCGTCAAGCCTGCCACGCTCTTTTATTTATCACGCGGAAGAGGAGTGGAGGCGGGAGCGGTTTCAAATAAAATATGAGAACGGCTCTGCCCCCCCTCCAAAACAGTTATGGGGGCGAAAGGGTATTTTTTTAATTTGCACCGGAATCGAAGAGAACGAGGAAGTACTATCAGCTCTGCTCGTTCTTCCTGGCATGCCCATCGTAAAAGGCGAAAAAAATGGGCTCCCCACCCCCTCCGGATAGGTTTTTTGACCGACCGCTTTCCCGAACCAGCGGTGAGTTATTGGGGGTGCCAGGAGTTTTTCGTAGGGGTGGTAAACCAGACCGCGGGAGCCTCAATATACGGATTTTGGGAATTCTCTTTTGTTTCGTTGTGAATGGCCCTTAGAGCTAACAATGCTATCTAGTGCTTTACAAGGGCTCTCAGTTGATTTTATTCTGGCTTGAGCGCTATAAAATAAAACGCTGGCTAAAACTTGGGAATTCGTATTTGTATTTATTTTACGGAATGATACATCGGGAATTCGTATTTGTATTTATTTTAAGGAATGATACATATCTAGGATATGGAGATGGGGCAATCAGCCAGTAAACAAATTTCTAGAACTCGAGACTTAACTTACATTCAAATGATTCATATGTGTGTAGGTACGTATTTGCTATGGATATATAATAGTACCTATGTTTCTGATCAGTATCTGAGGGTGTTAAGATTCTTCAGGCCAGGGATTCTTGGTGGTCTCATTGTCACTTCCTGATGAACAATGTCGAAGATCCAGTCGTGGGACAGCTGCAAGTAGAAATACAGTTTGACCTCGTCCCTGAACGTTGGCTTTTCTTGATTACTTTTTGATCGCAGAAAACCGCAATGGTTTCTGTATGCTCTAAATAAGTTTAGCGAAGGCAAGCCTGGTGGCTATTAAGATAGGCTACCATGGTATATTCGGATCCGTCTCTTCGGCCTCGTCAGAGTGCTAGCGCAGAGTAAATAGATGGGTAGATTTTTCAAAGGACAATATTCTATCAGATCTGTGGTGGAAGCTTGGTGGTATTGGTCGACGGGGTATGGCCACCATCCACAATCGGTGTGTGAATTCTTATGTTGTAAGCTTCATTGAAGGCTTATTTGCTTTGTAGATCACATATAGATTGGCTTCCCACCTGGTGCTCGAAATGCCCATGCACGCTCTCAGGAGGGCTTAGCAGCCCCTCTCTACCAGCAACCGCCCCTTCATCTCAGCCTGCTAGCCCAGCTGTCCGAGTTAACGCAGGGACACATTTGTCATACACTCTTCAGATCCTACTCACGTCCGATTCCTCTCCAAGCATTGGATCGGTGCAGGATCAGAATGGGGATGTAGAAATTAAGATCAGGATGGACTGCCAATGCTCTAGTTCAGGAAATTCCTTTGGAAACTTAGGAATGCCATCTGAAACATATAGAAATGCCATTTGAAACTTAGTTTAAAAATGTCTTGCTGAAATAATCATAGGGCTGTTGAACCCCCAATCAAAGATTGGAATAACCGGGAAAGATAATTTTTTCAACTTTGGAGATCTAGAAAGATATCGCCCTCATTGGGGACTTTGAATAAAAATGTACCCTCTATAGGGATTTTGAGTAATAAATTGCCCTTATTCGGGACTTTCAAAAATTAGAACAATGCCCAGGAATTACAAGTATGGGATTATAACCCTCGCCCTTTAATCAATTAGGAATCTTGTAATTGAATATAGGGAGGTGATAAAAAATGGAAAATTAGGAAGTCCTTATTGACTAATGTAAGTATTCATATAACAAGCGGTTTTTAAGGTTTCTCTGGAAACCATCTGGATCTCTGTTCCTTCTGGCACAGCCTGCTTAAACATTGTGGATTGGAATTACCGAGAAACAAATTCCACCACACAATTCAATCGATATACCATGCATATGATGAATATAAAAACGAAGAGGCAAGGCCCAAATCGTGAAACTCTATATCGTAAAATTGTTATAGGAGTGTGACAGCTCCGTTGATGCCTTAACAGAGCAATGTATGTAGATATCAGGGATAACCTTATTCAGATGTTCGAATTAGAGGTCTCCCCATTCACTAACTACAAGCTAAAGATACATATGTGCGAACCCTCTATCTGCATGCCCATGCCCGTCACTTGAACGCGTTCAATCCACGAGATACCTTGGGGTCGTGGTTGACGAGGATCTATCTTGGAAAGCCTATATTGCAGCACTTACTTCGAGAACTCGTAAATTTATCCACATATTTTATCTCATGCGGAATTGCCTGTCACAAAATAATCTAATCCGGATCTACAAGGCCATAGTTCAGAGCGTATTTAGCTTCGGAATTCTGGTCTGGGGCTCTGCCCGTCCCACACTGGTCTACCCCATTACTATAATACAGAAATCTATCCTGAAAACGATAGCCCGAAAGCCTCGTCGTTTCGCTTCCCAAGAACTTTTCAAATTGCTCCCGGTTTACACCATTAACCAATTATACCTAAAATCTGCACTCTGCTTCTTTCATAAGCACCCTGATTTTTTCAACTACCCTCGTACTTCGACATATATCACTCGCCCAACTACTCAAGCCACCATACCGGTCCCTCCCACCCGCTTATGGTCCACATCCCGTCATGTTTATTATGGTTTCCCCTACATTCTTAGAGTTTTACCCAATTATCTCCAGAAACCGGGAGAGCACTCTCGCTTAAACTATAAGAAAAAAATTTTCTCTTGGCTCATCTCATTGGGGCCAGACAATTGCAAAAACATGTGCGGTATCTATACATAGAGGAGTAATTTAGGTTTTGTAAGTTTTACGATCTGTATTTGTATGCATATGTATTGTTATTGAATTTATTGTGTGAATTTGAACTATTTGCGTGTTCACGTGTTGGATTGTGTATTTACTACTTAAAATGTCTACTCCCCCACACCGCACAGAGCCTTTCTCTTGGTGTTGGGGTAATTCCGTACATTCTCCACTTAGATTATTGAAGGCACTTATTTTGTCTCATGCTGGAATAAATCTTTCATTCATTCATTCATTTTCTCCAGAACAAAAGGGGTCTGCTTCCTATCCCAATTACAATTAAATTTCAATCCCAATGTTCAACGTTCAGTGGCAAATTTTGATCTAAACGAACGAGAAAGTAAAATATAAATGGTCAATTTGTAAAAGCGTGTAAATGAGGGGGAGTCGCGCATTTGTAATGATTCAGAAATTATGTGAGCCACGAAAAATAAATAGGTATCTGTGTGTATTAAATAGGTACTTTTAGGCAATATATCAACTGCGTAGGTAGCAGGTTTCATTCATCAGTGATACTACAAATTTTCTTCTTTTTATTTCCCTGCTTTAGAGTTGGGAATACTTTTGGTTCAGATGGGAATTTCACGATACTCCCCCACCCCCATAGCTATTTTTGTCTAGCGACGCCCCTGAATGATCACAAAGTAGAAGTATCATCATGATCTTCTAGTATATCAATAGTTTTTTGTTGGATGCCAGGTCACAGTGGTGTTATTGGCAATAAATTAGCTGATAATCATGCTAAGCATGCGATCAATGGGCCACATCCACTTCCACTCGAAATTCTCTTCTCTATCAAAGGGGTTCACCGGCAAAAAAATGTGTTACTTTTCATTTTAGGGTTACCTTCAGTGTTGAGGACCGAAATAACGGCGTCGGCGCTCCCCCAACCAAGCGGAGGACCTTTATCTCGGTCCTCTTTCCCCTCACAACGATAAATTGGATGAAAAAAACCAAGAAAATGAGGGTTATTATATTTAATTGATCAATTATTTTGAAAAAGGCTTCAGTTTTTCAAAATCGGTGATCAATCAAACAAAAATATGTTGCAAATGCCTTAAACTAAATAATAAGTTGTTAATGAAGCCTGAAAACCAACAACAAACCTACTTGTTGGTTTTCGTTTTTCTCCATTCGGTGAAGAGTTCACGCAATAGGAAGGAAAGACCGGTTCGGCGTGGCGCAGCGGCTTGACAGACGCCGTCGACAGGTGATTAAGCGTCAACGTCAGCCGCAGAGGACGGATGCAGATGCATCGGTCGCAGTCATCAGTGCGTTTCCCGCCCGCCTCAGCCAATTACCCCCTCCACCACCCCGAATCCACCCCACACATACGCAGAAATACAACCACCAACAACCTTCCACACAGCCCCATGCAGAGAGGCGGAGATTGCATCATCACCCTCAATCCAATACTCATTTCCATCTGCCTAATAATTCCCCAGAGTGAGATAGAGAATGTGAGCTGCTCTCTGTAACTTGATATGACCGATTTCTGATGACTTGGTCAGTTTCCTGCAGAATAGCGGAAGCTACATGCCAATTCCAATGGACATCCATATCTCATCACAAGAGATGTCAAATATTAACTAAGCCATAGTTGACAACCTTTTTTTAGATACATTCTGCTAAAAAATATATAAATTTAACGATTTTTATTAGTTTTTAGTCATTTATAGAGATTTTTTTAGCAAATTTTTTGAAATTTGACCAATTTAAGGTGCTCAAATAGTGCTCACCAACGATCTCATCCTTTCATTTAAAAAATCTTGATTTTTCGGCACATGAACGGAATTTTGATCTCTATCCTAAGGAGACATCGTCTAAAATGACTCGTACACACACACACACACCCACACACACACACATATATATATATCAGCCAATTACCCCCTCCCACCACAGCCAAATCCACCCCACACATACGTGCAAATAAAACCACCAACAACCTTCCACATAGCCCCATGCAGAGAGGCGGAGATTGCATCATCTCCTCAATCCAACACTCATTTCCATCATCCTAATAATTCCCCAGAGTGAGATAGAGAATGTGAGCTGCTCTCTGTAACTTGATATGACCGATTTCTGATGACTTGGTCAGTTTCCTGCAGAATAGTGAAAGCTACATGCCAATTCCAATGGACACCCATATCTCATCATCAAGAGATGTCAAATATTAACTAAGCCACTCATTCTGTTGTTGATTGTTCTTGATGTTGTCCAAAGAATCCTGCACCTTATCCTGGATGAACATTTTCATCCCTAGAGAACAATAAATTGATAACAATCGTTCTCATTCTAATACATAAATGGAAAGGGCCTAGGTTAATTTCCAAAACCATGAACGATAACTAAGAAAACTGACTTAACTAAAAACTTTTAGTCAGTCAGTATTTTCGCGAATTTTCGTAAATTACGAGTATCATATTAAATTATGTTACATTGTTTTTATGGTAAGAAACTCGTTATAAATAATATTCAGCGAATCAAAAAA
The DNA here is from genome assembly GCA_030762985.1 of Adelphocoris suturalis. Classification (NCBI taxonomy): domain Eukaryota; kingdom Metazoa; phylum Arthropoda; class Insecta; order Hemiptera; family Miridae; genus Adelphocoris; species Adelphocoris suturalis. Next base: position 78,876,918 of record CM061046.1, read on the forward strand.
GTGGTTTAAATTCATAGCTTTTTTGCGGTTTTTAAAGATTTTTTTAGCAAATATAAATGAAATTTAAGTAAATTTTTCAAAATAATTTTGTCCATACATTTTTTAATCGTCTAGTTCATTGTTGACAAAATGTTTTTACAAACATATATGCCATAAAAGGCCTTAGAATTGACTTAAAAAATCTGTTCTTTCGCACATAGACTCCACTTGGGGTCTAGTTGGTCCTAACTTCTCGCCAGCTCGATCGCTCCACACCCAAGGGTGCTATGAGCCAAAAATAGGTGAAAAAGTGTCTTTGTCGGGGCATGAATACATGTTTTTTTCTTGGTCATATTTGTGTGTTAATACCAATGTTTTGCCTACACATATTTAATAACAAATCCTCTCGACTTTTCGTACGTACTTAGATAATGATATTATTAAGGCAATAATTATTTGAATAGATAGGAGCTCAAATCGAGAAATATAAAAATGCGTATATAATCATTGAAGTATAGGTTGTGGCAACTCGAAATAGGACACGCCGAGGAGTCTGGACGGGCCTTATGACGTACGTAAGCCAACTAAAACTACGATCATACTCAATTGAAAAAATAATAAACCTTTGAGAAATAATGTGCAGCGTTTTTTACGCTAATTCGCAATAACTGTTGCCTGCAGTTTTCGTTGTGTTCTGAATCGTAAGATGTCGAACAGCATTGGGCGCCCTGATAACAAATTGATTCTCGATGATTAAATAACGCCTACCTATTTTACGATGTTCTCTAAAATTGGTCATTCAAAAAACTTGTTTAGTTGAAAACTTGAAGAGAAATCGAGATTAGAGTAGGCGGAACGCCAATAGCGTTTTGAAAGTTTATTTTTCTTCACCATCTTGTGGACTGGGCGGAAATAATAGGCGTCCTATCCTGGAGAACACGAACATTGAAAGGTTAATGCACACACGGCTTCATCATTATATTTCAAAGTAAATACTGAAGTCTTCATCCGAATCATCCGAGCATTTTACGAAAATAAACCTGCGCACGATGTCAGCGAAGCGAAGATCCAATATCCCTCATGATCCGGATTAGGTTTCCCCGTTTGAAAAGTACAAAGAGGGGATCAGGCTATATTAGTTTCGACGGAGTCTTCTCCTCAAGAATCCTTCTAGAGAAATTGAGAATTGAAGTGGAAATTTAATATAAGATTGTTTGGATTTGGGAGGGGATGCGGGCAAAGGGAATGGCGCCTCAGGGGTGCTAAGGTATAGGAGGCTTAGAGTAATGAAGTATGTACTTATTTGAAACCAGCGGAGCATGTGTGGCTAATGCGATTTCAAATGAACAACTTCAAAGGAGGGTTCGCTCTGATGATTGCTTCATCCATCACGGCACCAAGTAGTGAACGATCTTTGGGAAGATTTAAATTGAACCTTGTGGGTTTAAAAAGAGAAAGGCACGTAGTTTCCTAGTATCCATAATAAGATCATATAGATCATTGAAAGTCTTAGAATATTTTGATTTATTACAAATTTGTAGACTCAAAGAAAATCTGAAATTCGTACAAGCAGTCGATGCGAGGTGCGTATATGCATGTGCAGTGGCTATTAGTGATCCGACCATTATTGAACATCTCTGAAAATTTATTCAAAATCGGATGAAAAAAGTTGCAGTCATGCAGAATGATCGTATGAGCGAATTTTCTTAAATTAAGAACAAATCGTATGGTAATATGTTAAATTGTATTGAAATTTGAGTAGAAAAACATTATTGAACCCCGATTTTAGGGCAGAAAACTCATAACACTCATAATAGGGCAGTTTGGCGATTCAAAAACCATTTTGGATTTTTCGCAGTTTGCTATAGATTTTTGAACAAACATTAATAAATTCACGTATGTTTCTCGGCATAATTTTGTGCAAACACTTTTTAATTACCTCTTTAGTCATTGATAGTTTTATTTTACTGAGATTTTGCTAAAAAGTATAAATTTAACAATTTTGGGCCGTTTTAGCCATTTTATGCGGTTTTCAGCACATTTTTTTTAATTTGACCAATTTGATGAGCTCAAAATGTGCCGGCCAAAGAACTCATTCTTTCATTTGGAAAGCTTGATTTTTGTGTGCAAAAAAGGGATTTTTATCTCAATATTGAGGAGAGTTATCGTCTGGAGAGACATATAACAAACAAGCACGAGCACACACACACACACACACACACACACACACACACACACACACACACACACACACACACACACACACACATATATATATATATATATATATATATATATACCCCGCATAAGGTGGTCAGTACCTCAGGAGTCGATCCTAGAGCTATCGTATCATTCTGATAAAAATAATCAAGAATCGTTTCAGAATGTCTCAAAACGGATTTCAATGAAGAAATTTTCCAAAAATGTTGATTTTAAAATTTTCCGAGCCATCTCAATAGCTTCATTTTGTATGAAAAATCGCTAAATGTGGAAATTATGCGTGTGGCAAAGGTGTGCAGACAGGCACAGGAAGGTAGGCAAAGTATCATCAATAGTAGTAAGCAACATTAGGGAGAGATCCCACTTCTAAGAGAAGGTTGGCATTTGCTTAGAAGAGCCTTTCCTTCGTAGACTGCGCTTATCCCCCCACTGGCAAGCCGGCGGAACACAACTACCGGTATAACTCACTGTTCAGGAGCACTTGCTCGGAACTTTCCTTGCAAGGCACCTACTTACCAAGGCACTGCAGGTAGAGATGAACTTTCCAGCTGGTTCTCCCAGCTAAGGGAGCTGGTAGCCATGTTTATAGCAAAACTTACAAGCCGAAAAACATTAACAGGGTACAAGTCCCTAGTGATGCAGTCTCTACCCCTAAGCACCGTGGGCCCCGTGTCCCAAGGCTGGAGTGTGCTCAACCACCACGAATCCTACCTCAACAGAAGGGCAGGCTGGTGGCACTTCGGCGGAGTACCAGTGTGCCGGTAGCCTGGGGCTCCCCCCAACCAGTGGTGCCGGTTTTGAAATGGGAGATTACCATGTTACTGGACTCTCCCCTGTCTCCAAATGCCTGACCGGGTAGCAGGCCCGAGGGCAGATTAGTTTTGCTTGCCGCCTAACCACTCTACCTCTGCTTGAGTGAGGATATTATCCCCAAACTCAGCCCAAACAATATAGGTGTGCGGAGGTGTGGAGGCTCTTCACGAGCACTTTGGTTCCCAGATAGTGGGCAGGATGTACAAACCCAGCCAGTCAAAGGTATGGGGAAAAAGAAAAAAAACCATAGTGAGGTAGGTCACTGTGAGGTATTGTCCCACTCACAGCGAACAGTGAGTCTCACTACATCAGAGTTGTCTGTCCTTCATCCAGTAACTAGAGAGGATCCAAAGAGCCACAAGCGTGGAGAGGAAAGAAGGAAAAAGGGGAGGAAAAACCCCTAATTCCTCATCCTCACCTTTGGTCTCTCAGCAAGACTCACTAGGGCTTCTCTGTCAAAGCCCTCAAGTCGTGTCAGTCCGTCGAAGCTTGACAGTATTGAGTATATGGGGAAGTAGTGAGCAACAAGTAGAAATGTGCTTTATAGGTATGCATATAAGGAAGTCCCCAAACCAATACGATGATAAATAATGAGCAGGTTTATTATATTGGTCGTGTTAAAGAAATATTAACATTATATTGATTTGTACTTTATGGAAATTCTAACGGATTATTTTGATATTTGAAACAAGGTAGCGCCGATGGTACCTACATATTCATCTAGTTCTAGTTTTGTACTAGAGAAGATATTTTAACCATAGGTACCTCTTTTCTACCTAGCCATGGAAAACTTACGCATTTATACATGCTAATATGAATATCGTCGGACAGAGAACCAAGGGGCGAGGACCAAATCCAAGTATGGGTGCCATCGAAACATTTTGTTTATGGGAATAATATTTATGGTTAAATTGTTTAGTCCCGAGGACTAAAGACGAGAATTGTTCCAGTAATGACTCACCGTTTCGAGAAGTGGTTGTTTACTCGACGGCACCCCCATCTTCACATAAATTCTAACGATTGCACTGTGTATTTCGTAGCTTTAACAAGATCAACGTCCTTGACGTGATTATTCCTCGAGTTTTGAAGTGTCCAAAATAATGAAGTCGTCGTGGGGGCGGGTTCTTGTGCAATGGCTGTCACCCTGTCATTATTTTCAAATCTCATCGGGACAATTGGATGGGAAGATCCCTAAGTGGAAATAACATGGATCCACTGAATTGAGGATGATCCATGTATCATTTTATGAAGCAAGAACAGAATAATCGGTGGTAGATATTACTAGAGTAAGAGTGCCACTTAGATGTGTATCACAGAAGCTCCAGAACAAATCAGAAAACCTTTATGTGGCAGAATGCTCAACAAGCAATGTTTCTTTAATTGAATAATTTAAATTATTAGGAAACTTCACACAAAAAAATTGATTTTTATAAAAAGATAATTTGAAATTTGATTTCCATTACATTAAGATAACATTGTTGGGGATTTTACAATTTTAAATTCGTCATTTCAAACATGATTTTTAACATTTCCCTGAAGAGGGATCTTGTCTGAAATAGGGACTTACGAACCTTTTTTGTAAAGTTGTTTAACGATCAGCAAGCTCCTGGTTCAATCATAAATATAACTTCTTCAGGCAATTGATCAGGGCTATCTTAATCGGGAAACCCCAAAAACCTTGAGCGTGCACGTGTGCGTGCACGTGTGTGTGTGTGTTTATATCATGTTATTATACCTCGTTCACGCTATACTTAATCAGATGTTTATAGCTCATTATTAAATTCGCGAGCAGCTCAGCTGCTTTCATTTTCGGAGCGAGAGTAAGGTTTTAGGCAGAGTAAGATTTTAGCATAAATAGAGATCTTTCCAACCACATGCGAGCGATTATTTATTTACGTAAAATGGAAGCGAAAATCATCAGACAATGTCGTCACTCATAAAATACAGTTTTTAATTAATTGAAGACAATTATTATCTTCTTTATATTAATGAAGTAGTATCTGTATGTGGATACCTCCATAACTTTTGAACGGATTGACTGATTTGTGCTATTCTTTTTGACATTTTCATGTCTGGCACATTGCACAATTCGAAAAGTAACCTAAAAGAAAACGCTTGCATACGAGTCTGCAACACATTGGGACATTTCATATCTTTAGTTGCAGACTCGTATGTGTTGCAGACTCGTATGCAAGCTCTAAGAGCCACTCAGCTGATCCGGACCCTGGGCATCGTCAAGTAAATGTCCTAAAGAGGCTACGAAATTACAGCTTCCTAGAGTGTAAAGTATAGAAATTATCTATTAAAATGATTTAATCACCACTTCACAAATCAAACCGTTCTCGCAATATTCGGATCACCTGCTATGAATCAAATCATCGAAACACCAGCTCAATGAAATCATCAGATATTAACAAGCAGTTGCAATCATGTTCACAGTATCAATAATTGAAAATGATCACCTGTGTGTAAACAATTATTCATATAATCATGCTCATAACTCAGCTTGTTGGCCACGCACTTCGCAGTAGTTAATATAGTATGGTTGGATAAATCGAGAGCTTTCGAACGAATGGTCAACGAATTTTGTGGGATGAAAAATGACGAAGTACCATTTCCGTAGCAACGACTCGGTTGTAGGCGGAAATCATCAGAAATCATTGAGTAACGTAACGTAACGTAACATAACGAAAATTTGGTTGTGTGCCATAGCAAAGACATGAAATGTCAAAACTATCGCTCCTCAAAAGTGACGCTTTTTGCGGTCTTGAGTCAAAGTAAAGACATGAAAATGTCTATAATGATTTCTATGAAATGACTGCATTTGTTGGCGACCTTGGTTTCTACAGAACGCTGATGTTTGCCGATATCGTGGTGTTGGTGTCGCGAATTTCAGAGTGACTTCCAACCCAAAAACATAGGTATCCATCCTAACTATTCATGTCAGTTCTCTCTCAAAGTGCTAGCCAGTTTATCTTGTCATTTGTGAGACTCCAAGAACTAGTGTGTGCCACTTACTTTCACATAACAGAAAGGTGGGTACCCCTCCTACCTAATTGAAAGTCCTGAAGAGGCTTTTAAAATAAACCAACTGAGCACAACGTCTAACTGAGGACTGCCAGTATCTCAAGACCTCATCTCCACTACCCCCAAGTCTGTTTTCAATTTAGGTCCAGGCCTAAGAGGTCCAGTATAGAGGGAGGTTCCGGAAAATGTTTTCTGGTCAATCACATATTTAACTCTTTCTTCATCCTTCCAGTTTCGGAAAGTAAAACTTGCCCGAAGTTAACTAAATTGTCAAATTTTCAAAAATGAATACATGTTTTGTAATTAACCGTACGAATACAGAAACAAAATTTTCCATTTCAAGCATGGATTATCGACAGATATCGGAAGATGAACATGCTGCTCATTCTTGGGTGTAATGAGTAGGCACATAGGTTCATCCCGCCCCGTAAATAAGTAGTTATAAATGTGCCTGAAGCTATATCAAGCTAATTATACATGTTCCTTTTGAATTTCAACAGAAAAAGGTCAGTATGATTAAAACTTCAAAATGTTCAAAAATAACAGGTTTATTAGCATGGAAAAATCACCAAAATAATGGGCCCATTTTTAAACATAAAAATAAAATTATTATTTATATTTCATTGCCTTTTTGGATGCCTATAAGCCTCCTGCTTGTGTTGATGTATGTCTTGCGAGGCCAGTGTGATAGCCACTAGATCAGGTAGCTGTTGTTATGAGACTACTTCTTGCCTTCACCCTTACACAATCGGCTCCCTCTTGAATGACTAATATTTCTGCCAATTCCAGTAGATAGGGCGTGAATTAAGAGGCAATATAATGTGGTCCTCACTGGTTGAGAAGTGTAGAAGGCTCCAAAAAGTAAGAACCTGGCTGTAGGAGGGCACCTGGGTCCCAATTATGGTGATGTGGAGTGGATGTGTGCCAGGCAGCAATATAACATCAAACTCACTCACTTATCAGCAAATGTGGGTTTTACTGGTGCTCACATTGAATCACAAACTGATTTGTGGAAATACATGGGGCCAGTGCAAGAAGCTCTACACCGAGAGAGAGGAAATATAACTTTGAGGGAAGATGTGAGAGATGATGGTAGGGTACTGGATGATCCAGCGCAAAGCTAGTTTTATCAGTGTTATAAAGGGTAAAGGGCGTGTGATTAAACAGGAAGCTGTTATTGGAGAGTGGTTGATGTATCTTCTTGTTGTTCCTGGATGGTATAAGTTCACTGGTCACTCACAAAACTGAGCACAACAAACATTAACTTAATTCACACAGATTATTATGATAAACAAGAACAGCTCATCATTTTCCATGAAACAACCTACCTACTTACAATAAATTATTGTTAACTAAATTATTCTTATCTTATAATAATATCTTTCAAAAATAGTGGGTACCCAAATAATTTTACCTCGTTTTTTAATAAAGTGTAAATTTAAATTAAACTCATCTGCATACAGCCTTATATATGAAAAACTGCATTCAATTAAATAATACATTTGTCATCAAGTCATTTTCTAGCTAAAATCTAATGTCAAGTGACAAAGCTAGACTTGTTTCGTTCTGTAAGCTTTGGATTTAATTTGTAATATACGGGAGCTGGAAATAAGCGGCTGACACCGTCAACAAGGGCTTACGCGGTAAAGTGGGATTTCCAAGGGACCGCCATGTTGGGAGCTATTGAACTTTCCCCAGATCTCTTGCTCCGTTCTAAAAGGAGCGGTAAATTGCCAAAGGCCCTGAAAAAGGTCGTAAGGAGAAATGGTGCGAAGAGTGAAGGTGAGGAGGGTGTAAGACACGGCCTAGGAAAAGCGCTGGTGGGACCTAACGGGAAGTTACGGTTTTCTTCCTATCCCAACACTTACGCCCTTATTTCGTCTCTTCCTCTCCCTGCTTCGGAGGTTAATACGAGTTTACCTTACGCTGTTTACTCGAATTACCCTGGATGTGGATCATGCCACGACGTCACATTTTCGGAACAAATGAAAAAACGCTCTACCCGTAAATTAGTTGTGATATTGGTTGAGGAATTTAAGATATTCCGGCTGCATGTATTTTCTTGGCCGAAGCCAATTTAAAAAAAATGTGTAGTTAAAAATTCCTTTTTACCTAAAGTGCTGAATTTTCCAAACAATATAACATAAGAAACTTTGCGATGTCCCTTAGCAATTCCTTAACGGTGATTTCTTAGCAATTGATCTGTAAACAATCACTACCTACCGTGATCCCATATCAGAGGGAAAGAAACGCTTGCATACGAGTCCGCATCAGATTGGGACATTTTATGTCTTTAATTGCAGACTCGTATGTGTTGCAGACTCGTATGCAAGCTCTAAGAGCCACTCAGCTGATCCGGACCCTGGGCATCGTCAAGTAAATGTGCTACATACGAAATTACAGCTTCCTAGAGTGTAAAGCATAGAAATTAGCTTTAAGAGCCACTCTTCTGATCCGGACCCTGGGCATCGTCAAGTAAATTTCCTAAGTTATAGAACTACCGGGGGTATAGAAGTTACCTATTAAAATGATTTAACTACCGCTTCACAAATCAAAGAGTTCTCGCAATATTCGGATCACCTGCTATGAATCAAATCATCGAAACACCAGCTCAATGAAATCATCAGAAATTAACAAGCGGTTGCAATCATGTTCACAATATCAATTATTGAGAATGATCACCTGAGTGTACACAATTATTCAAATAGCCATGCTCATAACTCAGCTTGTTGGCTACGCACTTCGCAGTAGTTAACATAATATGGTTGGATAAATCGAGAGCTTCCGCATGAATGGTCAACAAATTTTGTGGGATGAAAAACGACGAAGTACCATTTCCCTAGCAACTACCTACTCGGTTGTAAGTTGAAATCATCAGAAAACCAACCTTAACGCTTTTTGTTAACGCTTTTTTCGTTTATGTGCCAAAATAAAAACATAAAATGTTAAAATACCGTGAATTGCAAGTAGGAATCGAAGTAGAGCTGGAAACTGCTCGCAACTATAACTTCATTTGACGGAATGTAGTGAAGACTACTTATTACTTAGTTACTAGTTGGAAACTGAATGCATTTACCACTTACCCAAGATCAATGAACGAAATCCTTTAGGATTATTTCCTTGAGTATGTCTATAAATTAGGTAGGTAGGTATGTGCCTGACAGTAAATGAACAGAAATTTTAGACTCAAACTGCACTGTGAAATGACCATAAATGTTTAACTCCGAAGCGAATATGGGCACTTTAAGAATTTTCGTAGAGTAGAGAATTTTCGTAGAAAATTAATCTATTGCAATCGGTCAAAAAATTTAAAATAAATTTTCCAAAATGTTCTTCATGGAAATCCGTATTGAGGTATTCTGAAAACTTTGCACTTTTTGCGCAAGTTTTACTTATATACAGATATACAGGGTGTCCCAAAGTAACCCTCCTTATTTCGATATCATAACATTTTTGTTTCATCTCTTATTTTAACTCTCAGAAAAATTATATAAAATCCATTAATAAGGGACGTCCCTGTAATGCATGCATTACTTACCAATATGTTTTGTGCCAAAAATTGAAGCATTCCAAAAGAAAGATTGAGTTCGTCGGACTTTGCTATTCGACCTTTGAAGCTGAAATTTAAAATTGAGAACCCTTGGGACGTCTACAAAACGAATCATGAACTCTAGAGCCACCTAGTTCAGCTGAGTGAGATCCAGAGCTAAATTCTTTGCTATTCAACCTATGAAGCTGAAAAATGAACAGCTTGAATGTAATAGATACAGAAAAAATAAAGAATACAAATTTGTCATACGGTAATGCTGCATGACTGGAACATTATCTTTAAATTAGTACGTTAAGGGAAGGATTGCAGTCTGTTGCCGCAACGTGAACGTCGCCTGCAGGTTCGGTAGTCTACTTGTAGATACCTGAGAAATCAACATAATCGATTTTACTTTTTTTCTCGTAATGTAGGTATTCTTAAATCAAGCCGTTCTTGCCTCTGGGTTCTTCTTTTCGGAAGGATCTTTCAAACACGATACAATCTTTCGTGTAGTGGTTTATTACGCCTTTTATTATTGTTCAACAGTTAACTTCAATTTCGTCTATTTCTAGTCATTCTAATCATAGTTTCTCTTTTTCTCACCCCCCCCTCCTCTCACTTTTTTCTCCTGTGTATATATATCAAACCCCTAAGGGATAAACTAGTGTGAGTTCGAAAAACATCAAAAATATTTATTAGCCTTAAAAAAAAATCGAGAAGCGTGCAGAATGAGGTTATACGATGCGCAATAAAAGAATTCCCTCACGCCTTAGCTACCGTGATGGCAATAAAGATATATTTATAACTAAGTTTCCGATCACCTTGAATATAACCTCTGGGCCTCCCTTAACGGTTACTGTTCCACCGTTTCGTTTATATAGTTTTTTCTCTCTTTTCTCTCTCACCCACAGGTTTCGCCTCAGTTGTTATTGCCCAGGAGTGTATTGAAGGGTGAGGGAAACCCGGAGATACGCAACGGTCATAACTTTTTTTTATCTACAAATACTACAGAGTTAGCGAACAACGGGCTGATGCAGTAACATGGTTGTTGGAACCTTATTTTACAGGTTCCTGTGAAAATGACTGCAAGACATGAAACATCGAAAGTGATATACATTTTAATTGGTTAGAGAAACCAATCAAAGGTAGAATTAATACTAAAGTAAGATACAGTATGTACCAAACAAGTATAAAAGAGGATATCTACTACACTTGGGAGTTAGTTGCTTTGGGAGTGGAAGAATGTCTGCACTTGTACAGGGAATGACCCCTGTAATATTGCCTATGCATTAAGTGACCTATGCAATACTGTTCAAATTGTTCCAAGATTGAAAACCAAAAGGTGGTATCTCCTTGTAAGACGGTATTGAATACTTCAACTGGAAAGCGCAAATGCGTTTCGTTTCTTGTGATGAATTCATTAATGTATTGAACCTAGTTGAGTTTATAGATATATTAGTTGACATTTATAACAAACCTGAATTTAAGTTTATTAATGAGTGGGCGTTATACCTACCTATAAATAGGTAGGTAGGTAGTTATTTTGTCCCTCCATAAAACGATTTCATAAAAGTTCCAGCTATCCAGCGAATTTTCTTAAATTATCTATTATAGGTATTGAAGTAAAATTGAGCGCAAAAAATTGTTAACTATAAATTTTATGGAAAAAAAAACTTGTTCTCAATAATAATCTGCTTTCCAATCAATGATTTTGGATGTCGAGCTTTTTTTTAGATTTTATCGGTAGATTTTTTAGCATATATTAATGACATTTGTACGTCAGAATAATTTTTTGCATGCATGTTTTAATGTTCTGGTTCACAATTGATAATCTTCTTTTGAGTTATATTCTGCTAAACATACGGACAGAGAGACAGAACAATTGAGAAAATGGTATCAATCGTCTACAAATAACATAAAACGGAAAAGAAACGCAAAATTTCAGACAGACATACTTACGATATTATTAATATAGATATTATTTAGTTATTTTATTAGATTTGTCTTTCTAGATAGTTATCTATTTTTATTGTACTTGAAGATTCGTCATCCTGAATAACACTACAAGTGGTAAAAAATGAAGCACCCTCTCGCACGTTTATCCCCCTTCTTTATTCAGTCGGATGAAATATTGAACAATCAATGGGGATAAACGTTTACTTTGCGATGATCAATGTTTTATTCAGATCGTGGATGAGAAATCTTCTCGGGGGAGACCCGACAGGGTAGGTTTCATTAGAAGAGAAGGCGGAGCAATATGTCACCGTTGACAAAGAACAAGAGCTACGACAAACGGCACAAAGGGCCTAGAGCGGAGTTGGATACAAATCATCCCTTGATTAACTGCGGGGGAATCTGAGGGGTGCGACATTATCAAAATAAAAGCGGCTGATGAGGAACTCTCAGAGGGTTGCAAAGACGTCGAGTTACATTGTTACTCGCTTTAAAAGGCTGCAAATTCGTACAAGATGTTCCATTATTCTTGCTGTAGATAAATATTTATCTGGCTTAGAATGAGGAAAAAGTACGAAACCAATGGCTGAAGAAAGTGAACTGTATTTTTGTTTTTGTACGGTGTTTTTGATAAAAATTGAAAACTAGTTCGATTTTTTTTTTTTTTTTTTTTTTTTTTTTTTTTTGCAGTGTAATCATTTATTTGTTTATTTATTTGTGAAACATACGGGCTGAAGCCCAATTACAAGAGGAATGTTAGTATAAATATTATTAAGGTACAGAAATATTGAATAAGCGAACGCAAAAGAATGACTGATAAAAATAAAACAAGAAAATAAAACAAGGATTTCTAATTATAAGGTATCAAGTACTTTTTTTAAACGATAAAGGGAAACTGTGCTAATATCTATTTTCTCGGAGACAGAAGGAATATTGAATATGCGTTGTGCTCTATGGAGTGGATTGTTTAGCAGGTAATTTGTGGTTGTGGTAGGAGTATAAAATAAGGTGGAGGTTCTAGTGCGATACAGGGGGGCATGAAAATTTAGAAGCTGAAGAAGTTCGGGACAATCAATTAAATTATGGATCAGCTTATAAATGAAAACACCATCAGCAGTTTTACGCCTACCCTCGAGCGAAGTCATACCATTACCATTAAGAAAAGCCTGATAATTAAAATCTTCCCAACCTACTCCTCTTTTACATTCAGCATAGCGAGCGAACCTTTTCTGGACTTTTTCCAATCGAGCAATAGCGTTAGCGTAGTAAGGAGACCACACCATCGATCCGTATTCAAGAGTGGGACGCACTAATGCATTGTATAGCACGATCAAGGCATCTACATTATTGAAATCACGGGTATGACGTTTTAAGAAGCCCAACGATTTCATAGCTTTGCCACAGATCTTGTCAATGTGATCACTAAACGATAATTTACCGTCAAATATAATACCAAGGTCAGTAACGGATGATACACGTTGAATGACCTGGTCGTTTAGCACATAGTGAAAGACAGGAGGATCGGGAGATCTAGAAAAAGTAATTGAGATTGCCTTGAAGATGATCCGAGTCAAACAGCCATTAATAAAGTAATAAAGTAAACAAAAAAAGTAAAAGTAATAAAGTAAACAGCCATTTCAGATAGGGGCTTTTCGTCCGACTGCCTTGGGCGTCGTGGTCTTCCATCATCTGTCCTCCAAATTGAGGATCAGAATTTGTTCTGATGATTTTGCTTGAAGCTACTCATTGCCTCGCCACCTTGAGTGGAGAGGAGTACGCTGTACACAAGCGTACAACTATTTGGTCACCACGCTTGATGTTGCCTAACATGCAGTATGAGAAAGGGTACATTGTAACTCGTACGGCTCTTTTGCAGAGTATTTGCAGTAAAAATAACACAGTAAGTTAAAAATCGTTAAATATATTTTTCAATAGAATATCACTCAGGAAAAGTTTGTCAACAGAATTGCAATTTAAAATAATGTTTGTACAAAATTGTGCTGAAAATATACTTGAACTTCATCAAATTGTGCTAAGAATATAAAAACTGCAGAGGTAAACGTCGTGGTGATCACATGTGGTTGTGTGTAGTATTAGTTGGCTGTGTGTGTGCGTGTATGTGTGTGTGTGTGTGTGACCCCCCCACCTTAGTATGTGACACCTTACCCACTTGCAGTAGGTCACTTTCCTGGCATGGGAACAAGAAAGGAGTCAACTCCAACTCACTTCTCATATCAGCCTCTAAAGAACGAGTCTGAAGTATTGGCGGATCTAATTTCTTTGCTATTCAACCATTGAAGTTGAAATTTGAAACGGAAAACCCTTGGGGCGTCTACAAAAGAATAATGAAGTCTAGAGCCCCCCCAGATCAGCTGAGTAAATTTGGTAAGCTTACTCATGTTCAGGCAAACACTTTCAAATGCATTGTTTTCTTTTGATATACTGATCTACTCATCAGCGATAGATAGTTTACATATTACTTTATAAAGTGAATAGTGAATAGTGAATTCACTTTACATTGTTGGTAAAATTAAGCAATCTCAGTAGGGACACACAGCCCATCAATAAAACCAACATTTCTTTTTGTAGCTACAACGATGAAGCTACAGCATGTCGTCATAAATTGCGTTTTTAATGAAAGCAAGAGAAAGGGTCGCTCGGGATGCGCTTTGAAAAATTTGTGAGCGCGTTGAGTGGAGCATGGAATGGATAATTCAGCGAAGGCTCCCCCTACCGGTTTCATGTGATTCGCCGTTTAACAATTCACCTCCGGAATAGTTAATGCTTGACCATGGGGCAGGTTATTGTGGAAACAGATAGAAGGGTTGGGTGAGGGGGTGGAATGAAAGCTGAAACAATGAAAGGGTTCCAGAGTTGAAAAGCCGGCTCTCTGGCTTCGGTTCGGAAATGTTAACTTGGATAATTGAGCGGGAGAGTGGTCTCCTGGTTTTCGTTGTACCGCAGTGCCTCCCCCCTGGGCGCCTTTTGGACTTGCATCATTCATGGCTTCAGGACAAAACCAGGCTATCCTGAGGACACCCGCTTGGGCATGGATTCTCGGCTCAACCCTACAACTGAGGCCTGGACAGCTACGTAGGTAATAGCTCGGCTGAGTAGTGTTTAATTATGAATTTTGCTTTTGTACCTCGTGTTTGCCATTTTGAAATGCGGGACAAAAGGGTTTGGGGTTTGCAAGGCGTTGCGTCAATTATGCATCTGATGTCATCAAGTTATCCAGTTATGTGATCAATTTTCTCACTAATCCCCCTTTCCGTTCGATTCCTGCGACGAACATCAGTAATGTTTCATGCCCGGCAGTCATTGACGTTGAGTGAGCTTCTGGGCATTAAGCAATTTAGAAAGGAAAATACAATAATGGCAGGCATAATAGAGGGGCTATTAGATCCATCACTTTAGGAGCATAAGTGATGTTATTTTCTGCCGTCACATGACAGGTTTTGAATGAGTGAGTAGGTATCTGGTAGTTTCATTCTGCGGCCCCTTCCGCGACGCGCTACTTAAATTTTCATGTTGTTAGGTATGCGGCTTGAAAGAAAAAAATAAGAAATCAAATCTCGAGGCCTTAACATCAATTTGAACCGTAATTTACAATCCGATGTATTTATAGCTTTTCCAAATTAATATAAACATTTTCCAAGTTGAATAAACATTTTTTTAATTGAATGAAACAATGTCCAAATAGAATGAAATATTTTCCAAATTGAAT
Source organism: Adelphocoris suturalis (assembly GCA_030762985.1). Lineage (NCBI taxonomy): Eukaryota > Metazoa > Arthropoda > Insecta > Hemiptera > Miridae > Adelphocoris > Adelphocoris suturalis. Next base: position 78,892,166 of record CM061046.1, read on the forward strand.
GAAACATTGTCCAAATAGAATGAAACATTGTCCAAATAGAATGAAACATTTTACAAAGAGAAATAAACACTTTACAAATAGAAATATTAAATATGAAATTTTAATAGAGATGAAACATTAACATTTTTTTTGAGATTCTTTATTTCTTTATCATAATACAAATACATAAAAATTGAAAATGAAATGCTCTTCAAACATAATACAGATTTCTTAAAAAAGATACAAAAACTTATCCCCTATGTGGGCATAGCCAGTGGCAGGGAGATGAGCCGTACCTCAGCCAGAAAAATAACAAATATTCATAAGTGGTTACTTATTTTAAGAAGAGAAAAAGAAACACGCTTCTTTAAAGAAAAAAATACAATAATATTGTTCCAGTTGCAGTGGATCGGAGTGCAATGAAAACAAAACATGTATCCATCCAAGATCCAACTATGAAATAATGAAAAATTAACGAATAATCGATGACAAAACTGGGTACTTAGCATCACGGGACATATACACAAACATAATGGTCCATAATCAGTGAAGAGGGAGACCTGCAGCGGCCTTTGGCAGGAGGAGGAAACTGTTCATAACGTAGTTGCTGCAATCTGAAGATGTGATAGCAGCAACACCTCTAATGATTGCTTAATCCAATGAGTGGTCTCTTACTTCGCTGAGGATGCCCAGAACTACGGATTTTATTTTAGAGAAGACATGTTCCGCCGCATAGGGGAGTAAGGTGGAAGATACATAATTTTCATCGAGGATGATATAATCAGCTCTTGAATTTCCCTGGAACGATGTTTTGAGCTTTATCCATCACAAACGTATAGTCGGTACCGGGTCCTTGGAGTTTTCCTCTGAGTTCTTCCAAGAACTGACCAAACAGTTGAGCATTATTTGTACCACTAGTTATTATTTTATAGTGTACAACACTGGCTATTAATAGCAACAACCAGAGAAATATTCCGGCCTCTTACAGTAGGTACCTTTACAATTGCTCTCGAATTGACTTTTGATCGGGCTTGAGTTCTTCTTAAATGCATATTGAAACCTGATTCATCTATAAATACTAGTTTTTCTCTGTTTTCGGGAGCGGAATTGTTGAAGGTAAGAGCATTATCTTTTCTCAACTGCGCGCCGTTCTTTCGCAGTTCATTCTGTCTAATTCTATAGAGGCTTTTTTCAAGGTTATTCGTAACTTTCCAAGTCCATTATCAATAGTTGATTTACTCAAATCGGTGCCTTGCTCTGCAATTTTTTCTTGAATTTTTCCAAGTGTTATATCTGGTTGTGCTTCCACTGTTGCTTCGATTGCAGCGAGTATTTCAGGTGTCAGTTTGCAAGGACGGTTCCCTCCCCTTCTCCTCGCTTGCGTAGGTGAACACCCTTTTGCCCGTCTTCATAATTTAATGAAGATTTTGATGATGCCTCTTTTATTGAGTAGCCCTCCTCATATACGTGAGAAATAGTTTCTTTTTCCCGATAGAAATTTTTTGTTTTTTTTCGCTGTCTACGTCTAGTCCGCTTACGATTATCCATTCCCTGTTGTAGTTCGTCTTCTTGATTATCCTCTTCAGAAGAACTTTATTTCAAAATTTTCCGAGATATTGCAATAGCTTCATTTTCTACGAAAATTCACTAAATTAATAAATGAATACAAAATAAATAATACCAAAAATAGACTTGAAAGTGATTGTGAAAGATGTAAAGAAAATGTTGGCGCCGGAAGGATTCGAATCCCTGCCGCCCGCACAGCAGACATGTCCATTGCCCTTAAATACTACCCTTTAGGGTTTATCGAGAGTGATGCTGATGTTACTGGCACATTACCGCTGGTGTACACGATTTTTGAGCCAAATTTCATAATGTTTGGTCCTATCGTTTCAGTGAAAAACTGCGCACGGTTGGCGGACGGACTACCACTCACACAAATCCACTCATAGCCATCTTTCCAATATTTTATACCAATAACTAGTTTCCATAACCCCCCCATCAAGCCTAACACTTATATTCCTAGTTTGATAGGTACGGTATTGCCTTATTTATTCAACCGTTCTATTACCACAGTGGTTCCATTGGATTCATATAATTCAATTACCGGCAATCCGGCTTATCCACACCTGGCAACCATACGCTCCTCAGTAAATCCCAAGGGGAATTAGGAAACTAAAACATGAAAGAGAAGCTAAGCAATATTACGTCGCACGACTTTCCGTTCATTCCAAATTAGGAATCCCAACAAAGTGAAAAAGTTGTGCACTGATACGCTGAAAGAGTCCTCCAACCGCATGTGAAGTACCTACCGCAGATGTCAACAGAAGTGCTGCAATAACGGGCTCTCAGCGCCGCAATAAAGGCTATATTGCTGCTACAAGTGCCTGGGCGAAGGAGGGTGACGTCAGTGGAAAGAAAAATCATTTTAGCTCGAATGATCATGTTCTCCCCATACGGTTCCACCGAAATCCAATTATTGCATCGTCATCGCTTTCATTTTATTATTAAAAAAGTCGAATATACCTAACGTCGGTATTTAGGTACTTACCGACCCATTTTGATGAGAATAGTGTTATGTTACTATGTTATGTTACTACTTCTACAGGGTGAACACACAGATTACAAACTTCCGGAATCGATTCTATAACCCTTAGAAATTTTTTAAAAACCTTGGTTTCCTAGTAGGTACATAATTGAATTTTCCATAATTTTTTTGTCATTTTTCGATCGTTGACTTTTTCCGTCGCTGGCTCTCGGACTATAATAATTTGCTGCGTTTTTATATCGTACGAACTTTCGGTTTTTTGGTCAAAAAAGGGTTTTTATTTATTTATTTACTCGAAGCTCCGGCTCGCTTCGCTCGCCTCCACGTCCAGCCCCCCCCCCCCATTCAGTGGTATTACAATTGAAACATGTAGGGGATGTTTCAATTCAAACGGTAGATCCCTAAGGGTAGGTTTAACGTGTGTAGGGGCATGGCTGTATATGGGTAGAAAAAAAACCGTCTATTGTTCATTTGAAATGTCTTTCAAACGGAAAGGTTCCTTCCTTCAAGAGGTTCCCCTTCAGGTAAAAAGGGCCTGCTCGCAGATTCCTGATATGGCGGGCTCAATTAACTTCTCATTTTAATCGCTTCGCCTCCCTTCCCCTTGCATTTGTCCAACTTCCCGTCACTTTTTTCGATATTCGATTTCAGATTCAGATTCGGCGGAACCAAAACTGTAGTTCCCCCCGTCCGGGAAAAACGTCACTTTATGGGGTATATTTTAATGAGAAAAAAAAAATTTTTTTTTTTTGAGAGAATTTAGCAGCCTAAAGGGACCTAAAGGGTCATTTAATGAAAAAAAAAAAACAAGTTTTTGGTCGAAATTTTCGAGAAAACGGGTCGTACGCTCTCATTTTTTTACGCATTTCCCGATACTTTTATTCTCAATCCGATCGCGCCGTCGTCTTCCTCGTACAAAAACCTACGAAACCGGTATTTTTCCGGAATTTTCGACGGCCGTTTAGAGGAGTAGGGGAAGCGGGGAATCCGAAAAGAACGGGAAAAAGCGCCCGACTAACGTCAAAATTTAGGTAAAAAACGGAATTTTAAGGTCGAAAGAGTGGGGGGGTCTGACCGGGAGATTTCCGGTCACTATAAAAAAAAAAAACAACCCCGTTCGGATCCCTTCGTCCGTTCGTTCGGCCTTGAAAGCGACACAGACAGATGGGGATATAATAGAGATAGAGATTTATTTTATTTTTTTAATCTTTTTAAATTGTCCAGAATTCCGTTCGCAACAATAGACACTACCACTGCTACCAATTACAAAGTTTCACACCTCAAGCGTTAAAGCAAGGGTCATTATATTATTTGCAAGGATGGACGCCCGATTCACAAGATAAAGAAATAGGTAGAGAAACACGTAATAAGTAGGTATATATAGGGTGATTCCCTCGCAAATGCACAAAAAAAAATTTGAGTGAAACTACATCAAAAATGGAGTAAAATGCCGCCAACTGCATATTTTTATCTCAATCCGTTCTCGAGATATGATTTTTTAAAGGTTTTTTCAGGAAAACTGTGTTTTTTCCTTTTAAACTCAAATTCTCCACTTTACGTCATTTAATTTTAACTTTTGACCACATTTTCGGAATCAGCATTAAATTTACTATAAGAATAGGGTACTTGAGTTCTTAAAAAGTACCATCCAAAGGCCCTCACATCAGCTCAAACATTGACGATTTTGAAAAAAGAATATTTCTGAAAATCTTTAAAACTTTACTACTCTTCCAAAACGAATCCTGGAAACTGGCAAATCTCATGAAAACTGCTTCGTTTAATACTCTTTCCAACGATATAATCAAGTTTACTTTTATTTCGTTATTTAGTGGAGAAAATTATATTTTAATGTTAAAAAATGTGGGTTTTTCAATGAAATTGTTGGTTTTCTCGAAAGATGACCCTCCATGAACCTACGAGTATGTGGTCGGTTTCTATGTATTTTTTCACGCTGTATCGAATGGTAACATTTTTAGATCTCTCCAACTCCGTTATGACCGAGTTTTACACTTAAAATTGCAAATGTTTAGTTTGTTTGTTACGATTAAATGTATGTGTGTTATGGGGTAAAACTAGTTAATTAAAGTGTAAAACTCGATTATAACGTAGTTGAGAGATCGGCAAGAGATACAGGAGATCGGGTTGGAGATCGGTTGGATCTCCATTCGATATAGCGAGAAAAAATACATAGAAATCGACCCCACAGTCGTTGGTTCATGGAGGGTCATCTTTCGAGAAAACCAACAATTTCATTGAAAAACCCACATTTTTTAACATTAAAACATTATTTTCTCCCCTAAATAACAAATTAAAAGTAAAATTGATAATACCGTTGGAAAGCATATTAGATGAAACAGTTTTCATGAGATTTGCCAATTTCCAGGATTTTTTTAAACGAGTAGTAAAGTTTTAAAGATTTTCAGAAATATTGTTTTTTCAAAATCGTCAACGTTTGAGCTGATGTGAGGGTCTTCTGATGGTACTTTTTAAGAACCAAAGTACACTATTCTTATAGAAAATTTAATTCTGATACCTAAAATGAGGTTTAAAGTTAAAATTAAATGAGGCAAAGCGGAGAAATTCGAGTTTAAAATGAAAAAACACGGTATTCCTGAAAAAGCCTTTAAAAAATCTTATCTCGAGTAGGGATTGAGATAAAAATATGCGGTTGGCGGCATTTTACTCCATTTTCGATGTAGTTTCACCCAAATTTTTTTTTTTTTTTTTTTTATCTGCGAGGGAATCACCCTGTATAGTAGGTAAGTAGGTATGATGGAGATGTAGTCATAGAAAACTATATTTACGATTAAGCTCCCTATCCGAAGATTACTCGATGGCACGTGCTCCGCGCAGGTAAACGCTGCTTTTTAATTAACGACTAAATCGAAACCGGCGGTATTAGCAATTCTAGTCAGCCTCTGAAAACTTGATCAATATCCGCACGTTTCTCAGAAAGCCGACAAGAAAAGTAGGAGGAACCTCAGTAAATCGTCGCAAGGAGGAAAACCAAGCCAAAGTCTCAGGAGTGTGAAAGGTGGAATCACAGCTCTAAATCTTGGAGACCCGACCTAAGATAGATTACAGGAGCCAGCGTGTAATTCTTTATGCAACCCCCCCTCCTAGCCCGTCTTCCCCCACCCCCAAACATGCCCCAACACCTCCTGCCTGCCCTTTCTGGAGATTTAGTGCCCGTCTCCCCTTTAATACCTTCCTACTTTCCGCGGCGGCCATTTTTCCTTAGCAGCCCTATTTGTTTAATAGACTGCCATTAATTTTTTCGGGGGAAAAAACCCCCACAGCGGAGATAAGAAGAAAATAGATGGGAGGAGGGAAAAGTAGAAGATAGGGTCCCCGGTGCCTCTAATCTTCCTTATAACACGGGATGAGAGACGCAAATTACTCCATCAACCATTGTCTAAGTGATAGAATTTTAGATTAGGGTCAGAAAACCAGCGAATGGCTGAGTATGAATAGTGTTTGATGATAAGCAAGATAGGTAGTACCTACTTGATAGTACAGGAGACAATGGCAAAAAACTTCAATACCTACTGACTACTATTTGTATAACACAATAATTACTCAAAACTAATGTACCTAATTACACAATACCTACATGGGTGATTCCACGAAAATAGGAGATGTCGGTAGTGAGTTTTTGGAGAAAAAAACGCTTTTTTTTTTTAGGTTCTGTCTCCGCAAGATGTCAAGATGCCATTTTGCGTCATTTTCAATCAAATTGATGCGTAGGTTTGTGTAAAATTCAAATTTGTGAATTTGAGGAATGAGAGAATGAGGTTGGGTATGAGAGAATGCGGAAAACCAGTATACTTGGAAGACGCTTGTATTTCAAATGGCACTTTAGGCGAGTTTTAAACCAAAAATAACAAAAAATTATGTATCTATTCAAAATTGACAAGTTGAATCACGTGTTTTTGTAACGCTGTCTTAGTGTCTCAATGAAATGTGAACAGAAATCTTTCGAGGTCAAAATAGGGTCCCTCAGAATAAGGCAGTCTCTTGAATAAGGTAAATTATCGTAGTTAATATTCGAAATTTCTCTATTCCTTGCATAAGTTTTCAAGTGGTCTCGTAGTCTCTCTTCCGTAGTGTTTCAATGGTCCTCTTCAAATTTTCGTTTTCTCTTTCCAGATCTTTGTTTTTTGATTTCAACTTGTTTTTACTCCTTCTTTTTCTCTTCATTGCAAGCACAGAAAGGTCCTTGGAGTGACCTGCCGAACATTATTTGGGTGTCCTGGGTTTACACCCTCAGTCGGATTGGCACTGTGCCGATGTACCATGAGACTTCTTGTTGTCATTATATCTTTTCGAGTTCTGTTGTCAACTTTCCATTTAATTCTCAGTTCTCTTTGTGTCATGCCTCCCTTCAATTTTATTTATTTCTTGGCCAGCCTTCTGGGGTATTTTTCAAGGTTTTTCTCCTTTTCTGTCTTCAGAAGCTCAGGGTCATTCTTGATCTTTTCTCTCCTTCTTCTGTCATACTTCTGCTCTGCTCGTAGCTCTTCTTGATTTTTCTTTTCCCGTTTATCACCCATGCTTTTAGTTCATCTGGTCTGCAACGAAACATTTTTCTATTTTAAACTTTCATTAATTTTGCCCTGGGAAGCTTCCAAATTTTATTTGACCTCATAATTTGAAGCTTAAAATGACCATAGTATCATCCTCTCATTCAAAACCTCATTCTCTCACTTCATGCAAAATCACAAATTCTCCTGATTTCGTGGAATAACCCACATATCTAACCAACAGGGGCGTCGCTATGAGGGGGGTCTCCTCCCTGCCTCAATTACCACTGACTTAGAAGTTGGGAAAACTCGGAAGATGGCAAAAAACCCCTAAGAGTCCTATTTGAAAGTCTAATCCAAATCAAATCCTGATTTTCCTAACTGTTCGACGAATTTATAAAGTTCCAGTCATGCAGCATGATCGTATGAGCGAATTTTCGTAAATTATCGTATTGTACAATGTTAAATTGTTTTGAAATTTGAGCTTTTTGGAAGAGAAGAAATTGTTAACTATTAATTGTATGGCAAAAACGTATTCTAAATAATAATCTGCTATTCAAAAAATGATTTTGGATTTTTAAGCTTTATTGCAGTTTTTAGCAAATTTTGATGAAATTTAAGCACATATTTTATCATAATTTTGTACATACATTTTTGAAAAAAGGTGGGCGGAGGGAAAAGTAGATAGGGTCCCCGGTGCCTCTAATCTTCCTTATAACACGGGATGAGAGACGCAAATTACTCCATCAACCATTGTCTAAGTGATAGAATTTTAGATTAGGGTCAGAAAACCAACGAATGGCTGAGTATGAATAGTGTTTGATCATAAGCAAGATAGGTAGTACCTACTTGATAGTACAGGAGACAATGGCAAAAAACTTCAATACCTACTGACTACTATTTGTATAACACAATAATTACTCAAAACTAATGTAATTACACAATACCTACATGGGTGATTCCACGAAAATAGGAGATTTTGGGAGTGAGTTTTTAGAGAAAAAAAAAACGCGGTTTTTTTTTTTTTTTTTTTTTTTTTTTGCAGGTTCTGTCTTTGCAAGATGTCAACATGCCATTTTGCGTCATTTTCAATCAAATTTATGCGTAGGTTTGTGTAAAATTCAAATTTGTTAATTTGAGGAATGAGAGAATGAGTTTAGGTATGAAAGAATGAGGAAAACCAGTATACTTGGAAGACGCTTGTATTTCATAAGGCACTTTAGGCGAGTTTTAAACCAAAAATAACAAAAAATTATGTATCTATTCAAAATTGACAAGTTGAATCACGTGTTTTTGTAACGCTGTCTTAGTGTCTCAATGAAATGTGAACAGAAATCTTTCGAGGTCAAAATAGGGTCCCTCAGAATAAGGCAGTCTCTTGAATAAGGTAAATTATCATAGTTAATATTCGAAATTTCTCTATTCCTTGCATAAGTTTTCAAATGGTCTCGTAGTCTCTCTTCCGTAGTGTTTCAATGGTCCTCTCCAAATTTTCGTTTTCTCTTTCCAGCTCTTCGTTTTTTTAATTTCAACTTGTTTTGACTCCTTCTCTTTCTCTTCATTGCAAGCACAGAAATGTGTCCTTCCATCCTTGGAGTGACCTGTCGAACATTATTTGGGTTTCCTGGGTTTATCCTCAGTCGGATTGGCAGTGTCTTCTGTGTCGATACCATGAGACTTCTTGTTGTCATAATGTATTTTCCAGTTCTGTCGCCAACTTTCCATTTATTCTTCAGTTCTCTTTGTGTCATGCCTCCCTTCAATTTTATTTGGTCAGCCTTCTGAGGTATTTTTCAAGGTTTTTCTCCTTTTCTATCTTCAGAAGCTCAGGGTCATTCTTGATATTTTTTCTCCTTCTTCCATCATACTCCTTCTTCTTTGCTCGTAGCTCTTCTTGATTTTTCTTATTCTGTTTGTCTCCCATACTTTTAGTTCATCTGGTCTGCAACGAAACATTTTCCCATTTTAAATTTTCATTAATTTTGCTCTCAGAAGTTGCCCAATTTCATTTGACCGCATAATTTGAAGCTTAAAATGACCACAGTCTCATCCCCTCATTCAAAACTTCATTCTCTCACTTCATGCAAAATCCTGGAAAAAAAACGAGAGAATGAGAATGAGAGAATTTTCATTTCAATTTGGCCTTTCATGGCGTTCATATTTGATAGAGCGATTTTTGAAAAACACGATTTGAGCCTCAGGCAACACTCACATTCCACAGAAGTTTAAAATTTTATGACTCACCTGAGTGAATGAGAAAAAATCCCGAAGGGAGAAAAATATTCAGCCCCACATCGCTGACATACACAGATTCACTCATCTCTTGTACGTACAACCTGCCTTCATGGGTTTTATTAACTATCACCGTGTGCGTTGTTCTTTATGGTCTTTTTTTTTAGGAAAAATTGGAAAATTCGAAATGAAAAACATCATTATAGTACTTACCTCATGGAAAAATATACAATACTTAAGAAAGTCAGTGAAAAATACAGTTGTGAAAATTTGAACGAAGAAGGCCAGTTCCATGCACAAAATGAAAATAACTTAAGTTTTTTAGCTAATTTTCGTAGAAAATTAGCAATGGCTCCAAAAATTTGTAAAATCAAAATTTTCGAGAAATTTTTTCATTGAACTCGTTTTGTGACATTCTGTAACGAATCCTCGAGTTTAAAACCCAAATCCTGGAAAACAATTGGCTAATTGAATGAGCTTTGAAGCTAATTTCGTTTCACCCTGGTTCGAGATAAATTTGATCGTGATCGTGTTCCAATGATAAAATATTAGAAGATTGAATCTAAGTGTCCTGGTTTTCATCCTACTTGTGGAATGGAGATGGCAATTTCAAGCCGACTGATTCGATACGCAAGCCTCACAGGAGAACCGATGTTTGTACCTCTCAACGGAACTTCTCAGTCTACTCGAGCAATCTCGTTACGCTCATTGATTACTGAAGCCCTCGAAGAACAAGTGAAGTCAGTCTTATAACAGAAATCATGCAAGTAGGTGAGTAAAGTATTGCCAACTTATTATAAATTTGTAATTAATTAGATTAGATAATTAAATAAATAGATAAATAATTGGCCACAACGGTCAGAATGATTGAATAGTAGAGAATTTACGGAAATACGCGGGGATAATAACAGAAAAGGCCCCAGCCAAACGTGCGCAATGCCCACTAACTTGGTTTTTTAAAAGGAAAACACCATTTTGGCTTATTCTTTTCAATAGGTAATAAATCTTAGTAATCGACCAAGGAAAACTATTTTCCGCTTAAAATTTGTTGGTTTACGGTTCTAGGTAGGTAGATTCTAAAAATCGAATAAAAATTCCGTCCGTCCGCCGCACAGTGGGCAAAAATGCGATTCTGGCTGGACAAAATTATTTTTTGGCCCTATGTTATAGGAAATTATAAATAATAGAGATTTCACGCTGAAACTGAGTATGCCCCTTGTTCCTATACCTAAAATGGCTCCTTAATGTGTTTTTCGTGAAAAAACCTCCAAAATAACACGTTTTTAAGATATTTTTCAAATTGTCTCCAACAAATACAATTCAAAACGATTCTCATTGCACAGTAAAGTGATAGATGATTAAATTTTGCGTCGATTGACCACCAGAAATGTCTGAATTGACCGTTCTATAAGAGAGTAATTGAATTTCAAAGTTTTCAGAACTCAAAAAATATGCAGTTATTCGCAAATTAAGGGGAAAAGTTGATATTTAATCGGGTTTTCGTGAAAAATGAACCTCTAAAAAAAATATGCGTTATGGCCCGGATTCTACGTATTTTTTCACTTGCAGATCTCCCCAATTCCGTTATAACCGAGTTTTACACTTTAACTCACGAATTTTTAGTTTATTTGTTATGCTCAATTTTATGTGTTTTTAAGTTACGTCAAATTGACTCTTTCTTACAATCAGGTAGTTGTAACACCGCCATTTTGGCTTATTCCTTCCATCCATGCTCTCACATTTGGAGTCATAGTGACTCCTTCTTTCAACGAATGCTCCTTCTTTTATTCACATTGATTCTTATTTTCGTCGAATGCTCCTTGGGGGTAGTCATATTGACTCCACTTTCATCCATTGCATACTTCTTGGAGCAGCAAAATTCATTTCGTTTTCTATTCATCTTCCCAGGTGAAAGAAAATTTCTGGCATGGGAGTGAGTTATGAAGAGATGAAGCGACGCCGAATCACCCTAGTAGGAATTTGGGGAAGGTAGATCAACTGATTTTTACTGTACCTCACCACCCTTCATTTGTGACACCCAACATGCTTATTTATTACAGGTCAGGATTCTGGCAAGGGAAGAGACGCTAACTCACACATGCATTAGTTTGGGAAGATATATCAGCTGTTTCTGAGTGACGCTCAAATAACAGCTAGTAGAGTGAGTTGGTGTCGTTACATCACCCAACTCCATACCATAGCACAATAATTTTGTCATCACAATTTTTGTGATAACGATTTGTATTAATTTATATTGCCAATAAAAAATCTATCTATCTACCTAGTTCCTGCCAAATTCCTGAGACTGTCAGATCACCTGATTTTAGCAAGGTCAGCTTCGTTTGTGTTTTCACTTTTGAAAGCGAGTTCTCACTTCTTTGTTCAAATTTTACAGATTCCACAGCACTGCAACTGTTGCAGATCCCACATCACTCCAACTCCCCTTTGTCTCAGTGTCAGTTAGGTACTCAATGTATGTTAGTGACTCAATTTGCATTCTCCCCCTCACAAAACAGCTGATCGAAATTCCCTAAACTGCTACTAGAGTGATACTACCGTTTCTTGTCAATATTTTAATATTCAATGTAGGAATATAATTATAGCTCCGATGATAGTGTCGATAGCAAATTAATCGAGGAACCATCAGGTTTGTTGTTGATGACGTAGAGTTGGAGGCTGATCCTGTTTATGTTCCCGAAACAAGTGATGATGAGGTGAGTGATGTCAACGAATTTGACGTAGATGCAGTTGAGGAGGCTATCGATACAGCCATAGCCAACTACGAGGAACATGAAAACGTTGACTTAGAGGGGACCAGCAGGAAATGAAAAGAAGGAAACACGAAGGGAGTAGAAAAGAGAAGGAAAACAGACAAGTTTCCATTGATGGAGACTTCGGTCGAGGAAGAGAAGATATAAGGATAGCTAAGAGTGAGGAATGTAATTCCTATTAGATACTATAAGATCCACATTCTTTGTTTGGGGTCAATTCTATCTTGTCCTTATCAAAATATTAAGTCGAATGCGTTGATTTACCTAGGTATAAGAGTATAAAAACAAAGCTCAAGTCTAAATTTTGGCCTTTTGTTCCCATTGTAAAAACAATGATTTTTGAGATTTATTGTGTCGATTTTCTCTCACTATCTAGTATACGTAAAACAACAATGGAGAGGATTAAACGATACTAAGGAATGCCATTTCAATTTAGAAACACCTCAAATTATTTGAATTGACATGTTATTGCATTTTATGAACGAAACCCTGATTAATTTATGCATTACACACGAAAAAAAGTGAAACGAGGAAAAAACAGCCTATTATGTCAATAAAGCGGAATAAAACTACCTATAGGGAGACATACATAATTCAAAAACATCTTGAACTCAATGTATGTACTATGCACAAATGTATTTTATGAAGGAAATTTCATGTACCTATCACATGCACAGAATGCATTTTTTGCAGAGGAGTCAAAATGACTCCAATTTCTTCCAACGAAGGGGATCCAGGTATTTCTTCCATTCCAGGGTTAAGGGTAAAACTAGATAGTTAAAGGGTAAAACTCGGGTATAACGGAGTTGGGGACATCTGCAAGTGTTACCCAGCGTAACACCGCACTGCACTGTTGCACTCGCGCTCGATTCAGCGTGAAAAATTACTCGTACTTAGAAAACAATCACAACCATGTTATCAAAAGTCTCGACAACCCCAATTCCCTTTTCTAATAAGTAGCTTTTAGGTACTTCAAAGACATAAAACAGCCAAAGCGCAAAAAATCTCAAGAACTAACTACAGGAGTTAGGGCAACTAAATCCAAAATAATCGCTTTAGAACCTCTTGGTACCAATTTGTACTCCTCGACTCAAATTTTGGGGTTGGCCCCTAAAAAGATAATTTCTTTAATTATTCGCCCTCACACCACTTTGATGCTAAAATTATTTAATCATATATTACTGAAACGTGAGATCTTACCTGTATCTAGGTTGTCCATTTCGTAGGAGCTGTTGGCTCTCGGAGCGACACGATGTAAATGAAACAATCGCAGTGATGAGTAGAAAAAAAATGTTCTTGTTCAGACATTACTTCTTACCTCGCTCTGCTCTTTGTTTACACTTTCAAGTCATAAAAATCTGTATTCTGGACCCCCATAACTAATAATATACATGAACTAATACTGGAAATCTTGACTTGACTTTTGTCCGACTAGATCTGTCATTTTGCCCACTGTGCGCCGTCCGAAGCCTTATTCCACAACTACGGGACCGAACACCTAACTTTATGAAATTTGTCTCAAAAATCATGCATCGGCCGGGGATGGACCAGTAACATCGGCATCAGTTTTGCTCAACCCTTAAGGGCAGAACTTAAGGGCTAAAATATTAAAAAATCGATATCTCGAAAATTTTCTAGGTAACAATGGTTTTTTTTAATTGTCCCAAAGAATCTAATGAAGACCCCAGAGAAGCCCACGATAATCCGTTCGTTGTCCTTGAGGGCTAGAATCTTGAGCGACATCTTCAAATTATTGAGTGAATCGCTAAATTCCATTAAAGACCGTTAGAAGCTAGTTGTCGTAAAATCGAAACATAGTAGCACCTCATAAGAAGGTGATATAGAGTTCTGACTTAGCGAAAGCGAGTTTATTGTAACTCCTGTAGGATGGACTAGTGAAGCGTTGGTTGGTGCTTTATTCTATCACGTATATTTTAAGTTGGTAGCTAAACTACGTACACGTCGTTATACTTGGATCAAGGAAATTTGACTAGTAAAGTGTATAAGAATTAAGTAATTGCATTAATTTTCCCTGTATAGGTGCCTATATATCTACGTAGGCATATTGATGACAATCCACGGCACCACGAAATTGCATTATTACGAAATCGGTTACGAAGTTGCGTTACGCTAAGGGACTCGAGAAGCTAATTTCTCTATAATCAACCTACGGAGCTGAACTTTGAAATGGAACTCTTTTGGGATATCTAAATTGCAATTTACAAAGTATGGAGAGGCTCTGATCAACTTTCGTACCTCTGAGGCTAATTTCTTTCCTAATCGACTTACAGTGCTGATATTTTGATGAGACGGGGGCAGGGGCGGCTACTGATAGGAGCATAGGCGCATGTCCACCCCCAGTCAAACCAAAATGATAATAATGTTTCAAAATTTCTCCACTCTCATTTGAAGTTAGCTAGTGACAGAAGACAGGAAATCTAAATCTACGGGCGAAACAGAAAATGTTGCGTTAGGGAGGGGCTGAAGGGGGAAGCTGACCCAACCTGACCAATCAGAAGCGAGCGGGAGCAACACATCGCTGTTGCTCAACCTCAGACTTGACCGCCTATCTCTGGACTAGGAGTGTCTGGAAATGGGATGCCAGTGACGCCGCCAGCGCGTTCTGTCGAGAGTTTTTGCAACTACCTCCTACCGTTCCTACCCACCTACTATCTCCGTCCGGCCGAACTCCCCCCAATTAATGCCTGGTAATGACGGTACCTACTTTAAATAGAAGCATTGGTGAAGGTTCTACGTAGCCGAGTGGCTAATGCTTCCTTCTCCAGTCCAGACGATGTCGGGTTCGAATCCTCATCAGAACCATAAATTTTTTATTAATTTCAACCTGCAAAATATACTTTTAAACTTAACTACGATCTTTTTATCCAACTAATCTATATTTTAATAGAAGGATTGATTTCAAATACCCACTGTTTTTAATTTACTTTTTTTTTTTTTCATTTTCTGTCATATCAGTACCTATACTGAATCACTGATACCCTGTAAAAAATGCAATGAATAAGACAAATTTTATAACAAAAAATTCCTGTCATGCAGCATGATCGAATGATCGAATTTTCGTTTAATTACGTTGAATTGTTTAGAAATTTTTAGCACTGTGATTGTAATCAAATTGCAAACTACCAATTCATTGTCAAAGAAAACTTATTCTAAATAATAATGTGCTCAATAAAAGAAGATTTTGGATCAGGACTGATTTAGGATATATTTTAGGATAAATTGATCTGAATGATGTGTATTCTTTGGTGGTCTGGATCTCAAAAATAGAGTGATATCCTAAATCAATCGTTTTGGTAAAATAGTATAGGTTAGTTGCATAAATAGATCACGGGTGGGGGGGAGGGTGGTTCCCAGAATCGCTTGAAATCGGACGGGAAGGAGTCCAGCCATAGGTACCTAATCAAGTTTCTGATTCTCAACCCCTTAACTTTCGATAGCGAATATCTGCTTCATCAGACAGCTCTTTATTGTATTATTCTGCTGTTTGAAAGAGTAATAAGTAAGGTTTTTCACTAGACAAAACTTCACTACTGCCCCCAATTTTATAGAACCACAAATAATTAGTGTTAATCATACATGGGATGTGTCAACTCTTCAATACCCAGTCCATTTCCCTCCTAGGTTCATGTTTAATACCTATCTTCGAAAATTCATTATTTCACAATTTTCGCACTTCCAGAGCTGAACTTCGCAGTTTTAGTACCACAATATATATCTTAAAATACATCCTAAATCAGACCTTTTGTATAATATGGATTATTTGGAAAATTGATCTGAATCATGTGTATAGGAGGTTTTGGATCCTCAAAAACTCGCAACTCAAGAACGAAAAATACCCTAAATCTATCCTTATAGTAAAAAGCAATTAGTTGGACAAATAGAACCAAACCTGAGGTTAGAATCGAGGGTGGAAATTCCCCCAGACTCTCATGGGATTGAAGGGGGGGGGGGGGGGGTCCAGCAGTAATTATCCTTCTAATTGATAGAAAGAGAATTTTTCAAGTGTTGTTAATTTAGTTGTTAACCTGGGGAGCAGCAGTGAAGTTTTTGCCCAGTAAAAAACTTAACTACTGCACCCTCAATTTTAAAAACCATAATTAATCATGTTAATCATACTTGGGATGTTTAAAATTATAACAGTAAAGAAGAGGGAGTTTTGAAGAGTCCAAATCATATTTTCAAAATGAGAAAGTGATGTTTTGAATGGGAGAAATATAACGTTGAAATTGGGTGGCAGTATTAAAGAACATTCTCGAGATCTACGGAAAAAACAAGGGGTTTACCATTTGAATCGTTCTTCTAACTCATTTATTACGGTTGATAAGGAGGAGGTAGGTTGTGGGACACCCTGTATTTTAAAACATTCAAGAACTTTCAAAACGCTTGCCTCGCCTTCATCCCCGTGGTAGGTAGAGATAAGAGGAAGTTGCAAAAACTGTCGACAGAACGCGCTGGCGGCGTCACTGGCATCCCATTTCCAGACACTCCTCTCTGGACTGAGGATTTTCAGTTTATTGAAGCGGGCATGTGAGATTGACCAATCAGAGAGCCTTATACATCCCAAGTTGAGCATACTTAGGGGCATGCTCTTCCGCTAGATAGCGACTTTCCGTTCTCCTTATCATTTTTATCAGTCACACTCCATCTATTTTTCCCGGAGTTATTTCATTCAGTGTTACGATTTTTTGAAGTTATTGAGTGTTGAGTAGATACTTTTATGATGAATAATTCAGTTGAGTTCATCAAGTTGAACTGGTCCCATTCGTCAATCGAAGAAAAGTGCAGGATTCGCGATTCTGGCCCCCCTCACGATGGCAGGATTCCCCTTGCTACTACTAGGACTAACACAAACTTTGAAAATCAAAAATCATTCTGATTCGGTCCTTAAGTTCAACCCCTATAATGCGATAGATTTCATTTTTATATTCCCCATTATTTATCTAGATGATGACTAACCCTTCTCTTCTTTCCCCCATGAACCTCTCCACTCCCTTTCCTTCCCCTCCATGGCAAGATTTGCTTTCACCTCCACGATGGTTCTTGCTGGGCGGGTATACATTTCAGCTATAGCAATCATTCCTTGGGTTAACTCCTTTGATGGAAGTATTTCAGAATTTCTGTCTTCCATTTGAGAACATTTCTCGTGTCTGGTGTACGTATTTAGTATAAAAGCACCTCTACCATCCCCGCGATAGCCCTTGTTCTCTGTGCACCCATGAGTTTCAAGACAGGAGCCGCCACTGGATGGGGGGTAAGGGGTTTTTGATGGTGGTGGGGTGTGGGATTGGGTTTTTTTTAAGGATGGGGGTGAGGTATTTATATGGAATTGGGTGCTGGAGTTCCTTCGGCACACCTCGAAAACAACTACGAAGTACAGAGACGCTGTGATCAACTGAGGTACTTCTGAGACTTAATTTCTTTCCTTTTCAACTTGTTTTTTCCCCGGCATTTTTTCTAAATTTTTGTGATATTTTATCTACCTACCTACTAAAAAGATTAAAGTTGTGGGGTCCTGGTGCTGTAAAGGTTTGAACCATTTTGAGAGGCACGAAGCGAAAAAAATTTCATGATAAAATATGAATTTTCATTATATAATCCGCGCAAAAGGGCTATCTAATACAGAAACGATTAACATTTTTGTAATAATTTGCAGCTTTCTTACTTAGTTGCGAATTTTTTTTCCCCCATTTGTACTTGGTAAATCTAAGCCACCATCAAGCTGAATGAGAAATAAATTATATCGAACCTCAAGCCCTACCTATGAGCTGAAATTCTACCTATCCTCCCTATTTTACGAAGTGTGTTACTGGTTGACTAGGAGTATTGGAGATGCAAAATTATAGTTTACCGTTTACGTAGTCTGTTTAGATTTCAATTACATTTGTTTTCTTTTCAACAGAGACAACATACCCAGGGGTGGTGAAGACTGGTGCTTTGTGCTACCCAGATGGTACCAAATATTACGGTGATTGGAACGTCAAAGGTGAGAAACATGGAATGGGAAAATTGAAGCTGCCAGATGCGACGAGATATCATGGGACATTCCTAAACAATTTGTGTTCAGGTCTCGGCGTTATGTCATTCTCAGATGGTGCCAAGTGAGTACTCCTTCGTCCAATGCAGAAAGTATTGTATTTGAGGCCTTCCATGACAATTTTTTCTTCTTTTTTTTCAACTTTCCCGTTTTCACGAAAAACGTTTCCTGAAAATATTATCCAAAGAAATACTATGCATTTTTTCTTAATTTAGTACCTACTCATTAATTTAGTGCTGTGCCCCTAAGAGCGGCCAATACGCCTCACTAAAGGAGAATAAACAGGAAAACCTGAAAATACTGCAGCTACACATCCCACACGTGTTGTGGGCTTAGTATACACAGAGCCGGCAAATAGATTCTACTGTTCGAGATCTGGCGACAGTCACATTCAACCAAGAGTTTTGGCTTATCTATTCAGATTAACAGAATTCGACCTCAGATTTTTCAACCTTGGATTTTATGGCTCATCAAATTTGATAAATTGGAGTATGAATTCAACTGGAAGAATATAGTCTTGAAATACGGATAATTTTTCAGGGTTTTCTAATTATGTAAGCTTGGGGCATTTAACGGCACCGGCGGTGGGATTTACTAGGGGGGGGGGGGGTGAATTTGAACGGGAAATCACGAAATGAGGCTCATTTTTTAGGGTGTTCAAAGCTGTATCCGAATACAGTCTGCCAACACCTGCCTGGGATAATATGGCTCAATTTTCAATAAACACTAGAAAAAAAACTTGCTAAAACCTTTTTTTTCTGGATTGACAGGCGAACACGGGTCTTCGGATGATTCACGAATGCTGATCAAAGCTCATAACTAATCATTAGTAGGTACTATTTCAAAGGAGGCGTAATGTGGACAAAAGCCCTTTTGGCGTGACTGAGTGAATATAGGAAGCCATTTGATACCACCAGTGCACCAGTTGCAAATTGAATTAAATTCATTTTGACAGTATTCCGATGGCTAATTTCGGTACCTATCTATTTACATTTAAAACAAGCTCAAAACAGATGGTTTTTAGCCATTTTTAGTGATTTTTTTATTACATTTTTTGAAATTTAACCAATTTAATGTGCTCAAAAAGTGCTGGCCAACGAACTCATCCTTTCGTTCGGAAAGCTTGATTATTTGGCGCAAGAACGGAATTTTTATCTCAATCTTAAGGAGAGTTATCGTCTGAAAGGACACACACACACACACACACACACACACACACACACACACACACACATATATATATATATATATATATATATATATATATATATATATATATATATATATATATATATATATATATATATATATATAATTAGAAAAGATAACAGAAAAAACGTCACAAAACTATTTTTATATTTCGGCTTTTTGCCTTTTTCAAACTAACAAAGAAATTGAATAACTGTGGGAAATTTGTGTACAACGTTGACAAGGAATTTTGGTAACTTTGGATTTGGAATCATCGCCTTATGTTGAGGCCTGGAGGATCGTAAGCACCCAAAACGTTGCTATGTGCTTTTTCTGATTCGTGAAGCAGTCTCTTGTTCTCGTGGGGTTTATTTTTTTCAAAACTTTTATGCCGAAACAGTCATCGAACGTTGTGTTATGGGTTGTGGCATGGCGGCTTACAGGCAGGTCTTCATTAGCACTCACCACAGATGCTCGATGATTGTTAACCCTAAAGTTGAGTTGGGTTTCGGCCTTCCCTACGTAAAACGCAGGACACTCTTTACAAATCAACTCATACTCACTCATTGATGTCTGGCAATCTGCTGACCCTTTGCATGTGTATGAGTTGGGATTGTTGGAAACGCTTTATTGATGACATTTTTTTCATTTGGATTCATGGAGAAGAAACACTCAAAGATTTTTTTAATAATTTAAATTCGGTATTTTCGGTCGAATTCACATGGACATACTCGACAACAACTGCCACATTCCTCGACATAAACATTCAACTCACAGATCACAGGCTTGCAACATCAGTCCACATAAAACCTACTAACAAACAATTGTACTTACACTACGACAGCTGCCACCCACGCCATACAAAACAGTCAATTCCAAGAGCTCTCTCAATTAGAGGACATCGGATATGCAGTGAGCAGGAAGAAAAAGGGAAATACTTGGAGAATTTATCCAACAAGCTTCTTACCAGGGGATATCCGTCACGTGTAGTAAAGAAGAGGATAATCCCTCCTCATGTTGGTTACCGACCAGCAATCCGCAATAAAAGCGAGAAGGTCCAATTAACCACTACATTCTTCTTTGGAATCGAGAGAATGAATAAAGTACTCAAAGATCTCTACCCAATCTTATCCTCCCACCCCACAACACGAAATGTTTTTTCTGAAGCTCCTACACTAACATATCGTCCGGCCTCATCACTTGGAGACATACTCTCACATAGGCTGTCAGATAGACCAGAACCAGCTCCAAGCAAAGAGTTGCACCCATGCAGGAAGCGCCGTTGCAAGGTTTGCTTTTTAGTCATTGAGAAGGAAGTTTTCGGATCGCCCAACAATCCCTCTGAAACACATGCCAAGGGTCAGCAGATTGCCAGCCACCAATGTGTGTGTATGAGTTGATTTGGAAAGAGTGTCCAGCATTTTACGTAGGGAAGGCCGAAACCCAACTCAACTTTAGGGTTAACAATCATCGAGCATCTGTGGTGAGTGCTAATGAAGACCTGCCTGTAAGCCGCCATGCCACAACCCATAACACAACGTTCGATGACTGTTTCGGCATAAGTTCTGAAAAAAATGAAACCCCACGAGAACAAGAGACTGCTTCACGAATCAGAAAAAGCACATAGCAACGTTTTGGGTGCTTACGATCCTCCAGGCCTCAACATAAGACGATGATTCCAAAGTTACCAAAATTCCTTGTCAACGTTGTACACAAATTTCCCACAGTAATTCAATTTCCTTGTTAGTTTGAAAAAGGCAAAAAGCCGAAATATGAAAATAGTTTTGTGACGTTTTTTCTGTTATCTTTTCTAATTTTGTGAATATAATCAAGCTCTCCTAGAGTCATTTTCAATAAGTGATATAAATATTATATATATATATATATATATATATATATATATATATATATATATATATATATATGAAAAAGCGTTAAAATCTATGATTTTCCCGAGTCATTGCAATAGTTCATTTTCTACGAAAATTCGCTAAAACGACTTTTGTTACAAGTTTTGTAAATGCTATTGTAAGCTATAATAATAAACATGGATGTGGACCCAAAAATATGAATATATATTTGTATATCTTGCAACGTATTTCGTACATAGGTATGAAGGCGAGCTGATGCAGGGATGGTTCCACGGCCATGGAGTGTTCTGGAGAGCAGATGGCACTAAATACGAAGGGGAATTTAGAGGCGGACGCATTTGGGGATTAGGTAATTAATATCTACCTAACTTACTAAATCAGTAGCTACATTCTGAACTCCAATAAAAATTATACTTATACCAATAATAAGAAGAGCAACGACTCTTTGAGGACAAGAAAAGTGATGGTTAGGGACATCAATCACTTCAAGTAGGTGAAAGTGCTTGGTTAGCAAAAGTGCAAGTTCAAACACAGTTTCCCACAGCAACTGATTCGATTGACAGTGTTACTATACTTTCACTCATAGACACCATCACCGCAGCAATTAACAATAGAAAAATTAATGAATCTGAAATTTGCACTAATATTAGGAGATGCATATTCATATGTTTAATATAGTTTATTTGGGTGATTGAAGAAACCTATTAAAATTAATGGGAACATGAACAACTGATAAATACGAAGAATGCATAAGCTAGTAAGTAAATAGGTACACTTTATAATTCAACTTGATTTTTCGATATTCACATCCGTTTTTTAGGCTTAGTGACTTTTGCGGATGGCTCTCACGGTTTCCCGAGGCATGAAGGTTATTTCCAGGATTGTAGACTGCTGAAAAGAAAACCATGCCTGGAGGTAGTGCAAAGAGCACAAAAGGTTGCACTTATGGCTAGGGTCCAAGAACAGTATGATGCCAACGTGAGTATCTGATAGAAATAATAATGAACTCTTATTAAAACAAAAAGTTTAGACTACAAAACATCAGCTTTACTATCATTTCTAGCAAGTCTTGAAGCTCAAGTATCTCCAAATAGATTTTATTAGCGTTGTGATTCAATTAATGTAAGTTCAATTACACAAGGTAGGTAGATAGGGACTTTATGATATCATGGAACAACTGTTCTTTGAGAAAAGGGATTTGAATTAGTAGACTATACTACACTATTAGTATTAGATACTATTGCGCAAGAACGGATTCCATATTATGTAGTAAGATTGTTATAATGTTAATTTTTTTGCAGGCTGAATGAAGTCCTGACGCCTCAAGAGACATTTTCAACAGTTTGTAACATACAATAATTACCACTTCAAAAACTAAAATTAAAAAACCTAAACGAATATTGTTAACATATACCTACTTATGTAAACAATTTAAATACAGCTGCTAATTGAAACGAACCTGAGTTCTACATAGGTCCTAAAATTAACATTAGCGTTGTATCAGAGTCATATCTGACCGAAACACATGTCATTAGTGTAGCCCCTTGTCTACATTGCTCCGAGCAAGAGAGGGCCTATTCCTCCTGTCTCGAACCACCTATGTGAGCCACAACATCCAGCTCAGCTCCATGCTCCTCACACTCACAACCCGCCATTCCACGGGGCTCTGCCAAAACGGGCCCCAACGACCAGCATCACTGTCAATGAAGAACCTCTTAACGGGAGGCGAGGGGGTGGGGGGGCCAAGAATGATTTTGGGGTGAATACATTTTCTAAAACTACATTTTCTGAACAAAATGAATATATTTTCAAAATTTTACAAACATGAAAGCGTATCGTAATAACCCACTGAAGTACAGTCTCGCATACAGCTTACAGTCAGCTTTATCAAAATAAAGCTAATGTAAGATGAGGTTATCTTATTCTTCTTCTACTTGAGTTGATCTTTTTTTATTTGTCCTAGCCTGCGTCAGTGTCAAACAGTGTTTCAATAGTTTCTTGAGAGAGAAGTAGAAGTTTCCACCAAACGAAACGAGCAAGTGCTTCGGCCGGAGTCGCGGCGCGTTCGCGAGAGCCGGCTTTTTTTCAATCGCGTTTTTCTCGAAACGACGTTTTCCGCTCTTCGGGAACATTTTTTGACCGGCCTGTTTGTCGTATCGGATCGAATTTTTTTTTTTTTTTTTTTTTTTTTCTAATTACCGTGAGAAGTGTGGAAATTGAATGACTGAAAAAAATACTGGAAATTTCCTGGGGGCATGCGCTGGTGGATGAAGGAACGACATGATAAAACCTCCAATTTTGCCAACTCATGCAAACCATCATGTAGTATCGTATACAAGAAAATTCTCCAATCAATCGAAAGATGACAACATGAAGAGTGAATTAAAAAAAAAAATCAGCTCAATTGAACGAAAAATGAGGGCAGGGCAAGTTCCTGAAATATTTGGTTTATTATTTCCAATAATAAGCCTATGTGATCGTATAGCAAAAAATTTTTATAACCCCCCCTCAAACTTTGTCACTTTACGTTTCAAGGTGCGTAGAATCCAAATTTGAAATGTCCGTCCGCCGTTCGCCGTCCGCCGTTCGGGCCATAAAAGGCCTTAGAATTGACTTAAAAAATCTGTTCTTTTGCACATAGACTCCACTTGGGGTCTAGTTGGTCCTAACTTCTCGCCAGCTCGATCGCTCCACTCTCATGGGTGCTATGAGCCAAAAATAGGTGAAAAAGTGTCTTTTTTTTTTGTATATTTCAAGTTGTATAGAAATTGGAGATTTATGAGTGAAAAGAAAATGTTAGCTATTAATTTTATGAAAAAAAAAGTATTCTAAATGATACTCTTCTATTCAAAAAGAGATTTTGGATTTTAGGCTATTTTTTGCAATTTTATAGATTTTTTAGGTTTTTAGCATAATTTCGTACATAAATTTTTGAATGTTCTATTTCATAGTTGATAAACTTTATTTGACCAATCTTATGCTAAAAAATATCAATTTAACAATTCTTAGCCATTTTCAGTGATTTTGTCAGCACATTTTTTGAAATTTGACCAATTAGATGATATCAATATACAGTATAGGTAACACTTTCATGTGTTGGAAAGATGACTTGGTAATAAATTGTTTTGTTTATCAACTATATTAAAAAGCGTAAAATTGTGAGATTCCGCTGCTGTAATGGATTGAACCCATTTGTGAGGTCCGAAGCTCCGAGTTTCGATACTAAATATACTATGGCGTTTAATAATTATGGACCAGAGATCTACGTAGAAGGGCTGTCTAATACATAAATAATAAACCTTTGTGTAATAATTTGCAGCGTTTTTTACGTTATATTGGTATTACCCCCACGCCTCCCTAACACAATCCCTAGGGAGGAAGAAATATTGATTTGAATTTTTTTGGAGCCATTGCGACAAATGGGAATTATTGATTGACACATGGCACAATATTATGACAAAAGTTTGTTGTTTTATTGTTAAATAAATAACAGCAACTTTAATTTCTAAAACCAGTTTAGCAACATAAGAAATTGTCAAAATATCACACTGATAATTACAGGGAAATTAAAATAAACGTAATGTTGGGTTCTTTTCTGAAGAGAAGTGACCACTTCACCCTTGAAGACCACCATTCACCTATAATCGAAAAGTAAGAAATATGGTGAAAGGTTTCAGTCTTTTTGTTATATATATCTATATACGAGACTTCACTACAGCATTAGTACTTTAATAATGTTAGCATAGACTTAATCAAGTGCACAATGTCTGCTCTTTCTGTCAAAATGCATCTTATTAAATAATTTCATGAAATTAGTGTAGGTCAAGCAGAGATGGTTTGCCTTCCAAGCACACAGTCTACATTGAACTACATGCTCAAATAACCTTTTGGTGGCAGCCATGATGGGTAGAATCACCTGAGAAGTGCTCAAAAGGAAATTTCACGTTTGAGTGTTGGCTGCCCTGCCAATTCGAATGCGAGCAACCATTTTGATTTTTGGATATATTTTGACTGAATTTTGTCAGAGAATACTTCTTATTTATTCTCGCTTGCCAAGATCGGTTCCATTATACTTCTTCTTTTGATTTCAGAGTTATAACTGATTTCATTCATTCATTGTGAACAACAACCCTACTACAGGACGTTCTTTGTCACATTGTCGTCAAAATCTTAGGAGAACGTAAACAATGTCACCGATTACTTCTGGAAAAAAAACCAGAGTGTTCTAATTGGAATATTTTTCACTTGACAAGTAATAGGAATTTTCACAAGAAGAGTTAGTTTGATCATTAGTTAAGACAGTCGTGATGACTGACTAGATTTCCTTCGTCACTCCTACAAGAATGAAACCTACGGGAAGAAAATAGCCAATGACGTTGTCATTCTTAACAAAACTCGCAAACTTTTAATGGTTCAAAAGGGGTTTCCAACCATCAGTAAAGTACTGGGAGCATTGAAGGAAGGTGAAATGTTTACAATGGGAAAAGAGTAAAAGTACCTCCGGCAACGGTTTAGGTAAGATTAATGGATTCAAATAGAAGATCTGGCTGACAAACCGCAAGTCACTAGTTGGAAGGGCTAAGGCTAAACTCAGAGCAAGATATTTTGATACCATTGCAAAATTTCGCTCGGAATGAAGAAACATTGCTTATTTAGGCAAGGCATACACCAACAAGGAGCTCAGTTTCAAAGCACTGGCAGTCTCCACAGGATAAAGTCGGAGCGTTGGGCCATGCTTGGAGGAAGAGATGGTGTACGTGCTAAACAGTTTATGAAGTTTTAAATATTTACGATTATGCATGATTATCTTAATTCAATGAATTACGAAAACTTCTTCCTTTCTAAGTAATAAATGATTTATGTATCAACTGTATGTTGTTTAGATTTTCATTTTTTCTATTTTCCTTATGAGAAAACGTCATGAATAACTTTGAATTAAGAATGCAGTAATGTTTTGATTAGGTGTCTGGAATACAAAAGGTAAGAAGAAGGTATTGAACAAGAAAGGTAAAGAAGTATGAATGCACTTTACACATTGTCTCATTTAAAAGGTAAATGTTGAAAATAAAAAGGTAATGAAATGAAGTAGGAACCTTTATTTACTTATTATTTAATTAAAAACTCGGCGCTCCGCGCCTCGCCAGGGGGCAAGCCCCCCGGACCCCCGGTTACCTCTATTTACATACTTCGGACGAAATTATTGAAACACAGAATGTGTTTGCGTTGTCGCGCAACCAAGTGACAACCAAACAAGCGTCATTGTTTACTATTCATTTATAACATCAATTTATATAGTTATAGTATGAAACTACGAAAATTGCGTTGTCGCGCAACCAAGTGACAACCAAACAAGCGTCATTGTTTACTATTCATTTATAACATCAATTTATATAGTTATAGTATGAAACTACGAGAAAAAAAAAACTCGGCGCTTTGCGCCTCGGCGGGGGGCTCCGCCCCCCTGCACCCCCCGGTTTATTTCTTTTTCCATACTCTGTATGAAATCATAGGAACACAGAATGTGTTTTTGCGATGATTCTATTTCCTTACCAACGGCTTGGTTGCACGTGAATAATTACAATATTTGGCAATAATAAAATAAATAATTGTTAGACATTTAATTTGGTCTAAAACCCTATAAATATTATATAAATAAATATGTAACTACAAGAAAAATACTATATAAATTGAGAGCTTTCCAACGAATGGTGAACGATTTCTGTGCGATTAAAATTGCGGAAGTTCCATTTCCCTACCAACGGCTCGGTTGTACGTGAAAATCATAAGAAAATTTACAAGCGGTTGCAATCATGTTGACAATATCAATTATTGAGAATGATCATCTGTGTGTAAACAATTGATTCAAATAACCATGCTCATAACTCAGGTTGATGGCCACGCACTTCGCAGTAGTTAACATAATATGGTTGGATAAATCAGGAGCTTTCCAACGAATGGTGAACGATTTATGTGCGATTAAAATTGCGGAAGTTCCATTTCCCTACCAACGGCTTGGTTGTACGTGAAAATCATTATAAAAGGCGCATAACGGTTTTTTCTGTCGGTTTTTTGTGACGATTTTTTTTCGGTAGGTCATCGCAAAAACACATTCTGTGTTAAAAATACGAAATAAATTCGTGATAAATCAAGAGCTTTCCAACGAATAATGAACGATTTCTGTGCGATTAAAATGGCGGAAATTCCATTTCCCTACCAACGGCTCGGTTGTACGTGAAAATCATCCGTCACACATTTCGTTCCCATCCCGCGTTCCATTTTCGGCTAGTTAGTCCATGGCTAAAACACATTCTGTGTTAAAATTACGAAATATCAGTTATGATCTATAAATTGAAAGATCTAAAAGATAATTGACAAGTTTGATGGCCTCTGGAATCGAAGGAAATACAGGCACTCTTGCGATGAGAAATTGCGAGAGAAAAATATAGTACCTACACATGGCAATTTTTAAATGATAAGAAGATAAGTAGTTGCATTTTCTCCAGCAGGCTTGCCCTCATAACGTAAACCATCTCCCTATAGGTAAGTAATGGCCAAAAATAGTTGATTAAAGAGTTTCAACTCACGCATTTACTTTCTGGGATTTGCTCTTTAAAGACAAGTATCTTTGCCAACTGTGTTACCGAGGCCGATTCAATCAAACTTCTTCCAGTTAGAGTTTTCCCTGAACATAACAGGTACAAATTAGGTCAACACTTATCATCTTTAAATGTGGCAACGCCCAATTGCTCATAAACCAAAGTGTAAAATGGGTACTACGCAAAACAATATTCAAGAGAGTAGCAATACTTTGAGCACCGGAAAAAACTTACATGTCTTTAGACGATGCATAATAAGTAGAAATATATATATTTTTTTAAACATAGTAGGCGTTTTAGGAAAATTAAACCACACCAAACAGTGAAGAATTTAAACCCTCACAGTGAAGCTGAGGGAAATTGGATTAGAGAATAATTGCCATTTGATTTTCCCTGGTGGTTTCTGTTAGAACATCACCAGTATAAATAAATAAGTATTTACTTCGTTACACTTTATAAGTAGAACACTTCACTTACTTTCAATCAAGAACTTGTATTATTTATTATTTCAATCAATTCCTCTACTTGCTCATCAGTCATTCTTTCGTCATAGTTGTGCACGATCTGCAAATAGAATTCATCATAATTAGTACTAATTGGACTCGGAAACAACGAAAATCTAAATCGTGGAACTATCACGATAGTTTGTCTCTACTGTGAAGTTAATGCACCACAATAAATAGCAAATTGTATTAGAACACGTCGTCATAGTATGTGCTGCTACTTCCTCCATACACAATTATCAGTCCTGGTTTGTCCGGTATGTTCTATTGTTGTTATCAATTAAAGTTAGCTCTAATGGTGCTTCTGTTTATTACCCCCGGTTTTGCCAAATTTGATGTTTAGTAGCCAGTAGAGATATAAAAGTGATGACGATGATGGGATTTTTGACCCAGATCCATATATCTTCAAGAATCGCCCGAATAATGTAAAAATCAAGAATAACGCTTGACTTCGCAGTAGGCAATTTATAGGCGCACTCACATTTCTGAACTGAAGAGTTACAAAGCCATTTCAAGATGCAGTCGATAGAAATAGAATTTTTACTAGAACTGACAATATGTATTATGATCTTTAAGCATTTCCTAGTATCACAAATAGTTACAAGGAATAGTTTTTTTTTTTTTAATTTGGCATCAGTTACAAATTACACTATACAGCCAACACTAAGTAATTGTTATTAAATATATACAATACATATAGCTACAGTAGTACATAGTAGTATCACAGCTTCAGACCGCACGCTTGTAGGAAGTTGAATAGAGAAATATATACTGGTGGAAGTTGGGAGCATAGTGCGGCATCGAGATTACATAAGGTCTTGATAGTTCTTTGTCCCACATGTGGAACAACGTGGCTCTTTGGTTGCGTGTCTTGGTGCACTCCATAATCAGGTGCTCCGCAGTTTCTTCTGGAGGTGGAGCATAAGCCACTTTCCTCCTGATAGCCCAGTCAAATTAGACCAAAAAGAGGCAAATAGGGGAAATAATTCACAGTAGAGAAATTTCTTCACCAGGCTCTTCCTTCACACGTCGTAAATCATATCTCAAAAGTCCCCTAGTATGGGGGGGTGAGCTCTACGAGGGGGGGGGGTGTTTTTCTCCTTTTTTTCGGATTTTTGATTATAACTCGAAAAGTAAGCGTTCTAGCGACTTGTTTGCGTTTACCAGAATTAAATTGCATACAATTTCCTACAATTTGCACTCCTGACTTCATTCTCTACGATTAGGCGTTCCACCATTAGAGCGTGTTGAAAAGTAGGTATAATTTCAAAAAATCAGCAAAAAGGCCTGATAAGACACTCTCTGCTCAACACTCTGCTCCAACTGTTCAGGTTCCTGCACAAACAACCCACCACTTGCTGACGACGGTTCATCTACAGAAGAGAGAATATAAGAGCCGTACGGGTTAGGCGTTTCAATGAACTGTTTCTCATGCGATTATCGAAGTTGAGCAACGTCGAGCGTGATGAGTACTTGGATGGGTGACCGCCTAGGTAAGGGTCAGACGTCCAAGTAATTTTCGCGCTTCTGTACGGCGAACCCCTCTCCACGCAAGGGGGCGAGCCAATGAGGAGCTTTAAGCGAAATCATCAGAACGAATCTGATCCTCTATTTGGAGGACAGCTGATGACGTCCGCGACACCCGAGGCAATCAGACGAAAAGCCCCAACCTGGAATGGTTGTCTACTTTACTACTACTATCATTATAAGATTATATGCACCTCACTGTAATCCGATTTTGATTTTTCAGTTTGACTGTGGATGGTGATTCTCAATGGATGAAGAGCAGACACCTGTGATGATTGATGACCCCTTCCCCCTCCCACTCCTTTTGTGAATATTACTTTAACATGGGTTATACTGTACCTGCACATTAAACATTTTTTTTGGTGAAACACAGATAATTTTCTTTAGTTCCTTTTTTTCTTTTCTTTTTTAGAGCCACTGTGTTTTATATACATATATATTCACCGATAATTCACAGTGAGTTGGTAAGGGTGCTGAAAATATGTTATGGTTATTTATCACAGTTTCCAGGATGTAAGCGAAGAACAGAAAAAAAAGATACTTACATGAAAAATGCTCAAGCCACTGTCCGAGCATCACTGACGTTCAGAAAACAAGTCTTGATGTATTCTAAGTCACCCAGAAGCTTCATACGAGTGATTTCTACGTAAAAAGAGCATAAAGGCCCTTTTGCTGATTTTTTTGAAATTATACCTACCTACTTTTCAATGCGCTCTAGCGGCGGAACGCCTAATCGTAGAGAATGAAGTCAGGAGTGCAAATTGTAGGAAATTTTATGCACTTACAAGTCGCTAGAACGCTTACTTTTCGAGTTATAGGCAAAAAACCAAAAAAAAAGTTGAAAAAAATGAGAAAAACACCCCCCCTCGTCGAGCTCACCCCCCATACTAGGGAACTTTTGAGATATGATCTACGAGTGTGAAGGAAGAGCTTGGTGAAGAAATTTCTTTACTATGAATTTTTCTCCTGTTTTCTCTAATTTGACTGGGCTATGACCAATACGGTACAGGAATGATTTGGTGACGGTCACCCCGCTTCTCAATCGTGTTATCGCCTTATAAAACTGTTTTGGTAGGCCAGCGAAGGATGGATGGGAGTGTTGGTGATGTTGCAGGGAACAAGGTAGTGTAGCGTTAGCCAGAAGGATAAGTAGAGTGCCATTCTTGCCATCGAAGGAGACACTGAGCTTTAAACATGCGATGAAGATCGGAGGGTGGGTATATGGTCCAATTATCTGGTGGATTCGGTTGGGTTGTCGCAGTTTTTGCAGCCCTGTCTGCTTTCTCGTTGCCTACCAGACTGTTGTGTGCTTTTATCCAGCAGAAGAGTAGTGTGGTCATTTTGGTTAAAGCACTCATGCTATCGGTCAGTGTCCTGGTCGTACCTTTGAATAGTGTTGGGTGTTCTGTTTTGCATACTCCAGGGCCTTTAGGATTGCAATAAGCTCAGCTGTATATATTGAGGCCTAGTACAATATAACAAGGAATACTAAAACAAGCCAATCTCAAAACTGACCCTTGAACTGAAACAAGGTAAGAAAGTTCTAAAGAAATACAAAAGAATGAAGGTGACATGGTAGTTGAATGTATTACGTATATCGAGCACGTCTACATTCATACGAATATATTTGCTAGTGAATTACATATGATATTATCCATTTGATCTTCTCAAGTTTTCTGACCTCATTGCTCACACACTCGCAATGTTATGCTCCAGGACAATAACTCTCACAGTCGAAGAGGTTTAATTACACCGGCCTCATAGCTCAGATCGTTGGAGTGTTGCAACTAAGGGGAAATTTCCCCGTAGTTGTAAGGACATGAGTTCAAACTCCTGTCGAGGTATCAAATATTTTTGGGCTGTTACAGTGGCACAGTCTGTAGGACCCGAAATAATACGACACAATAATTACCTAATTAAATCCCTCAGGAGCCAAAAGACTGTATACATCACATTCCCTGTCTATAGCACCTTTCACTTCCTCACTCACTTGAGACAAAACACACTGTGACAATGATCTTGCTCGAGTGCTGACTTGTCCCAGCGAGCATGTGCTGAGCCAGCGGCCTGCAGTTCCACTTCGTCATGCGTCCAACCCCAAACCAGCTGAGACTGCTGGTATTTGTCTCAGATAGTTGGAGTATTGCAACTATGGGGAAATTTCCCCGTAGTTTTAAGGACACAAGATCGAACTCCTGTCGAGGTATCAAATATTTTTGGGGTGTTACAGCAAGTTTCCGATCACATTTCTCACACTCTCGACTTCTATTTGAGAGGTGGCTTGAAATCAAATTTACAGGAAGATGTTCTGAAGAATTCCTCCCAGCAGCAAAAAAATACAAATGAATTCAGAAATGCTGGTCGATTCGATTGCGAAAGCAGTTTTCACTTACATGGTGAGGCTCAGGTTCTTCCCTCTCCGATTTCGGTGCTAGTATGTACGACTGATTATTCAAGGACCAACATTAGTCTATACATATTCGGCCGTTCCATTGAATAAGCCTTAGAAGCCCAGAAAAAATTATTTAACTTTGATAAAATGGCGCCTACAAACACCCTACACGCGCCTACACTCCCATGTCTCAGTGCCTATATCACAACCTAACTATCAGGAGTATTTCTACAAACTATATGCAAGACATGTATAGGAGTTTTATTTACAAAAGGTCCCTAAGGTCAGAATACAATATCAAAAAATATGCTATTTGTTTGCGATAGCCAATTTAAATTCAACCCCCCTACTGGTGACCGCTATTTTTTCCCTGGTGGTCCCCCCCCCCCCTCCCTTCAATTTTTCTTACAACTTGTGGTCCTCTTGGCGTTGGGAGACTAACTCCTGGATTCTGCCACCTCTGGCTCTTCACCCGAGTCAGGTAGCCCATTGGTACTACTATTTGCATCATGGCCTGGAATCAACAACGTTTAACTTGCTCTGGGCTGAATATCCAGCCCCTCCGAAGTTAACAAGCCTTGATTCTCCCATAGTTAAACCCAGAGATAGTTTCCTCGGTGCCTCTCGCGACTCTCACAGGAAACCGGGTTTTTACACAAATGCGACGTCAGATCACGACGGCGGTGGCAGCTCTGGGCAGTTATATCCACTCTACTCAACCAAGGAGAGGAAGCAACTATTGTGGTCCTTCCAGACGCCATGGCTCATTGTGATTCGGGAAGAGAACTTACTACCCATTCCTTCAATGTGAATCGGGCTAGGCCATTCATAAAATTGATTCGTCAATTCTGTTATACATTATAGCAGCACTATTTCTTACACATAAATAAAGCTAACGATATACGTTACAATGTCTAGGTATATACATTAAAGTTCAATTTCTAAGAATATTTCAGTTTAACAGATAGGTACCAACCAGAGATAATTCCAATGCTGTTTTAGGTGGAGTGTTAACAATCATCAACTTCTCATTGTGCGTGAGTTTTACAGGGAACGTTAGCAGACATTTCAAGAGATTTCTTACATCTGAAGCCGTTTGACTACCACAGCTGTTTTGCAGGTGTTGAGATGCCTGAGGAAAACATAAATTAATTTAGCTTTGTGATCTTAGTAACCGAATAATGAACATTTAGATACAAGCCATCAGATCCAAATTAAAGCAACGAGCCGATTTATCCATCCCATGACTCCACAACTGGCATTCTCACAACACCTCTGGCTCTACAAGGAAATGTAAAACACCAATAGAAAGACAATATTCTGGGAAACAAACGCAAGGTTAAAGATGATCATGCAAGTGTGCAAATTACCAATTTTTAGGAGAGAGTTATTCTTAGACAATACCAACGCACAACCTAACCCTAAAAATGAGCATACAGAGAGAACGTATTCAGAGATCTTATGTTCCTGTGATACCACGATTCAGCACTGGGTCAAATAGACACAATAGAAAGTAGGAAATTGTGTAGGAGTTGTTTGACCACGATTGATTCTTGTGTCATCTCAAGCTAGGCGTTATGGAGGTGGAAAAAACCTATTAAGTCATCCATACCAAGTTGGGTTCGCAAATCAGACAAAATTCACTTTAAAAAATTCAAAATCTTAAAACACCTTACAAAATTATTTCACCTTAATTTATGTGCCCTTTCAAACTAGGTACAAAAAACTACTCCTATACATAACTTGTCGGGTTTGCTAAGCAGATAAATTTCAAACTTTGACTTTAAAAAAAATTCAAAAAGTTCCAATTATGCAGCATGATTGTATGAGCGAAATTTTCGTAAATAAATAACTTTCGAAAGTAATTCGTTCAAATCCTTTACTCTGAACCTCATGCAGTGTTTGTCAAGCAATAACTCTTACCTCATATAAAATAGTAGCCAACTGGTTACCAGTGGATGAGTTGTTGACAGACGTATCTTTGATTTCATTCAATAAAGTTAGTACCTGAAAATTAAAATAAACCGTCTAAACACCAAAATTTGTATCATAATAACAATTAATAATCTACTATTATAATTGAAAAAATATAATCATAAGGTTTACAAAAATAATTTTTCGAATTCTTGCAAGGACACAAAGCTTCTCTACCTTCGGAAGTGAGGAAACAAACGATAATTGCCGAAAATCTTGCATACTCGTACAATTCTGCAAGAAATTGAGACATTTTATGTCGTCACTTCCCAATTTAATAGTGGTGGCAATCATGTTTACGAAATTAACTGAGAGGGATCACCTGTATGTAAACAAATATTCAGACAACCAGGCTCATACCGCAGATTGTTGGCCACGCACTGCGCAGTGGTTAACATAATACGGTTAGGCAAATCGAGAGCTTTCTGACGACTAGCGAACGATTTTTGTACGATGATAAATGCCTAAGTTACAGTTCCATAGCAACGAATTGGTTGTGAGCAATAACCATCAGGAAATCAAAAGTACCACTTGGTAACGTAACATAACCTAACATTTTTTGATTCTGTGTGCCAAAGTAAAGACATAAAATGTCAATTATGTGAGGTTGCCTGTATGTACGCTATGAGAGACTGATTGCCCTACGTAAAATAAAGATGATTCCATTCTATTAGGCTTTAAAAAAAGAGTGTAGCTCTGTAACGTTTTATTGTAAGGTATATATTTGAATAGTAGAAATGTTGACGCGTCTCAAGTATTCAAACGGAAATTGTGAGCTCAAAAGTAAGATAAAATCTAAAAACCAATCAGAAAATTTGTCTCAAAACTTAGCTAGTTGGGCCAATTTTTACGACTAAATACAATATTCTACGGTTCAAGGAAGTAGGTATCTCAATATTACTCAGGAAAAAAATTCCTGCAGGTTTCGATCACAGCCAAACTTCCTGCCTCTCTGTAGGACTATAGTAGTGTAACTAGCTGTGCTGGGCAAAAATAATTAATACCGTGGAAGGATTTGAACTTATACTCTTATATCCAGAGCATTGGGGAAGGTTGTCATCATAACAACATGGCAACCTATGCCATTTAATCAAACCAGAGTTGAACTGCACGTACATGTCCCTTAAGTCAAATATCAGCCAACCATTCAAACAGCGATGGAGTGCAAACTCTGTTCTGTTGGCCAGAAACAGCAGAGCGAGAGAGGGCGTGAGACTTCTATGAGGGAGTGTGTATTTTTGTGATCAGGAAATGAGCTTTTGTTCAGAGAGGGAGTGAATTCAAGTTTGTGAATATTAAACTGTACCAATGTAACCAACTGCGCAGATAAACAATGAATGTTACCCACGTATTGATTGTATATTTTTTTAAATGAAAGTAGATTCCATTCTAAGAAATTTGATACTATCCGCACTCTCCTATGTTGAGTAGTTTTCTTTCTATGATTTTTCTAAGCAGATCATTTGTCTATAATTATTAAAACCCTTCCGTAATAGGTACCTACATGATCAGAACATGGCGCATCGTGCCTCCGAGAAGGGTTCACAATTTTAGAGAGGAGAGAGAGAGATTGATTGACTCGTTTATTAAATAATCTGTACAAATTTTAGGGCTGAAAAGCCCTCTCTTCCAAATTGCACAGAAAGAAAAACTTAAAGTATTGAACTATAAGAGAGAGAGAGGAGAGAGACTGACTGACTGACTGATTTATTTATTTATCTGAACATTTTTAGGCCTGTACGGCCCACTCTTACAAATATACAGAAACCTTTATAGCTTAAACTTCACAACGTCAGGCAATTAATTAACTTCTTCTAATTAGCTTCTTCTGAGAAAGAAAGAGAGAGAGAGAGAGAGAGCGACAGGGAGAGAGAAAGAGAGAGAGGAGAGACCCTAGCAGAGAGAGAGAGAGAGAGAGAGAGAGAGCTTGTTAGAGGAGAGAGAGAGAGAGAGAGAGAGAGAGAGAGAGAGAGAGAGAGAGAGAGAGAGAGAGAGAGAGAGAGAGAGAGAGAGAGAGAGAGAGAGAGAGAGAGAGAGAGAGAGAGAGAGAGAGAGAGAGAGAGAGAGAGAGAGAGAGAGAGAGAGAGAGAGAGAGAGAGAGAGAGAGAGAGAGAGAGAGAGAGAGAGAGAGAGAGAGAGAGAGAGAGAGAGAGAGAGAGAGAGAGAGAGAGAGAGAGAGAGAGAGAGAGAGAGAGAGAGAGAGAGAGAGAGAGAGAGAGAGAGAGAGAGAGAGAGAGAGAGAGAGAGAGAGAGAGAGAGAGAGAGAGAGAGAGAGAGAGAGAGAGAGAGAGAGAGAGAGAGAGAGAGAGAGAGAGAGAGAGAGAGAGAGAGAGAGAGAGAGAGAGAGAGAGAGAGAGAGAGAGAGAGAGAGAGAGAGAGAGAGAGAGAGAGAGAGAGAGAGAGAGAGAGAGAGAGAGAGAGAGAGAGAGAGAGAGAGAGAGAGAGAGAGAGAGAGAGAGAGAGAGAGAGAGAGAGAGAGAGAGAGAGAGAGATTGAAATTGATTGAAAGCGTTTATTTAACGACCAGGGTTGGTTAGGGCTATATAGCCCTCTCTTCCACCAACCCTGGATACAAGTAACATAATATAAATCCTCTTACAATCGTACAAGTATCCATTAAAAATTTCAATTACAAACATAGGTAAGTACCTCACATTAATTATAACTTGACATAGGTAATCATTTTTAATTAATTTTCATAATTAATTGTAGTTTTAAATTTCTTCTATCTTTATTTAATTTTACATTTTAATTGATGATTGATTTTTTTACATTTTTTAATTTATGATTATTTTGTTTTACATTTTAGATGAAAATTACATTTAGTTCTAAATTCTAATCATTTTTAATGAATATCCCTTTTTTTACATTTCGAATATTTCAATTAAAATTAATTAATAATCGATTTTACATTTATCAATTACAAACATAAGGTAAGTACTTCTTATTAAACATTTTGATGTTTAATTAATTTTATATCTGAATGTTCATAGTTGATTTATTTTAGGTTTACATTACATTCATTTTTAAATTAATTGTACATTTTACTTGATGATTAAATTTGAAAATTGATTAATTTTACTCTTACACATTACTTAATTGTAAATTAATTTTATAATTATTTGAAAAGGCAATCTTATATTTATATCAATATCTACTTCATTTTAGTTTTACATTACAGTTGTTTTCATAATTCCACATTATAATTGATAATCAATTTTAGTTTTACATAATCCGTGACAAGGAACGTAAATTAATTTCTTGTTTCGAAAATACAGTTATTTATAGATATCCAGCAATTTCTCTTTAAAATTATTTCTAAAAGTTTCCACTTTTTGTTTCAAATCAAAAAGATTTACGTTAGCATTATATAACCCAATAGCTTGCATTGTAAAAGACCTACTGAAAACATTTGTTCTATGCGTTGGTATTTGTAGCAGCTTTGCTTTTCTCGTGTTTTTTGCGTGTACCTGATCCATAAAAGTAAATTCTTGGAAAATATAATCTGGAGTGCGGAATTTCAGGACTTTAAAAAGCATCACCGCAATAGCTAGTTTTTTTCTCTCAGCTATTTTCAGCCAACCTAGTTTACGATATGCTGGAGTAACATGGTCATCTATCCTCAACCTAAGGGCAAAACGAACTGCCGCATTTTGTGCTTTTTGAAGTTTCGCCATTTCCTCGCCACTCAGGTCACAAAATGCAGTTTGGGCATAATCGAAATTAGGAAAAATGAGGGAGAGGACGAGTTGCTTTCTTACTCCTTCCGGAAAATCGATTGCAACTCTTCTCAGTTGATAAATTGAACTAAAAACTTTCCTGCATATATTATCAACTTGATTGGACCATGACAAGGTTTCATACAGCTCTATTCCCAAGTTTATACAAGATGAAACTCTTTCCAATTTCACATTTTCTAACAATAGACTATGTTCCCCATTTTGTTCAATTTTTATTAGCAGTTTAGGATTTCCGATAATCATAAATTTAGTTTTATTTTTATTAATATTCATTCCATGCGCTGACGCCCAATTCTGGAGATTGCTTAAGTCTATGTTGAGAGAGAGAGAGATATTTGTAAATCATCGGCATATTCTTCATAGAGAGAGGAGAGAGAGAGAGAGAGAGAGAGAGAGAGAGAGGTGACAAGGAGAGAGAGAGAGAGAGAGAGAGAGAGAGAGAGAGTCCACCATCACTAGAGAGAGGCTTTCCTAATAAAATCTAGCAGAGAGAGAGAGAGCAAAATTAGAGAGAGAGAGAGAGAGAGGCGATTTGATTTTACCGAGAGAGAGAGAGAGAGAGAGAGAGAGAGAGAGAGAGAGAGACAGGTTCACGAGAGAGCTTTAGAAGAGAGAGAGAGAGAGAGAGAGAGAGAGAGAGAGAGAGAGACTTGAACAATTTATCTCTCTCTAACATTAATGAGAGAGGAGTATGCTTCAGAGAGAGATCGTAGAGAGAGAGAGAGAGAGAGATAACACAGAGAGAGAGACCGAACTTATTAATAATAGAGAGAATCAGGTCAGAGCTGGAGAGAGAGAGAGCGGCAACAGAGTGAGAGAGAGAGGCAGAGAGAGAGAGAGAGTAGAGAGAGAGAGACACTACACCAATAACTAATTTTCTTTTATTCACTTCTACTTCTATGAGAGATACCATGACTCGGATTTGAGATTCTATAAGATAATTTTGAGAGAGAGAGTCCAATACGGTCGTTAGAGATAGTCAGAGAAATAGCACTAGATACAATATCTGGCTTAAGAAAAGAGAGAGACTAAGTTATTTTTAAAAATTTCTCTGAGAGAGAGAGAGAGAGAGAGATCACTAAGTTGCGAAAATAGGTAGAGAGTCATGAGAGAGAGCTATTGAGAGAAAAAGTGAAAAGTGAATCAAGTTTAGTAGAAAAAGAGATTATGAGAAAAGGAGAGAGAGAGAGAGAGAGAGAGAGAGAGAGAGAGAGAGAGAGAGAGAGAGAGAGAGAGAGAGAGAGAGAGAGAGAGAGAGAGAGAGAGAGAGAGAGAGAGAGAGAGTGGAACGAAAGTTGTTCAGAATAGTCTAAAACGTAAAATGCGAGTGGAAATTTTACAACTGAAAAAAAAAAAAAAAAAAAAAAAAAAAGCCGTTCAATGCTTCCGCTACCTATAGGTAGACTTGGGAGCAATTTAAGAGATGCAGTTTAGAATTTAGATAGCAATAGTAGGTACATCGCACGGACAATAGTTAATAAACTCGATTTCACAACGATATAATAACTTCCATTGGAACTAAATCACCTGATAATTCCAATATTGGCATAATATCAGCTGATATTTACAAGGCAATTTTTATGTATTCCAGTATCACTATCTAGCGATTTTTTATGGAATTTCGAGCTTGATCGTCTATTCAATAGATCCGTTAGCAGCGCGTGATTTCTCTATCTTCTCGCACTTAGAAATTTTTTTTTTTTTTTTTTCGATGTTCAAGCCCTTAGGGAATGTGAACTATACAACGTAAAGCGTTGCGGGTGGTTTTAATTGATTCTTTGGGATTAAATCTATCACTTACAAGCAAAAAATTATAACTGTTACTTAGAAAGTTTTCGAAATCTCGATTTTTCAATGTTTAGCCCTTTAATACAACCCGTTGGAGTTTGGAGTTGATAAAAATTGATGCCGAGCTGCTAGGACCATCTAATCTAAACCCCAAATGTGATTTTTAACACAAGTGTCATATAGTTTGATGCAGTATTTTCGGAGAAAAGCTGCGGACGGACGGATTTTTTTAATTCTATTTTTGGACTCTACGCATCTTGAAACGTAAACCAAAACATTTTCAGGGGGTGTTATTTTTTTCCCCTTGGTCGATCACAAAGGTTTATTATTGAAAATAATAAACCAAAATCATAGAAAGAATCGCTCACTCAATCGTAGGAGAGTGCGGGTGCTGCCAAACCTCTTAGGATGGAATCTTATTCCATTTAAAAATAGTTAAAATACCTTTTTTGCCCCCATGGGTAACACACCTCGACACAATCTAAACACCAACCATTCCTCAGAGCATTGAGGAAAAGACACAAGCTAGGACATATCATTACTGAGGTTGAAGAGTGAGGGGAATTTCAAAAAACAAATTATTTGTTTCTTATTGGAAAGAAATGGGAGCTTGTACGAGTACTAGCGGTCCCATTCCTATTATAACCCCCTATTGGTGTGAATAATATTATTGAACCAGGTATATAATTATTAAATTACTATTTGTGACTACAACTTCGTCACAAAGTTAAAGATATTATTAAATCATTAGAATAACTTAGTTCAAATAGATATACCTATAAATAATATACTGATATGTAAAATCTATTGTCTGTGTGAGCATCAGTGTCAATCGGCTGCACCGATTTTCTTGAGCGGTGGGTGCAAATTGACGAGCAAGTTCCGGAATATTACTTAGGCTATAACATTACAAACCTCTATACTTGATGAATAAACGAACTTCCTGGTGAAGTTCATTCATAATTATGTTAGGGGCACTGGAGGGTGTTTAAGACATTGTAGTGGCCTCCAGCCACTCGTAGGACAGAGCTGGGACGGGCGCCTTCAGGGAGGCCATACCAACCGACATTTTGCCCGGTCATGTTGGCAGTCCGCGGCCATCTTCACCACTACAAAGAGTCCTCAGGTATGTCTCATTTCAACAAGTCGGATTTCTTTTTTTCAGTTTGAAAGGATTTGTAACATTTTATATTCCCAAACCACTGCAGATTCACCCAGCAATATTGTAATTCACTTACTTCAAGATTGCAGAGTGCAGCAACTTCTGTTTGCTTCCTGAAAAGGAAAAATGAAAAAATGCTTCATAAAATTGGCTTGGATTTTATATATACATATATATATATATATATATATATATATGAATGTAATACGTTAATAATAACACAGTTTATTATAGAAACTTGTACAAACACTCGAAATTAGCGTACTCCCCCTCGACGGATCACATCATAGTAAGTTAAACAGAATCAGATTCACAAATAACAACAACGATAACGAACTGACTGACAAAGGTAGGTAGCAGGTATATTATATCCATCTAAGTTCGCATTTGTGCCGCGAGGGGAGTTATGAGCAGCTAGTGACGACACATTGTGTTATTCGAGTGACAAATCGATTATATAATCGAAAGTGAATGAATCGATGGATAATAATTGCTGGTAAAATCGGTAGGTAATTGGTCCTAAATTGGTAGGTGGATAGTTCAGGGTTCCTCACTCCATCACATATATATATATATATATATATATATATATATATATATATATATATATATATTTTTTTTTTTTTATTTTTTTTTTACTTTATTATGATTTTTGGATAAAAAATTATTTACTGTTTCTTCATTTCACTGTTGAACCTGACATCAAGGGCGTCACTATATGGGAGGGGGGGGGGGGCTCCCCCGAATTTTCACCGACTTGGGAGAATTTGGAAAAATTTGGGAGGAGGCGATAAAACCCTTAATTTGAAGAGACCTATTTGGAAGTATTTTTCTGGGGGTGTTGCCTTTTCCGTTGACGGTAGTACTTTTTGAGGGTTGAGATAGTTTCACAATAGGCTTCTCAAATTTTTAAAAATATTTTATTGCTAAGCGCTTTCGCCATTATCGGCCAAGTCAGAGCTTATATTTAGTGGTTCAGTACTTCGTTTTTTGCCTTTTTTGGGGCCTCTTCAACATCCCAAAAGGTACCTTTGAGATTGGAATGTTTCGTCGTATTTGTTAATATGAAACTGTGAAAATCTGGTGGTTTTATCATTCATTGTCTTGTGAATGTGTCCTTATATGTTTAAGGGTGTCAATATTGTCAATTTGAATTTAAATTGAGAAAGAGAAAGGAGGACGGAAAATTTCACTATGCTCAATCAAAATTTCACTCTTTTATCAATGTTAATAGTGAAATTTTTCGTCCTCCTTTCTCTTTCTCAATTTAAATTCAAATTGACAATATTGACACCCATAAAAATATAAGGACACATTCACAAGACAATGAGTGATAAAACCACCAGATTTTCACAGTTTCATAATAACAAATACGACGAAACATTCCAATCTCAAAGGTACCTTTTGGGATGTTGAAGAGGCCCCAAAAAAGGCAAAAAACGAAGTACCGAACCACTAAATATAAGCTCTGACGAGGTCGATAATGGCGAAAGCGCTTAGCAATAAAACATTTTTAAACATTTGAGAAGCCTACTGTGAAACTATCTCAACCCTCAAAAAGTACCACCGTATTTGGAAGTATAATCTTAATCTAATCCTGAGTTCCTCAACTGTAAGTACCAGGTATTTATAAAAGACTTGACCTATTTTCATTATTATTCCTCTGGGGGGGGGGGGGGGTTCTGTAATCTATTTCTATGTAAAAACTTTTCCACAGTAGAGAAACGCCGCCACTTTTGCCTTGGTTTGACATTTTGCAGAGTGGCTTGGAACAGCTGCGGCTGCCCATCAATTACACTAACATTAAACATTAAATGTCCCAACGGCTACTTGAGACAAGCCACCTCATTAAAATATTTGGGAGGATCATGCAGATTAGATTAAAAATAAATAAATAAAGTTTAAAAAAAGCCATATTAGCACTAAAGTTTCTCAAAAGCTCCACATGGAGGAACCACCCCAGAGAACAACTAACCCTGTATAAAATGGTTATCAGGCCAAAAATGGAATATGGAGCCTTAGCATTAATTTGGCCAATACCCCTCAACTACTACTACCCCCCCCCCCCCCCCCCCCCCCCCCAATACTACTCTAGAGAGCTACAGAAACGACAGAATCAAGCCCTTCGCCAGATCCAGTGTCCAGTCCTAACCTCTCCTATTAATTCTTTACATGCCCTAGCCGGACGAGCCTCTCTCCTACAGATTATCAACATATGCTCTTCGACATTTACTATATATCTCATCTACTTCTGCATCAATTAGATCCCATCTCAGCCAACCTCTAACCGACATTACCCAACTTGGAAATCGATCAATCCATAGATTGGGTCATGATCTAATAAATATTTAATACCATAATTAAATACAATATATATCTTCCTCTCCTGTTGAATCAGACCTAACCTCTCCTATTTATTCTTTACATGCCCTAGCCGGACTGGAGCCTCTCTCCT
This sequence comes from Adelphocoris suturalis, assembly GCA_030762985.1. Classification (NCBI taxonomy): domain Eukaryota; kingdom Metazoa; phylum Arthropoda; class Insecta; order Hemiptera; family Miridae; genus Adelphocoris; species Adelphocoris suturalis. The sequence continues at coordinate 78,935,470 of CM061046.1, forward strand.
ACAGATTATCAACATATGCTCTTCGACATTTATTATATATCATACCTACTTCTGAATCAATTAGATCCCATCTCAGCCAACTTCTAACTGACATTACCCGACTTGGAAATCGATTAATCCATAGATTGGGTCATGATCTAAAAACTATATTTAACACCATAACTAAATACAATGTATATCTTCCTCCCAATACCCTGTTGAATCAGAGAGTAAAAGCACACACTGTGCGCCTAACAAACATTAACAAGAGTTACTAAAAAGAACAACCAGAGCCACTCAGAACTCCGTCAACGCATACTAGATGTCATAAACAACAAATTTTCAACATACAGTCAAATTTACATTGACTGCTCCAAGAGTGCAGATGGGGTGGCTTATGCCTACTAATGTGTCTCCCACAACCATGGAATCGGCCAAAAATTGCACCCAATCACATCTAGCTTTAATGCTGAAGTCATGGGTATACACATGGCAATGGACCATGTACTGAATGCACATGAAGTAGATAAAACCATAATTATTCTATCCAATTCAAAATTCACAATCTCTGCTCTAGCCACAAAGAATTTGACTGCATGCCTGTTCATTTAATAGATATAACAAATCTTTAAAAAGAAAACAGCAATTCTCTGGCAAAACTGTAGTAATACAGTGAGTTCCCACACATTGTTCCTTGAGGTATAAGGATGCTGATGATGAACTCAGCAGATCAGCGGCTAGGGCTGGCTTCATGAACATCAACGATATAACTTACCAGAAAGACAGTAACCAAATTATAGAAACAACCCAGCAGCAAGCATGGACCACCACAGACTACATCAACAAAGAGGGTGCACGATCTTGGACAAGACAGATCATCCTACAACCCCTAACACAACATGGTTCTATAATACCACGGACAAATCTATCGGGGAAATCACCAAAATTAATAGACAATTTAAAATGCACATGCGCAAAATTGACAATGATCACTGCGATCTGTGCAACCAACCCGTCACTCAGAACATACACCATCTTCTATTAGAATGCCAACACTCCAGACAAGCCATACTTACTTATTTATTTACATTTATTTATTTTTACTAATATAATTTATTACGCATTTTTATTTATTAATTTACATTGTATATGTATAATATATACTTTATTAAATTAACAAAATAGTTGTACTTCAAAAATACAATTTAAATTATAAGAAGGTTGTCTAGTTGAAATTAAGTGAAGTTTACTGGGGAGGAGAAAAGTAGAGTCTTTGAATTTGAGAGAGTGGAACTAGAGAAATTGAACTCGAAAAACAAATTGGCACTACGTGGAAGGCGATGAAGAGGTCGGTTCTGCTGGAAGGAGGTAGGTGAAAATGGAACGTAGAAAAGAATGGGTGATCGAGTGGTAGTTTGTGGTATTAAGAAACTTATTTTTGAGAGGAGGGTCGGAGAATCTATGAGGTTGTTTACAATATTGTAAACCAGTGTAAGATTTGCTGAAGTTCGGCGATTTTCCAGGGCAGTTCGATGGCATCTTTGCAGCAGTTCATCTTATTTGATATCATGCGATAAGATTCCCAACTTGAATCCCACATAACGGAGGTACTTATTTTGAACCCGTTCGAGGTGATATTCATGGAGACCAGATTGGCGAGGCGCACTCTAGAACGGGGAGGACAAGTGCGTCATAAAGTGCCACAATGGCCGACATTGAGAGCTCTCTCGTACCTATTTCTTTTAATAAAGTCAAGCATGGCTCTCCCCACAAGTGCCCCAACATGCCCACAGAATTCCAGCCTCGCGTCACAGAGTACACCTAAATCAGTTAATTCATATGTCCGCCGCAGGGGGGATCCGCTAAGATTGTAAAGACAAATTACTGGCTCGGTCGTATGGTGGAAGATAATAACACAGCACTTTGCTGGATTTAAGAAGAGGTGGTTTGATAAACACCATTCCTCCAAACGTCCAATAGCCTGTTGTAAGGCTTCACTGTCTAATGTGGAACTAATGTGACAGAAAATCTTGAGATAGTCGGCAAAGAGCAAACAATGAGTGCCAGGCTCGAACACATTGGTTATCATGAGGAGGAAGCATAACGGCCCCAAATGACTGCCCTGAGGGATACCCAAAGATGCCAAAAAGGGGAGGACAGGGCACCTCTGGCACGAAAGACAAGCTGGCAACCCATGAGGTAACTCCGCATCCATTTCAACTCAGCAGAGACACAAGATGGATACGGGACAATTTGTCAAAGGCCTTTGTATAATCCACAGCTATGACAACCCTCTGGAAACCCTTCTGGAAGCCATCCAGAGTCCTAGTACTCCAGCAGATTTGTCATTGTAGAGCGCTCCGGCAGGAAACCATACTGCTCAGGAGCCATGAACGAAGGAAATTCCGCCAAAAGCTGCCCAACTACAAGTTTCTCGGAGAACTTAGGTATTCTGAAGAGTGAGCACACTGGGAGTTGTATAGTGGTTTACGATAGTTTGTCTCCATCTTTGTGAATAAGCGTAGGGAAATACCCCAACACCACTATTAATTAAAGAGAAGCGTGAGAGGTGACACCAGACCGGCTAAGCACTTTTTCAACAGAATTGGCGGGACGCCATCTGGACCCATACCCCTCCTATGCTGGCAAAAATTGGACCAGAGGCTCAAAAACAGACGCAAAATGCCTGGCAAAAAGTTCAGCTATGTCAACTGGCCAATCAACAATAACATCACCCAACGACATGCAAGCTGGAAGGTCGTTACCTCCTTATTTATAGTTAAAATAGTTCCACAAAGATTTTAAATCAGTGGGAATAGAGTTTTGTACGTAGAGAATGTAGGATTTGTAAAGCTCGTCAGACCTGGATTTTCATTGGCTGCAGAGATCGGCAAACATTTCATAGCCCTGTTCGGTGATTTTATAGCGGGAATGGGCTGCCAGCTTTTGTCGAGTTAGAGGTATCAGCTCCTTATCCAACCATTTAGGAAATGAGCTCAGAAAGTTACATATTTTAGGAACGAAATAATCTATAGCCCTATAAATTACAGAGTAAAAACTTTCACTAGCATCATCGAGTGCTCCACCCAAAATCTCATCCCAGGAATATGTATCTAGATAGTAATTCACTGCTTTATAATCCCCCTCCTTAAAGTTGAACATGAATTTGCAGTTTGGGAAAAATTTACCTCTCCAGAATTTGGAATTGATATGTAATTCAAATAGAGGGCGGGAATCATCGATTCGAGTCTCCACGGAACTCAAAGTGTAGGGATCCCCCCCACCAAATAGTCTCGATAGTATCGATTCGGCCTCCCAACACATCAATGCATTCAGATGCAGTGATAGGAGTCGTTTCAGGGCGCTCTTCTGGCCTCCCTCAAAAGCATTTCCTACTGATTAGTGAAGTACTGTGATTGTTAAATTATACAGAAGGGGCATCATGGTCCACTGGTTAAATTATTGGACTCGTAAGATGAAGGTCCTGGGTTCGAATCCAGACTGGACTGAAATGTTTCTTGCTTCGTACCTACCTTAACCTCCGAAATATATTGCTAAACGTCATTCTGACCTGTATGTCCAACTAATCTGAATTGTCACTAAGGGATTGACAACTTGATGTTATGTGTTTTTGAGAAGCGAGCTTGCGAGCATCCAGACCACCAAACTATACATATCATTATGACCTACATGTCCAACTACTCAGAATTTTTACTAAGGGATTGACTACTTGGTGTTATGTATTTTTGAGGTGCGAGCATACAGACCACCAAACTATACACATCATTCTAACCTACATGTCCAACTACTCTGAATGTTTACTACGGGATTGAATACTTGATGTTATGTATTCTTGAGAAGCGAGCTCCAGCTCTTGAGCATCCAGACCACCAAACTATACATGCCATTATGACCTACATGTCCAACTAATCTGAATTTTTACTAATGGATTGACTGGAACTTTTTCAATTTAGGCGCTCAGAAGGCTGGTTGAAAATGGGCAAATCGATGTGTTGGGAGGCTAAATCGATACTATTGATGAGTTGGGAGGGTGAATCGATACTATCGAGACTATTCGATGGCAGAAAAGAAGAGTGGATGATCCCTACAAATTAAAGCTGGATTCACATGGACCGGAACGAGCATGGAAAGTGGAAGTACAGAAAACCAGTGGAAGGGATGGCAGAGTCGGGAAGAGTGTTCACATGAAGCAGTTTCTGTTGTGAACGGAATCATAACCTTCCTACTGAAAGCCTCTCTGATCTGAAACCTCTAATTGCGGTTATTAACATTCCTGTTCACTGTGCTTGAGCAGAACTCGACGGAATGCGGAAACGGTATGAAAATGTCTACCGCCAACTGCTGTCCGCCCCTTCCGACAACATGTAGGCCACCCTCCTCAACTGTTGACCCAACAGCCAATCAGATTGCGTTCCATCCTTCCGTTATTCCGCACTCGTTCTGCTCCATGTGAATCCAGCTTAAGCTCCGCGGAGACGCAAGTTGAATCATTGGGGGGGAGGGGGGGGGGGTTATAAAAGGTTCGGCGGGTGACAAATTTGAAATAGCGGCGTCACCTGCCAGCAGAAGGTCAAGCACATTATCATACTTGTTCCGAATGAGATTGTGTTGGCTGAGGTTATACAGCTGCATGGCTCCAACGACAAGCTCCCCTTTGACGCTGAGATTTTCGAAAAACGACTCCTTGGATTGATCACTCCAATTTATCCCCGGTAGATTAAAATCTCCCACTATTAACATCTCTAACTCGGGGTAGGCAGCCGTTATGGAGTCCAGTACGTTGGAATGTGAGTCAAGACGAAATGTGGGCTGATCGCTAGGCAAATAAAATACAGCCAAGAATCAATCTGACGTCCGGAAGGATGAAAAAGACGTGCTCAACGAAATCAGGTGACGAGATCCAACAATGTGAACGATACTTTTTGGAAACAGCAATTAGAACACCACCTCCCGTGCATTTGTTATTGTTTGATGGGGAGCGATCTGTGCTAGTGTTCTAGGATCTCCTTACTATTAATGTTAGGCAAAAGCCAGGTTTCAGTTGAAAATCAATGGCTATTGGTCCTTTGCTATTTAAATACCTACGACAAAAGTGCCTGAATTTCATGGGTTTTTATAAAACTAAGATAAAACTTACACTTCCATAGTGACATTCCGGTTATCACTATGATGGCAGAGTCCCTAATTCACCACAGATATAATCAAACTAGGTACTTGCTAACTGAACAACTGTGAAGTGAAACTGCCTACTCAAGTGCTGCGTGAGTTCTACTCTTTGAGTATAAATAATGAAATAACTTATTTGGGTAATTTTGATACACAAAGGTTCTGCAGTGACACAAAGGTTCTACTCGAGTTTCGAGTAACAGAAAACAGAACTGCCAACTGCAGATTCCGAGGAGAGTCGCTGGAAAACCTGATCTTGAGCAAGTAATGCCAACCGAGCGGTTCTAGCCGAACCGTTCTTTTTGTAGAACGACTTGAGACAGTTACTTGTTACCGTTCTTTGTAGGTATATTAGGAAGAGTTGTTGGTTCGTTGGTTCCCACTATTTTGCATAGATGTAGTAGAATTGATAATAATTATTATAAATTAGTGGTCGTACGGTAAAGCACTGGATTCCCGTGCAGAAGGTCTTGAGTTCTATTAGTCTTGAGTTCTATCTACCTAATACCACTTATTTTTCCGAACTTAAAAAGATGTTTTGTCATCTAACCGTTCAGCTTGTCTAGTTTTACAATTTCTTTTGAGTTTTAATGAAAGGGTTGGTTAATGAAATGTTTACAAGTTTCATATCCGTAGGATGGCCTGGTATCTAAACTATTGCGTACAATAACTATGCATCCAAGTTTGCATAAGAAAAACACTTTATTTTCTAATAACCTAATATCTAATAATAGTTCGTTCCAAGATTGTAGTGTAAGCTTCCCCTCAATTAATTGAGGGGGGTCGATCGTTGGTAGGGTGTTGCTAAGCGGTGGGCCGGATTATTGGAGAAGTGAAGCTTCTCTACGATCGACAGTACTTACAAATACACTCAGGAGTCTTTGGATCAACTCCACTTCAAGCAGGTTCCTTTGGTACCTTCTTGAAGTAACTGATCCTAGTTTATTAGAAACGGATGATATGACTTGGACTAAAGAAAATGTTTGATTGTTAAATAATGCTAAGTATTGACCATGAGAAAAACCTAGATGAATTTTACCAGTGTAGGGAATCACGGGATATGACTAAAATACACAGACATAGAACACAAGGTTTATTAAAAGACTTTAACTCCAAATTCGAGTTCAGGATATTATTGATGAATTATACGAAAGTAATTGTACAGCAGTGAACTTTAACGTGATGAAAATGGGAAGCTTTTGTAAGTTACAGGGTACTTAATTTCAATAGAAGCTTTGTAATGAATGACTGTTTGCTGTTAACAAAAATTGGTAGCCTTAAGTTTAAGTAAGTATTAACGTTACTAGCAGACTTCTAACGAGATGGAATTTCAGTCTTATAGCAAGGAACATTTAGAAGACACAGAGCAATCGATAATTGTTACCAGTTCGTAGAATTCCAATTGCTTGAGATCACGGATGGGGGGGGGGGGGGGGGAACACTTCTTAGTCTCTGTCTCTTATTAGGGGAACACTCGTTCTTCTGCTTTCGCGGAATTGGTGGAGGAGTGGAGGTAACAGTGATTGTTCACGAATCAGGGGGAGGGAACACTTGTCAGTCTCTGTCTTTTTGTAGGGGAAACACCCGCTCTTCTGCTTTCGCGGAATTGGTGGAGGGGCGGCGGGAACAATGGTTGTTCGCGAGAGAACACAGGGAACACGGTTCACAGATAACAGTTTACAGAGAACACGGTGGGTGGCGTAAACACTGGGCCAGGCAACACACGACTTTGAGTACAAGCTCGACTTGGGCAACTGCCAATCTGGACTTCTGGACTCGGATTCGGACGACGTGGGGGGGGTGGCTTCGTGATTAAATAGCTTCACCCCCCACCTCACCGGGGCGCTCGGCCAACTCCGGTCGGTCTCGGGGAGGGGTGGAAGGCTCTGTGGCTTCGGGCGGAAATGCCCGAGGATGCTCGGCCTCCCCCGCCCGCTCACGGGGGTGGACGATCTCGCAACCCTTTTGCGTTTTTGACCCCACGTCGTCGCCTGAGGTGACTTCTCACATCCCTCCTCCCTCCGGAAGCCGTCGTCCTCGACGGCGCAACTTGTCATCATGGACGGCAATTGGAGGGGTCGTCTGGGGTACATTTGCCGGAACATCCTCTCGTACTCAAACCTTCGGCAGCTCATACACCCGTCGGGTCTTGTTCCCAGGGTGTGGTTTGGGTTGCATGTGGGGAGTGGCTTCCCCTCCAAATACTTCTTCTTCAGGCGTCCCCAAAAGGTTTTACAGGAACCACACCGGAAGGTTTGGAGCGGACGATCCAGCTTCCTGCAAACGGGGCACTGAGTCAAAGTTTGGGTCATTGGGGGTGCTTCGTGGTGGTGCCGACTCGGTGGTGACACTATTGGCGGGGTGGCAATGAGGTTCATGGGTGGTGCCTCGGGGGTGCCGGCCATCAGCTCCGAGGTCGTATCCTTACTCCGGGTGTCTGGTGTCGCCTTCACTGAGCAGGTCTCCGCGGTTGCGGTCGTTGATGAAGAGTCCGACTCAGAGTCCTCGGACTCGGTGGAGGAGGAGCTCTGGGATTCGGCCACGCTATCTGCATCGGGCTGGGGGAGGGTCTTGCAGGTTTCTTGGTCACTCTCGTCGGAGGAGGATAGACCTCGGTCTTGGTCCTGACTCGTGACCTCAGGATGACATTCAGTGACATCGGGGGGAAATAGGGGACCATGGTTCCCGCTGAGGGTCCGCTGCATGCGACGCACCTCTTCCTGTGCCTCCTTTCTTGCCGCCTTCTCTGCCTGGAGCTGCTGTCTGAGGGACAGTGCTTCAAGTTGCCCTTGACGCCAAGCTGGCAACATAGCTGCCAGTTCTGCCGTGCAACGGACACCATTTGCCACGGCCATAGATTGGACCTTGGGGTTCCGGGTACTACGGATTGTATCCAGGTTAGTGGCAATGGCCTCCAGCCAGGCCAATGCCTCGCGCTCCTTGTGCCACGCCTCGCCCGGCATCTCCTCAGTCGCCCGAGTGGGTCCATCAACGGCGGCCTTATAGGCATTGCGCACCTCCTGCACGGCCGGGAAGATTACAGGAGGGTTGGGGTCCGACCACAAATCCCAGGATTCCGTTGAGGCTTGGGTCGCCATTTCCCTGTAACAAGGGGAAATGCATTCCATTATTTTCTGCTCCGCTCTTCTACGAATCACACGCACGGACAGTTTATCTAGGCGACTGGGCTACACATTAACACAGTACACTCACTGTTTTTGCACCACCTACGTTCCTTGCAATACACAAACCATAACTAGACCTTACAACAAGAATTTTACAATTATAAAGTTACATACATGGATATATACCTATACAGATACATACATTTGTGAAATTAAAATGTCCTTATACCATCTATATTTCTTACTATACACAAAACACAACTAGATCTTACAACAAGAATTTTACAATTATAAAGTTACATACATGGATATATACCTATACAGATACATACATTTGTGAAATTAAAATGTCCTTATACCACTAACATTTCTTGCTATACACAAAACACAACTAGATCTTACAACAAGAATTTTACAATTATAAAGTTACATACATTTGTAAAATAAAAATGTCCTTATACCTCCTACATTTCTTACTATACACTAACGTACTAGATCTTAAAACAAGAATCTGATACTGGCAAAGTTACATACACATTATATTTTTATTTTATTTCCTTAGGTTTTTTTTTTTTTTTTTTTTTTTTTTTTTTTTATTTATTTTTTTTTTTAATTTTATTTTTTTATTGAAGCTATTGGTTACTGGTCATTAAGTTTTCCCAAACGGAGGTCTCTATAATTTTTGGGGCGTTGCTGCCGTAATTGATAGGGGCAGGGGGAAGCTTTACCTATTTCCGATTTCACCCCACCAGATTCTAACCCCCCTTTGTGCTGCTCGTCTCTATTCATTCTAACTTCCGGGCTAGGGGTTGGGTCCATTGGGGAACAGGGTCCTAATTCATCTACCTGACAATCAGCATCCAGTTCATCCTCCTCTTCTTCATCGACGTCCCGCTCTTCACCCACTGGCGTTGGGCGAGACACTGGTGACTTATTGTCTCTCAACATTTCGAGTCGTCTAAGGTCCTTAACAAACGAATCATCAGGGATATTTCCTGTGAAAGCTGGCTTTAAGCGATTCAGGTGAACAACCCGACGTCTTTGTTTCTGAATGTCAGTTATCTTGTTTGTCACATCAGATATTTTCTTTTCTACAATCCAGGGCCCCGACCACGGGCTCCAGAATTTTCGACCTACCCTTTTTGGAGTCTGGAATTGTCTCTTTGGGATCTCTGTCTGAAGGGCAGCCACATCGTCTGGTAAGTTGTCGGTATTGATATCTATATTGTTCCACTCTGCTCCTGAGTTGAAAATGGTGGGGCCCCATCGTTCTGTGGGGGTGAGTTCACGTTCCCACTGGTCAGAGTGATCAGTGGAGTCCTCTTCCTTATCTGTCGTTGCAACACCCACTTCTGCATTGGTGGGTTGTGGGGGTTCATTGTGATCACCACATTCCAAGATTTCGTTGACTTGATCGCTTCTGGTTGTTTGGTGACATGATTCGATATGTATTTGGGGTTGAGGGTCCCTTTCCTGGTTTGGTTTTACTTCCGAGTGTCGAAGGGGTTTTTGGGGGGTTGAGTCCTGTATACCACAAACAACTGTGGCTTCGTGTCGATCGACTCGGATTGTCATGGGCACTCTTCGTAGTATGTCTAATCCGAGGAGGTCCAATCCTGCCCCCTCCCTCGCAAAGATCAGGAAGACGTGTTCAAACCTTTTTCCTTGAAGGTTCACCTGGAGGGTCTGTTCCCCTCTAAAGCGCAGTGGATATCCATCTGCTCCCCAAGCGGTCACTCTGGTGGGTCTGATCGGGACCCCTCGTACAGGTGTCGCCAGGACAGAAATGGCAGCTCCCGTATCAATAATCAATTGTCGGTTCTCTCCACTGAGAGTGACTGGAATGTGTAAGGAGCGATACATTGAACGTCCTACCAGGGGGATGTGGGGGATGTTTTGAGCAGTTGTTGGCGGAACATCGGACTTTTGCATGGGGGCATCCCGGTTTTCCATTGTTTTTGGCTGGTATATAGGGTGTGATACGGGTAGCAGACTCTTCTTTTTGTGGCAGTCAGCCTCCAGGTGTTCCCGAACGCCGCAGTAATCACAGAAAATTGCTTTTTGCGGGTTGTGAGGACAATCATTAGGAAAATGCGATGGGCTAGCACAGAATAGGCAAGGGTAACGGGGTACTGGACGGTGAGGACCATGACTTTTCGATTGGCCATTTGATTCCCGCTGTGGGCATCGAGCTGCAAAATGCTGCGGGCTTCCACACCGGTAACATCGTTTGTCCTCCGATGCCACAGCCGCGACATCCCATTTCATATCAGCATCATCATCTGAGTTCAAGGTCTCTTCTAATTCTTCAGCTTTCTTTAGGGCATCTTCAATGGTAGTCGGTTCATTATTGATCAGGTGGGAACTTAGCTCTCGATTTATACCTTTGATGAAAGCTTTTAGGGTTTTCCTCCTGACCCAATCATGTTTGAGGGTGGTAGTTAACTCGGCCCCTTCCTCCTTCACCGCTATCTGTGCCAGTCTTCTCACCCGTTCAGCAAACTGACGTAGGGCCTCTCCTGGCTGCCTTTTGATGGTCCACATCTCTGCAGCAGCCTTTGCAGGATCTCTCCTCTCGAACCATGTGATCATGGCTTGTTTGATGGCCTCATAGGGTTCATTACTTCCGAGGAGATTTGCATGGTCAACAAGAAATTGCTTTGCAGTTCCTCTTACTCTAGCTCGCAATAGTCGGATTCTTTTTTGTGGAGATAGTGTCGCTGCTATTTCCTCAAATATTTGAAAGAAGACGGTCGCAGAGATTCCTCCTACCTCGTCTGGGTCCCATGGCTCCAACTCCAGGAACAAAGTACGCGGAACATCAGGCTCACCTCTATGCCCCTCACGCTTCGCTTCCCCACTCAAGGCATTAAAATTTTGAAGGAGAGTTGCCAACTGTTCCATTGCGTCCCTTACTGCCCCCAAGGTTTCCTCAGATTCCGACATTTTTCTTTTACTAAAATTTCAGATATGGGATAGAGTCAATTACTAGAGAATTGCAGCAGAAAGGGTGGCTAATTAATGCTGGGTAATCAAAAGTGAGTTGTAGATACACCCTGATTGTTACTCGTCTCAGTTTCACAATATTGGACACTAATTGGGACAACAGGTTCTAGGAAGAACTGTTATTGAGGTAGCAAGCTCCTAGGGAACGGGAGCAGGGGCTCTAGTGACAACAGGCTACGCAGACAAGGGAACAGGTTGCTATCAAGGTAACAAGTTCCCAGGGAACGGTTTATGGGAACAGTGATAACAGGTCACACCGACCAGGAAACAAGCCGTTAACGAGGGAACAATCTGTCATCGAGGGAACAAGTTCCCAGGGAACGGCTCACGGGAGCAGTGATAACAGGTTACACCGACCAGGAAACAAGCCGTTAACGAGGGAACAATCTGTCATCGAGGGAACAAGTTCCCAGGGAACGGCTCACGGGAGCAGTGATACCAGGCCACACCAACAAGGGAACAAGTTGTTATCGAGGGAACAAGTTGTTATCGAGGCAACACTTTTTTAGGGAGCAACTCTGAAAGTAACAGCTGTCACTGTATCAAGTTATCTAAACAATAATATTCTAGGGCTATAAGCCAAGAAGGAAGCAGGTCGTACAGCTAACCGGCTATCAAGGCAACAAGTTATTTGGGGTAGCAATTGATAGGTTACTGAGATGACAAGTTTCCTGGGTAACATATGACGGAGGTAACAAGTAATTATGTAGCAAGTTATTCGAGGAGCGGTTCTCGGGACGACCAGTAATCAATTTTTTGTTACATGTGAATGTATCCCAGTTAACAAATGTTGTTTGTATCTTTCCAGGCACAATACGAAAACATAGATGCTAAATATAAACATTTACTACAAAAATCGTTAGCATGCACACTTATTTGACCGTTACTTGTGATCCCTTCACTGGTTATTGTTTTCGGAGTTGTGAGTTCGTATTAGCTAGCTAATACCGGCAAATCCGTATCGCTGCCACCAATTTGTAAGCTTCCCCTCAATTAATTGAGGGGGGTCGATCGTTGGTAGGGTGTTGCTAAGCGGTGGGCCGGATTATTGGAGAAGTGAAGCTTCTCTACGATCGACAGTACTTACAAATACACTCAGGAGTCTTTGGATCAACTCCACTTCAAGCAGGTTCCTTTGGTACCTTCTTGAAGTAACTGATCCTAGTTTATTAGAAACGGATGATATGACTTGGACTAAAGAAAATGTTTGATTGTTAAATAATGCTAAGTATTGACCATGAGAAAAACCTAGATGAATTTTACCAGTGTAGGGAATCACGGGATATGACTAAAATACACAGACATAGAACACAAGGTTTATTAAAAGACTTTAACTCCAAATTCGAGTTCAGGATATTATTGATGAATTATACGAAAGTAATTGTACAGCAGTGAACTTTAACGTGATGAAAATGGGAAGCTTTTGTAAGTTACAGGGTACTTAATTTCAATAGAAGCTTTGTAATGAATGACTGTTTGCTGTTAACAAAAATTGGTAGCCTTAAGTTTAAGTAAGTATTAACGTTACTAGCAGACTTCTAACGAGATGGAATTTCAGTCTTATAGCAAGGAACATTTAGAAGACACAGAGCAATCGATAATTGTTACCAGTTCGTAGAATTCCAATTGCTTGAGATCACGGATGGGGGGGGGGGGGGGGGGAACACTTCTTAGTCTCTGTCTCTTATTAGGGGAACACTCGTTCTTCTGCTTTCGCGGAATTGGTGGAGGAGTGGAGGTAACAGTGATTGTTCACGAATCAGGGGGAGGGAACACTTGTCAGTCTCTGTCTTTTTGTAGGGGAAACACCCGCTCTTCTGCTTTCGCGGAATTGGTGGAGGGGCGGCGGGAACAATGGTTGTTCGCGAGAGAACACAGGGAACACGGTTCACAGATAACAGTTTACAGAGAACACGGTGGGTGGCGTAAACACTGGGCCAGGCAACACACGACTTTGAGTACAAGCTCGACTTGGGCAACTGCCAATCTGGACTTCTGGACTCGGATTCGGACGACGTGGGGGGGGTGGCTTCGTGATTAAATAGCTTCACCCCCCACCTCACCGGGGCGCTCGGCCAACTCCGGTCGGTCTCGGGGAGGGGTGGAAGGCTCTGTGGCTTCGGGCGGAAATGCCCGAGGATGCTCGGCCTCCCCCGCCCGCTCACGGGGGTGGTCTCTGATCTCGCAACTCTTTTGCGTTTTTGACCCCACGACGTCGCCTGAGGTGACTTCTCACACCGGTCCGAGCCATTTTTGTTACCCATGCGGAAGGGCTGGTTGCGCCCCCCCCCCCCCCCCCCCCCTATTATATTGGAAGCCAAAAAAAGGCGAAATTTTTACGATTCGTATTTTTAAGAGACAGAAATGAAATCCAAAAATACAAGCGAATTATTATGTTATTATGTTAATTATTATTATTATGTTATTATGAGACCGAGACCGAGACCGATTTTGAGTTTCGAACAAGAGATTCGGATCTCGAAAAAGATTCCTTCGCCATTTGATAATTATTATGTATGAACATTTCCAGTAAATATTTCGATTGTTAAATGATCTTGAGGTCACATGTTTCTAAGAGTTGAGCAGATAGTGAATGACACATTAGGTGTGTTCCAACCACCGCGAGTTCATGAACTTTTCGGAACTGGTTCGGCGCCGAACCGTATGCGCACGTGAATCGTGTTCCAACCGTTTTCAGTTCAGGAACTCAACACTCGCTACGGTGTTCCCACCGCATCGGGTTCATGAACTGAGTTCAGTGAGTTCATGAACTTTTCAGACCTGCTCAGGGATAGGGTTGAGAACTCGAACTGAAAGAAACCTTTCGTAATCTTCCAAAAATCTCATTTCATTGCTAACCTTCACGCTAAATGCCTTGTCATTATCCTGCTTGATGCTTGTTGTATTATCGTTTTTCACAACTCTTTTTCAATTTGCTCCATCGAATAATCATTACCACCGTCAGTTTTCTTTTATCATCAGCTGTCTACACATAGATAGAAAACATTTGTTTAAGGGTAGGTACCTAGTTGGTAATTGGCAGGCAAAGTCAAAATACTTAATGTTTTTCTTGGCGCACTTGGCTCACCCTACCCTACTTGAAAAAACGTAGTGTTTAGCACTTTTTTTTTGTTGCCTTTTCTCAATAATGGCTCGAGGGATTTTGATGAAAATCTCAACAGTTACTCTTCTTCTGGATAGGAATGATATCCCATACCCTTCATACCTAGGAAAATAGTCTGAGGGGGCAATTAGCAAATAAACTTTGAAAAAGTTGAAAATGCCGTTTGTTCTTGTTTTTTTTCTTTTTTTTGGCCTTTTCTTCAAAATGCTCAAAGGATTTCGATGACGAGGTGTTCACGTTACTAAAGACGACGCTAGCGCTAGTCAGTGCATTGACTGTCATGTGAACTACCGTGTTCCCACCGACGGGTTCTTGAACCTAAAAGTTTCATGAACTCATGGAACCCGTCTGAGTTCATGAACTCACGAGTTCATGAACTCAGAGGGGTGGTTGGAACACACCTATTGTGACAGAAGAGTGGCCAAATAAAATGAGCTTGCAGTTTTTTACAGTAGTGAGGGTAAAGGAAAGTACCAGGCAACATATACATAATAAATTCAATTCCTTCAATAATTAACACAAAAAACAAACCAATTTATTCAATACCTACTATAATAAATTAGTTCAATAAATTTAAAAAATGTATTTTTCTGGCTTTCAACTTCGCAAAATCTTTTAAATTTTTAAAAATTTAAAAGACCGGGGGCGCCCCCTCCTGACCGGCGCCCCAAGCGGCCGCTTGGTTCGCATGCGCCTAGGACCGGCTCTGATGACAGGCAATATGAAACCGAGCAAATTTGGACTTGAAAAATCGACAAGTACATAAGAGCCCCTCATTGACCGACTTCTTCCTGCTTGCTCAACGAAGATTTCAAATAAGGATGCGAAGCCTAGCAGCAGCAAAATAAACTATGTAGTACCTGATTACGAATCTTGTGTTATTGGAAATCATATACTACCTTTTTAGTTAAATTTCTTAAAATCAAATAGGTAGCAGGATAGGTAATTTTAGAGATTAGCCAACGCTAGCGGCACATGGGACTTTCTAAACTAAGTAATTATTGCTGAAAAGCGTCCAGAAAAAGGCTGTGTAATTTTCTGAGTCAATTTCGTATTTGTTCAAGTTTCTTAGTCAATTTTATTATTATTATTATTATTATTATTATTTTTATTTTTTTGTTCTATTCTTAATTTATTATGGTTCCTTTGATGTTAATAATAATTAACTGTTTTTAGCCTTGCTAATGCGTTAGTAAGTTTATGTAGAGAAATGTTGCTAAAAAGCATCCCAAAAAAGGCTGAGTTATACCTACCTAATTCTTATTTCTAATTCCTGTGTTTCCATTTAAGTTTATTTGTATCTGTATAGTTCCTACATGCTAATGATAAGAAAACGTTGTGATACAGGTTGTAATGACGAAAATGTGCCTTTAAAAATGAAGCCTTGTGATTGTAATAACAAGGTATGTTTTCAAACAATAAAATCGTTCAATAAATATTGTTTTTTAATCTGATTTTTGAACTTTTATTCACAAAACGTTTTCAAAAACTTTAAATACTGTCCAAAGTAGGCATTACATATCTTAACATGTCATTTTAGTGTTAAAAAAAGCACTGTCCAAAGTTGGAGGATTGTTCTTACAACTTTGGACAAATTTCAAATTTTTAAAAAATATAAACGATCCAAATTTTGGGATCCCCCTTTTTAGCGGTTGTTCCCCAAAAGTGGGAGAATATACCTATTTAAAAAAAATCTAGGCCGAAATAATGAATAGGACGGAAATGGAAGCCAAAAAACCGCCAAAACTATCCAAAGCACATGAATTTGCACAAATAGATCAAAATGCTGTGTATAGGTTGGTGGTCTGTATGCTCGCAAGCCCGCATCTCAAAAATACATAACATAATCTAAGTAAGAAGGAATGCCTAGAAACATCGAGCGGGCGTGTTGAAGACAAATTGACCGTTGTGTGGGGGGGGGGGGGGGGGTATAACGGAAAAGTACCATAATAAAAGGTCATATAACAAGGAATGCAAAGGAGTTGGCTGCACAGTGTCACTTTCCTGGCCCTTCGTGACAATAGCGGCTTTTATGGTTGGACGTCTCCACTATCACTAATAACCCTCCCATGGAAGAAGAGCTCTTCTACCATGAGCCCTCCATACTCAAAAACGTCAACATTTAAGCAGAACCACCACCACCGCGTCTCACTCGAGTTAATTATCGCGATAACAGTTACCTATTCGGCATTTCAGACAAGTTCCATTGATATCGTGTCCGTGGTTACTTGTTGATTTCTCCCAATTTACTACGCCTGTTCAATCCGGAATCCGATAATGTTCACGCTGTAATAGTGTTCTGTTACTCTGTGGTATTCATCATTCCAAAAAATGTCACGCTCGTAGTGACGAGTTTTCTTTTTCTTTGGGATTTTCATTTCACAAATGGATAGAAGACGCTTCAACTCAAGGGAAATGCACAGCGAGGGAGATGGTCCGCCGGGATGCTGCATTTGCTTCGGAGGGTTCACAGGAAGAGGTGACCATTTTTATTTCAGAAACCAGTACCCAACGTATTCTCGTATACACATTTGTAATGTGGTGTGTACCTACCTACTGTTTTTCATGAATAATTTGTACCTCCTAGTTTTACTCTCAAGGTTGGTGTAGGTAAGTACATGTAACAATAGACAGTTCCTGAAGCGATAGGAAGATAGAGATGAGGCGTCTTATCGTGAACGGAAAACTACTCTGCATGTGCGGGCAGATGAGACGCCGCATCTCCAATAAGACAAATTTATTTTACCTATACCTAAACATAAGACGCTTTAGGCCCGGTGCACACGAGCGGCAAAAGGACGCAGGACGCCGCGTCATTTCTTGGAATAGCTATCTGCGTCCTATCAGAGTTTCAATGCACACGGGGATAGGCCAGAGCCGCGTCAAGACGCGTCAGTCACTTGCTCGCCACCAACAAGGATGGATCTGTCAACCCGCGCCCAGATATTTAAAAAGAAAGTGGTTTTTGCTAATTTAGTACACAAGTATGTATTAAGTAAAGAAGAGGGCAGAAATCGGAAGTACTGAAGAAGCGAATATTATTGAAATTAAAGTACCTACGTTTTTCAGCATAATTTTAAGCAAAACTTATTAAATGCCCTAGTTAATCGTTTACAGTTTAGTTTTGACTTAAATTGTGCTTAAACTTATAAATTTAACGCTTTTTGGCTGTTTTTAGCCATTTTTAGTGATTTTTGAGTACATTTTTCGAAATTTGCCAATTTAATGTGCTCAAAAATATTTGACCAACAAACTCATCCTTTCGTTTGGAATGCTTGATTTTTTGAGGCAAGAACGGGATTTTTGTCACAATCCTAAGGAGAGTTATCGTCTGGAATGACATATATATATATATATATATATATATATATATATATATATATATATTCAATCAATTTTTAAGGAAAAACAACAATTGACAACATGAAACTAATTTTTTATATTTCGGCTTATGCCTTTTTCAAACTACGAGAAAAGAATTTTGATTTTTGTTAATTGGTGAGAAAATCTTGCCATGGAGAAGCGTGGTTGCCCAGTTAACGTCTGATATTCAACCCTGGAGGATCATACGCGCCCAAAACATTCGAGTGGGCTCTCTCTGAATGAACCAGCATTAATTTATTTTCTGTGGGCCCCATTTTTTTCAATACCTTCATACCATAGCAATCATCAAATGTAGCATCATGCGACGAGGCATGGCGGCTTACTGGCAAATCTTCTTTTTTCATTACTACCGATGCTCTATGGTTATTAACCCTCAAATTCAGTGCTGTCTCCGCTTTCCCTACGTAGAAGGCAGGACATTGTTTGCACAACAACTGATACACACACATAGGTGTCTGGCAATCTGCTGACCCTTGGCATGTGTATGAGTTGGGGTTATTAGCAGACGTGAAGTGATCCTCTTCTATAACCAGTGGGCAAACTTTACATCTGCGCTTGCCACAAGGATGCAAACCTTTCGGTGGTGGCGCCGTCCTATCTGATCTTCTATGGGTCAGGATATCTCCGATAGACGATCCTTGTCGATAAGACATTGACGGTACTTCTGAGAAGACTCTTTTAGTCACTGGGTTTGCTGAGAGGAATGGGTAAAGATCTTTTAGAATTTTGTTCATCTTCTCAATGCCGAAAAAGAATGTTGTTGTGAGTTGGACTTTTTTGATCGGATTTCGGGGTGTCGGGTGGTGTTTAATGTGGGAAGGAATAATTTTTTTGCCTTACCACTTTTGTTGGGTATCCTCTGTTCACCAGTTTATCTGATAAGTTCTTCAGGTATGTCTCCCTGTCTGCATCCTCACTACAAATACGATGACCCCTTATTGAGAGAGCTCTTGGTATAGCTTGTTTTGTGTGTCGGGGATGGCAACTTTCATAATGGAGATATAGTTGTTTATTTGTCGGTTTGATGTGTACTGAAGTGGCGAGTATACTGTCTGTCAATCGTATGTTTACATCAAGGAATGTGGCTGTTGATATCGAATAAGTCCATGTAAATTTAACCGAAAATTGCGAATTTAGATCTCTTAGAAATTCTTTTAACGTTTCTTCCCCGTGTGTCCAAATCAAAAAAATATCGTCAATGAATCTTTTCCAAATTATAGGTTGAAGGGCCTGCGATGAAAGAAAGCCTTGCTCTAAATGGGCCATAAATAGATTCGCATAAGATGGTGCCATTGTGGTACCCATAGCTGTGCCTTTTTGTTGAAGGAAAAACTTGTTATCAAATTTAAATACATTTTTGGTGAGAACATATATATATATATATATATCGATGATGAATAATAATCAGAGAGTAGGGGATAATTTAAAGAAGACAACTGTTTTAGTAATACGAAGTGAAGTGTTTATTCAATAGAACCTACGTATGAAACGTCTAGAGCTTAAGTCAGTGGGTCCCTTCACAAGGGCGCCTTTTATATGCGTGAGCCGGGAGGGGGCTACTGTCGGATGGATAGTCTAAAATGGACGGATACTAGTACGCTAGTGGCCCTCCCGTGTAGTCGTCAGTAATATTCTATTTGCAATAATATGAGGTTGATTCGCTCCATCAATTAACAGTCAAGTACTGTTGACGCTCCACGATACGGGGGGGGGGGGGGGGGGGCCCAAAAGCGCCTCGTCCCAGAGGCGAGAAAACCCCCGGGGGAAATTTTGTCCCATGACGGGAATGTTTGAGAGGGAACCTAGGTGCGCCAATGTGAATTTACATTGAATGCGTAGAGAAAAAGTTTGAACAAGGATGGCTCCCAGACAGGCAAGCAAGGCACAGGGGACGTGATCACCTTACCTTACCAAAAAGCGCTACAGGCCGAGGTGGCCCTTGGCTTCCCGAACTCCGTCCTTCCACCGGTTCCGGTTCTCAGCTTGGGATCTTCGCATTCCAATGGTCCGCAGATCCCTCTCAACTTCATCAAGCCATCGATTTCTTGGACGACCCCTTTTCCGCCTTGATTCCATTCTTGCTCTCAACATTCTTTTTGGTCCAGCATCGACAGGCATCCTATCAACATGACCCAGCCATCTTATACGCCCGGCCTTGACAAATCTCACGATGTCCTCGTTTTTCAGGATTTCGGCAACTTCACAATTCCTCCTCCTCCGCCAACTGTCTCCTTCTTTCACTGCTCCATATATTCGCCTTATGATTTTCCTTTCAAAAACCCTTAGTCTCTGCTCGTCGTCTGCACGCATTGTCCATGTTTCAGAGCCATAGCAGACTACAGGACGGATAAGGGATTTGTACAATCTCATTTTTGTCGATCTAGATATAAGACGACTTGTAAAGAGCTTAATGTTGGCATAGAAAGCTCTGTTCCCAGCCATTATTCTGGAGCAGATTTCGTCTTGCACTCTATTTTTACTGTTCACAGATGTTCCAAGGTATGTGAAGCTATCCACCTGTTCAAATTTATATAGACCAAAAGCAACACTTTGCAGGACCCGAGGGACACGGTATGACGGTGAAATCCTGAGAAACTTGGTTTTCATTTCATTGACCTTCAGGCCCAGTGGTTTCCCAGCCTCATTCAGTGCCTCGAAGGCTTCTCTCAGAGCAACAAGGCTGCGGCCCATCAGTGCAATGTCATCCGCGTAAGCTAAAAGTTGCCATGACTTGTCTATCACTGTACCCTTCTTGTCAATACCCTTCACAGCTTCATTCAAGGCCAAGTTGAATAGAGTTGCAGAAAGTGAGTCCCCCTGCCGCACTCCTGAGTTCACGGTGAAGGGTTCTCCAACCTTGTTACCAATTAGCACCTGTGACATGCTCCCTCTTAGGGTCGTATCGATGAGACGGACCAGCTTCTCAGACACACCATCCTTCCTCAAAGCGTCCATCACACCCTTCCTGCTTAGGCTGTCAAATGCTTGCTGATAATCAATGAAAAGGAGGTACAACTCCGTATCGTGTTCAACGAATTTTTCAGCAGCTTGCCGCAGAATGAAAATTTGGTCCGTTGTGCTTTTATTTTGCCGAAAACCGCACTGGTAGACACCTAATGCCTCCTCAGCATATCCCTTGATCCTCTCGAGAAGAATCAGGGACAGAACCTTATAAGTTACGGCTAACAAAGATATGCCTCTATAATTTTGACACTCCATCTTATCACCTTTTTTATGGATTGGGAAAACCAAACTGGTGCACCATTCCTCTGGCATCTTTTCTTGATTCCAAATCAATAGGATGAGTGCGTGCAAAGATTCTGTCAGCCTTTCTCCACCATTCTTCAGAAACTCGGCCACAATTCCATCACTGCCAGAGGATTTATTATTTTTCAGCTTCTTTATGGCATTTTGCACCTCATTTAATGAAGGCTCATCTATCTGCGGCTGAGGGCCAAAGAATGCTTCTGCTGGACTCTCAGAGTGAGTGTCCTTATTTAGCAACTCCCTGAAATGCTCTGACCACCTCTCCATAACCTCGCCTTCATCTTCGATGATCCTGCCATCCTTATCCTTGCATCCGTCAGCCGTTGGCTGGAATCCCTTTTGAAACCACCTCACATTCCTGTACAGGTTTCTGCTCTCATTTTCAACTGCCAGCTTCTCCGTTTCTTCCAGCTTCTTATTTGTGTTGGCTCTCTGCTTCCGTCTGAGTACAGTATTGGCTTTTCTCCTCAAGTCATTGTATGCCTGCGTATTTCCCCGAGTTTCTCTTTGTATCTTCTTTGCTCTAGCGTCATTTTTTAAAGACAATGCATGAAAACAATCTTCGTCAAACCAGTCATTTCTGTCCCCTCTTTTCTCTCCGACAACCTCTTTTGCCGCCTGCACCACACTTTCTTTAATAGCCTTCCATCTTGACTCCACTTCCACAGGTTTAAAATCAATATCGTGCTCGTGTCTTTCAATTTGCTCGGCTACGGTCAACTGGAAACTTTTTCTGACATTTTCGTCTTTTAACTTTCCAACATCCCATTTCGGTCGGTTGGAGCGCTTAGCTTTCTTGACATTCGCTATGCGATGCCTAAATAGAACTTGTACCATATAATGGTCAGAATCGCAGTTTGGTCCCCGTCTGGCTTTTACATCCAATATTGATGATGCATGACGCTTTGAAATGATCACATGATCAATTTGATTTACCACCCCAGTCCCAGGCGCCGTCCAAGTGCCCGAATGGATTTTCTTATGGGGAAAAGATGTACTCTTTATAAAGCATCTACTTGCTTCCACAAATTGAGCCATCAGCAGTCCATTTTCACTGGTTTCATTGTGTAAGGAGTATTTTCCATCCACGGTGGATAAGAAGTCCTCCTTACCTACCTTTGCGTTGAAGTCCCCGAGTATAACAATGGTATCATACCTCGGGACAAGACCGATCTTTCTAGCGAGCACATCATAAAACTCATCCTTATCTTCGTCCGTGGCTTCTTCCGTGGGTGCATAAACCGAGAAAACAGTTATATTGTTGAATTTCCCTTTCAACCTCAGCTTGCAGATACGGTCATTGACTGGTTCAAAGCCAAGCATTGAATTCCTTATCCTGCTAGAGACAAAGAATCCTGTTCCATACAGTCCAGTTCTCATCTCAGGTCCACTGTAGAGGAGAGAATACTCCTTTTTGTCAATTCTGCCACTTCCTGACCACCTAACTTCCTGCACGGCCATCAGATCAAGCCTACAATCCAACATCTGCAAAGATACCTCCTTCATCTTTCCTGCCTGTAACATGGTTCTAACGTTCCACGTCGCAAATCGTAAGTCCAAGTTTTTACTCCGTAGTCCATGCCGGGGTCGAAAGCCATGTGATCCAATCCGGTTTCTTTGATTCGTTTCGGGTTTCGTAACAATAGACTTTTTATGAGGTGGGGGCGTTAACCCCACGCTCAACCCCACAACCTGGAGGACTGGTGAGTTTTTGTAGGGTCCCCTCCCATAGGTGCTTGCCTTGCATGGCTAAGGAGTGCCACCTGCCCCTTCGCAGTGAATCTACTAACTCGATCCATGGACGCTACCGTTGACATGCAAGATGTTCCTCCGCCACCGTCCTGGGCAATGGAACCTGCTGCCATCCCATTCCATCTTGGCAGGCCTGAGCCCAGGTTACCCCTGAGAAGCCCTGCCAAGACCACCATCTCTCGTTAGTTCGCCGACCCATCTATCCGAAGAGGCAACCTCGCGGTGGGGGTACGACTTAACAGGGCCCACCACGGGAAGGTGAGAGAGGAGTTGGTGAGCAGAGGTTGGTGATCTACCGAGCGGAGATCATGTAAGACACAATACTCACCCATTTGGGCCCTCAGGGGACGTGATCAAGGTCCCCCAAATTCCCGACAGCCTGATAATAGCCAGCCAAGACAAACGAAAAAAACTCTACGAAGAAATAGCAAGATTCCGAAGTGGAATGAAGTTACACGAAAAACAAAGCAATGGGACCCAGAAAAGACAACCCCATGGTTTGACGGTGTAAGGGCACCGTATTAGTTGGTGGGGAAAATTTAACCCGGGACGGGGGTACATGAAAAGTGTACAAAATTAAAGTATTTACAAATGGTATAAAGCCTGGCTTCGGCTTTACAATCGGATTACAATCGTGATGTCGATTTTATAAGATATAATACAATCATAAAAAATTATGAGAATATTGGAAGGAAAAGTACAATGAATTATTTACAAATGATATAAATTATTTAAATATGATCAAAAACATGTAAATTGTACATTGAGTAAATATTTACAGATGGGATATAATGAACACGTTGTTATGATGAGGTAATCACAAGTCATGAAAGGAAATGAAATTATCACCATAAAAATATAATAGTAATGAAGTGAAAACGCTTGAGAAAGGATGTGGAACTTAATGAAAATGTCAAGTGGAAAAAATTCTACGAATGACTATGACACATGAATGTCAAAATTGAATAATTTGAAATTTCACATGGAAATGTTACAATTAGAAAATATTTACAGGTTGCATATAAGAGAGTAAGAGTTTGTTATATAAAATTACAAGTCATTTACAAAAGAGGGGGATTATCGGTACCTCCCAAGGGAGTTATGTACAAAACTTGATATGTCGTAAAAGGTAGGTACATTTCCTCGCACCGAGGACTCGTCAAGGAACTGAAAAATTCGAAAACGAGGTTTTAGAGGTATGTCATAAAAGAGGGACACATTGAAATGGACGTTTGTAAAAACATGTTTGGTCAGGCAGTCCGAAAACTTTCTACGTAGGTCAGGAATGACGTGTTATAGGGCATAATACATGTGTTGTGCGAGGAAGTTATTGAAAGCAATGGGGTAATAAAACGAGCCGAGCAAACACGTCAAAGGATGTTGCCCAGGAATTACTAGGTCTGAACCGACATTTAGTGCAGGGTTTGACCTAACGTAAACAGGCGAAAAATATTTCGAAAAATAGGTTGTAAATGACAGTTCAGGTAGAGAAAAAGGTTCAACACATGTTGGAGCGGACGAAAATATCCCAAAAAGGGACCGCCCCAGTCTGGACAATGTTGCGGGTCATAAAACCTGCGAACCGAGGTAACCAAGATATTTCGAGGGATCGAAATCGTTTGAACGTTAAGCTGAGGAGGGCCGAGGAACGTAAGTTAATGTTTTGTAGCTAAATCGTCTGTCTAGCCAGGAAAGTGAATGTTAAATTCGTTCGAGAGGCCACGTAGGTTAATGGAATAGCACTCATTGGAAAAAAAAAAAAGTGGACCTCATTGGTTTAGCAGTTTATATGTGAACAGTGTTAGTCAACAATTTCGAGCGTACCATATAGCGCACCATTTGTTGGTTGTTGTCTTTTCTGGGTCCCATTGCTTTGTTTTTCGTGTAACTTCATTCCACTTCGGAATCTTGCTATTTCTTCGTAGAGTTTTTTTCGTTTGTCTTGGCTGGCTATTATCAGGCTGTCGGGGATTTGGGGGACCTTGATCACGTCCCCTGTGCCTTGCTTGCCTATCTGGGAGCCATCCTTGTTCAAACTTTTTCTCTACGCATTCACTGTAAATTCACATTGGCGCACCTAGGTTCCCTCTCAAACATTCCCGTCATGGGACAAAATTTCCCCCGGGGTTTTCTCGCCTCTGGGACGAGGCGCTTTTGGGCCCCCCCGTATCGTGGAGCGTCAACAGTACTTGACTGTTAATTGATGGAGCGAATCAACCACATATTATTGCAAATAGAATATTACTGACGACTACACGGGAGGGCCACTAGCGTACTAGTATCCGTCCATTTTAGACTATCCATCCGAAAGTAGCCCCCTCCCGGCTCACGGATATAAAAGGCGCCCTTGTGAAGGGACCCACTGACTTAAACTCTAGACGTTTCATACGTAGGTTCTATTGAATAAACACTTCACTTCGTATTACTAAAACAGTTGTCTTCTTTAAATTATCCCCTACTCTATGATTATTATTCATCATCGATATATATATATATATATTCGGATTCGGCTTTACAATCGGATTACAATCGTGATGTCGATTTTATAAGATATAATACAATCATAAAAAAATATGAGAATATTGGAAGGAAAAGTAGAATGAATTATTTACAAATGATATAAATTATTTAAATATGATCAAAAACATGTAAATTGTACATTGAGTAAATATTTACAGATGGGATATAATGAACACGTTGTTATGATGAGGTAATCACAAGTCATGAAAGGAAATGAAATTATCACCATAAAAATATAATAGTAATGAAGTGAAAACGCTTGAGAAAGGATGTGGAACTTAATGAAAATGTCAAGTGGAAAAAATTCTACGAATGACTATGACACATGAATGTCAAAATTGAATAATTTGAAATTTCACATGGAAATGTTACAATTAGAAAATATTAACAGGTTGCATATAAGAGAGTAAGAGTTTGTTATATAAAATGACAAGTCATTTACAAAAGAGGGGGATTATCGGTACCTCCCAAGGGAGTTATGTACAAAACGTGATATGTCGTAAAAGGTAGGTACATTTCCTCGCACCGAGGACTCGTCGAGGAACTGAAAAATTCGAAAACGAGGTTTAGAGGTATGTCATAAAAGAGGGACACATTGAAATGGACGTTAGTAAAAACATGTTTGGTCAGGCAGTCCGAAAACTTTCTACGTAGGTCGGGAATGACGTGTTATAGGGCATAATACATGTGTTGTGCGAGGAAGTTATTGAAAGCAATGGGGTAATAAAACGAGCCGAGCAAACACGTCAAAGGATGTTGCCCAGGAATTACTAGGTCTGAACCGACATTTAGTGCAGGATTTGACCTAACGTAAACAGGCGAAAAATATTTCGAAAAATAGGTTGTAAATGACAGTTCAGGTAGAGAAAAAGGTTCAACACATGTTGGAGCGGACGAAAATATCCCAAAAAGGGACCGCCCCAGTCTGGACAATGTTGCGGGTCATAAAACCTGCGAATCGAGGTAACCAAGATATTTCGAGGGATCGAAATCGTTTGAACGTTAAGCTGAGGAGGGCCGAGGAACGTAAGTTAATGTTTTGTAGCTAAATCGTCTGTCTAGCCAGGAAAGTGAATGTTAAATTCGTTTGAGAGGCCACGTAGGTTTATGGAATAGCACTCATTGGAAAAAAAAAGTGGACCTTATTGGTTTAGCAGTTTATATGTGAACAGTGTTAGTCAACAATTTCGAGCGTACCATATAGCGCACCATTTGTTGGTTGTTGTCTTTTCTGGGTCCCATTGCTTTGTTTTTCGTGTAACTTCATTCCACTTCGGAATCTTGCTATTTCTTCGTAGAGTTTTTTTCGTTTGTCTTGGCTGGCTATTATCAGGCTGTCGGGGATTTGGGGGACCTTGATCACGTCCCCTGTGCCTTGCTTGCCTATCTGGGAGCCATCCTTGTTCAAACTTTTTCTCTACGCATTCACTGTAAATTCACATTGGCGCACCTAGGTTCCCTCTCAAACATTCCCGTCATGGGACAAAATTTCCCCCGGGGTTTTCTCGCCTCTGGGACGAGGCGCTTTTGGGCCCCCCCGTATCGTGGAGCGTCAACAGTACTTGACTATTAATTGATGGAGCGAATCAACCTCATATTATTGCAAATAGAATATTACTGACGACTACACGGGAGGGCCACTAGCGTACTAGTATCCGTCCATTTTAAACTATCCATCCGACAGTAGCCCCCTCCCGGCTCACGGATATAAAAGGCGCCCTTGTGAAGGGACCCACTGACTTAAGTTCTAGACGTTTCATACGTAGGTTCTATTGAATAAACACTTCACTTCGTATTACTAAAACAGTTGTCTTCTTTAAATTATCCCCTACTCTCTGATCATCGATATCATCGATATATATATATATATATATATATATATATATATATATATATATATATATATATATATATATATATATATATATATATATATATATATATATATATTTGAAAAATGTTAAACTCTAGGATTCGTTTCAGAATGTCTCATAATGGATTTCAATGAAGAAAATTTTCAAAAATTTTCATTATACAATTTTTGGAGCCATCGCAATAGCTTCATTTTCGACGAAAATTCGCTAAAACGTACCTACATTTCATTATTTGCTGAAAAATCTATAAAAAATGCAAAAACAAAACCTTAAACTCCCAAATCTTATTTGGATCAACGAATTTTATTTGGTATGAGCTTTTTCTGCCATAGCATTGGTTTTAACAATTCCTTTCTACTTCAATTGCTCAAATTTCGATACAATTTAGCATAATATAATACGACATGTTATTTAAGAAAATTCGCTCATTCGATCATACTGCATGACTGGAACTTTTTCTAAAAACCATCCCCATACTCCCACATACATACCTATATATATATATAGGTATATGAAATTGATATGAATATGGATTTTGGTTGGTGTTGGACGAAAAGTTGGAAGGACCTCGGAGCTAGGACTCGGATTTCAATGAAGAATGTTGTTCAAATTGATGTTTAATGTTCGAAAATTGTTATTTTATCATTGCAGTAGCCCTATTTTCTGCGAAGATTCGCTAAAAACGGCATTTTGGGCATATCATGTAGCTTTCTCGTACCCTTTGACAATGAATCAATGTGCAGAAAGTTGAAGTTTTTCAAAAAATCGTGGGCCGAAATCTTCAAAATGATGGTTGACGCGAAGTGACGCAGCTGCACGTGCGCACCGGCCGATTGACTGTTGAGTACTGCTAGGGGTATCAGGCGGCAAGATAGCTATCGCCCGCAACGCGCGTCCCACAGAAACCTGCGTCAACCTCGATACCTATCGAGGCAACGCCAGCTGCAGATAGGTATCGGCGTCCCGTGTGCACCGCACCATGCTCCGCTGTGTATTTCTAGTTATCCGATTGAAAATGACGCGGCGCCCAGCGTCCTTTTGCCGCTCGTGTGCACCGGGGCTTATCCCGAACCAACCTATCTCATCTCTTCCTCCCTATCGCCACGTAACCTTACACATCGATAACAGTGATATTCATTTCTTGTTGGTATTCATGATTAATAAAAATTATATTAATTTTCTTGTTCATTAATTTTCAAAATCTGCCATTGCAAAACCTTTTCGTGAATATGAAAAGAACTAGGAAACTTAGAAATGCTGGAAACTGAACACAAAGGATAGGCGGGAAAATCCCCTTGGTGGTTCAGCATTACTTGATGATAAGTAACACGCTAAGATGAACTGCTAAAGGTTCGTTCGGCTTTGGATTCTAAACTTCTCCCGTGAGTCAAATAACAGCCGTCTCTATTGGTTTGGGGTCGGACAAACGACGAAGAGAAACTGCAGGCCGCTGGCTCAGCAGATGCTCTCTGGAAGACGTCCAGAAGTCGAGCAAGGTCGTTGTCACATTGTGTGTTTTGACTCAAGTGAGTGAGGAAGTGAAAGATGCTACGTCAGGGAATGTGATGTTTTACAGTCATTTGGCTTGAGATGGATTTTTTCCTTTAGTTGCAACACTCCAACGGGTTCAGCTATGAGGCCGATTTAATCAAACCTCTTCGACTGTGAGAGTTTTCCTTGAACATAACATTTCCCTGGAGTCAAATACCAGCCGTCTTGGCTGTTTGGGGTTTAACGAACTGAAACTGCAGGCTGCTGGCTCAGCAGATGCTCTCTGGAGATGTCCGTAAGTCGAGCGAGGTTGTTGTCACGGTGTGTGGTTTGACTCAAGTGAGTGAGGAAGTGAAAGATGCTACGTCAGGGAATGTGATGTTTTACAGTCTTTTGGCTCGAGAGGGATTTTTCCCTAATTTTCCTTTAGAGAAATTTTCCTTTAGTTGCAACACTCCAAGGGATTGAGCTATGATCCCGATTTAATCAAACCTCTTTGACTGTGAGAATTTTCCTTGAACATAACATTTCCCTGGAGTCAAATACCAGCCGTCTTGGCTGTTTGGGGTCGGACGAACGACGAAGTGAAACTGCAGGCTGCTGGCTCAGCAGACACTCTCTGGAGATGTCCATAAGTCGAGCAAGGTCGTTGTAATGGTGTGTGTTTTGACTCAAGTGAGTGAGGAAGTGAAAGATGCTACATCAGGGAATGTGATGTTTTACGGTCTTTTGGCTCGAGATGGATTTAATTAATTATCGTTTCGTATTATTTCGGGTTTTTACTGACTACGCCAACTGTTAGGGCCTAATAATATTTGATACGTCGGACGGAGTTCGAACTCCATGTTCTTACTACTAAGGAGAAGTTTTCCGTTAGTCGCTACACTCCAACAAGTTGAGCTGTGAGGCCGATTTAATCAAACCTCTTTTACTGTAAGAGTTTTCCTTGAACATATCATCCTGAAGGTATGAAAAAAAGAGATTTTAAATTTAAAACTGACTCAAGTTCCCTTTGAATAATGAAGAACTTGCTGAAATTCGTAGTTGAGGCAATTTTAGAATTGTGATTTGAATATATCACTAGTTCAATTTCGGTAATTTCTAAAACCAATGAAATATTCGTTACTTTGTTCAATATATTGCATTTCTTCATTTATTCGCTAGAACGATTCTGATAGGGGGTCATTCCATGTCAATTCAACACACCCAATTTACCTCACCATATTAGATTTTGCTCAAATTTGGTATACTCATAGTAGGTGTTGAGACTAAGAAAAATACCAAATTTTAAATTTTTATCTCAAACCGTTTCTTAAATATGGCTATGTAAAACTTACAAAATCTTGCCAAAAAACCATGAACGGATTTTATACTATTCGCTCTACGAACTGTCCTAATTGAGCTAGAGAGCTGGGGGAGGTCTCATTTTGCAGCTTTTTTTATGCTCTTTCCAGTGATATACAACAGGACATAGGTTCTAATAACAAAAATTTCGTCAAAATACAAATTAAAATTTTGATTTAATTTTTTTCCAAAAAGTACATAATTTAAAATTTTCAAAATATTCCTATAAATAGTTAGTACTGTTGTAAACAATGTGACAAAATATAAATATGGGGTGATGATGGGTTCATTGTTAAAAAAAAATATTCCTGACACTAGTTTTCCACTAATAGCCCGGTTTTGACTAAATAATAAACATATTACGTACTTTTACCAAAGAGGTGAGCTATTTAATTAAATATATAAAGGAATACTATGTATAAAGGTAAAAAATATCAGAAATATTAATTCAAAATACTATCTTGTTAAAACAAAACCAATAACCATAGATATAGTCCAATAAAAATTAAGTTATTTAGGTTGTTTACCTACTTTAATTTTATACAATTTAAACCAAGTTAAACAAAGCCTATTAATTAGTAAAACGATAATCTTGAACATTTCTATAACAATAAATTTGAAAAAGGTATGAAAATAGTCTACCTAAATACTCGTAGTTGTGTAATAATTCTGGTACAAACAGATTAATCAAAATTTACATAATATTGTACATATTTATGATGATGAAGTAGGTATACGAGTAAATGTAACACAATTGGTGCAGTACTAACGATAATGTTCAAACAACTATCTAGATTAACACTAACCTGAGGAAAAATTAAGTTTTGAGTTGACAGCAGTTTCCCTAAACATTATCTCAGTTTACGGAATTACATTTTGTAAAAGCCAGTTGGGTTTTCGCTAAGATCGCTTTCAGCTAGATTTACTTTTTTTTCTACTTTTTTTACTCTTAGATACATTTAGTTACCAACTCGTATACCTACTTCATCATCATAAATATGTACAATATTATGTAAATTTTGATTAATTTGTTTGTACCAGAATTATTACATAACTATTTAAGTAGACTATTTACATACCTTTTTCAAATTTATTGTTATAGAAATGTTCAAGATTATTGTTTTACTAGTTAATAGGCTTTGTTTAACTTGGTTTAAATTGTATAAAATTAAAGTAAACAACCTAAATAACTTAATTTTTATTGGACTATATCTATGGTTATTGGTTTTGTTTTAACAAGATAGTATTTTGAATTAATATTTCTGATATTTTTTACCTTTATACATAGTATTCCTTTATATATTTAATTAAATAGCTCACCTCTTTGGTAAAAGTACGTAATATGTTTATTATTTAGTCAAAACCGGGCTATTAGTGGAAAAATAGTGTCAGGAATATTTTTTTTTTACAATGAACCCATCATCACCCCATATTTATATTTTGTCACATTG
The DNA here is from genome assembly GCA_030762985.1 of Adelphocoris suturalis. Taxonomy (NCBI): domain Eukaryota; kingdom Metazoa; phylum Arthropoda; class Insecta; order Hemiptera; family Miridae; genus Adelphocoris; species Adelphocoris suturalis. Next base: position 78,966,974 of record CM061046.1, read on the forward strand.
TTTACAACCGTACTAAGTATTTATAGGAATATTTTGAAAATTTTAAATTATGTACTTTTTGGAAAAAAATTAAATCAAAATTTTAATTTGTATTTTGACAAAATTTTTGTTATTAGAACCTACGTCCTGTTGTATATCACTGGAAAGAGCATAAAAAAAGCTGCAAAATGAGACCTCCCCCAGCTCTCTAGCTCAATTAGGACAGTTCGTAGAGCGAATAGTATAAAATCCGTTCATGGTTTTTTGGCGAGATTTTGTAAGTTTTACATAGCCATATTTAAGAAACGGTTTGAGATAAAAATTTAAAATTTGGTATTTTTCTTAGTCTCAACACCTACTATGAGTATACCAAATTTGAGCAAAATCTAAAATGGTGAGGTAAAATTTAAATGTGAAGTGTGTTGATTTGACATGGAATGACCCTAGAGAAACGATTCAATTACTGGCTCATGGGTAATCTTGACTCTGGGAGAGAGGCTATTAATTAGAAGTGTTAAATGCTGGTCCCCTGAAGGAGATGTGCCATAATCTAAGACGTATAGATTAAGCTAAGTAAAATTCGTCTGTGCATTTTGATACGCTCCCCTAACCAAAATGTATTATTCCCTTGCTTTACACATTTTTTCCTGTTTCAGCATACAATGACTTCAAAAAAGATAGGGTGCCGCTGGTCCTCAACTGTACTCACTCTTCTTGCGAAAACTGCATTTTGAATTGCTTCAACTCAAACAAACCAATCGTTTGCGCCGTGTGTAATACAGTCTCGCCTTCGCCAGCAACGTGAGTTTATATAACAAGTTAAGAGCATAAGTTACTGTTAAATCATCTGAAAACGACCGATTTGAGCGTCATAGTGCCCTCCAAAATGTAATTAGGGGAACTAAACCGTTAAGGGGACCATAAACTATGCGATTAGATGTGTTCCAACCACCCCTCTGAGTTCATGAACTCAGACGGGTTCCATGAGTTCATGAAACTTTTAGGTTCAAGAACCCGTCGGTGGGAACACTGTAGTTCACATGTCAGTCAATGCACTAACTAGCGTCGTCATTAGTAACGTGAAAACCTCATCTTGGTTATTTATGAGCCCTCTTGCTCTAATAACTAAAATAAAAAATGTTCTATGAACCGGTCACCGTCGTAGAATCGGAGAACATTTTCAAAGAAGCCGATGTTCTTAGGCACGACTCTATTCGCCTCAAATTCTTGTTGATCTAAGTCCTCCTCCTCATCGGAAGTAAGGACCCACTCCCAATCTGCTATTGCAGATTCCGAATTCGAATCCGATTCTTCTAGAAAGAATCCCCCCGCTATTTTATTGAGATTCATGACTTACAAGGCAAGTGAGGAACAATAAATGAAGAATGAATTGAGAAAGAATGAATGAACAAAGAAGTGAGGAACAAGTTAGGAACAAGAACAATTAATTTAGCGTGAAGGTTCGCAGTGAAATGAGATTTTTGGAAGGTTACGAAAGGTTTCCTTCAGTTCGAGTTCTCAACCCTATCCCCGAGCAGGTCTGAAAAGTTCATGAACTCACTGAACTCAGTTCATGAACCCGATGCGGTGGGAACACAGTAGCGAGTGTTGAGTTCCTGAACTGAAAACGGTTGGAACACGATTCACGTGCGCATACGGTTCGGCGCCGAACCAGTTCCGAAAAGTTCATGAACTCACGGTGGTAGGAACACACCTATTACCTGCAGTCGGTCGCCTCAATAGGCGAATGAGAGACCAATATCGCCGAGCTGCATACTGTCGTACTGAACTGCGGATGGTGGCCTGAAGGTAGCACACACTATCCGTCCAGTGCCTGCAGGCGGAATGTCGGCCGCGACTCGGGAACTGCAGGCCGCCTGGAAGGAGCCTCTCCCGGGACGACTCCCTCGCGAGATTTGCCTTGTCTAAATTTTTGGAGATACCACTAGTAAAAAAACGTTTTGGGAGGAAAAGTTCCAGTCATGCAGAATGATAGAATGATGGTGAGTATGAGTGAATTTTCGTTAATTGTCGTATTGTATTTACGTTAAATAGTTTTGAAACTTGAGGACATTGAGTGCAATGAAATTGTTAACTTACTATCGATTAGGCTGTCCGTCCAGTGGACGCGATTTCGAGGTGAAAAGAGGTGAACGGCCCTCCCTTCAAACACACTGTCAACATCCATTTCGCTTGTTGGCGCGTTGAAAAACAAACTGGTTTGATTCTCGTCGCGTTCGCCCCTTTTCGCCCCACTTTGCGTCTTTCGGTGGACGGGCTCTCATTTAAAACATTGTGTTTGAAAGGGAGGCGAGCCCTTCGCGCGAATTCGCCTCTTTTCGCCTCTTCGCGCGAAATCGCGTCCACTGGACGGACAGCCTTACATGGCTAAACATTTATTTTGAATAATAGTCTGTGTTAGAAAAGAGATTATGAATTTCTAGCTTCTTGCAGTCCTAACCAATTTTTTGACACATATTAATGAAATTTTGGTACATTTTTTCAGCATGATTTTGTGCATATATTTTTGACTGATCTAATTTATAGTTTATGAACATAATTTCAGTAATGTTCCTCTTAAAAACCAAAATGTAACGATTTTTAGCCGCTTTTTCCATTTTTTAGTTATTTTGAATTCGTTGACCACCACTTTTTCAGTAAAATAAATTGCTCACAATCCAAAAAATGTTCTTGAAAAAAAAAAAAAAAAATCACTAAAAATGGCTGAAAACGCCTGAAAATCGTTAAGTTTTATGTATTTTAGCAGAAATTTAGTTTTAAAAAATTTATCAACAATGAACAAGTACATTAAAAAGTTTAAGAACAAAATTAGGCCTAAAACGTACGTATTTCATTATTATTTGCTGAATAATCGATGAAAACTGAAGAAAAAAATCCTTAGTATCTATTGAATTGCAGAACACTGTTTAGAACGAGTTTTTATTCCCATAAAATATGTAGTTAACGATTTCGTTGCACACAAAGTACCAACGTAACAACTTTATAATCGATAATGAAAATATGCTCATACCACCAGGCTGCATGAATGGAACTTTTATCGATAATTTTTAATTTTCTACAAACAGGAGTGGGTGCAATGTTTATACTTCAATGAAATTCAAAATAAACGATGGCTTGCTGTCCATAACTGCTGTCAGTTCAAAAGAGCACCAGAAATATCGAGGCAAAAATGGACTGTCACACAACTGACGAGAACAGGGAAATCCGAAGCGTTCAGGCTACTCACCTCTAGGCCAACTGACAGTGTGTGGCAGCAAGCAGCATGCGAGGCGATACGTACCTTTATTTTGCGATAAATCCTTATACTATTTCATTAATCAGAAAATACGTTTTCTGAAAGAAGGACGTAGAACTAGACTTTGGGTTTATTATTTTCAATGTCCATTGAATCTTTGTAATCGACCAAGAAGAAACAATTTTTTTTCTCTAATCCACCCTCGAAATATTTTGGTTCAAGTTTCAAGTTGTGTAGAATCCAAAAACGTTGCTAATTAACATTATCAACAATTAAAGTTATTACACAAAGGTTTAATTAGCGAATTTCCGTAAAAAAATGAAGCTATTGCAATGGCTCGGAAAATTTTAAAATCAAAATTTTTGAGAAATTTCTTCATTGAAGTCCGTTTCGGAGGCATTCTGTGTGTCATTACAGACGATAACTCTTTAGGATTGAGATAAAAATTCTGTTCTTCCGCCAAAAAATCAAGTTTTCCAAACGAAAGGACTAGTTCGTTGGCCAGCATATTTTGAGGCCATTAAATTGGTCAAATTTCAAAAAACAGACCAAAAAAGTCACTAAAAACTGTTAAATTTATATTTTTTGGCAGAAGATTGTTCAAATAAAGTTTATTAACTATAGAATACACTAGGTACCAAGTGGATAAATTTGGATTCTGAATTTACCATGTAATTAGATATTAGCTCTTGTTATGTAAAAACGGACTAGAAAGTGTAGGTGTTTTATTTATTAATTTTCTTTCGGTAGGTGACTTTCGGTAGTTTTATTTAGATAGTGTGCCATACACATCGTTGAATAATTATCTATCTAATAGAGGTCTGCTTTGGAGGGCTTTCTAATACAAAAATAATGAATCTTTGTATACGCGTTTTATACTGCCCAATTACATTAACAGGCCAGGAGTTGTAGACGATACGCAGTTATTAATATAATTGTTTTAATTAGGTCTAGTTGGTCCTAGAATCTAGCCAGCCCGATTGCTTCAGACACATCAATGCTATGAACCAAAAATGGGCCAAAAACGGGTTTTTTTCCGCTTATTTTTCCTCATACACAGGTTTTTCTATTTCTATTGATTTTCACATACAACCAATGCGTTACTAGCGAAGTGTAACTCCCTTAGTTTTCATAGCAGGAAAATCGTTCGCCACTTTTTGGAATGCTCTCATTTTGGTTTATTAGTTTCAATAATAAGCCTACGTGATTGTATAGCAAAAAAATTTTATAACACCCCCTCAGACTTTGTCATTGTACATTGCAATGTCCGTATGCCATCCGGGCCATAAAAGGCCTTAGAATTGACTTAAACAATCCGTTCTTTCGCACATAGACTCCACTTGGGGTCTAGTTGGTCCTAACTTCTCGCCAGCTCGATCGCTCCACACCCATGGGTGCTATGAACCAAAAATAGGTGAAAAAGTGTCTTTTTCGAGGCATGAATATATGGTTTTTGGTTTATTATTTCCAATAATAAGCCTATGTGATCGTGTAGCAAAAAAATTTTATAAACCCCCCTCAAACTTTGTCACTTTACGTTTCAAGGTGCGTAGAATCCAAATTTGAAATGTCCGTCCGCCGTTCGCTGTCCGGGCCATAAAAGACCTAAGAATTTACTTAAAAAACCCGTTCTTTCGCGCATAGACTCCATTTGGGGTCTAGTTGGTCCTAACGTTTAACTATCCCGATCGCTTTACTCGCATAGATGCTACGGGCCAAAAACAGGCGAAAAAGTGTTGTTTCCTCGATTTGAGTGTTAGACGCACGCCTGGCACGCTTGGCAGGGGGTCACAGTGGGTGGTGAGGGGGTGAGTGGGGGGTGGAGTGAGAGGAGGCGCCACGGCACCTTGTGGTGGCTGGAGTGACCAAAGGCGTAGCAGAGGGGTGTAGGAGAATGGATATTTATTAATTTTACGTGTTATACCCATATAATGCACTGCGGCACCATGAGGTGGGTACAGCGTTCCTTCGAGGCATGAATATATGTTTTTTTCTAGGTCATATTTGTGTGTTAATACCAATGCTTTTCCTACGCATATTTAATAACATATCCTCTCGACTTTTCGTACGTACTTAGATAATGATATTATTAAGGCAATAACTATTTGAATAGATAGGAGCTCAAATCGAGAAATATAAACATGCTTATATAATTATAGAAGTATAGGTTGTGGCAACTCGAAATAGGACACGCCGAGGAGTCTGGACGGGCCTTATGACGTACGCAAGCCAACTAAAACTACGATCAAACTCAATTGAAAAAATAATGAACCTTCGTGAAATAATTTGCAGCGTTTTCTAGGTCATATTTGTGTGTTAATACCAATGCTTTGCCTACGCATATTTAATAACATATCCTCTCGACTTTTCGTACGTACTTAGATAATGATATTATTAAGGCAATAATTATTTGAATAGATAGGAGCTCAAATCGAGAAATATAAACATGCGTATATAACTATAGAAGTATAGGTTGTGGCAACTCGAAATAGGACACGACGAGGAGTCTGGACGGGCCTTATGACGTACGCAAGCCAACTAAAACTACGATCATACTCAATTGAAAAAATAATAAACCTAAGTGAAATAATTTGCAGCGTTTTTTCACAACATCTCATGATCCCTAATCCATTGTAGTGTCGAGGAAAGCTGATTTATTACGCTAAGTTATAAACTACCAAGTAACCATAATGAACTAATAATGTGAAAAGAAGGCACTAGGTACATGGTAGGTATACTATTGAGTAGTAGGTACTTGTAAGCAGTAGGTACTAGACTATTGCAATTATTGGGTCTTTTCTAATCAGCTTAAAATCTCCCCTGTTCATCCTAAGAAGTTGAGATTTGATAGGGAGACTCTCTCGGACTAGTGAAATGCGTCTAAGAGTAAACTGCATACAATTTACTGGGTTTATTGCCCTGTTTCAGACTAATAAAGTACACTTTTTGTTTTCGTGTCCCCTTATTTTTTACTGTTTTATAGAAACTGAAAATTAAATGTTTGTTAAATGTTACAGGGAGGAGGAGATCAAAGAGATGTTCCCAATAAACAAGCATCTCTTGGGGCTTTGCTCTAAAATGTCTCAGCATTTCGTCGGAGGCGGTGATTCCCAGATTGCTTTCCCCAAGAAAGTTGTCAAGAGAGAGATGCCTAGGAAATGTTGTATGTTTCCTCTCTTCGTACCTAATATTATTCCTCTACCTATAAGTTTACATGTAGCATGGTTGTTTATTAACAAATGAAGTGATTTGTTGTCAATGGTATTGTGTTTATTAAAGCATATATTTTTTACGGTTTATTCACGTTACTTTACTTTAGGGTGGGGGGTCTAGTGTTTGACAAGGACCCAGTGGTTGACATCTCACCAAAAAGTTTAAATAATAAGGTATAAAAGTGTTTTACGGGCTTAATCCTCTTGAATGTTGAGACAAAATACCTTCTCAGTGATGTATAAAGGCGGTCAAAGGGTTCAGGCAGGTTTTTGTTGAATCTGGAGAAGTTTACCCAACAGAACCTCGTGTTGATTTTTCTTAGGTGCTGTTTCTTGTGATTTCGCTAAGGGAGTAAGTTTTCTATTTTGCTTCACTATGCCCTCCACACTTTCAAATTCGATTGTTCCCATGGTTTTTCTCAATCAGTTTTTTGTGTAGATTGCATTTATGTTATAATTTTTTTGAAATAAACAAAGATAACATGTGAAAATGCAAATGCCAATTACTAGTCCCTAAACTGATGTTACCCTCAGTGATTGACAGTGCTGTCGATATGGATCTCTATTCGTTCTTGCATTCGTTCTTTATTTTATATATTCATATAAATACTTAACAACTGAGAAGCTGCTAGTTTACCATTATAAACGTACTGTACTTATGGTATTGAGAAAACCATGTACCTACCTATTTTGTGATATCTTCAACTTTGTCTTTATGAATACTCATATTAATTTTATATTTAGATTAATAATACTAAGTTCGAATGCTCAATTTACTAATAAAATGTTGAAATAAATGTTTTGTTGATACACGGAAGATTGCAGAAGAACTGCTGTGTCAATCATGGGGTGTCAATCACAGGTGCAACCAAAAATTTGGCTGTCAAATACTGGGTCGAAAAATTAAAGAAATTAAAAAACGAATTCATGATGTTTTCTGGCTTGAATTAGTAATTTTTCCAATACTGAGCGGTTTGAGGACATCCTGATGCAGCAGTAGATGTAAGATTCAAGTTTGAACAATCGAAAAAACATCACTTAATTGCTTGTCAAAGACAAAATTTCTCTTAAGTTGTCAAACACTGGCCCTTCCACCCTAATTTACTTTTACTTGTAGAAAGAACAGGGATATTATAGCAAATTATTTTTAAAGCAGTAAGCAGTGGAATATTAAAGACGAACTGGCGACATATATTTTTGTGAATGAGTAAAGATTTGTCTTAACACACATAAATACCCACACTTATGACACGACACAGCTTAATGAGCATAACATTCACAACAACACTAAATATTGTAAACAACTTCAGGTTGATGATATATTGTCTCCAGAACTTCCCCTTTCAACCTGATTCTTGTCCATTTCTTAATAGTTAGGTTAATAATACACTGCTGTGCGAAATCAAGGGATCACTGTCGAAAAACTAATTTCAGTTTTGGATTCGTGGTGGCCGGTTCATAAAATACCTGTCCACTGAGACAAATTCTCACTTTTCGGTAAAAGTAGACATCCAGAAAACCAGTTAACGGCAAACACCAGCTCAATAGAATGGTCCAGTATGAAGTAAATCCAATCTCATTTCAATTGTGTTCAATTAAAATTTTGTTAAATAACAAAAAATCAATTTTTCGCTTTTTTAAACAAGTGGTCGTCCAATTGGTCTCTTTCAAAGACCTAAGAATATATCTGATCTCAGTCCGTCCTCTAACTTTGATCGTCTAAAAATAGTGTTTTTTTAAAAGGTTTATGTGACAGTTGTACTCCTAGTAACCAACTTCTGCGCCAACCAGCCCAACTCAACCCTCAATCGCCCAATAAAAAACACAAAACATAGTGCCTTAATTTGAACAAAATTTTTCCAAAATTGCTTACTTTTTTCAAGGAAATTTGGACTTTAAAACCTTGAATAATAACCATTCTTGAAAATTTATTTTTTAATTGTTCAGCATGAACTCAGATTTTCAATGGCCTATACAATTTTCGTAAACCCTTGAAAAAGTCCAATTGGACGACCACTTGGTTGAAGACGCGAAAATCGATTTTTTTTCCTTCACAAAATATGTTCTTGGTTTATTTCATTCTGGACCATTCTATTAAGCTGGGATTTGTCGTAAACTGTTTTTCTGGATGTCTGTTTACCGGAAAGTGAGAATTTGTCTCAGTGGACAGGAATTTTACGATCTGGCCACCACGAATTCAAAGAGGTTTTTTTTTCTCGAAAGTGATCCCTTGATTTTTAAAATGTCTTTGGAATAATAAAAATATGTCAATCTCGGAAGAACGTGTACGATATATATTTTCAAAAGTAAACAAGAAATCAATTACCTGAGTAAACACAAAATTCTAAGTTACACAAACACTTGATCATATTTTTATAAATGGTTAGAGTTATTACAATTTTGCACTGCAGTGTAGTTGTGTCATGCGTTTGGATACTTATGTGTGTTTGAAAAATCTTTTCTCTGTACAAAAATATAAATGTTGCCTGTTCATCGATAATATTCCACATCGTTTATCTCTCTACTTTATTGTTCCATTCATGCACACAATGTTTTCATACTTTCATTTCAATTGATGTAAAATAATTTGTGTTTTCAGTTTCGTCCTGTACTGAGTGCACAGGCCCCGGGAACTGCTTCTGCGAGTCTTGCCGAACTAATTACTGCAAACCGTGTTTCAAGAAGGTATGACTTAATTATATTTTGTTCTACAGAAAATCATACATGTGTCGGATCTGCTTGGCGTCCACTTAGTAGTGTGAATAAAGTGATCACACTCAGTACGTATCCAGTCGAGAATTTCAATAATACAGGCGATAATTGCATTTAATCGTGTATCCAGGATATTACGAACATTTTTTAAATTTTAAATTTAAAAAGTCCGATCGTGACTTTATGAGCAAATTTTCGTTGTTTCCCTATTTCACCACTATATGCCAGTTGTTTTTAAATTGGCCATTGTGTGTGTGCAGAATTCGTTAACAAAATTAAATTATGGCAATACACCTTTTTCTAAAGAATATCCTACAATACAAGCCAATTTTAGGATTTTTATAGTTTTTACAGATTATTTTGGCACATTTCAGTGAAACGTTCATTCACGTTTTTCACACAATTTTGTGTGTAATTTTTTTTTTTAAGTGATTTTTTATGAACATTTTTTGTAACTTAGCCAGAAAATTTCGTTTTTGCCTATGGCCATTCTATTTTCTACGAATTGTGTGACGTCACCAGGGCAGGAAACTGAAAAATCGTAAAAAAGAAAACTAGGTACTCCTACAAACTTCTCATCGTAGGAGAGTGCACATGGTGACAAATTTCTTGAAATGGAATTTTTTTTTTAAATTTGAAAATGTAAATTGACTATGTGGATGGGTCGAGTATTAAGTACCTAACTACTTTTTAACTTTATTTTTGGCAAGGGCTACAGCGAATTTGATCGAATGGGTAGGGGCTTTATCACCAAATTCTACATCAATAAAGGTAGAGGTTTGTGATCGTTGAAATCTTATTAATGCCTACTTTGTGCAGTTATCAGGAATTCCCTTCCTGATCTAGTCGAGGTTGGGATGCAAATCAAATGATCGGCGGGAACTACACGTTCAAATCTGTGGTAGCTTGCGAGTTAGACACACTCTTCCGGCAGAGATCGGAAATATCGCAGAGCTATGTAAAGTTCTGGGTATATCAACATGTATATGTTTTTGAGATGGGCGTCTTGAGAAAATGTCCGTCATATTTTTTAAACGGGGACAACCAATCAGCAACTTGGTATTTTCGCCATTGTATGCAAATCAGTCATTTCACACATTGATCCTGTTGTAACGGCCCAAAAATATTTGCTACCTCGACAGGAGGAAATTTCCCGAAGTTGCAACACTCTAACGATCAGAGCTATGAAGCCAGGGTGATCAAACCTCTTTGACTGCGAGAGTTATTTTCCTGATATCCCTGGAGTCAAATACCAGCCGTCTCAGCTGGTTTGGGGTCGGACGAATGAAAAAGTGAAACTGCAGGCCGCTGGCTCAGCAGATGTTCGCTGGATCAAGTCAGCAGTCGAGCGAGGTCATTGTCACGGTGTGTTTTGACTCAAGTGAGTGAGGAAGTGAAAAGTGCTAACGACAGGAAATGTGATGTTTACAGTCTTTTGGCTCGAGAGGGATTTAATTAATTATTGTTTCGTATGATATTGGGTCCTATTTTGACTGAGCCACTGTAACGGCCCAAAAAATATTTGATACCTCGACAGGATTTCAAACTTGCGTCGTTACAACTACGGGAAATTTCCCGAAGTTACAACACTCTAACGATCAGAGCTATGAGGCCAGGGTGACCAAACCTCTTAGACTGTGAGAGTTATTTTCCTGGAGCGTAACACTGTTTTTCAAGAATTATTAATTTATCTTTTAAGGATGGTATTGTGCCTGATCTTTCAAAAGAGTCACTTATTGTGCCACTACCTAAACATGTCAATCTGAATGAAAGTAACAATTACAGGCCCATCAGTCTGTTGAACTTCCTTGCCAAACTGGTTAGAGCCTCGTGCTTATGGGGCTGTTACATTTTTTCAAGGTCACTCATTTTTTTAGTGATTGCCAACACGGATTTCTGGAGAATCGATCAACAGTTACAGCTGTAAAGGGTCTGATTGACTTCATGACTGAAGGGGTTGATGCTGGAAATGTGGTGATTGGATGTTTCATTGATCTGTCAAATGCTTTTGATTTAGCATCACACGAAGTAATCTTGACTAAGCTGGAGTACGCAGGGGTGTGTAGTTGTCGGCTTGACTGGTTCCATTCTTACCTTTACCATCGCTCTTGCAAAGTACCAATGAAGGACGCAGGTGGCTCTGTTCACTATTCAACTGAAAATTTCGCATCTAGGGGTGTTCCACAGGGAAGCCTACTGGGACCTCTATTCTTAATCATGTTCAATGGCATGCCAGCTGCAATTGAAGATGATTACGCTAGAATCATTAATTATGCAGATGATACAAACTTCTTGGTTGTTGGAAAAAGTATAGAGGAATGTGTCTTAAAATGCAAAAAGAAATTCCCTGAATGAAAACCTGGCTTGATTCCAATAAGCTCCAATTTAACGAATCTAAGACACAGCTTCTTCATTTCAAAACTAGATCATATTCGACTGATAATGAGCACTTTCGGGGCAACACCTCGTAACTCATTTTCTCAAATGAAGCAAAAACTTTGGGATTCACAATTGACAAGTCGCTCGACTTTAGGAAGCAGAGGGATCACTTTGCTCTAAACTTGCGTTAGTATGCTTCTGTCTGAGGAAACTTCGTCCCGTGACTTCCCCTTCTACCCTTCGTAATGCTTATTATGTATTTTTCCTTTCAAAAGCGACGTACGGAATTGTATTTTATGCCGACCAATATAACTTAGAATGTATTTTTAAGTTTCAAAAACGGGCTTTACACATCCTTGTTGGAATACTTCCTCTATCATTCTGTCGAGGACTTTTTAAGACAGCACAGATATTAGCGATCCCAGCACTCTACATTCTAGACTTCCTACTCTATTATCGAAGACACCATTCTAGTGCCAGGTTTGACCATAGGTATGGCACCCCAGGTTCTGGATCTCTGCTCCGGATCCCGCCACATAATCTGGAGTTTTTCAAGAAAGGGCTGGAGTGTCATGTGACTTCTCTCTGTATCCACTATGTTACTTTCCTGCAGGCATCCGTGTGCTCAATACAAGCGCCCCTCGCCGTTTTCAAGAAAAAAGTAAAATATTTTCCTATGACCAAGGAACTTTATACTGTTCAAGACTTTTTTGAACTTGGGGAAATTACGAACTTTTATTGAGTGGTCATCTTATTTATTTATTCTACATATATTTATAACTAGCCTAGTTTTCTCGCTCGCTTCGCTCGCTCGGTATGGCTGAATTGATCTGATGGCCTTTACTCTTGAGTGGGACACGTAGAATGATTGGACATGTACAGACCACACTTTCGTTTGAGACCACACACGGATTTTCCCGTTTTTCCCCCCCCCCCCCCCCCACCCACCCCTCACAACCACCCCTTACTTATTCCTTATTTATGGTAGCTGGAATTGAAACCCCCTAGTCGTGTACTTTCGTTTGAGCCACACGGGTTTTCCAGTTTTTCTACCCCCCACCCCTCACAACCACCCCTTACTGAGCAGGGGATGCACAATTTTGATGTGGTCTGTATATTTTGCGCCGAAAGTGCTGGTCATATTAAAAAAGAATCGCGCAAATCGGTCAATCCGTTCAAAAGTTATGGAGGTATCCACATACATACATTCACTTTACTTTATTAATATAAAGAAAGAAAGAAGATTCTCTCTGTTTATAATTTATCACTATTTTGTTGACGATTGCCCTACTTTTATTAATATGAGTGTTATTGGCATTAAAGTTTATTAATTTTATTAGTTAAATTTTCTATTATTATTATTATTATTATTATTATTACTCCTCCTAGTTACGTTGAATTTATAACGATTTTCCAATAACAACCTATCCAAATAATGGTTTACTAGTATTGAACGTGGTAACAAGGTAACCATTGTTTATTTGTTAGAAGGGAACCGTCAGGTTTATTCATAGCCCAAATACATATACATGGTTCAATGTTTTTCCGTGCTAGCGGAGACATTTATCCTATGATTTGATCTCCTGTGAAATTGGAGAGGATTTTTATTTTTTTTATTTTTTTTTTTTTTTTCTCAACTCAATTTTTTCCTTTTAAAAATAGAAGGGAAAGCAATGTGACTATTGCTGTAACCTCCCAGCCAAACCTAAGTTTTGTTTTGTACATTTTCAACCCTTATTATTGTTATATCAGTTTAATTGATTCTGCATGTGTCATCCACGCATATAATAACTTTATTGAATTCTAATTGTAGGTGCACTCCGCAGCAAAGGTGTTGAGGAATCACAAATACGTATTATCTTCAGAAATGGTCGCCACTGTTGTCAAAGTTCCCAATGACATGTGCAGTGTCCACCACGGCTATAAGCTTGATTTCTTCTGTACACCATGTTCCGTCTCCATCTGCTCGGCCTGCTTGGTCTCGCAACACAACGGACACAACTTGCAATCCATTGTTGATAAGGTGCGTTTTCTCTACACATTCCCTTAAGTTACTTGTGCTGTCTCCTTTAAAAAGTGGATTGGAAGTTCTTTGGAATTCCATCGTAATATCAGAGTATTACCTAGCATCAATCAATTTATGCTCTATAATTTTTTTCGCTACCTTTCATTTTTATAATTTATTTGGGAAATTGAATATAATGTGGGGAAACAATATCTTGTTAAAATCAACTTGAAGCACAATTTTGAGTAGTAGAATTTTCGAAAGTAAAGACTCGTAACTGAATTGTGATTATCAATTAGGTACTTTTTATGACTTTTGTGATGGATAAATGGATAGTTCCCTCTTTCCGTTTCTTGAAACTGCTGCCCCTGAAGTTACACCAGAAGCATATTAGGTTCCGGGTCATCTGGGTGTTGCTGGCTGATCGCTTCTGCCCTTGGCTAGGGTTACTACTTCATTATTTGGTATAGCACAGAATATCTATGAAAAGAAGGTTAAAAGGCACCACTTTAACTGTGCCAACATGAGTGAAGACGACAGATGAATACTTGAACAAAACTGCATGTTTTGGTTTTGAAAGTAAGATGGTCAAGCTACTCCTCATTATTCTTCTTTAGTTCAGGTAGCGTTCACAGTGTTACGTTGGTGGCCTTACTTCCGGAATTAGAAATTCGGGACTGCTTAATTCTCGAAATGTTCAGAACCTGCACTCTAAACACAGCTCTTAGCATTTCTGTAATGATTTTCCTGTCTATTTATGTATCTTTATTTAAGTATAATATGTAATAGCAATATGTATGTCTTTCCTGTTGAGTGGAATGAAAATTCCTAGCATAGTTTTTCTCTAGCTGGAGATATTTCCTTTAGAAAAACCACAATACTGTCTGTTAGAGGTTACATGTCAGATGTAACAGCCAGAGTGTTCTAATGGCACTGTGGGGACGCTTCTGAATTTTTACCTAATTAAACAGTAAATAAAATGCCTTTGTAGTGTGAAAGAGAAGGTGGGGAACTAGGTGCTATATTGAATTTGGGCAGGTAGTGATAATTTCACAGAGGCTCTGACTTTTCTTTGGCTCAAAATGGCTTGGGGAGTTCTGCTTCATATTTGAATTTGCATCATAGCTAGAGGAATTGTTCAGTATACACCTACTAAACGTAGGAGTCGGCATTCGGCTTGATTTTGAGTAGGAAACGTCATTGTCTGCGCGCAGGACAGGTAGCACAGGACATCAGGTACTACGTCAGGTAGCACAGGACGTGTTCTGATTCGATCTTGGTGTGGGGATTAGATGGGGTCTTCAACTGAAGAGTCATGCACGAATTTTTTCTACGATAGAAGTCTTCTTAACTAAATTCCATCCATGATTGAGATATTTTACTTTTTATTTATTTATTGTATTTATTTTTATTTATTTATTTTTCAGAATAAGGAGTTGATTGATGAAATTATTGTTTCGTATGCTCGAGTCACCGACGTTTCGAATATCATGAAAACTTCCATTAAGGTAAGATAACTAACAAGTGCTGTAATTGAATGTTGTTTAATTTAGTGCATGAAGTAAAAGTAGCACCGCATTTCATAATAATAAATAAGTAGGTACATTGGTACAGATAAATTTTAATTTACACTATTCACAAAGATTGCTATCCGTCTTTATGCATCTGGCCCCAATCATTTCATTACAATTTGATATTTATTCGGCATCGAGTTACATTGACCATTGCTCCTATAAAGCACTCTGTTGCTTTAAAACGATGAAATTGAGTGGGGCTTATTCAGCATAGCTCTGGCCACAGATTTCCTGAAAGTAGGGCTCTTTTGAAAATTTAGCTACTTATGATTAATATGTAATAAGATAAGGTTATATCGTAACATCATCACATTCCATTGTCTTAATTTAGTGAAAATAACAATCAGGGTAGGTCATACATTGTCTGTTTTTGTAATCCAACAGCTATTACCATTTCACGGTCTTCATTCAGTGTCATGATATAAGATACTACAATTGGTTTATTTGTAATTATATATAACTTGAAGGTACGCAAAAATTTACAATAAATATAACATTGTTGTTCAGCTTCTACTACTGGTCAACATTACTAAACTTTACGCATCTACTTACACTTAGTTACGTGCATTAATAGGACCTATCAGGAAGTTTCTCACCGATCCACTGCACTTAAAACTATGATTTTATTTCCCCTCCATGCATATTATCTGGAGAGTCCATTCGTTTGAATTAACCACATACTTTATAGTCGTCTTGTTCAACATTTATCGTATGATGTGGCACCACCAGAGTAAAGCTCAAGGGAACAGGTGAACAGGGAATAGCTGGTGATTGCTATGAGGGCACATCCGGTATGAGCCCTAATACCTAGACGTACTCAATGTTCTGGAAGTAGCCCCTCAGTCGTACGAAAAATGTTAATCGTGACACTAGATTTAACAGTCTGTTCAAAAGAAACTCCTAAACTATAAATAATTATTACTTTTCTCCATTATAAAGCAAGTATTTCCACGTATTTACCGAATTCTAGACTCCATTGGCACATAAGAAACGAAAACTTATTCTAATGTGCGTTTTTGTGGCTTGTAAAGTCCATTGGTGTGATTTAATATGCAAGTATTACTGTTGATCTTGGGCACTGAACTTGGTTCAATAAAGATAGCCCATTTATCTGGGTGCACGGGCAATCCAATTAAGAATATGTGGAGCCACGAAAAGAAAAAATAAAAAATAAGATCTCATAAAAGGGGGCAAAACAAAAGTAATAATTTGCTGCGTTTTCTATGTGGGACCACGAAGAGTTTATTGTGTTTAATAATAGACCATTCATCTGCGTAGAACGGCTACCCAATTATGATCATGCGGAACCACAAAAGAGCGACCAACGTTTTCTTCTACATTTTCGTTTACTACAATCGGAAAAAAGGATTTCATGTCTCGAAACTCACATTTTGATGAAATGGGAACATCAACGAACATTTTAAGACCAACCTGAGCAAAAACCGTCGAAATTTCCTCGATTGAGGCGAAAAAACCATACCGGGGAAAGCATTTTTTTCGTCATTTCCCGCATTCTTTCCTTGATTTCTTCGGGGAGACAGCATCTTTCAGCGATTTTGACAGCACAATCGTGTTCTACGGGTCCTGAAACGTAACTTTGTCGCTGATATACGAAGTGCTCTCGATCATATTTTAATGTGGCAGCAGGTTGCCACAGGGAACGTTGGTATTCATGTGACATGGCTTGTAAGGTTGTATGCTTAGGTGGTACCTATGGCGTTTTAATAAATACCTAAAAATATTTCAACCAATTTCAACGAAAATTTCTGTTTCACCATTCACCCCCTCCCCACCCCATACATATTAATTTTTCATTTTTTACATTCACGATTCAATTTATTTGTTTGATGTGTAAATTAGGTCCATGAAAATATACCTCCCATGTATCTCCCCTTAATTGGTCTCCACTTATGTTATATCCTCTTCTTGTGTTCCCTTTTCAATGTTTTCCTTTGATAAGCATGACACTGAAGTTTTAATCAGTAACATTACTTGAATGTTCCATGAGCTTATTTACTTTTTACTGTTTCAAAATAGTTCGTCTTGACTAGTCGTCTCGAATTCGCTTGCCAAACGATTTTCATAATTATTTACAACTTACCAATCTATATATTATACTAAAGTTTAAATTAAGAGGGATTCACTGAATCCCTGGCACTCAAGGTCCTTGGCATTTTGACGATTTTTGACAAATTTGTTGTGTTTTACGGAGTGACAATGAGACGGCTGAGCGACCGAAGAACCTTGTTTTCTGATTCAACGTCGTCAAGGGAGTATTGATGATCGTCGTCATTTATTGATGGATCTGGATCTTTGGTTTTTTCTTTACTGGCATCTTCAGTTTTGTTCTTCCCCTGGAAAATCGTTAAAAACTGTGAGCATCCTTCAGAAAGTAAACTGCTCCACAGGAATGTTTGGTTGAACTAGTTTGCGAAAAATAGGAGCTAAATTTATTGTCATGTTATACTAGTAAAAACTGATCACATTAAAAAATTACTTGATACCAAATTACCAAATTATAGTTTTAATAACGTAATAAAATATACTTGGGCATTGTTAACGATTTCTTACCAATCAGTGGTTCATTTTTCCTGAAAACCGAAGAGATGCACATTCAACCAGAACAAAACTGCTTCCCAGTACCACCAATATGTTTCTTTCCATACCACTTGAGAAATTATATTGTAAAATTATCCATTATTAATCTCACCAATCCACCTCTCGTGAAACAGGAACCATGAAGCTATTTCCACTTGGCCATCTTACAATCTGTGCCCGACTCAGTGTTGCTGTTGATATTTTAAAGTCCAATCACTCTCCAAGCTGCTGGGTTTCAGCCCCCTTCTCCCCCTACACATCCCCCCACCCCTTAAAACCTGGTTGCTCCCATATTTCTAAGAGGAGGAAATGGAGCACGTACCCCTAGGAATCTCACTGATTAACTGAGGAGAAGAAATCGGGCTGAATTGAATAATTTTGTTTCTGCCCTCTATGGTACTACAGAAATTCTTGGTCATAATTGAGGCATTACTCGCATGCTAACATTATAGTATGCTATTATTTTCAGTTCTCCTTAAGAGCTACATAATCTGGGATAGACTTGTGCTAAGGAACCAAGCTCTAAAATCAGGTGTGGTGGTTACCTGTTCCAATTCCTTGAATTTGTGAGTGAGATAGCGGTCAACCAGTGGTCCAGCGAAGTCTTCTGGGAATGAAGGCTTTTGTGGCAGAATGTACTTGTAGAGCCGCTCGTTTAGGACGTAGAGCTGCGCTGTAGAGGCGCACTTAACATTGAACCACCAATCGCACGTCAATGCGACTTGCGAGAAAATCGTGCCATTTGGGCAAAGAAAGGATGCCTGACCGCCATTGAGGTCACAGTAATGCCAAACCTGTGTTAAACAGCAAATTAAAAAAGTTTCAGTAATGCAACATGATCTTATGAGGGAATTTTCGTAAATTGCCGAATTGTATAACGTGAAATTTTTATGAAATGTAAGGTTTTTGAGTGCAAGGAAGTTGTTTACTATTAATTTTATGGCAAACAACGTATTAAAAATAATTTTCTGCTATTCAAAATAAGGTGGTCAGTACTTCAGGGCGTGATTCTAGAGCTCATTTCTGATCGAAAGTTCCTCCTAGAGTTTTTTTATTTTTTTTAACGCTTATTTTTCGCGTAATTCAATTTGTGAGATTTTTCCGTGTTTTCGACCTTATGTCACTAAAACAGCAATAACTACAATAAATTAAAGCCGTAATTTAATTTTGAAAGTTATATTTCCTTCTTGTCAACAAATGCCAAATCAAAATTTTTTATTAGGATTCATTTGGTGAAAAAACTGCCTGAACATGAAATCTCCACGATTATGAGAAATTACAATTTTTTAAACTGGCTGTGAGTGTCCCATTTCTGTACTTTTTTTTCGCGTACCTCATCTGCAAAAACTTGCCCCAAATCTAAGCTTTCCAGTGGTATAATCAATTTTTATTTTAGTTTACTAATTAGAGGAAAGAAGTGTGTTTGTATGTTGAAAAACATGGGTTTTTCTAAGAAATCGAGTTTGGGGCCGGTTTCTACGTATTTTTTTACGCTGAATCGAATGGTAACACTTGCAAATCTCCCCAATCCCGTTGAAGCATAGGTTTACACTTTAACTAACAAGTTTTACCCTTAAAAACACATAAAATTGACCGTAGCAAATGAAATAAAAAATCTTGAGTTAAAGTGTAAAACTCTGTTATATGGAGTTTGAGAGATTTGCAAGTGTTACTATTCAATTCAGCGTAGAAATTGGCCCCAAACTCGAATTTTTTTAGAGGGTAATTTTTCACAAAAACCCTCGATTTCTTAGAAAAAAAACTTGGTTTTCAACATGCAAACACGCTTTTATCCTCTAATTAGTAAAGTAAAATAAAAATTGATTGAATCGCTAGAAAGCTGAGATCTTGGGCCAGTTTTTACAGATGAGGTACGCGAAAAACAGCACCGAAATGGGACACTCACAGCCGGTTTAAAAAATTGGAATTTCTCATACACGTGGAATTTTCATGTTCAGGCAGTTTTTTCACCAAATGAATCCTATTAAAAAATTTTGATTTGGCATTAGATAGGAAGGAAATTTAACGCTCTTTCCAACGGTATCCTCAAATTTAAACTTAAGCGGCCATCCTGCTGCCGAAAATGAGGGGAACGAAAAACTTCCCTCTCTTCTTGCACGGGAGGCTTGCAGGACGTGTGAGGAGGCCTTCCTGCTGCAGGTGTCCTGCAGTGCTCGTCAGATGGGTTTTCCATCGGACCATCCTGCGGTCCGGGGTCCCCCACCGTATCAACCTGCTAGGTCTGAGCGTTGTGGTGCTGCCGCAAGACCTTAAATAAGGAGCCATTGAAGAATGGAGAACGCAGAAGGTAAACACAGAATACCGTATACTGGGGGAAACCTTCGGTTTGAGCTGGGAATGACGGATCGTGTATGGAAAACGTTCTCTGAGACAGGAGAGCGAAGAGGGGAACTTCGTTGCACTCCCCATCTCCTGCAGTAGGATCGTGAATGGGCCGCTTTACTGTTTTCATTACTGTAGTTATTGCTGTTTTAGTGACTTAAGGTCGAAAACACGAAAAAATCTCACAAATTCAATTACTTTAAAACTAAGCGTTTAAAAAAAATCTCTATGAGGAACGAAATGAGCTCTAGAATTACGCCCTGAAGTACTGATCACCTTATGCGGGACACCCTGTATATTGGCTGTATACACTTACCTGTCTATTTATATGTACCTACACTGTACATGCTTATAATTTTTGGGCAAAAACTGTTCTTGTAGTTTAATTTTATCAAAACTCTAAAAATAACGAGATTTGATTTGACCACAGACTGCCCAGTCACCTCGACTAAATACGTACAATGCAGGATCCTATGTGTTCATGCAGTGGTGTAGACGTTCTAAACTAACGTTACAATCCTATCACGAATAGAGTATAACTTACAACGGAATCACTTATTAACCGTGCTGACTAATGAAAATATTGAGTTTTTCCAAAGTCTCTCTTGATGCATATCAGTAAGCTAGTGCCTCAGTGAAACATACATAGCGTTACAAGTTGAGTTATCATGTCTGCTGAAATCCAACTATAAAATTATATACATCCTGATGTTGTGAAATACAGTTGACCTACTCTACAAGGCTGAATACAGTTTACAAATTTGAGGCCAATAAAATGGGATAAATAATAACACAAATTAAAATAAATAAATAAAATACTGTGACATCTTATACGACCACAACATTACTTATTTATATAATATGTCACGATTTGTATTTCCATGAAAATCAAATTAGTGCATGTCCGGCTTGTGTTTTCGTTTCTTGTGAATGGCTCCTACTAAGATTGTTTGTTTTACCTGTGGATAAATTTGCTTGCTTTTGAGAAGTTGTTGGTTGGTTTATTGAAGTCTTCATTTGGTCGTCTGTCGATTCAGTCATTCGTTTAGTTCTTTATTTGGCACCTGTATGCACTTCGTCAATAAAACATTTGAAGTAAGTATAATAGTAAGCATATAATTTATAAAATGTTGGTTGTCAATCAGACAGCTATGCAGTTGTCTTTGGTTGTTCAAACATGACGCATTTTCCCTAACTTCGGAGATCCATTAGCTAGTTCGATAGTTCTGTTGAGTTATTAGCTATCAAATTACATGTTGGGAAATTAATGGTAGTCGATCAGCTTTAAAGTTTCCGATATCCACTGTTGTCTAAGTTACCCAAATTTGAAAATTGATCTTGGGATGTTTCTCATTTTTCAATAAATATATTCAAGAAGGTGCAGATAAGCCTATGAAAATTTTTATATCTTCATTTAATTGAGATTTTAGTTATCTAGATTTTATAATCTCATGAGGCAGTTTAATTTCATTTTTTAGGACTGAAGTAAATACCTGATTGCCCCTTCAGCTGTCTTATACTTGCCTTATAAAATGGAATACGTATTTACTGCTCTTCCTGCGAAATGAAATTATATCGATCATTAGGGGTAATAAATCCTCTCTTATCAGATGGAAGATCGATTTAATAATAGCGGGGATTGCTAATAGCTGTAACTGCAGCCCCTTGTAGGTAAAGAAAAACAACCTACGCAGTTACTAGAGTAAGTATAATTTCTATAAATTAGTTGTTTCTTTGAAATGTGCCTATTTATAATATCTAATTACAAATAGGCATGTATTATTGAAACAACTAATTTACACAGATTATGCTTACCTGGTTAACTGTGTAGGGTGCTCTTCTTTTCCCACTAGAGGCTGCAGCAAAGAGCTTATAATAGGATAGAGAGGGCATGTGTCTGTTAAACTGTGGGAGCTCATGAAGCCAGTTTTCTCAAAGGGGCGGAGCCTACAATCGTATGGTCGGGAGTAACCTCCAACACTGTTATAAAACCTCATTTCAAAACTTGCCTCTGTCGCGGCCTCACCCTCCAGTTTTGTGATTGTAAACTCTTTGTGAACACTCCCGCCACGGAATAACGATTGTCTATGAAAATTCGATCGATTAAGATCTGAGTTCGAGTTGAGGCTTTATTATTCTTATCGTTATTTTCATTTTACTAGTTTATTATATTATTTTCATCTGTATCTTCAACAAGGTAGCAGTGGTATACTGAATTATTTTGATTGTGCTTGATTTTGAGCCTAGGATGGTGAAGCTATGCTGTGTTAGAAGATGCCATAGCGTTATAACAGGAAAATCGTTATTTTAACCCACTTTGCCCAGTTTGATTATAATCAAAGGAGTGATGTTTGAAGCTAGAAAATTAAAAACAAGTAAAATGCAAGAAACAAATACACAGCTAATATGTACACCTATAATGTGTTTTTGAGAGAAGAAACAACAGAAGACCTAAATAATCAAATGGAAAATAGATAAAATAATTGAATATTTATGAATTTAGCGGTTTGGGGAAAATTTGGTTTTAACTACGAATTCGAATTGAAATTTCAGTAACGTACATCGATGCTCCAAAGCCATCATCCAAAAATATCGATACTGCTATCGTTATTTCTTTGGCTACCTGGTTTCACTCCCCGACTGGGCTGTCTCAAGTGGTTTCTTCTCCCTCCACGACCTGTCCTTTCTATCTTATTATAAGCTCTTTGGGCTGCAGTTTGTGATTATTCAGTTTTATCAGGATAAGGGTCAAATGAATAGTAGCCCTCATTGCTGAGCTTTCAGTTTATATAAAGCCACCATCAAGGCCTATGGCAATTAAATAGTACAAACAATAACGCAAGATGAATGTGAGACCAAAAATATATAACAAGTCTATAACTCATTCAAGGATGTTCTATGGTGTCAAAATAATAGGGCAAGGTTATTGAAATTGAAAGAAAATGCGTTACTAAAAACAAAACAAACATAAAAATGTAACAAAAACATCCATTCTGGTCAGATAAAAGCATTTGAAAATCCATATTTTCAGGGTAACCTTTTCAGGTACCAGGGCACTGGTTACAGTTGGGGCCAATAGGTTACAATTAGTTGGTATAAAAAGGAAGAGACTCACAAACTAACTGAAAATTAACCTCAACTATTTAAATATATTTTGATGCCTTTGAACATCCTTGAGTTTGTTATAGAGTTGTTACCTATATATTTTTTGGCCTAACATTTTTTGAGTTCATCTTGTTGCTATGTAATAATTTTTATAGGCCGTGATGATGGTTTTATATAAACGGAAAGCTCAGGAATAAGGACTGCTTTTCATTTGACCTTTATCATGATAACATTGACATCATAAATATTCGTGGGTTGTAATTGTGGTTATGTAATCTTCATAATCTTGAAAGAATGTAAATAAATCATCAGAAACCGCAGTGTATAAATAAAAGCTGAATTGGGAGTATATTTTCTCAAAAGATTCTTCGAATGATTTGAATTTGTCATTCTCTAAGAAGTTCATGGTACAGTCAACACTAAAGTGATTGAGACCTAAAGATAAACTTGAAAAAAGTACCTGGTTTAGGAATTATCGAAATTCATAAAAATCCTAGAATAAAGAAGGTTGATGTTGCTTAAATAAAATGTAGATTGTATGTCATACCTGGCACCTAGTGTCGGGGTCCCCGAAGAAACCTTTGTACCTTTGAGTCTTACAGCTGAAACTCGTCTGGGGTATTTCGTCATACGTTGGGTAGTCGACTCCAGCCTGGCCTGGCGTTGCTCCTTCCTCGTCATCCTCCAATGTGATAGGTTTCTTGATTGGGATTTTCGGTATCTAGTTCAAAAAGCAGAGTGGCTAACAGTTAATTTAAATACTTTATACTCCCCTAAACAAAATGAAAAGAGCATAAAACGAAATGATCGCTGAAACTTGTGATACTGAAGTCTTAACTTCACAGATGGAGACTATCGTTAACCCATTCAAAAGTTACAATCTGTTAGTAAGGTCTGGGACTAGATGTATTTTAGGGCCCCACTAACTTGGGAGAATAAGACCAGAAAGAGGGAATGGTAAATGAGCTGAAGCTGTGTATGAAATTTTCCTAATTGAAACTCAATTTTTAATTATGTTTTTATATCCTCTTGAAGGAATTTAACAGTTTATAAATGAATTGCTTTTTGTAAAAAGTTGTTAGTTTTACAGATTTGTCTCTATCGTTGAAACAGGCTAATTAGCTGGATTTTCCTCAACTTTTTTTTTCAAAATTATTTTTTAATCCCGGCTGCTCTTTATTTTGCAGTTCAAATGACAAATATACCATCCTCTTGGACATACAATAAACTTGGACATAGGTACCTCCCTTATCCACTTGAAGTAGCCTCCAACACAGTGTCTCAACCCCATATCTTTGGCTGTATGTCCTTGATAGGATTTTCAAACACAAACAATCCAAAAAAAAAAGAAAGAAAAAAAAAGAGTGGAACAAATTCGGAACTTTGGAAAATTTCCTGCAAAACTATCTACTGCTAACCATGTAAGACTAATACGACTATACCATTTTTTCAAAGTTTTATTGGCTTTGTCAGTTATAACATATAGCCGTTACAGGTTCGTATTATTCATATTATTACGAGAAGTTTTTCTTCATAATAAATATCCATTTTGGTGTTAGTTTTTTCTTCTATTATGTAAGTCACAGTCCAGAAATATTTGATATTTCGACAGCGTACGTACTACATGCGTACATGCCTTCGATTTCCTTCAGAGAAAAACTCTTTAGAAACAACAATCCAACAAGTTGCGCTACTGAGGCCAATTAAACAAACCTCTTTGACTGCAGGAATTATGCTTGAACGTAACATTTCCCCAGGTTCAAATACTAGCCTTCTTTGCTGACTTCAGGTCGGACGAAAGACCAAGGAAACTACAGGCTGATCGCTGGAAGAATTTGCAGTCGATCGAAGTTATTTTCAGGCGTGTTTTGACCCAAGTGAGTGAGGAATTTACATGTACAGTACCTAATAATAATAATTTGTCGTATAGTATGTATATTGCAAGTTGATATTTAGGTTCACTTTCAAGATTGTTTTTCAAGATATAATGGAGTCAAAATTGTACTAATGGGTTTTTCATTATTGATAAACTTTGCAGTATTCTGAGGTTGGAAGATTCCTTTTGCATGCCTGGATCATAATTATGTTCAGCATTTTCTACAAAGATGTTGCATCTTCTGCACATTTGAGGTGTGTTTGGATCTATTGGATGCAAGTAGGTGTGTGTGTGTCCTTAACCTTGTCGTGGTGGTGAAAAAAGATTTTCCTTTGATGCCCAGTACAATTTAAAATCACATCTTGGTTTGTGGTGATAGGAACATCGATTTGTAGTGGTTACCTGCGTGATAGGATTGAAATTCTTTCTTCCTCTCTGCCCATAATGTAGAGAATGATGATACAGAATGACCAGGGTATAGAGGCAGATGAGTCATTTTGAGAGTAAGTATGTGTGGGTGTGAGCTCACGTCGTGTTGCAGCATCCTTCGCCTCAAAACAGAAGTTAGTGAAAAAACGTTGTCAATTTTCACGAAAAGTGAAGATTTACAATGTTAAATCGATTTCAAAGGTTAGGCCATCGTCAGTAACAAACAATATCTTGTTATAACAAGTTAAGTTAATTACAAGTTATTGTTTGTTACTGATGGTGGCCTAACCGTCGAAATCGATTCAACATTGTAACTCTTTATTTTTTGTGGAAATAGACAACGTTTATTCTCTAACTTTGTTTTGAAATGGGTTTCCACAACTTCATCGCGAGTGGTTTAGTTCGAATACTTCGCCTCTCTGTCAGCAGCTTCGATTCCTGGGATTCCTTCGTGACCTTGCAGTAATCGGATTAATTGCAGTAAGTGGAGCGGAGAATTTTACGTTTCAAAATTGTATAGTCACACTCAAAGATTCTGTTGAAATCACTATGCTGTGAATAGTAGCATCGATATGTTTAGCGTATTTGAGGGCTAAAAGTGTTGCATTTGTTTCTAGGGTGAAGTTGAGAGCAATTTTCCTTAGGGGTTCCACATAGCATGTGGCGTTGGAGTCGAAGAAAGCACTTTCTGTCCCTTTGCTTTAGTGGAAGCTGTCCATATAAATGATCCGGCCATCACTAGGCCATTTAATTCATAATTACCACAGTACCACAATACTGGAAGATATAATCTAGCACAAATAAACGGGTAAAAGCGTGGATTGCTTGTGTATGAAAACATAAAACCAGAATATGAACATACTGTCTTCCTCAAAGTCGCATGTACTTACACATCGATTTATCTGCCTTCGAACATTTAGCTTTCATTGCTCCAAACCCATCAAACCTTGTTTTGAATAGTAGGCACAAATAACTAAAACCGTATTATATAATTACAAAATAGAATATGCTACAATAGAATATGTAGTATATAGTGAAAAACAAATCATCGCCCATCGATTTTTTTTACATTCTCTGATGATAAATAAAAACAAAATTGTTCAGGTACCTTGTGCAGCCTTTACCCTGCCTTCAATTTCACAGATATTAAACAATTGAAAAAATATTTATGTGAAAGAATTGTTGAGATATGCGTGAAGAGAGCGTCCAAGTCACTGACTATCAAATCACTAATTGCCCAACATTATTACAGCGTAATAAACAATTCAGTCTTGACTATGTGAGATAATATCGAGCTTTATCACTTGAAACTGTTAGCAGCTACATACTCTCACAGCATGCAAATAGAATTGAGGAAGTACGCTTCCACCATCATTTTGTGTGCTCAAACTCATAGCTTCAATGTTTTTTGGTTGGATAGTTTAGGTAATGCAGTCTATCCATTACAGTATTCATAAAATTCTGAAATCAAGTTAGTTTTCCTAGAAATATTATAACTCCCACCGCCTATAAACACACCTATAAACTAATTATAAATATTATAGCATGTCACAAGTCTTAAAGTAACGCATAAAGTTTATTTGAACTCACTAGAGACCTTGTAATTACCCTCTACACAATGGCCCAAGCTATGCCAGCCACATGCACTGTTACTACCGTATGTGTGGAAATGCTATGACCTTGAAAAAGGCCGGTTGGCAGAGGCTGGTTGGCAATTGTCTCCATCAATCATGGTTTTTGAGGCAAGATGAAACCAGCATTGTGCACACATGGTTTCGCTTTGGCTAGTCACCATTGTCCACAGTGTGTGGACGTATGAAGATTTTCGTCCCTGCACTGAACAGCTGTGTCTCCATCAAGCTGGGCCAGCGTTGGCCATGTGCCAGTGCCCATGACAGGCCTGCAAGCAGGACCAGCACAGACCATTGTGTAGAAGGATTTTAAGAACTACATTTATTTACCTTGTGCAAGTAGCCTGGTTCTATGGGCCTCGGGAATGACTTAACTATCTCTTTAGCAGAATTGGGCAGAGCGTTGGCCCTTTGCAGGATCTTCAAGAGCTTAGACAATGTCCTTATACTGGAATCCAAATTTTCTGGTGTAATTCGATCGGGAAGGGTTTTAGATATTGACACTCCTTCCAAAATGTGGTTGATGTTTTGTTCGTCATCATATTCGTATTCGTATTGCTCTTTGCTGTAGCTCACAGGAGCTGCAATAAGGACAGGTTATTAGGTTAGTTTAATAAACCAAGGCAGCGATTTTTAATCAACTAAGCATTTGATTTGGAGGGGAAATCCTAGTTAGTGGAATAGCTAGCTATGCATATTTGCCTATTTGTGTTGGAGTTGTATCATGATTTCCTGAAAAAGAACACAAATATTATACGTTTTGATATGGAAATTTATTGAGTTAAACGTAGACTCGTAATAACCCTTTCCGAATCCTTGTGAGCCTTCAAAAAAAAAAATTCTTATTTATTCCAAGAAATACAATCGTGTCCATTGTGATAAAGATTTTAAAAAATCCTCTTTGGGAATTATGTACTACTACTACACCTCCAAAGGCCCTGGAAATCTAATATCTAGTTCTTCAGGCTCGATTCAGAAATTATCTGTTGGTTCATAATCAGTTTGTAACGAATTTTTTTCTCTATTTCATATTATAAATGTTGATAATTTCGGGGCGCTAGGTTGGTCTTACCTGAAGATGGTGTTGTTGGTTGAGCGACGTAAACTGCATGGTATTTCTGACCTGTAGCTACCACAGAGGGACGATATTTTGGTGATACTGTTGCTATTGGCGTTGCTATTTTAGGGGGTTCAGTTTCAACCTCTATCTCTTGGCTCTGCATTATTGAAACTGTAGGCTCAGTAGTATCCAAAATAGCGGGAGGGTACGGCTGTTTATAGTCAACATCATAATTTCCCAAATCTTCTTTCTGTGGGGCGTACAGATTGGTTGTTGTGAGATGAGGCTGGGTGATTTCTGTCAGATGCTGCTTTACTGAATTTTGTTTTGGATACGTTTTGTAAATGGGTTGGTGTTTGTACTGATATGTTGATGGCTTAGTTATTGGAGCAGGTGTCTGGTACTGTAATATCAGCTCTGGTCTGTACGGCAAATCTATATTCTGAGTCTGATACTGATTTTGTGCTGGCGTAGCTGCTACCGGATTATACTGAAACCCTGACGGTTGACTGTATTGTGGATCGTCTAGTTCCAAGGGGTCTGGCTGCTCTTGTTTTATCGGTCCTAAGTTTGCCAATGGGTAACCCTGAACTCTTTGCTGTTGAGGATGGATGTTCAATCTTGTTTGAAATTTTCCTTGCTGATTTGCAATCGAAAGATAGTTTTGAGTTATCATTTTAGTTAGCGGTGATGGCTGCTGAATATACCTATAACAATAGAATTGAAATTAAACAAACATCTTGTGTTCAAACATTAGCTGCTCAGTAAAATTCGTCGGTCTTGAAGGATAATTCTGTCCTGATAATTTAGTAATGTTAGATTGATATTAGTAGTTAGTATTAGATTTTAGCAACTTTTTTTAAATACAAGTTAGATATAATATGCGTTGGTACTGTTTTCTGATTCTTAGGAAACTATCGAAGGTATTCCTTATAGCGGTTTAATGCGGTAATAGGAGGACAACCTGCATCACTTTATTGCAGTACCATTATCCATAAGTAAACTAATATTCAATTACCTGTTTGTCGTAAGAAATCTGACACCCACCAATAATTTCTGCTGTACTTTGCAGTATGGTTTTTATCTATCTACCTAATGGGATTTGACTTCGAAAAATCGTGTAGAAAAAAAAAAACTACCTAACTTACTCTTTTATTGCCCATAGATAGGTGTTGCAATTCTATTATTCTGCCTAAAAATTATTTACCACTTCTAATAGGACTTTTGCAATGTGTTAGCTAAATACGGGTCTACCTGTGATTCTTGAGCTCTATTTGTTCAATCATCTTATAGGTACTTACCGCGCTTCGTAAGGCGTTTGATACTGTTGTGGTGCGAAGAGGTATTGTGGTTGTTGCTGCGGTGTAGAGTACGGAAATATTTTATCAGACCGAAGAGGTTGCTGCTTGTAGGTTTGATGGTTGATTGGGCTTGTTAGGGACTGGTCGACTGGATGAGCTAGGTAGAACGTCATATACGGGATCAGCCTTCTGATTCGTTCTCTAGCTGCTAGTTTGGCCGACGACGTGGTCCCATTGTAGACTCTAATCCCCAATGTTGATGTGACTAAGTCTAGAACATGGATAATGATTGTCTCCATTATACATTGCTGAGTGGAGTAAGTAGACACAATACTTTACAAAAAGTTTTTTGTTATCTTTTCAATGTTTTTAAATAGATTTTTAGTACATTTTTATGAAATATTAGTACAACATATTTCAGCATAAGTTTTTGCTTACAATTTTGAATGTTCTTCTTTACTGCTATTCTACTATAATAATAAAAAAATAAAATGATTAAATAAAATTAAAAAAAGATGTTTAGTAGTTTTAAGTGGTTTTTTAAAGCATATTTTTCAACCAACGAACTCGTCCTTCCTTTTGGAATGCTCGAGGTTTTGGTGAAAGAATGGAAGAATGGAATTTTTTATCTCAATTCTAAGGAAAGTTATCGTCGTCTAGAATTATATATATATATATATATATATATATATATATATATATATATATATATATATATATATAAGTTACATACGACGCCTCAACCCTTGGGTAATACAGAGCTGACTCAGCAGCTCTTCCCTATATAAGCCCGCGGCCATCAGCCTCTGGAGTTCAGTCTCCGCCCGTACGTCCCCGCATAAACATCGCGCAGTGCATCATCTTTGTTCAGTCTTGTGAAAAGTGAATAAAGTCATTTTTAAAAACTCTAAACTCTACGAGTCTTATTTAATTGGCGCTTGTCGGAAAGACGTGGGTTTTTTCTTTGCTCCGCACACGTGAGGAAAAAACCGAGAACCTTCTAGAAAAGTGTCTGATTGGGATTACACACGACGGAAATCAACGGGACTGGACTCCTTACATGGACATGGGCATCCCTCTGTAAGTAAATCACTGCGCAACATTTTTTAATAAGAGTACAGTCCACTGAAAAGTATATTCGGCGGACACTCACCCATTCTTAAGCCCACTTCAAATATACAACTTACTTCACTTCCAAGAAGCTTCAAAAATTCTGTTAAAAGTTTTAAACCCGCAAAGAACGAATATCTGACCGGGAAGAACTTTAATAGACTTCAGAATTAAACTTCAGAATATATAGACGTCCACTCTTCATTTGTTAAAACGACACCTTGTCAGAGATCTACCCACGCACAGGACGTAGGTCTCGGATTAGAAACTTTATCGCTCCCGAGCTGCAGATAAGCTCAACCTTGAAGGCCACTCGCCGAATTGACGGCCGCCTCCCATTTAAACCTCTCTTCACCTCTGCATTTCTTCTCGTCTCCCACACGAAGACACCATTCTTATTATTAAGATAATTTTAAGGAATTTTAATCTTTGAATTTTAACCTTGTTTTCAGCTGTATTTTTATATCTTTCTTTCTTAACTCGGCACTGTACAGGTCAGACTAGGTTTGACCCCGTAAGCACGCCCTAAAAACAATCAAAATTCCCAAAGAATTAAAACGTTTCGTGGCCGATAGGCTATCAAATCGATTAGGGATCCTCCTCAGGGACGAAACCCGGCCCCAAAACTTTTCTAATATCCCCGAACACATCGACATGGATAGATCCGTCGATACTGGAGCCACCGGAGGCAAACCCAAAATTGAAGACCTAATCGCGCAAAATTCCGAGCTGATGGCACAAAATACTCAATTTAATCACTTGTTAGAAGCGTCCCAACAGATGCTCCGGGAACAAAACGCGACACAACTTAGATTAGAAGCCGCACTAAATGAAGCCACGGGCGCCCTCGAACTGATGAGATTGGGAGGCGCACGCGTACAAAATAGGAAACCCGAAGTTACCGAAGTTCCAACATTCAAGAAAGAACACATGGAACTCATTCCGGTGTTTAAAGGAGATCCGGAAACATTGAATGATTTCCTACTCGTAACACAAGAACTGAACGACAGGTTTTTCAATTACAACGACGTAGGAGACTTCCAAAATAGGATGATCTTACATGCCATCAAAGCCAAAATTCAACCCCCAGCTTCAAGTGCAATAAACTCGGGAAATATCACGACATACAAACAAATCAAAGACGCGTTGATCAATGCCTTTTCCGATAAACGAGATGTGTTCTCCATGAATCTAGACCTCTCAAATATGAGACAGGGAGAACACGAGGATCCGTTCAAGTTCCACCATAGGATAACGGAAGCATTAAACAAAATAACCGCGTATGCCAACATCCACGAACCCGATGAGGCCGACAGCATAATTAAGCATCACACACAACTCGCGCTAAGATGTTTCCTATTACATCTCAGAGAACCACTAGGAAGCCTATTGAGGACTCGACAACCAAAAGACCTGAATGAGGCACTCGGATGGATGACGAACGATTACCAGTTGCTACCATCGAACTCTCGTCCGAAACAAAATGCTCCCCTCAGGCAAAACCAAACTCCTCAATACAGAGTTCCGCCCCCGCACCGTCTTTACGGGCCCCCTAGGCAGAACCCTGCATATTGGTCTCAAACACCTGTTGCGAGATCTTATCGACTACTACAAAGCCTAGCTCCACCTCAATGGTCCGGCCCACCTAGGCAGCCAAATCCTCCACCTCAATGGTCCGGCCCGCCTAGACAGCCAAACCCTCAACAAACTCCTTCAAACCTACAAAGAAACGGCTACCAAAGTAGGCCAACCTACCAAAGAAACCCTCCAAATAATCAGAAATCTTCCCAAAACACTCAAAGGAATTGGAAACCAATGTCGTGGCAGACAACAAATCCAAACCCGAATCCAAATTTTCACAATTTACAAACCGAAGAAACGGACCAAATAAGTGACGAAGCCTACGGTTATTACGACTCAAATTACCAAAACAACCAAACGATTGACGAACCTAATAACTATCATGACTCGAACTACCAAAACGACCTATACTACGACGCATATGAGTGGCCAGACCAGTCTACGGAAAATCCCCAAAGTCAAAAAAATGAAACTCCTTTTTTAGAGGACCCTTGCCTCCAACCACCACATGCAACCTCATGAACCTAAACTTTAAGCCGATTAACAAGCTCCCCTATATCATATTGCCCAAATTAAACTTAAAAATCCTCATAGACACAGGGAGCTCGGCCAGTTTTGTCAACCCATTAATAGCAGAAAAACACTTCCCTATCAAAACAAATGATGAACCTTTTTCCGTTACGACCGTTCACGGAACCTCCTTGGTCACTTCAAGTGCCATGGTCCCGTGCGACGAACTACTTCGAGAAAAGGGTTTAAACCTAAAATTCCGACTATTCCCATTCCATTCTAGATTTGATCTCCTGATCGGCATTGATAATCTAGAACTCATAAAAGCCGATATAAGCATCCGGAATAAAGTCTTCCAAACCCCTCATGTAAACCTCCCGTTACAATATCTAAATTTAGACATCACTGAAACATACACCATTGACAGTAGGAGTGTCCAACAGGTCAAACTGGTACTTAATAACATCGAAAATGGAGATGCGATCATACCCTACCAAAAGATAGGACCCGTAGAAATTCCCCAATGCTTGGTTAAAGTTAACAATTATGACGCTTACGTCCAAGTATTGAATTCCGGAGAAACCCCCTACCAATTCACGCAAGCTACTCCCATATTAGCCGAAGAGATCGACCCTCAAACTACTGACGTACAAACCCAAAAACCCGTCTCAAACTCAAACTTAAACCACTTCGAAAAATCAACATTCAAATTTGATTTAGGCCAACTTCGCCTCGACCACATGAACGAGGAAGAAAAACTCGCGATATCCAAATTAGTCACCAAATACGCAGATATCTTTCATCAAGAAGGCACCCCCCTTAGTTTCACCAACAACGTCAAACACGTCATTCGTACTACTGACGAAATACCAGTCTACACGAAAAATTACAGATTCCCTGAGGTACATTTGAACGAACTCGACAAACAAATGGAAGAACTTCTCCAACAAGGGATCTTTCGAAACTCTCAAAGCCCTTGGAATGCCCCTATCTGGATAGTTCCAAAAAAACAAGACAGCAGTGGGAAGCAAAAATTTCGAATCGTTGTAGACTATCGTAAACTAAACGAAAAAACGATAGAAGATAAATACCCTCTTCCTCAAATTTCGGAGCTATTAGACAAGTTAGGAAGATGCCAATATTTCAGTACAATCGACTTAAAATCCTCTTTTCATCAAATAGAAATGGATCCCAATAGTATCAGCAAAACAGCCTTCAGCACCCCCACACGTCATTTGGAGTGGACACGCGTCCCCTTTGGGTTAAAGAACGCACCCAGTACATTCCAACGCGTGATGGACAATATACTACGTGGTATCGCAAACGAATACTGCTGCGTATATTTAGACGACATTATAGTATTTAGTACTAGCCTACAAGAACACGTACACCGTTTGGAATCAGTTTTTAAACGCCTTCGATCTGCTAATCTCAAGGTACAACTAGATAAAACCGACTTTTTGAAAAGAGAAGTCTGTTACCTAGGTCACGTAGTCACACCAGACGGAGTAAAACCGAACCCAGACAAGATTCAAGCAATAAAAAATTACCCCATTCCAAAAACTACAAAAGAGATCAAGGGATTCTTAGGACTGTTAGGATACTACCGAAAATTCATAAAGGACTTCGCAAAACTAACGAAACCCATGACTAAATGTCTCAAAAAAGACGCTCTCATAGACATCACAGACCCTGAGTATCGACAATGCTTCGAAACTTGCAAAGACCTCCTAAGCAATGACCCAATCCTTCAATACCCGGATTTCTCGAAACCCTTCAGGCTCACTACGGACGCAAGCAACGTGGCTTTGGGGGCAGTTTTGAGCCAAATTTCAGATAACTCCGATCTACCAGTAGCTTACGCGAGCCGGACATTAAACCAATCCGAACAAAAACATAGCACAATTGAGAAAGAGCTACTCGCCATCGTATGGGCTGTAGGTTACTTCCGCCCCTACTTATATGGTAGGAAATTCACTATTTTTTCTGATCACCACCCGTTACAATGGCTCTTCAACCATAAAGAACCTGGTTCACGATTGTTCGCATGGAAAACGAAATTACAAGCATACGACTTTGACATAATTTACAAAAAAGGAGCCCTCAACACAAACGCAGATGCACTATCCAGAGTCAAAATAGATAATCAACCAAACTTACATACCTTACACTGTGACCAACTTACCCAACTTTTAGGCAAACAACTGGACCTTAATGACGATGACGCTGGCTCTAATGACGACGCCGACTCCGTAGTCGCACACGTCGATCCTGGGGAGGAAGGGGTGACTGACGAAACCTCATCTAGACACACGGTCCATTCCAACTTTTTAGGGAACACAGTTGTCAATATACCCATTCGCGATCAGCCAATAAACATTTCTTCGAACCAGATAATACTCACAGTAGTTAACCACCCTGTCCCCGACATGGTTAAACTTACGACCCTCTTTGGAAACAAAACTCGCATGCTCGTCAAAATAAATGATCAAGAATTTGAAAATGACGTAATAAAATTCACAAAAGAATACATCCACCCTAGGGTAAAATATGGCATTTATTTCGAAACCGAAGTATACGAAAAATTTGCTAAAGTTATCACAACTCATTTCACCCACTCGGAAATAAATCTCACAAAATACTCCAAACGCTTGATAGACATCCAATCGGAAAAAGAACAAACAGATCTAATTTCCAAATATCATGATGGAGTCACAAACCATCGCGGTATAGACGAAACATACGAAAAATTAAAAAGAGAATACTATTGGCCAAATCTGAAGATAGCTATCCAAAAATTCATCAACAATTGTGAATTATGTTTAAAATGCAAATACGAAAGATCCCCGCTCAAAATTAAATACAACATCACCCCCACGGCCGTCCGACCTTTAGAGACATTACATATAGACAAATTCACCATAGAAAATTCCAAGTTCCTAACGATAATTTGTCCATTTTCCAAATACGCGCAAGCATACCCTATCTCCTCTTCCACCGGCGTTGAAATAGTTAACGGACTTATGAAATTCTTTGCCCACCATGGGATCCCGAACAAAATTATTTCGGACAACGGAACCGAATTCCAAAATTCATTAGTAAAAGAATTAATGACCCTCCATAAAATAAACATTCACTTCATATCCTCGCAGCACCCGGAATCCAATGGTATCGCCGAAAGATTTCATTCCACTCTCATAGAGCACGTCCGATTACTAACCAATAGGGAAGAATTCAAAACTTGCACCACATGCCATAAAGTCAACTATGCGATCATTGCCTACAATAATTCGATCCACTCCGCGTCAAAATTAACACCGTTCGAACTTCTATACGGGCACGTGAATAACCGCTCTCTCCTAGAAATGGATATTGAAAAAGCGATGGCACACGACTATTTAGACCGACATAAAGAAAGAGTAAAAGCCTTATACGCACAAGTGTCCGAAAAACTCCAGGAACAAAAAGAAAAAGTAGCTGATGAGAAAAACGTGAACCGCATAGACCCCCCTGAAATCCCTGACGAAATTTTTATTAAAACCGTCCAACGACAAAGCAAGACTAAACCCAAATATAATAAAGAAGAAGTTAAAGAAATAGACCCGGTTATGAAAACAGTACAAATTCACCCACGTCATCATAACACCAAAGAGAAGGCTCACCTAACCAACGTAAAACCACCCAGGAAATTCTATGAAACCAAAGTCCAAAATGCATGGAATACCGAACTACCACCCTCAGAAACTTTGACACATAAATACGGACTCAAACTGACTAGGGAAAACCTACTGACACTAAAACCCGGAAACTGGATAGACGACATGATTATGAACTTCTATATGGAGTTGATAGACGAAAGGAATAGAAACCACAAAACATTTCCCTCAACCTTCTGTTTTAACTCTTTCCTCTACCCTATGTTAGAAGCACACGGTTATGACCGAGTAAGACACTTTACTCGCAGGTCCGACATATTCAGCAAAGATTTAATAATCATACCAATCCATAAAACCAATCACTGGAGTCTCGTAGTAATTAACACGAAACGTAAACAGATCACGTACCTAGACTCCCTCTCTGAAACACGTACAAAAAACAGCACTGCAGCCGCATACGCCATCCCGATCCTAGAAAACGTTCAATCATATTTGGCTTTCGAGTTTCTCGAAAAAAGAGGAATCCTACTGGATTCAGAAAACTGGGAAACAATCCACCTTCTAACAGTCCCGCAACAATCGAATTCAGATGATTGTGGTGTTTTCGTCTGCCAGTTTGCCAAAGCAATAACGAGCAATAAGAACCCTACTTTCTCCCAAACTGACATACCATACCTCCGAGAACAAATGTGTACAGAAATCCTCAGGAATTCCCTGTTTTGACCTTGTTACAGGATCCTGATCCTACTCTCCTCCGTCTCAGGACTAGAACTAGTCAACGTTACACTGAACCCTGGACTTCTCCCCGTACTCCTTAGACCGGCCAAAATAGTGGAAGGTTATCATACCATTACGCAAGCTGCAATTACGCAAAGCTGGAAATCCCCACCAACTACGTCTCGCTCTTGTATAGAATCAATCAATACCTACTCGTCTTCCCTCATGGCGATGTACTCACTATCACCTCAAAATTCGGAAAAGAGTTACGAAACTTACGAGGGATCTACCTGGTCAGACCTAGCCAGAACTTAGTGTCCTATCACAATCAAACCCTGTTTGCTGCACATAGAAGCATCCTAGGCACACCCCTTATAGTCAGTAACGTACAACTCACGCCCGACTCCTCAAAAACATTAGATAATGTAATTCAACTTAAAAATCTAGATTTATCCTCTATACAACTAGAAAATTGGAAACCTATCAAACGCTTCACGTTATACCAACTTGCAACCCCTAGCTTCTGGTCTATACTCCTTTATGTCATGTTACTCAGTTTTATTGTCACAATTATAATTCAATACAAGAAGCATAAGAGACGACAAAACGCCTAATGGGCACCCCATTATGTCACCTTTATGTAATCATACTACGTAATCAACGTTATTACTATTGCACTCTATTGTAATCGCTGTAATTCACTTTATAACCATTGTATTCATTGTCATTGTCATTCATTGTCATTCAATTTTGAATGACCTTATCATTGTATTGTAATCATTTTATTGTAACACTCATTGTATTGTAATCATTTTTATTGTAATAATAATCATTTTATTCATTGTAATTCTTATTGTAATCACTGTATTCATTGTTTGATAATCATTGTATTATTGTATCGTAACCATTATAATCAAAAGATGATGCACACCCCCAAAATCATAAACCAAGAAATTCCGTGTCCCCAAAACTTTTACATTTGCCCACGAAAATAATTACCTCAAATTTTGCCCACAAAAATAAAAAAAAAACCTTAAAATAAAACTTTTGGGTCCCCAAAATTTCAACTTAGGGGGGAGGAGTTACATACGACGCCTCAACCCTTGGGTAATACAGAGCTGACTCAGCAGCTCTTCCCTATATAAGCCCGCGGCCATCAGCCTCTGGAGTTCAGTCTCCGCCCGTACGTCCCCGCATAAACATCGCGCAGTGCATCATCTTTGTTCAGTCTTGTGAAAAGTGAATAAAGTCATTTTTAAAAACTCTAAACTCTACGAGTCTTATTTAATTTATATATATATATATATATATATATATATATATATATATATATATATATATATATATATATATATATAGTTTTGATGAAGGATGAAAACACTCGCGTGTAATATTATTTTGAGGTATTACAGAAGGTTGGAAAAGATAGGAAACACATAAATAAAACTTACAAAATTGAGAGAATATTTCGCCGTTTCATATATATATATATATAGGTATATGAAAAAGTGTTGAATCTGGGAATCGATTCAGATGCCTCAAATCGGATTTCCATGAAGAAAAATTGAACAAGTTTTAGAGCAAAACGAAATAAGCTTAAACGTTTGATTTTTCGTGTGAGACAACTAATGTTGCGTACCAGTGGGTCGAGAAAGTTGATCTAATCCCGAGTGTGTTCATAATCCTTTTACCAAGAGACCATCCTCTTTTCAGTGAATAGTGAGAAATAGCTGTTTCATGGAATTTATGCTTGCGTATGTACACTTGGTCATATTGGGCCCATGAGATTGAAACTTGAGCTATGAAGAGCTCAAACACTTAACTTAAACTCTCTGAATTTTTCTTGAAAACTGCGTTTTGCCTCTTATACGGAATTTTATGTTTGCTCATCCGCAGTAGCCATTGAAATTATACTCCAACTTCCCTCCGTCTTTCGAACCATTAAATCCTGAATAATGGTTGTTTTTAGAAACTCACGTTTGCGCATTCACACTTGCCCTTGTTGACATCTGACGGTCACTGTTGGCTACCCCATCCAACACCACGATTTCTTGGGGTGAATTCATAAAATCCCTGAAAATTTCCTACGAAAATCGGACTGCGATTTAGTTTGTAAACGAAATTTGTGTTTAAAGGAAAATTTGTTCAGAAAGTCGTATTGCACGACTGGGACTTTTCTGTAACCCTTGCCAATTCTTCCTTCATAATCTTTTTTCTGCACCACTTTGTAGTTTTTGGGTAAATAGTCCCACAAACTTGAGTTTGTCATCGCCTCTAAGATTTAAAGTCTACATTATATGGATTTAATGATTTTGTTGTTTTTGCTGAATTCAATATCCAGTTAGAAAGAATTAATTTGACGGCCTCGATGATTGTAAAGTTGCTCGAATTGTGGGAATTACTTACTGCTTTCTAGTGTACGCTACTTTCCATTGCCAGCATCCCCGCTATTTGTAATTGGCCGTAATACTTAGTAACTCGATAACACAATTCCAAGTTGTCTGACCGGTAGTACCACATCCTGTTCCTTCGGTTAGTGTGATTTATCAACTTCTTATTCTGCTTGCCCTTTTCGAGTTGTGCAGGCCTGCCTTCCTGTTAGTCGGTGGACCATTTTTTCTTGTGGGCGGTGTTTTATGAAGTCGCTGTCGATAGGCGTGGCGCTTGGGTCACTAACACTTTCGCCTTGATCTTGGCGCAACTGTTCTCCCATCTCTTCCAAGGCCGAAAACGTGGTGTCGTGACGCGTCGATCCGGGAACTGACTGTACGAGCTACCTTCGCTTTCATTTCAAGGATACTCGGCCGCCAGATCTTATTTTGGGATCTCGGAATCTTCGCTGATCGACCAGCCTCATTCACTATTCTACCTGTTACTATTTAATCGTGTATCACCTAGTCAACCACCAATACATCTTGACTTGAACAATTACTCTCAACGCTTATAAGTTTTAGTAGTCAAGTCGATTTATTGAACTCTATGATCAGGAGTGAAAATTTCAGGAGTGAAAATTTCAGGAGTGAAGATGCCCAACGAACAAGTAGTATTTTCCCATAACAAGTCCATATTTTCTCACATTTGCAATTTTTCCTCAGTTAAACATCGGTTCACAACATTTCTCATTGATTCAGTACATAACTGACGTTTTCATTTAAAAAAAATCAACAACTGAAGAAACTGTAAGCCAAATTTATGAGCACTAGGTTGTAGTATCGTTGTTACTATTTCGATTGAACTTTATATGTTTTGTAGGTATTCTTTTTCTTGATTGAAGTACCATTCACTTTGTCTCATTGAAAATTGATTTACCAAGTGATTAATATATTACTCCAGTTACGTTTCTGCTTTTCATATGAAATGTCGCTCTTTAACCAGAATTAATGGGTTAATCGAACAAGTGGATAATTACATCAAATCACAACAACATCATGAATTCGCATGATCACTTGAATTCTACAGTCTTAGCGAAATATCCAAGAAAGTGCAATGCAACAGCTCTAAAAATGAAAAAAGTGCTAAAATTCAAGAAATACTTTCTTGTCCATGAAGAAAGTGCTTTCTAATACACAAATAAGTAAGACGAGTCTAGTATTTGCTGCGTTTTTTAGCGTAACCAAACTTTGTTTGTTACGTTTATACGCGCATCTTCCCGTCTGTCTGTCTGTCCGTTCCATCAAGAGCTCAGCCCCCCTGGCCACCTAGTTATTACGCTTATACGCGCATCTTACCGTCTGTCTGTCTGTCCGTTCCATCAAGAGCTCAGCCCCCTGGCCACCTAGTTATTGCGCTTATACGCGCATCTTTCCGTCTGTCTGTCTGTCCGTTCCATCAAGAGCTCAGCCCCCCTGGTCACCTAGTTATTACGCTTATACGCGCATCTTTCCGTCTGTCTGTCTGTCCGTTCCATCAAGATCTCAGCCCCCTGGCCACCTAGTTATTACGCTTATACGCACATCTTTCCGTCTGTCTGTCTGTCCGTTCCATCAAGAGCTCAGCCCCCCTGGCCACCTAGTTATTACGCTTATACGCGCATCTTTCCGTCTGTCTGTCTGTCCGTTCCATCAAGATCTCAGCCCCCTGGCCACCTAGTTATTACGCTTATACGCGCATCTTTCCGTCTGTCTGTCTGTCCGTTCCATCAAGATCTCAGCCCCCCCTGGCCACCTAGTTATTACGCTTATACGCGCATCTTTCCGTCTGTCTGTCTGTCCGTTCCATCGAGATCTCGGCCCCCTGGCCACCTATAGATTTCCGGTTTTCACTAAGCGGCAGTGGAAAGGGTCTATATTTGCCAATTTTGGCAAACTAGTGGATCCGATGACCAGGAGCCGAAATATTAACCATAATGATGGCAAAATCGTGGTTTTTCATGGATGTGGCCTCCTAAATTTAACCGTAAATAGGGAGTTGTTTACATTACATGGGTGTTGCCGCGTAACCAAACAGTTAATATT
This sequence comes from Adelphocoris suturalis, assembly GCA_030762985.1. Lineage (NCBI taxonomy): Eukaryota > Metazoa > Arthropoda > Insecta > Hemiptera > Miridae > Adelphocoris > Adelphocoris suturalis. The sequence continues at coordinate 79,008,462 of CM061046.1, forward strand.
TCCTCACAGATGAATTCAAAACATGTGGAACTTCGAAGTAGAATTTTTTTTTGAAGCTGGAAAAATTTTGATGGGTAGAGGTAATTTAAGAAGATACCATTCTCTAATTTCAGAATCCATTTGGACTAGACTATAGACACTAAACAACTAGACCAACATAAGACTAGACTACCTCTACATTAACGCACTACACTACGAGACTACTTAGCTCAAAAACATACCTAGGCTTGCCATCAAGATATAGGAATTCGCGAGTATCACAGGTTTTACCAGGAGCCGAAATATTAGCTGTTTGGTTACGCGGCAACACCCATGGGTTTACATTTTTTTTTTTTTTTTAATAAGCCCAATACGTGGGATATTATCTATATTATTTTTGTCCATCAATGATTACAATTTTCGTGAGATTTACTTTCTTTTGGTTTGGTACTAGAAATATTAGTTTATAAAAGGGTGGTAAAAGTAAGCATTATCCAACAGCTCTACGTACTTCAGTATATTTGTGTTTTCTCTCTCGGTGAAATGGTCTCCACCCCAACAGTAGACACTCTAATGCGCCTTTGATGCCCACCTTCTAAAAGGAAATCCTATTTCCGTTTACCATTTATGTTGCGGGATCTCTGGATGGAAGAGATCGCGTGTTTTCGAGATGATGACCCCACTATGTACTTTTCTCAATTACATCGATTATTTATCTTAAGCGACTCGTGTTAGTCGGTGTCGTATTAGTAGGCTTTCGGTAATGTATGGTTTCTGTACATTGACAAATCGATCAGAAATTTTACACATGATTATATTCCATTTTACTGCGTCTTAAATTTTGGAGTCTCTCTCTTTCAGGCTCGGCCGAAATTATTTGTTTTTGGTTCTTGTGCGCATAGTAGGTATCAATTCCGCTATATTAAGCACCAATAATCGCTATGATACTATAATTTCCTCATTTTTGCCACTTCTTTACTGAAATTATTGAGAAAAGGACATTTCAGTTCCTCTATGTATTAGGCTACAGTTACACTGGAGCCGACTTTTTGCTCTGCCGTTAACGGCCAAACTAGGTCGCCCTATCCGACCTGAATTTATCATATTTTGGAAAGTAACTCAAATTCTATGAGATAAAGTACAAATGTGGGAAATAATTCTATAACCACGTTTTAGGCGTTAGACACTATTTTGTTCACTCCTTCCTTCAAGGACGCTAAAGGAAAATTTCCCTGGAACTTCACCTCCCTCGCATCCCTTTGAATTTCCCGGATTTTTCAAGTTTCTAGGGCAAATATTTCGGGCTGTGCAATGGTACATCAATTAGTGGTATTTGACAAAGGTGTAGTGGAAGATTATGTAGTTATGTATATGCACTCTACCTAGTTATGTTGTGTGGGTGGTTTTGTTATCCCAAACTATATATCTCCTAGTTTCTTTCACAAAAAACCCAAGTATCACAAAAGAAAAGATGAATTCATAGGATAGCGGAAACATGAACTCAAATGTCTGAAGTGTGGTTGGAGAAAAATCAAAAATAGTGAAAAACAACCAGCTCATATTTTATTTCAGAACATTAGGTACTTTAAAAAATGTATCACCTATAAACGAGAACGTTAACAAATTTTACACAAGAATTGGTGTCTAGATTTCATTACTATGTGTTAACAATTAAGAAAAATAACAATAAATCTTTCTAATTCTGACAAATGGATTTTTGTTGAATTTTATTACGAGTATTATTATTTGTTTTTTCAAGTTTTTTTTAATGAAAAAAGCTCAAATATCTGACAAAAATTGACTTCTATAAAACGTGTTGAATTTCGAAAATTCATTCTTAAGGTCTTGTTGTATGACTGGAACTCATTCATATTTTACTCCGTGTGGATTTGAATAACAACTTTGTTGTCTAGTGAGAAAGCAATATTTGAACAGATACGTAAATTTTTACCCAGTAAATAGAGTTAACTAACTGTTTACTGACTTTACACGCGATACTGAATGAAACCACTGAATGAAACTCATTACTACCTTTTCTCCTCAGTCTCAAAGGGTAGGTATAGGTAGGTAACGAAAGCAATATCTGAACAGATACGTAAATTTTTACCCAGTAAATAGAGTTAAATCACAGTTTACTGGCTTTACACGCGATACTGAATGAAACCGATGAATGAAACTCATTACTACCTTTTCTCCTCAGCCTCAAAGGATAGGTGTAGGTAGGTAACTTCTGCGTTCCTCTGTGGCGTGTTGGACCGTCATTCCCGCAACAATGAACACGTCTTTCTTATCACGGGTGGAAAATGAACGGCAGTTGAATGAAAATAAATTATGACTCGCCGAAGTTTTTCATGGGAAGGCAAGTTGATGTTGATAGCTCGAGGACAAGATGGATTTTTCCCGTTTTTACTGCCGACACTGACAGCTTTAAAAGCATTTCTTTTTCACTGTGTTCTTTCGTAAACCTAGTTATGTAAAGTAAAACGCTTTTTGGAAGATTATCCAAATTGCTATTACACAACCGTTTGTTGAATAATAACTCGAAGCGGTTGTGTACTTCCAGGCTTTACTATAACAGAATTTTACTTGCTCCATTCTAATTTTTGGACCCCTTCCTGGTAATGCACTAATGTTTTGGATCGTTGGAATCTCATCTTATTTCCTTTTCAGGACTGTGTTTGCTTCCAACTCAACCCAGGTTGAGGCCTTGTGATCAGTTTTGGTTGAGAGATGTTGATAGGTGTGTGTGTGTGTGTGTGTGTGTGTGTGTGTAAAAGTGTGTGTGTGTGTGTGTGTGGGGGGGTTATCGCTTGCGTAAATTAAGATTTCAATGCGCGTATAAGGTTCAGAGCTTTCTGAACCTTTCAAATCCTCTCAAATCGGGATTGTATGTATTGAATGACTTATCTATGATCTCATAGGAATTCACGGTTATTCTCAAGGTAGGTAAAAATTATCCAGCCCCCCCCCCCCCCATATCCGCTATAGTAATAAGCATTATCGCTATATTAATAAGTATTGCAGTAATCTGAAGGGTTATGTCGTTCAAGATAACTGCTATTGCTTTAATGTTTTTAATAATGTAGATAACTTTGTTCAACAACTAAGAAAGAAGTTGTTTGTTTACTTTTGAAGCTCATTTGCTCTTTGCTCAAACTACTGGATCGAATTGTAAATTTGGATCAGAAATAACTTCGCACCACTTTCTATTCTCTATTAATTCTAAAGGGTTGAATCGATCAAGACTAGGGTGAGGGTATTGAGTTGAATTAGATAAGAATTCAGGTCGATAAATATTGTTTCACCTAACGGAACGCTCTATCCACTGTCTGCCATTTCTTTGTTCAATATGAGGGGGAAACACCCCCAAAAACACCCTTGACAGAAAAAAGTGAAAAATAAATCGCACCGTTGGCTGGTACGCGGAAGGTTTTGTTGTGAAACGCTGGGAAATTATTTTGCTTCAGTTGGGAGTTCGATGGAGTCCTTGGAAGACTCACAGTGTGTTCCTTTCGTAACCAGCTGGCTGACTGGCTCTTTCCCACGTCCGACTGCCGCAGGGACTTTTCGTTTTCTTTGAGACTTATTACTTTTCAATGGGCAATGCTGTATGGCTAAGTGTCAAGGGCGGGAATATCGTATTATTTACGAATCTTTTTTCTTTTTCTCTGTATGTACTACAGTTCTTCATACTATCCTGTGAATATACTGTATATCACTGTATCTCAATCGCACGTCTACGGAAAACTTATAAATTCTCTGTATTTAATGTGTTTCCATTTTTCCAACGTCTCAAAGTGCCAAAAGAGACTCTAAATACACGAGTGTAGTCTCTCCTTTTAATCATTCCTTTCACTATGCTTAAAGAATTGTTCGAGATTGGAAGATGATGAAATTTGTGCTGACAATTATTAGTTTGAGTTCGATTGACACTTTTACCTGCAACTTAGGGTCGCTGACATGTGAATTAAAGATGCTCCTTCATTTGCTAACTTCTGTGTGGCAAATTTGGAAGAAACTTTCCTCTTGAAGAGGCGTTGACTAGGCATCGTCTGAATCCTATATTCTGGAGATTTATTTACTTTTATTTTCCTTGTATGGAAGCATGACCCGAAAACTCTCTCCACAAGGATTTCTTGCAGCAACTTAACCCATCATTTTCCTTTCAGCTAACCCATTCCGTCTCCCCAACCTCAGTGACCTTTCTAGACATTGATACGAGTCTTATTGCCGCAACATTTCATACCATGGTCCATCAAAATACCTCCAATGCACAACTTTACTCGCAGTATCATAGCTGCCACCCATCGCATGTGAAGAGGTTTCATGGTCTCCTGGCCCGTTCCAATTCGAGGTCCATAGATTATTCAGCTACCAGGCTGACCTTGAGGACCATCTCACGGATCTTAGGTCTGAACTTTTCGAAGAGGATAGCCGCATGACCTGGTTTTGAATAGGATGATTTCGTATCCTCAGTCTGTTATCATCCACCAGACAATCGGGTCGAGCATGGAGGGACTTCTTTCGTGACTGTCTTCTTTCCCGGAATACAGAAGATGAATTCTTTCCTTCGTAAGCTACACGTCAAACTGTTGTTGAGTTTTCCCTCGATCATTCTTTTTTATCCTATTGAAGCTCACCCAATCATGGTAACATGCTCTCCCATAAGGTTCCAACACGTTCGTTACTAACACCACCACGACCAGGTCTCCACTCATGCAGAAATTCTCGCTGGTTGCTTTGCATCATGGTGGTGTCTGACCCGCCGTTCCTCATGAAACACCCAATTCGCTTACTCTGCAAAGGGATCATTTGCAGGTAGTCAAACGCGCAATTG